>CM061919.1:5750644-6425264 GCA_031002005.1 Vandiemenella viatica | reverse complement strand
AAGCAGAGACTGGGATCCATCCCAATATTCGCCTGAAAACGGCACTAGGGACGGCTGATACGGGACGTGCGGGATTTGATCGTGGTCTCGTTATACCTTCCCGATCCAGTGTGCCGGGCTATAATGGACACAGCTAGAATAGCGGCTTTCAAAGCTAACAACTTTGTCAGTTTCGTGGGGAGGGGGAGGATGATAGCGAAAGTATTGGTAGAGGATCATTGTTTTTTTCACAAAACCTGCAGTATGAGTATTTCCCTCGCAATTTGTTTAGTCGTATTTTAATTTGTTGGTCTACTCACAAATCACAAGCAAGTAATATCGGACTAGTGATAAAGTGAGAGAAATGCTTTATGCAACGTTAAACTGCGTGGAAAGAACTCCACAACATACCGGGTAGTGGTGCAAATAGCAAACAACGCACAAAAATGTGGCGTACGATCAATTTCTGAGGATTTTTTTCCTTCTAAAAAGTAGTCAAGCCAATACAACGTCACTCTAAACATACAAATTTTTCTACAGTTGACGGCTTAATCGCATGGTCGTAGCGAACTATTTCTCAGGGATCTCCTTGGGCGACTGGAAAAACGATTATGCAAAAGAGGCACCACTGGAAGAAAGGGCAACCATGGAGCTTGGTCTTGGTCGTTTGAAAAGGAAAAAAAGTGAATTGAGAGGTTAAGGAAGAGGTTTTCAAAATCCTTCATTTATTGGAGGGGGTGATGGAATTCCGTGATAAATTTTTGTGAGATAATTTATTGAATGTGGTGCTGTAGTGTGGGACACACATTTTTGGCATCAAATGCAGGAATTTGAGGAACTGCAATGGACAGTTGCTGGCAGAGAATTTCGCAGAACACAACCAGCTACTGATACTATTAAGAAGCTGTATTGGGATTGATTTCAACATAGGAAGAGGGTGAAAGAGTGCTGGGTGTGTACAAGGCAAATATTAGTGATGAGTTTTTCAAGGATATTGGTAGAACAATTAGGAGTATTGCATGGAAGAGATATCATGATCGTAAGCTGGTGATTTCAAGCACAGGGAAGTGGGAATTTTTCTTTTACCAATTTACCGTGGAAAGTACTGAATGTTTCACCAAAAACACTGAAAAAATCAAAAAAATCTTAAAGTGTATATCATTGGGGAAATTACACTTAAAGAAATGAAAATAGAAAATGATAATAAATAAGAAGGAAGGGCGTGTAGAGAAATTGCAACCGGAGCCTGCGCTCCATCACAATTAAATTAAACCATTTCCAAGTTGGTGTCATGAATAAAGTACTGTATAAGGGCTGCCAAATGATGGGTTGTGCTGATAGAATAGTGTACCATCATCGTATTCGATTCGTTTTTTCTGCCAGGATGGTGATCAGAGTTTGGCGACAATCGTCTCCCTCATCAGTGCGTGACCCACTATATCAGGGATGGCCAACCGGTCGATCGCGATAGACTGGTCGAATGCTGCTATTAGTCCAGTCGATCGTGGCAAGGTAACACACTTTTGTTTTCGGCACGCGATGGACAATAGGCGGGAAGCGTGTGGGACGCTGTCAATCCGTCAGTTGTCGACAGGGACTGGCGGAGTTACGACGTCAAAGTAAATGTAAATCACGATTAGACTCGGTATCGCACCTCATACGTCATGGATAAGTGACTGAAGAGAAACGCTGAAGGAACATCAAATGAAGAAAGAAATGCTTCTGAAGGTTAATCAAATAAAGTAAGATAATATTTTCGATGTTGTTACTATGACAAACGAACCCCGCAATAATGTTCACTCCCTAACTTTGTACCATCATTACGAAAATAAATTTATACTCACATTTAGTGGTAGGATATTTCTTCTTTTATTATTATACGAATTATGTTATTAATATATTTTTTTAGATCCTTGAAAAATGTGCTTCAATGAAATAAAAAAATTATAATTTTCACCCAGAATGGGAACGGGATTACTTCTTTATTATGGTGAAAGAAAACTGTTGTTGCTTAATATGTAATACATCCGTGGTAATACCGAAAAAATGAAATTTAAAGTGACATTTTAATGCATAATAAATATCAGACTGACTTTCCACCTAACAGCGAAGTAGGAAAGAGTAAATTGAAAGCATTTAAATAGATATTAACAGTCCAAGAAAATATGTTTTATAAGTCTATTGAGCAAAGTAAGGCTGCAACTGAAGCTTCTTTACAAGTAAGCTACAGAATTGCACTAAAGTGCAAACCTTTTTCCGATGGAGAATACATCAAGAAAATTTTAGAAGCAGTGTCAGATTCGTTGTTCGTGAATTTTAAAAATAAAAGCGAAATTAAAGTAGCTATACATAGTTTACAGCTGTCTCGAAATACTGTGATGCGCCGCATTGATACGATGAGCGAAAACATGTACGTACAACTACAAAGTTTATAATTTTATAATTGGTAGATCACACAGGTTTTTGTCAGTAAACAGTAGATCTTGGGTCTAATAAAGTTGGCTACCCCTGCACTATAACCACCTTATCCACACGACCAGTCATATTGAGTATCCAGCTGGCGCGTGGTCGTGGATCGTTGTTACCTACGAACTAGCCTCCACCACACATTCACTACACATGTTAGTCAACTGATGATTAATTTGAATGAGCCTCATTTGACGTAAATGCAGTCCTGTTCTAGTGGTGTGAGCGTCGCAATTTTAATTATTCGAAGCAAGTATCACTCCCACCACTTTCACTTGAACTCTGTGTACTTTATGGCGATACTTTCCACGAAGAATAAACACCTATTTTGATATTTGTGTCTGCTTTCTATGTGCTCCCATACACTCCATCTTGGGACTTGAACGCATCTGATACAAATAAAACTTTCGTACGATACTGACAATTAAGTGTAGTATTGTGAATCCCACTTATGTTTTTCTTATGTAGAATAAGCTATTATTAATAATTCCAACCGGTTTTTGAGATCGGAATTTAAAAGAATACAAATGCAAACCAAGTAAATTTAATTTTATTACGTGTCAATGCACATGTCGCCATGAACTTATCAGCAAATCTTGCTATACGTTACATTTATATCGTACAACCCGACCCGACTCGATCTCCCTTTTCTATATAAAAATGTTGATATAATTTTTAATACAGTTACGTAAAGAAATGTAAAAGATTTTTTGGTCGGAGTAGGGGAGTAGGGGACAGGAAGGTGTAGATTGTAACTAAAACGAAAATTTGGTGTAGTCACGGCAGGTGTGACATTTATGTTTAACCCTGTCTGTACAATAGTTTTTCGTTATTTTTCTAATTAATAAATAATTAATTCAATATTAACTGTATCTGTATAATAATGTTTTGTTATAATTAACACAAATAACTGTAATAAAGGATTCCACAGATTGTAGTTTGTATAGTGAACTGGGTAGCAATAGTATCTTAGTTGTTAAGTCTTGGAGTAACAGTCTTTGTCTTCGCGGACGAGTTATTGCATGCTCACGCGGGAAAGCTTGCTCATGGGCTCCGCGAGATTACACAGACGGAAAAAAAAAAATCCCAACACCAAGAAAAAATTATTGTAGAGTAATGAAATTTGGACAATGCATTTGTCAAGTTAACATGTTTAATTGATTAAATTTTCAAGATCACAGGTTAATTTAAGCTCAAGAAAATGCATTTCAAATGTGAAATACTGTTAAATTAATAGCCGGTGTAACCTCCAGAATTTTGAATGCAAGCCTGCAAACGTGAATGCATTGTGTCATACAGGTTTCGAATGTCACTTTGTGGTATGGAGTTCCATGCTTGTTGTACTTGTGCTGTCAATACTGGGACGGTCAGTGCTGGCTGTGGATGATGCTGGAGTTGTCGTCCAATGATATCCCATACGTGTTCAATTGGAGACAGATCTGGTGATCTCGCAGGCCAAGGTAACATGTCGACACTCTGTAGAGCACGTTGCGAGACAACAGCGGTATGAGGGCGAGCGTTATCCTGTTGAAAAACTCCCCCTTGAATGCTGTTCATGAATGGCAGCACTACAGGTTGAATTACCAGACTGACGTACAAATTTGCAGTCAGTGTGTTTGGTATAACCACAAGAGTGCTCCTGCTGTCATAGGAAATTGCTCCCCAGACCATGACTCCAGGTGTAGGTCCAGTGTGTCTAGGCCGCAGACAGTTTGGTTGCAGGCGTTCCCCTGGCCTCCTTCTGACCAACACTCGGCCATCACTGGCACCAAGGCAGAACCTGCTTTCATCAGAAAACACAACAGATCTCCAGTGTTGGTCAGAAGGAGGCCAGGGGAACGCCTGCAACCAAACTGTCTGCGGCCTAGACACACTGGACCTACACCTGGAGTCATGGTCTGGGGAGCAATTTCCTATGACAGCAGGAGCACTCTTGTGGTTATACCAAACACACTGACTGCAAATTTGTACGTCAGTCTGGTAATTCAACCTGTAGTGCTGCCATTCATGAACAGCATTCAAGGGGTAGTTTTTCAACAGGATAACGCTCGCCCTCATACCGCTGTTGTCTCGCAACGTGCTCTACAGAGTGTCGACATGTTACCTTGGCCTGCGAGATCACCAGATCTGTCTCCAATTGAACACGTATGGGATATCATTGGACGACAACTCCAGCATCATCCACAGCCAGCACTGACCGTCCCAGTATTGACAGCACAAGTACAACAAGCATGGAACTCCATACCACAAAGTGACATTCGAAACCTGTATGACACAATGCATTCACGTTTGCAGGCTTGCATTCAAAATTCTGGAGGTTACACCGGCTATTAATTTAACAGTATTTCACATTTGAAATGCATTTTCTTGAGCTTAAATTAACCTGTGATCTTGAAAATTTAATCAATTAAACATGTTAACTTGACAAATGCATTGTCCAAATTTCATTACTCTACAATAATTTTTTCTTGGTGTTGGGATTTTTTTTCCGTCTGTGTATTTTGGTGAATATTGTAGTAAACAGTAATGTTATGTTGAAATTCAGTTTGGAAAACATTAAATTGATCATCAGTGTTAATCTAACCGTATGTCTTGATTTCTTGAAGTCGGTATAAGGAATCCTTAGTATCGTGTGCATATTTACTGGCACGATATCAATTATTGGTGACTGAAGAGTAAGAGCTGTTCGGCTTGCTGTGTTCGTGATGACCCAGAGGGCCAGTCATCCATAACACGCCGAAAGTAATTAGCAGCTCATATGTGGCGACGTCTGCCAGGATGAGAGGAGGCAGCTCATACAGGAGAACGTCATACAATTGTTAGGAAGGAGGCTGAGATTAGCTTCGAAAAAAATCTAGGATAAAGAAAACTCTAGGATATAGGGCAAGGTTAAAAAAAGAATTCGGCTATTTCAGTTTGAAGGAACGATTTCAACATTCACAGGAGTGATTTTGTGAAACCTTGGAAATGAGAAATTTGAGTCTCTGATCTGGTATCGAACTCGCGTCCTTGCGAATGCCAGGCACGAAGATTGACTGCTCAACCACCAGGTTTGCTCTACAAACACTATTTGGAATATAGAGTCACTAATTGCATCCTCTGCTCTCAGAATCCACACAAGTATTGCGTAAATGATTCAAAGCCAACATTTGTGATGTGGAATCGCTGACTGTATCGTTATGTGCCAAACTCCAAACATGAATTGTACGGGTTCATCTGCGGCGATGAAACTTCATATTTGAATCAGTTGTTACTCCTGTCTTAGAGCTTCTTGTTTTCATTCCGTGGTTTCTTCTCGAGAAGGCATAATGCAACAAGAACGACTCTTAGGGACGCAATCTTATTTCCAATCAGTGATTGCGAGGAAATCCGTTTATGGAGGAGGGAAAAGAGCGTTGCGGATGTGGGGAGAAAATTTATCGCGAAGGGATTTTTATAATTTCCGGCTGCATCGAGCGCTTTATGGAGGTAAAAAAACTGCTGTCAACATCGCTTGTTCATTAGAAAATTTAGAATTCTTTAACATTGTTTTACATAACGTTGTTCTGCAAGCTGAGGTCATTGCAGAGAACTGACTTTTTTCGCTCTCAGTTTTTCATCCTTCTGCGCCATCGTCCCGCAAAAAAAAGGGCTAAATACGAGGGTGTTTCAAATGAAAACCTTAAAAGTTAAATAAAATTTCGACAAGTATCGTGATGGAGTTGGTAGGTGGCAGCAGTGTTCCTTGAAGTTCACAAAGTGACCGACAGGCGGCACAGTGATGTTACAACGCTAGAGAAGGGTGATGAAATACATAACAAGATGGCCGCCCCGCTGTCAACATGCACCGCGATTGAGCAGCGTTCAGTGATACGTTTCTTGAGTAGTGAAGGGGTCAAACCAATTGAAATTCATCGCAGAATAATAGCACAGTATGGTGATTCGTGTTTGTCGTTGCAGCAAGTGTACGAGTGGTGTAGGAAGTTTAAAAGCGGTGTAACGTCTGTGGAGGATGCCCCAAGACCAGGGCAGGCGAACCGCGTAGTGACGGACGAAAACATTGCGTTAGTGGAGGAGCTTGTAAAGGATAATAGACGCATAACTCTGAACGAAATAGCCACAATTTTGAAGATAAGTATTGGTTCAGCGCATAATATTGTTCACAACGTACTGCACTTCAATAAGGTGTCTGCAAGATGGGTGCCACGTCAGTTGACTGCCGAATTGAAAGCCCGTCGCATTGATGCCTGTGAAGAACTTTTGCGTCGTTTCCCACACCGAAGGTGATGCCTTTCTGAGCAAAATTGTCACAGGTGATGAGACTTGGGTTCACTACCACCAACCAGAAACGAAAAGGTCAAGCAAGGAATGGCGCCACACCTCATCGCCGAAACCAAAAAAATTCCGCACTCAACCGTCTGCAGGAAAAGTCATGCTCACTGTCTTCTGGGATGCAAATGGAATAATTTTGGAGCATTACATGGATAAGGGGGTTACGGTAACCAGCAATTCCTATTCAAACATGCTGAAACATCACCTCCGCCCTGCAATCAGGAGTAAACGACGAGGACTTCTGACTTCAGGAGTTTTGCTGCAGCATGACAACGCCCGACCACATACAGCCCGTAGGACAGTTGAGACTATTGAGGAAATTAAATTTGAATGTCTGGTACATCCTCCTTATTCACCAGACCTCGCCCCTAGTGACTTTCACCTGTTTGGTGCACTCAAAGAAGGAATAGGGGGCAGGCATTTCAGAAGTGACGAAGAGGTGAAAGCCGCGGTGCATGACTGGCTACACACACGACCAAAAGAATTCTTCCGTCGTGGTATCTATGCACTCCCGAAGCGATGGAATACATGCATTCAACGTCAAGGAGACTACGTCGAAAAATGACATGTAAGTTTTTTGTTCATTGTCCACAAATAAAAAAAATATAGCACTTTTAAGGTTTTCATTTGAAACACCCTCGTACGAGTCGAGTCTCGCAGTGTTAGGTTTTTGTGCTCTAGATATGTGTGTGGTAGGCCAGAATCAGTGCTCCACATACAGTACTTCCTCGTTACGCAGCTTACATCGCACCACGAGGCGCCACGTGTCGTGTGACCCATTAGTGTAACTGATCAAATTGACAAAATTATCATAAATAGAACCTATTTTCATTCATTAGGATGCGATGAACCCAGAATTTAGAGCAGTTCCAATGATAAGTGGCATTATTGTCAGGAGATTCAACTGCAAAGTGAAATCTTTTACTTTTTGGACACAATTTAGAAACTATATACTTTTGGCATTAATTAATAATTTCAAATCTCTAGGTAATAGTGTTTTTTTAGTACACCTGGTTATTAGAAATGGTATAAGTTCACAACTCGCGTCTTTATTTTTAAGTGGGAAAAGAAACTTTAGTCCCCTTCTCGACAAGCTTAAATAACTCTTCTCAACCCGCAGTAATAGGCCTACATTTTTTACACCTATATTTGGATGGTAACCTCCTACAATATATTTGTATAAAAAATTTAAATGCGTAATTCGGTTTTGGACCAAAGAAGGATATAACACATGCAAATTAGAAGTTTGTTATCTATTCCTTTTACGAGCCAGAGCTCAGCGATACAGACAGTGGAGTGATGGCAGCAAGGCTTCGCTGCCATTCTGGTTCTGGACCCTAAAAAAATTGAGTTGTAATCATCACGTGGCTTATTCGTCCTTCATTTTGTTTTTCTGTCGCACCTTTGTGTATCGGGTGACCTGTGGGAGAAGAAACAGTTCTTTCAGCTGAACTGAGAGCTTTATGGTCATAGCCGCAACATTCATGCCACGGTGTACTAGAGTCGGAGATGTACAACAACAACTTTACAGGGCGTACAAGGCTTGAGGCTGGCGCTCATACTAACCTCACAGACTTCTCTCGAACCAACCACCACCCAGCAGCCACCCTAGCAGTGGAATCAGACGAGTGATAATTATCCGCCATTGCAGCAGGGATGGTGCGTTTGACTACCCTAACGTGTTACTGCCACATAATGGGGCATCCATAAATTAATTGAGGTGAAATAGGGGGGGGGGGTCCGGCGAAATCTCACCAGTTCTCACCAGGGGGGAGGGGGGGTCTACGGAAATCTCACGTGAGATTTTGCGAAAAATTTGGGGATACAAAAGTTTCGATGGCGATTTCTAGGGGGGGGGGGCTCACGGACCAGATCTCACCAGAGGGGGGGGGTCCAGCCAGATCTCACGAAATCTCACCAGGGGGGAGGGGGGGTCCAGAAATCCGGAAAAACACCTCACGTAATTTGTGGATGCCCCCTAAGGCCGAAGAACCGGGAGTCCACCTTCAACGCTGCACGGTGCCGTGCGTCTCCCCCTTGTAGGTTCGCGTCAGCTCCCTGCACCAAAGGTTTTAATGCCGGGAACAGTTGAAGAAAGGAAGAAATCTCCCCTCTCTGCACCACGTGACTTACAGCCGAGGGCGTTGCCACAGAATGCATGCCTGTGACGAGGACCATCCAAGTTTGACTGTTTCGCGCACAGTGTTCTATTCAACCAGACACATTAACACGCTAGCACCGTATGCTCCGAAAATGGGTCGTAATCACTACTCTCGAGCTACTGAAAGCAACCACTCTCCAAGGTCCGGCCACGTCGCCGACGTTTCTTCATAAGTCCACCTGACCGCCCCCCCCCCCCTCCCTCCGATTCCGGCTTTGTTCTGTTCCCAGTTTTCCTATCAACCAGGATCTACCGGTACCATGTGACAACCGATCCGCATGGTGTCCGTCCATCCATAAGGTTGGAGTAATCATTGTATCTGCATAGTATGCATGTTTCCCCTGATCATTTCTCACGCATATCGCCGCTGGAGATGACTCAGTACCGTGTTACCTCATTGGGCAGTGGTGGTTGCCACGCTTATCTCTGGCCCAGTGTTCTCTCCCACGCTTGAACTAAGAGATCGAGGATGAACAGGACCCGCGGAAGACGTGTTTACGGGCTGCGAAATACGCGTCTATCGTAGCCACCTAACCTAACCTACAGCTTCACGAGGAATTTGAATCACGGAGCGTCCTAGCATTTTCGCATTAACAAAAGAATGTTTTTCCAGAGCAGAAGGTCAATTTTAAGGCCTATAAAAATTCCATCCCAGACAGGGATTCAAACCAGGAACCATTGGTACCTCAGTCAATAGCCTTAACCAACTGAGCTATCATACCGCTCGAAAGACAGTATTAAATCGATATACATTTTTTAAAAAAATACTGTTTGTCCTCTGTATCATGATGAAACATGGCAGGATTAAATGTATGCTATATGTTAACTGATGACATAAGTCGTCATTATGCTAAACTTCGTTGCGAGAAGCGCGCGCAGATACACAAAAATAGAAATCTTATTTGTGCGTGGCGACTTCCCGGCGTACTGAAGCAATGTAGTCTTCACGGGTGTGCAGCCGGATGGTGTTTTGAAAACACAACGTTTCGACAACCAGCTCGGTTGTCTTCATCAGGTGTCCGGTGTCTACAGGCTGACGAAAGCTGGCAGTCTACGCGGTGACTGCCAGCATTTTTCACAGTTAAAATGAGGAACAAAACTCACAACAGCATGTGAATATTAATTTCCTTCAGTTAATTACCTCCGTATGTAATTTACAATAGTCTGACAAGAGGCAAAACAGTACAAAATGTCTTCTGGAATCAAAAGGGAAAAAGGCTACGTGCACGTGGGGGGGGGGGGGGTAGAGGCAAAAGCCACGAGAGCTACGTGGGGGGGGAGGGGTGTTTACAGGAGGCCAAAATGGAGCTACGTGGTTTATACACGCTCCCCTATCATCAGTCGTTTACTTTAAAACTTCTGTTCTTGAAATAAATTTAATATACAGACACAACTTTTCTACAATTTTATTACATAATGTAGATATCTCCATTACTCTTTCAGGGTAAAATGTTTCATTGTTCATGCAATACCCGATTTACAGGAGCAGCGATGCAATCATGCAGCTTGGAGTTTGACACGAGATGAGACTTCGGTTCTTCTGTATCGACATTGAAGTTAAAGCTCAATAGACTTTGCGGGCTGCCAAATGTTTCTAATCCCAAAAAGAAGCTCTACAGTCTCAATCTAATGTCAAGACGATCGTCACTGTTCATTTATGCAATTTCAAAGGAGTTATGCACTTAAAATATTTTCATGAAGAGTAAACAATTAAAAGCCAGTGCGCGAAAAATTTCCCCGTGAATAGAACAGACTAGAGGTGAGACAACTCAAGTTTTCAACACGACAATGCGGCTTCTCAATCAGCCTTGTTAGTATGTCAGTAATGTGAAAAAAATCAGATGACAGTAATGCCCCAGGCTTCGTAATTCTGAGATCTGACTATCGATTACTAACTCTGTTTCCCCTAGTTAAAATTCAGTTCTGGAAGACACCATTTTGATAACACTGACAACATCAAATTAATTACATCAAAGAGGAAGAGGGACATTTCCGGACTGTTTTCAGAAGCGGAAACATCACTGGAAACATATTTGTAAGATAAACAGTAAAAAATTTAATAAAAAGTTAAGTTCCGTTATATTTTCACAACAGGCCGTGAGAGAAAAACTGCTGCCTCATTTTAATAAATGTCATTGACATACAATGGTTTGTACACATGTTCCACATTTGTTTGCACAGTTTGGACCTCGTGCCTTTGTTTGGCTCCTTGCCCGTGCGGAGCGTGTTGTGGTAACGTGACCTGCCGTGCCGTAATCAGTCTGGAGCGTGCCTCAGTCACTAGCCTAGCCTACCACACACTGCATCACACTCAAGGTTTTGCCTGGTGAGGGTGAAACAATTTCGACAGTGCTAGTTTTCAACTCGAGTTCTCTCAACCAACGGGCAAACACCTCACCACTGAGCCATCAGATCAGATTTTTAATCTTCCTAGTCAGCGTCTAGTTAGTCGTGATTTTACATTTTATTGTATCTTCCCCATCCCCGACTATCCATTACGTTGTATACCATAATTTTTGTTTTTCTCCAGTTTTCCTGTTCACTGTGTCTGATGTCAGCAAATGAACCAACAAATTTTCTTACCTAATGTCACCAACAGTTGTATATATTCTTTCGGTAACGTTATTCAATTAACTCCTTTATTCATGCATAATTGTGGATGTCTCAATTCTTACATCATATGGGTCATTCAGTTCTCTAGAGTCTTCTGTGGTACCTCCTTCAAATTGTTCATTTTAGTTTTTCCTTGCTAATTCACAAAGTTCTGGCAGTTGGTGATAATAATTTTTTTTTTATTTAAGTATCTTTTTAGTGTACCACTTTATTCAGTGCTGACATAATCAACGGAAACAGAATTATGCAATGTGTTTGTGTTATTGGAAAATAATTGTGATTTCTATAAGAATCGAACGAACATAATCCGGAACCGATAACTTGAATGACGATAGATGATCCTTTCGCCGAATACGTTTCTATTGAAGTTTTTAAGCTCGAAAGATTTGTGGCATATTTAACGTGGCCTCCTTTACTGGTAGCATTCTGAATGTTTTCGTTTGCTGACTATGCTCGTACTTCATATAATTTGTATCTAATTTCGTAATAACTTTAAGGAACTGAATTCCTATTGCAAGTTTAGTGATACCCCTTAACCAGGAGTTGGCGTTGGCTGTCTTGTCACAATGATAGAAAGATAATTGTGATAGGAACATAAACATTGGTAAATGTGCACTCCTCGAAAACGATGATGATTATTTATTTTTTGACTTTGTACGGAAACTGTTTAGTTCTATTTAATGTAAGTAATATTAACGTACTGGCCTCGCATTCGGGAGGGACGTGGGTTTGAATCCCTGTCCGGGCATCCATACATGGATTTTCCATGGTTTCCCCAAATCACTCCAGGCGAATGCGGGTATGCTTAATTCTAAAGGCCATTACCGAATTCCTTCCCGATCCATGCCCCCATCCTTTCCCGCCTCTAATGACCTCGATGTCGACGAGACGTAAAGCCATAAGGAAAAAAAGTATGCAATCGTAGAGTTGAATAACGTTATCATTCAACTACGAACTCTTTAGAGTAGGCCTGTTAAACTGCCAAAACAGAGATTTCAGTAAGTTCTGAAACAAATGCAGTGAATGCGCTATTTGTACACTCGTATCGAAATTGTTGTATATCATTACATTCGCAACTAGGAGAAAATAGCTAGCCCCAGTCTTGAAATAATGATCCATATCTAAGATTTTGTTGAGGGAAGCACACGTTTCGCCCGGCAAATCAAAACACTTTTGTATTTGCTAGAGGTTCATATATCATAATTTTCCAAGATTAGAATTGCGTTATTCGGTTTTTGGTCAACAAAAGACATGATGTCTGTAAATTTGAAGTCTACTACATATTCCGTTTAGGTGATAAAAGCCTGTTGCAGATGTATAGACAGTGTAGCGTCAGCAGTAGAGCTCTGTTTTTCTTCGGAGGAAGTCTAAAAAGATACCAGACTAAGCAGACTTCCAAGTATTTTCCTCAGATAGTGTTGTGATAGTAATATTATGGGAAATGTATTGATGAGAATAATAATTGTGTGCTTTGTCGTGAATTGCAACCATGTCTTGCAGCTTGAAGACGATCGCTTGACTGGCTAATCCTTCGTTCTGTTTATATTTGTTCTCCCAGCTTTCGCATTTCCGCAGTCCGAAATGTTAAAAGTGCTTATACTGCAGCTGTGAGGAGATGGGGTCGTCGTATTGTTGCTGTGCTTGCAGCTGTCTGCCCTCGCCTTGGTTTTCGCCAGCTGCAGTTCCGGTCTGCAGGCCCCTCAAGGTCATCCAGGGGCTGCCTCGTGGCCCACATCTGCTCGCTGATATACCAGTCACACAGATTAATCTGTTCTGTCTACCACGATTAGTCACCATAATATTCTCAGTTCTTCTGCTGATTTCACTGTTGACAACATCAGAAACGTACCTAGTGGGTGAGCGTTTAACGCTGGGGCATGCGTTCCGAAGGACGTCGGTTCTACAGCCAATCTGGTTTCGGTTTAGCATGGCTACCCCAGATCACTCCCCTTTTGAACATCCTTGGTCTAATGCCACGTATTCAGTGTTCTTACCCACAGTATGTATCAAATTGAAGTAAGTAAAAAATATTTATAAAAATCTGCAAAAAAATTATTGTGAAGCTGAAAATTTAACATTTTTTTAATGAAATAGATTTACGACATATTTATTATCCAATAACGATTTTTTTTTTCGTATCGCTTTACGCTTCGTCGATGTCGAGGACACTAGAGGCAGAAATGGGGCATCCATAAATTACGTGAGGTGTTTTTTTTTTCGAATTTTCCGGACCCCCCCTTTTCTGGTGAGATTTGGTCCGACCTCCCCACTGGTGAGACCCCCCACTAGAAGTCGCGCTCGCAACATTTTTTTTAGCTCGACAGTCCAAAAAAATTCCATAACCTCACGTGAGATTTCCGCTGACCCTACCCCTCCCCCTCCCCCTTGATGAGATTTCGCCGGACCCCCCCCCATTTCACCTCACGTAATTTATGGACGCTCCCAAAGGACTGCGGGGCAAGAAACGGGAAGGAATTCGGCTTTCGTCTTTTGAAGCAACCATCCCAACATTCGCATGGAGTGATTTGGGGAAACCATGAAAAACATATATCTGGATGGGCGGGCGGGGATCCGAACCCTCGTCCTCCTGAATTTCAGGACAGAACATTTTCGCTCACTCACCACGCTCAGTGAACAGCGAGATTGTCTTCTGAATAATTTGTATGTGATTTTAGTCGGAAAAATTGTAAATTGTAGAGGCTGATTTTCTAATATTATCCATTTAATTTTTTCGGTGAAATCAATAAATCCCCGAACTGCTCGTTATCCTGTTTTCTAACTACAGTAGTTTTCATGTCATTGGAATTTGTGGGGGAAAAATGTGTATCAATAATGTTTGAAATAAAGCAAATTGATTTTTACTGTTTTTTCAGAAATTTTAAAAACCTCAAATTAAAATGAAGATCTAAACATTTTCACAGTTGCCGTATTGCCTATTTTGGTTTCATACCTAAGAAAGGATCTGAAAATAGAGTTTCTTTGATCCGGCACTAAACCGTCTATAATTTTAACTCCTACGACATTTTCAAATTTTGCGTTGAAATACTGTTTTCGGTAGTAAGAACTAAAATGGTGCCCAATTACAAGTTTCTAAGTCGCAGTGTTTCAAAGTGAGTAATTTAATAAGGGTTCACTCTGACATTCGGAAATTTCGCAACCCTAAAAATCGAGGAATCTACCTCTCCCCTATCTCCCCTTCTGTGCAGTTGTATAAATATATTCTAAAACACTTTAACTTCATTATAAGTGATACAATCAGATAAAGTTTACATTGCATACATAACCTTTCTTTCTGCGGTTTCCCATCTGATTCTTGCTTTTATTTATATCGATTTTCGCGTTTTAAGACTCATTATACGAGGGTCAGTCAAAAAGTAATGCCTCCTATTTTTTTTCTACTTAAAAAAATTAAGTTAAGTGAAAAATTTGAATTTGGCGCCATTCCTCAAACCTTCTTCTGCAATCCACTGCCGTAGTAACTTTCTGTGTCAACAGGTGGCAGCACAGCAGAAGTTTGTAAGATGGCCGACATCGATGCTCGTTTGAGACAGCGTTGTGTGATTGAATTCTTGAATGCAGAAGGTGAAACGCCCATACGCATTCATGAAAGACTGAAGAAGGTGTATGGTGTTGTGACAGTGGATGTCAGCACTGTTAGACGATGGGTTCGTCGTTGTAAGGAAGCTGAAGGGCAAACACCGTTGACTGACGAAAAGCGGAGCGGCAGGCCGGTGAGTGCAGTGACTCCACACAACATTCAGCAAGTTGATGACATCATTCGTGGTGACCGTCGGGTGACTGCAGATGAAGTGTGTCGCATTATTTCTCTTAGTAAAGGCAGTGTGATCACGATTATTAAACAATTGGGGTACTCAAAAGTTTGTGCACGGTGGGTTCCAAGAATGTTAACCGATCAGAATAAAGAGGCAAGGAAAACAATAGCCTCCCAACACTTGCAGCGCTTCCGTTTGGAGGGAGATGAGTTTCTGAAAAAAATTGTGACCGGGGACGAAACATGGGTGCATTTTTTTGAACCCGAATCAAAGAGGCAATGGAGTGGCGTCACACAAGCTCGCCGAGGAAGAAAAAATTCAAAACTGTGCGATCGGCAGGGAAAGTTATGGCAACAGTTTTCTGGGATACAGAGGGTGTGATTCTGGTTGATTTTTTGGAGCAGGGATGCACAATAAATTCTGTTCAATACGTCACAACCCTCAAAAAACTTAAAGCACGTCTTCAGCGAGTTCGCCCAACAAAATCAATGGCAGATGTTCTTCTTTTGCATGACAATGCAAGACCACACACCAGTCGTCACACCTCTGACGAGATTGTCAAAATTGGATGGGAAGTTTTGCTTCATCCCCCATACAGCCCTGACCTGGCACCATCAGACTTCCATCTGTTCGGGCCACTAAAAGAAGCTCATCGTGGGATTCATTTTGAAGATGAGGAGGCCGTCAAAACATCCGTGCGTCAATGGCTTACGAAGCAGAGCTGTGATTTTTACCGTGCTGGGATACATGCCCTTGTTCAAAGATGGACCAAAACTGTAGAGATGGGCGGAGATTACATTGAAAAATGACAAAATGATCCTCAATGTTGTGGTTTTCAACCTATGTAATTGCATTTAAATTTCCTGACAATTAAACGTAGAAAAAAAAATAGGAGGCATTACTTTTTGACTGACCCTCGTATTTGTCGTTTAGTTCCAGAATGTTTATCGAATAATTTGTGCTGCAGTATTACTGATAAATGGTTGGACAGACATAATATACACGGAAATTAGAGCAATAATGTTTGCAGTAATTTATTAAACGAAAACTACTATTTCCAGATTATGATAGTAAAGTTGGTAGGAAAATCTCCCTCTGTTGGAACGAATTGTATTATCGATTCCGTAAATTTAGAACATTTCTGATTGTACGATTTATTGAATATTCTGCTTTTATGAATAAAATGTTAATCGGATAATTCGGAACTTAATTGCACCACAGATATTAATGACATACATTTGACGGACGGGTCGACGTCAGGAGTTCAGATACTGATAAAATCGACGATTTTGGCTCGCAACTGAACTTCTCTTCCAGACCCACTCAGTCAGCTGTCAAAAATAGATTGAATTTCTACAAAAAAAGGGGGGAGGGAGGTGGGTGGGTAGCAGGAAGATGGCGCTGACCACACCATATCTCTCTTCCGCCAATTCTGTGAGCTCTGTCGCCACCTGTCTTCCGTGTCACGCCTGCCAAGTCGCGCTTCAGTCTTGGTTAACCTCTGCTCTCGTGGCTTGTCAACAGCCGTATCAAAACTTGCGGCAATGGGGAACTGCAGCCTCCTCAAACAAAAGGAGATTGTTTTTGCGTAAAAGATATGCGACCAATCAAGTCCCATCACACCTCTACAGCCGGTCATGACCTTGAGCTCTCGCCTTACATAGCCAGACCGTCCTTAAAAACAAACAATCGCCAGTATCTTCGTTCTTATTTGCTGAATCAAGAATTTCTTAGGACAGAAATATCGATAAGATTAAAAAAAATCTTTCTCTTAGTAAGAGACAAAAAAATATGTGGTCACCGTGTTCCTGGTCTAACCATACGTACATTGATGGGGTTGATCCGGTTTCTTGTATGTTACTTTATTAAAGGCCAGGTTATTTATTGGTACGATGAATTTTCTCGAGGGCACTCGCCTGCCTTGCCAACATTTGGAAGCCATGCCTCGGCATATAATGCCTCACTAGCAGATGATTGTTTCCTTTCAATAAATGGACGCTCTACGATAACTTAATACCGAATATCTTTTTTTTTTTTTTTTTTTTTTTTTAAATTAAAATTATGTTCTTTGGGGAGAGGGGAGGGGGAATTCATAGATACAAAGGTGATGTAAGAAACTTTTTTCGTTCCATCATGTTGGAGTGCTCATTAGAGAACTGATATATTAAAATTATTTCACTTTTTGAAATTGAATTATTACACTGTTTGTACGACCGACAACGTGGTGCAGCATTGGGAGCCCTGGAATGGATTTTTTTTAAAACTTCTTTACGTCTCTCAACAGCGAGGTCTTTAGAGACGGGAAAGGATGGGGGCAAGGAATGGGAAGGAATTCGGCCATGGCCTTTTTAAGGAAGCATCCCGGCATTTGCCTGGAGTGATTTGGGAAACCATGAAAAACCCAAATCTGGATGCCCAGACGGGGATTCGAACCGCCGTCCTCCCGAATACGAGGCCAGAACGCTATCCGTTACACCACCACGCTCGGTCCCTGGAATGGAGTTCGCTGCCTAATCTGAGAGCGTGGCGAGCAATGTTTTTTTTTTTTTTTTTACCAAGTGACTGCGTTGATATCTACTGAGATCATTTGAGAACGGAACCCTACTTGCGGGAGGCTCTACTCGCCCGGGTATTCGTGTTCCGAGTGCTGGAGTGGGTTAAAGGTAATGTCGTTAAGGCGCGGAGCTACTTCGAGACGCGACGATTGCTCAGGTACTTCCTTTCTGGTCCCGAAATAAACACGGCTGGGAGAGCGATTTCCGCTGTGTGGTTACAAGTGGCGCCCGGAATACTCTGCTCTGCTCTGGATACCGGCCAGAACAACGCTCACTGGAGCAGGATCAACTGGTGGCACATGCCTGCAGGACACAGAGCAATTTCCATTAGAAAACTTTTTTTGTTTCCAAAGAACAAAATTGTAGTCGCTGCCAAATGACTAATTGGTCTCATTGGCAGCGTTTTACTACAGGATCTGGTTTATTGCTTTTAAGGAGTCCTAATGTCAGAGCTTGAAACACGTCACGATAAGGGGGGGAGGGGTATGTCGCGATATGTCTGTGAAGCGTGCAATCGAAGACTTCCGCGACAGGTGTGTTTACTTTCTAGGTTGTCCGGTTCAGTGTGTTTTATGTTAATATATTTCTGAAAATCTGATTTTTTTATGCGTAAATTGAGGAAACCACCCAGAACACTCGGTGCATTTAGAATGGCTACTATGCAGATTTCCCGAGATTCGAACTCGTGGCCGTCATGATTGTCAGAGCTTAGTATGGTGTCGGAGCGTTGTTTTAACACGCTGAACATACTTCATAATGTATTATGATTTTTTGGTAGGTATTTTCATACCTCAGTCTTGCCTCGCAGCACATCACACCAGAAGTGGCCACTTGGTTACTGGTATGTGTCGCGGCCGCACACGGTCAGTCGAGATTCCGAGACACGAGTCCTTATCTCTTCCCACAGAATCGTTTGGGATACCAAAGCAGCAGACTGTGAAGATAAGAGTGCTTCCTGGCTCACTGTTGCGACGTAGTATTAATGGGACACGCACAGACATAATCTTTTATTAAAAGGAGATCGTCTGTCCATCTGTAATATTTCCTCTTTCCTTTAAATATAACAGGAATTCTTCAAACCTTATGATGAAATATAGGTCAGCTTTGTACTTCATCAACATCAAATCTTAAAAGACTTAAAAATCCATTTTTGTTCCTAAAAACTGTTATTTTTGTCACTTTCAGACTCTGTGCAACGCTTTATTTATTTAATTCAATTATCAAACTCAAGAAATAGATCACCCTATGAACTCCTTTTATCTCCTCAAAAATGTCCAAACATGATTATTGTCAAAATGGTGAGTTTGAGTAATGAGGTTGTGTTTACTGCAGGCATAATCATCCGAACACTCGAAAGAGGTGTCAGTCTTCGTTTTCAAATGTAAAGGAAGCATTTCAGTATCACTTTTCATGACAATAAGATCCAACAGCAGACCCTGGACAAAACAGGCATTTACCGACGTGAACCGATCTTACAATTGGACGGATTCTACGCTAATGAAGATACCCAAAATACGGTTTTACACGTAACGGTGTATATTTTAGTGTTACAATTCGTGACTTAGGAATTGATTTATTAATATTATTTACTGTAACAATGAGGATAGTGGGAATGATATTTGGAATTTAATAAATTCAAAACACAACTACGGCATAGCTCAAAATTCATAAATTTTACCAATAAATCTCAGATGAATTTAATGACACGTTTATTTTATTTGATACTGTGTGAATGCGTGAATATTTAGAACAAGTGCTATAACGCTGGTATTACTCACGGTTTGAATAGTTCTTCGAGGACCAGTCATACAGGCGTGGGCGTTGAGAGTGTTACCATAATTGAAGTGATTTCTTCAGTGCGGCTCATCGGAGAGTTGACGACTTCGTAGTCTGATATATGGGGAGAGCCCGTCTCTCCTTCACTGTTGTCATGTCTTCATAGGCGACCAGTCTTCTAAATGAAAACAGATTGTGGTCCGCACATGTACCCCAACAAGTCGTCATGTTAAGTGTCAAAATCATCATCTCCCTGCATGATACGTGCGCGCAATATTCAGCTCCAGTAACCTTCGGGTCGACATTCTAATGGCTTGAACAAAGGAAAAATATACAAACATTAGAATTAATTACAGTACAGCTCTGTACTAGGCTGTCTGTCTCTCTCCTACTTTCCGTCTCTAAAGACCTCGCTGTTGAGAGACGTAAAGCAGTTAAAAAAAAAAAATCTCTCCTACTTCGACACTCACCAAATAACTGGAAATGCTCTTCTTACTAGAGTACCTGTTCCCTAGTCGTTTTCCGCGATTTCACATAAATTACTCAGGGTCCAAAGCACTTATATGTCAGAATACACGCTTTTAACTATAGCATTTCTGACTCTGCAGGAAGTAATACCCCCCTTAGCCTCTCTTGCCGACACGCTCGCCTGTCGTTTTTCTGGACTGGAGCAAGAGAACATTTCAATAGATAGACGTTCGTTTATGGGCAACTATGAGTGTTCCGTGACAAAGCCGACCGGGCTACCTTGTCGGCTCAGCTTCATATATGACTAATAATTCACATGAAGAAGACAAAAGAGCTAATTGTCGAAACGTTATGGTGTTACAAAATTATTTTGCCGAACAACTGATAGCTGCCTGATTGGAGGAGTACGTGGTTCGGAAGCTGCACGGATGAGGTGTCTGCACCGAACAGTCAGTCCTCAACACGTCAATTGTGTGGTTGCGAGGACGAAACGCATTCGTGCAGTTTTAGAGCGGGAGAATAAAGCAAGTTCTTCGGGCCTGGTGCGTGGACGGTAACTCTCGACCCAGGCATTCGGGAAGACGTGTGTTCAAATACCCGTTCGGCCATACAGATTTCGATTTCCCGAAATCACTCCTGGCGAATGCTGAGATTTTCCTTCAAAGGGCCATGATCGAATTCCTTCCAGTTCCTTGTCCCGAACACTGCCCCTCCACTGATGACCCACAAGGCTACAAGAAGAAACGTTTTTTGAACCGCAGCCCATTGGAATTGGCTTGTAGAGCTGGTGAAATTTAGCAATAGACTGTTTTAAGTTATATTTTTTCCGGAGAGTACAGTAATGACTAGCCGTCAAATTTGTCAATTTTATATCATTTTTGTTAAGTTATATATATATATATATATATATATATATATATATATATATATATATTTGGGAACTTGAAATTACTCTCTAATGTCGGCCATATTCTGTATCTAAACAACGAATACTAAAAATACTTGCACCTCATACAGTTTGTGAGCTGAAAGCACACCAAGCAAAATCTTTTATTTTGCGATTACTTGACCATTTTCGTTTCCACAAGTCATAGACAAGTTCAGTCTACATGTCACCTGTTTTGGCTTCTACTATTTTTGGTTACCGTGGTGTGCTTCATATGTCTGTTTAATTGTTCACGCACTAGTATCTCATCACCTATGATTGCAACTTTTTGCAGACATCTTTCAACCGCGTTGAAACAGGTCCCCATGCTTTTCTTGCATGCAAAGTATGTAAATATTCTGTTTCACAATTTGTTGCTGTCATTCACGCCAACGAAATCCTTTATTTCTATGTCTATTGTATAATCTTTCAACAGGTGTGTGTATTGTTGCTGATTAATGCATTAATATTATTTTATTTGAAAATGCATTGCCTCCTACTGTATGGAGCAGGTACTGTGTATCATAAATTTATTTGGAATTGAACGATTGCGCTATGAAGCGAGCGGCAACGTGGCGAGGCGTGAAGTGGAGTCTACTACCTTCACGCTCTGAAGTTTGTTCCAGTTCTCACCAATCACATCCATATCTGCGAAGATCGTTAGAGTAGAAACTGATTGTGGGGATTTCCCCAACAGTGATTATGCGCAATACACGAAATACTATGTTTGCAAGTTTTTTGTGTACTAATATTTTTTACTTCTTTCTGTGTTTCAGGTACGTGTTACCTTGGAATAGGCGTATTATCCTGCTAATTTTCTGGTGAGTTCTGTTCTCATCGTTAACATTAGTCGATACATAATTTATTTTTGTTATTTCTTTTTGTTGATTTCTGCAGGAGTTTCCATAGACAGCCACTTATCGTTTACCTGCATTTTTATTGTTTGCAACATCTCCTGGGATAATTTATGAACTCCTATATTCTGTTAACTGCAAATGAAAAGTCTCACTTCTTTAGGCCTACGTCTGAAATTGAGTGCTGTTTTGTAATCATGGTCCTCTCTTGTTTTTCAAATAATACTCAGTCTCGGGAGTCGAGTTTCGCCCTACAGACATCCATCACCCTGTTTACTGCCGTATGTGTTCCAGTTATTCATAATCCAGTTCCAGTATCGTAGATCAGCATTTCTCAACCTTTTTTTTTTTATCCCGGAGACCAGTTAAATGTCAAAATTAATTTACGGACCTTTAACTTATAGGGGCATAATTTTTTACGCATATTTGTTTTATTAACCAAACTTGTATAATTATTTGCACATGCGGCGGTTCCTTAAGACATGCATCTATTAGAAGGCCCTTACAAAACGATCATTAACTTAATCTTCAAAGCAACGCTGCTCCTCGAAACATATTTAGTGCGCAGAATAACTTACAGTCGCTTACAGCTTTACACGGTACTAGTGCGGTATCTATTTTATGAGAGCAACGTTTACTCATTTCTTTTTGTTATGCTATCTATAACTCAGTTATAATCTAATTTTTAATGTTCAACCTGCGGACCACAGAGTGCGGGTTTGAACCTGGGTCCGTTGCAGCTCCTCGGTGTAGTATGGCGGAGTTATGTCGTGCGCGGACGTACTGACGGGTGTCACGTGTATTGAGTTACGAGTAATTTTAAAATTTCTTGTTTGTAAGGGAAAAGAAACCGTATTTGTGATGACAAGGACGCGTGGGTCCGACTGAAAGTTCCAGCCACCGAGTGGAACCGTTGTCCATGTGCATTCATCCTCGACGGGTGGCGGTGATTCACCCATGGGAGATCGCATCTGTCTGTCTGGGCGGCGTGTGCCGTGCCAGGGTCCTAGCGGTACTATCGTAAGGGAGACCAACACTGTCTCAACTCACCTCTAGACGAAGTACCGCGTTCAAGTCCCTTCACCTCTAGCGAAGACTGTTTTATGCGCGTAAAGTACGCAGCAACAGTTGTCGGATTAAAGATAGTGCAGGCTCCAGTCTGATTATATTTTGATAAGAACAATCAAAGATCTAAAAATACTACATTAGAAGTTATTAATATTATTAAATAAATTAATGTATTATCTTATGAAATGAAGTTATTAAATACTGTTAAACAATATTTCACGAATTATTTAAAAATTATTTAAAAATTTAACAACTTTAATTTTACAGGACACACATTCACACAATTTTTTTTTTATTAAGGCTTTATAGCTCAACTCTTTTTTTTGCTTATGGCTTTACGCCTCGTCGATGTCATTAGAGGCGGAAAAGGATGGGGCAAGGAGGAGGAAGAAATTTGGCCATGACCTTTTGAAGGAAGCATCCCGGCATTCGCCTGGAGTGATTTGGGGAAAGCTTGGAAAACTCAAATCTGGTTGCACGGATGGGGATTCAAAGCCACGTCCTCCCGAATGTGAGGCCAGAGCGTTAACCGCTGACCCACAACGTTCGGTAGCTCGCCAACGGCATGGTCATTACATTCCTAAGAGGATTGGAGGCAAGAAGAGTTATAAAGCGGTCTATACCTTTCATAGAGCAAGCACCCACCATTCACCTGTAGTAATTTCGCGAAACCATGGAAAACCAAAATCTGGATGCCCGCGCAGAGAATCGATCCCGAATGTTACCGCTCACCCGCCACGCTCGGTGGTGGGGTAGTCGATTCTTTTCGCTAGCTTCCGTCCAGGCCTAGTCCGCGACCTACACCTTACATCCAGCATGTTCACGTGTACCTTCTTTCCAGTGTCTCATACTAGCTCCTTTATTACAGCCTTTAGTGTAAGTCCATTTTTACAGATAAATTTTGCTCTTTTCCTCCTCCCATTCCAGTTTCTGTTTTGATGGATATAAATTAAAAAAAAAAAATACTTCTAGTGAAATAACATTTCAAATACGTAGTGTGCACATCAGCGTGCAGATCAAGGTGATCACTGTAGATTAGACGTGCGAAATTGTTTATAAAAAGGAGATAACCATTTTAGGAAAAAACTGAAATATGAACATTACCCTTTAGTTTGAAACGTCACTGTACTGGACCGGGAAGTAGCAGTTGGAGACTCGTTGGCCCTTTCATCTTGTACGTTCTGAAGGCATTCCATGAAGCTTATGCAGCGGCATCCAACATCCAAGAAGCTTTGTGCTGATGTATGGGTTGGGACTTGTGGATGAACAGCAGGGGAAGTTTTCGTCGTTTGGAGGGCCCTAATCGACCCTGTAAGTGGCTCCGAAGTAGACAAATCGCGTGAGCATTGATTGTAGGGGGAGGAACAGACGTTGACGACGACGGTAATCACAGACTGACAGCTCAATTACTTAATAATGGGACTATTCCAGCACGAGGGCTTCGTTTCGGCGTTCTTGTATCCTTCGGTATCTCAGATCACTCCAATTTCTTGCGTCCTGCTTCGTGTAGCAGACTTTGTCTGATGGAGAAGAGAATACGTCAAACGTTCGTCTATATTGTTCCGTAAAACTTCATAAAAACCACGGTGGTTGTTCCTTATGACACGTCTTCAGCCTCTTCCAAGAGGTCGATACAACACGAACCATGATGATCAACGCCCTTAAGTACCTAGATCCGATCATGCAGACTACAGATAGGTTTCTTTTCCGTAGCTTCAAAGAAGGGAAGTCAAATTTATCCGTAATCTGGAACTCCACTGTATTCTTCGTCGGCTAGCTTTTAGGTCCATAAATCTTCAAAACCACTAGCTCCCATATCGCATTAACTAACTTCCATTTGTCTCCAGAACACTCGCCAAGTCATATTGTTGGTTTTTAGGTGTCGTATAAGCTGCATGCATTTCCACATTTTGACACTTTCAGAGATATCTACGTTGTTATCGATCTGTAATGGGGCGTGTCTGTGCATTGTAGATATTTTAGGGAAAAAGATGCGGGGATGTGCTTTTTGGACAGCTAAGAAGCAGGAACAATTGTCTTTAGATTTTCTGTGTTGCTATAATTGTCTATTTCTTTTGGCATCACATAAAAACTAATGCTTTGACGGTGTTTTCACGGTTTGAAAGCTTCGTGTCTGATTTAAAATTGAGGGTTACCAGTCCCATGACCGGACAAATGCAAACTTTACAGATTTCCTGCTGGTTGGTAGAATTGTTATGTAAATCGCGAGCTAAAAAATAGCAGTAACTCTGTGGAAGAAATCGTGCCTTCTTCAGCACGTTCAGTTTTTTTAATTGTTTAAAATTGCAGTTTTAGATGTATATTTTGTTTTTCTCAACTTCTGTAATCGCATGATGCTTTACTGCCTGTATGCCATCAAAATTGACAGTAAAAATAATTTTTAGAGATGAAATGGATATCCGGGAACTATCCGGTATCCGGCCAATATTTACTATCCGGCCGAATACCGGATAGTAGGTCAATATCCGGCGGGTATCGAATTCTCAATAAATTAAGAAAATTTTCTTTAAATTCACAAATGCTAAGTATATAAGTCTAAACACACATAAAAACACTACGTCTTCAAATCAAAATACCATTTATTATTGTTTTTAACATAAAAAATTAGTTCTTGTACTAAATGAACACCAATTTCTCAGGAATAGGAGGTAATAGTCAGTTTTGCTTGTCCTCGTAAACAAGGTCAGATTCTAAGAAAAGTATTTCGTTATATACACTACTGCAAGGAACTGGAAAAATAAATTGTGGCAAATTTTGTCATATTCGGGTACTGTGTCGCATTAGCTGACCAACAAATAAATGGATCACGCTTCTGATCAATTCGAGATGACTTTACATAAAAGTAAAACTCGCTAGCAATCATGTTTTTTTTTCTTGATCGTGATACTGGATATCCACAAAGAGAATAATGAAATGATTTAAACTTCCCGTCAAAACGTGCCTCATGAATAGTAATTCAAAATCGAAAACTTATTGTCATTATTAGTATTAAAATATTCCCAAATAAGCGCTCCTTTCTTTACTGACGAAATTTTAATTTTTCCTAACCTCAAATAACAACGTTCAGCCGAATATCCGGCTTATAGGATGGCCGGATACCGTGCAATCGTTTTCCTTTTGCAGCCAAGTTTTAAACCCGACATTCGGCAACCACTCGTCTCTGAAACAACAACAACGTTTCTATATTTTTTTTGATAACTAACTCATTATGTATTTGTAACGTACAAATTAATAACCCTATTCAGTCTTTAATCCTCCTCCAACAAAACGAGCACGACGTTCCGTCATTGACGTAGGGTATGTTGGTGAAACAATAAACCAACCGCTTCACGAAAATCAGATGTGGAGCTGTTGTCTACTTTTGAATACAGAGCGAAACAGTTGAATTACATTCAGCGGGTGGCAGTGATTTGTGGAAAACCGAAATCTCGACGCCTGAACGGGGATTCGGAAAAGACTGTTAGCCCGTAATTTTAAAATTTCTTAGTAAACTGTATGACTTTTGCAGTGTAATGCAGTTTTTCTTTCATTGTTGCCTTTTCATACAGAAGTACACGAAATGAAGAGTTGCAGTCTCGTGTACTTTCAGAATATATTTACGTGTTCCATGACAGCTGCTGTCATGTGTGGAGAATGTTGACTGGGCAGTATTTTCCTGATGCATGAAATCACCCTATATTTCCGCCTTATCAAGGACGACATTCTGGGAATAACATACCGTTACACTCGTAGTTTCTCTCTCTCCCCACAGACCCCGTACTGCCACTTCAATCGTAAGTCCAGATAAAATGGCAGTGCCGTTTCATGTAGCTTTGGAGTTTATACAGGATTAACATTGTTCGTACTAACATTCAGTTCATATTTAGAGCAACAAATGAAGGAAGTAAACGAAAAATTCGCGTTTCGCGATAAAAGTTAGAGGTGAAACAATCAATATGTTCTAATTTGCTTGCTTATGTATGATATTGTAACTCTAGCAGTTGAAAGTGAGGATTCGCATATTGCCGTGTACAACTCATTGGGAGAAGAGAGTGAATAATAAAATGTAAGTCAGGACACAAGTTACGCAGTGTAGCTCAAATTATAAGGATAACAATGGAATAAATATAGAAATAGATCAGCGGAATAGTTTTTGAGGATGTTGACAGCAGCATAGTAGTAGCGAAAAGAGCTTACCGAACTTGAAAAGGGGAAATCTTTTTTAAAATTGTGGGTATGGAGCGCAGCACTTTATGGAAAAGGATGGGCTTACGAAAACCAGAAAAGAAAAATGAAGCATTAAAGTACGATCAAAATGAACATATTTAAGAAATAATTTTTGATGACTATCTCTGAAAGAAGGGACAGAACTGTCGGTAACTTGTAAGACATCGAGTATTAGAACTGTAGTGAAAAAAAATTAGAACATGGAACAGAACTTGATATGTGATGGATATATTGAGAAAAAGTGTATAAAGATAGGAAGAGAGTGTGGATTTCATCAATATACCCTGTGAGTGCCTCGGGAGTTTTAGCCAGTTTAGACTAAAGGCGGCTACACACGAGGCAATTTCGGTCCCAATCGACAGGGACAATCCGTCAGAGGCCCTGCAGATTGCCGCGTGAGTAGGCTAATTGGCCATGTTGCTCCCGATATCGGGAGATCGGCAGAGCCCGACCAAACAATTTACGGATTGTCCCTGCAGACAGGGAGCAAATTGAGACGTGCGTAGCGCGATTGAGACAATTTCGGCTCAGTCGGCTTTGAGCAGTGAGTGAGTGCGTATCGTAGCCTACGTTGAGTATTTCGTTGAAATGTCTAATAAAGAGAAAGAGGTGTGGTGTAATATTTTTGAACTTTATAAAGATATGCCCCAATTATGGGACAAATTCAATAAAAATTATATGAATCGCAACATGCGGGAAGAAGGATTTCGAGTTCTACTAGAAATTTATAGAGAATTGGACCAGGAAGCAACAGTTGCAGTGCTGAAAAAGAAAATATGCGAACAACTTACTCGCGTGAATTAAAAAAGGTAAGTAAGGGCTCAAATACCTAAGTAATTATTGTTTTATATTATGTAAATGCATTATTATATTTATTACAGCTAAAAATTCTTTAAGGAACATAAGGGTTATAGATAAAAGAACAGAAATAAATAAGTTTTACTATAAATGTATTTATTGAATATTGTTAAATTTTAAAGAAAAAGTAACAAATTGGTTTTTACAAATTGATTTCATTATTGTTATTTATACAACAAAGTTTCCAAGACAGATAGTATAGAACTTAATTGCGTATTAACTGAAATCTGAATAAAAAATATGATTTCATCATTAATGTGCTTGGTATTTACAGGTGAAATCTTGTATGAAAACTGGAAGTGGCACAGAAGACATGTATGTACCGTCCCTTTGGTACTACGATCTTCTCAGTTTTTTAGGAGAAAATAGTGAGCCTCACGAGTTGGTATTGATACTGACACAACTGATGGTGATGAGGTAACTATGAAGCTTGTTCACTTGTGTTGATACGTAATGTATGTAGGCACCTACTTACAAGGGAATAATATTTATCATTATTTCCTGAAAAGCTATCCTACCCTCTTGGTTAAAATATTGTGTGAAAGTATCTCGGGTTTTATTTCCCTTCCTCATTTTGCCTTTTCTCTGTGGTTTGCGCTAATGGCACTAAACCTTCCGTTATTCGACGCCAGTTTCCTTCACAGAATGTCCGTAGCTTCAGTATTTTCATGATCAACAGATTTGCATGTTATGTACTGAGTAGATTTCTTTCGTAAGTAATTGTGCAATGCACAACACGCCAGGACAATGGGGTCAACATTATCAATGTTTAAGCCAATAGGCTGACGAAATATCCTGAATCTTGCAGCTAGTATGCCAAAAGTATTCTCTACGACTCTTCTAGCGCGGGACAGTCTGTAATTGAAAATTCTTTTTTCATGGGAAATATTTTAAATGGAAATGGTTTCATCATGTGCTTATTAATAGCAAATGCACTGTCCACCCACAAAAACAAATGGCGCAGGCGTGTTTGTACCTGGCAAATTTGAAGGTAGGGGTAAATGTAATTCATTAGACATCATTTTCTTGTAAAAACTTGTAAATTTAAGTACTCCTCCATCTGAGACACAACCATTGGTGCCTGTATTTACATATATAAATTCATAATTAGCGTTCACCACAGCTAGCAGCACAACACTAAAAAAAATTTTGTAGTTGTAAAACTGTGAACCACTTCCAGGAGGCTTTTCAATAGAAATGTGTTTGCCGTCTATAGCTCCTACGCAGTGGCTGAAGTCCCACTTTTCTTCAAACTGTTTTGCAATATTTGTCCACTCAACTTCACTCGTAGGCAACTGAAAAAGAATAGATACTTATATTAATTATGCTTAATTTTGCAGGCACTCGAAAATCAAGAACAAATACAAGAAGGAATTACATTTAAAAAGAAGAAACCAAGAACAAATATTTGCGGATGAAACAGGAACAGCTCATAGATTTCTGCCCAGCGGCTATTAAATTCAAAGGAAGAAGAATGGGGAGATCATGTGAAAATCAGTCGGCATTCAGTTGAAAGATCTAAATAAGGACCAGATGGCAATTGCCAATAAACTTATATCAGATGTTATTTTTTATGCTAAAGCTGGAATGTTAACTATGGAATCTGGTATCTATTTAGAACCCCCTGATAGAAGATACAAAGATCAGCCATCTACAGAGAGATTTCAGTATCCTCCTGAATCATCACATTCACCGTCATTTCCAGTTGAAAGCAATGATACATCTTCATTAAGTTCTAGTGATATTAATAATGAAACGCCTGTTATTGCACAAGACAACACTTTTCAGATGAAAAATTTTTTAATCATCAGACACAGAAAATAAATATTAATTTCAGTACCATATAATTTTGAATTTGTTCCATGATTAGATTCCCACTTTTTGTTTTAATGAATATTATTAGTTTCTGTATAAAATGACGCTGTAAATAGAAATTGTTAAATAAAAGTTTTACTTACACATATTACTTTTTTTCTTACCTTAATGTAGTTTTTCAGACATTCGTATATAGCCCAACATGTTTCGGGAATAATGTCCGAAAGCATTTGGGGTGAAATAAGCGAACTAAATTTTAAATCTTCATAGCTTTGACCACTTGCCAAAAAACGCAGAGTAACGATTAATCGTTCTCTGGCACTTATGCTTTCACGCATTAAGGTATTTTTCTTTTTTATATAAGGGGTCACTAGTTTAAGTATCTCGGTAAAACTTTCAGAATTCACTCTGAGAAAATTCGTAAAATCTTCAGGTTCTAGGCTGCTCAAAATGTTAATATGAGATAGTTTTCTTCTTAATAAAAGCCACTTTTTCACCCAATATCTTCTTTTTCTTTTATTGCAAACTGTAGTGCAGGCTATTGTTAAAGCCATGCCAACTCTTTGTTGTTTAGAAAGAGAAGGAGCCATTGTTAAGCTCTTACGTCTATCAGCCACGCGATCACGATGTAAACTGAAATCGGGAGCGAAATTGGTACGTGAGGAGGAAAGCCCCGTATGATTGCCCGACGGGTTTCCCCTGTAGATTGGGACCGAAAATCGGGTCGTCTGTAGGCACCTTAAGCAGTGGAGACAGTGAACAAAGACCGTCCTTCAGACTGCTTTCGCCGGAAGACGGGATTTTTTTTCTCTTTTTTCTGTTTTCCCGCGAAGCACCAAAATTTTTTTGCCGCTTTCGTTTGTAGGGATTTGTCGCTGCCTGGCAGCGTGACAATGGAAAAACGGATGTAGGTACTTTCTCAAAAAGAACGGAGAAACCCATTTGGCTTTGTTCTCTCCTGACTCGATTAACCGTACTGAGACTGCATTACAAGCTTCTAAGTCGACTAGCTTTGCCCGCAGCATGCACTGCAATGGCTCTTTTTCTTTCTTAATTGGGTATGCGTATACAAAGCAGACAGATTACATGTACTAAATAAATAAAAGACATCGCTAAAAAATTGAATGGTTTCATGTGTAATTTTTGTTGAAGAAGGGTGATGGGTGAGAGTGGGAGGGTTTTTGTAAACCTAATGTAGGCAATAAATTTCTCTTTATTTCAAAATATACGTGTGCAGTGAAAAAACAAATAAAAATACCGAGTTACTATAAACAAATTTTGGAATTAAGGTGGGTGGGAGTAAAGGGGGAAAGGGGTTGGACCTTTGTAAACCATGTAGACAGCACTTTTCTAGTATTTTTCTGATTGGATTAAAGTATACGTGTGCAAAGTTTATTCGAAATCGGATAGAAACTGTAGCTTTTGATATAAGAAACGTTGACACAATGGGGTGAAAAAGAAGATTGGGTTGGGTCTCTGAAAATCAAATTTAGACAGTATTTTTTCTGTTTGTTTCAATGTATATTGTTTGCAATGGGGCAATCGAAATCGGTGAAAATCTGTGGGTATGTATAAAAGAATGTTTACAAAAATAAGGGGGGTGGAAAGGGGAAGAGGGGTAGGTTTCTGAAAACCAAATGTTGACAGCATTTTATTTTAATTTTATGTATACCTGTGCAAAGTTCCATCGAAATAGGTAAAAAAAAATGTGAATTCGTATAAAATTAAGGGTTGTTAAGGGGAAGAAGGGGTGCCTACCGAATCCAGTAAATCATTTTCGAATCAACTTAATCACACAAAAATTTCATAAAATCAGTCCAGCCGTTTAGGAGATCAGTCACCTACACACGGACAGAAGAAGTATATATAAAGGTGGGTGACAAAACAATTTAATAAAATGAAAATCAATAAACAAAAAACCAAAGTATGCATCAGCAACCAGTAATATCAAAATAGAATAAAATTTTGTGATGACGTGATTCAAGCAGTAAAGGAATAAGATCACGGGAGACAACGGAAATATTAACAGAATCATCTAGGTTCAGAGCGCAGTTACCGGAAACGAAACTACGCTTACGTCGAATGAATGTTAGCTTCAAAGTACGGAAGAAAAGTATAAGTATGGAGCATTAATCTGTTGATAAGTGAATCGTGGAATTGTCCACGATTCACTTATAAACAAAAAACAGGAGCTTGAGCCCTGTTGTTACAAAAGAATAGCTAATACTAGCTAAAAAGAAAAAGCGGCAAATTAATATTTTTTAAAAGAACTGAGAACAAAGAAGTTTCTTAGAGCCATACACTCGGACACAGAACCTTTCTAAAGCCGTGAACGAGTAGAACTGTTAAACGGACACTCACTTCCGCATGTCAGCGTAATAGAGTGGCTGAAGGAAAAAATCAATAGAGGACCGCGATCGAAGTTTGTGAAGCAAATAAAGAAATGCATGAACTGAATGCGTACTACTAATTTGGCAGGAAATCTGAGAAGTGTGTACCCAACCAGCCTTCATGTTGTCATGTGTGTGAGAGAGTAAATTTCAGAGGACAGTTGACAATCATTTCATTCGATATGCATTAGCGCCACAGCAAGGATACAGTTTAGTAATGACATACCGTTACATTTCATAACTCGGGAAGTCGGATACGACCCCTAATTTTTTCCTTTAAAATATATGTAGTTGCTGAAGGAAGGCTTTCTCATTGTGCTTGTGTAAATAGTAAAGTAATTGTTTTTACGTAACTAGCTTCTCAGCCCGTCAGTAGTAACGTGTTGAATGCATTGTACTAACAGTTCATTCCTTCGCATTAGCTTAGCTAAGTAAAATTGTTACTATATAAATAATCTTAACCGTATTTCTTAACTTACTAGAACAGTGATATCTGGACACACAATATACCGAAACATTGCGTAGAATACAAGTAGCGTCTAAACCCGTCAAAAATTACGGGTTGAATGTTCTGGTAATTTAATGGTTTCACAGTTGCTGAGCTAAATAAAGTTACCCGCGACTTCGTATGCGTGGACACCTTAAATGTCAAAAAAGAAGACAAAATAAACTAATGCCAGAAGCTTTTAGACAGACAGAAAGTAATAGTACAGTGCGTCGCAAATCAACACCTATACTAAGTTTTGTTTGTAAATTAAATTTATTAACAGATCATACACTGACTGCGAGAGAAGCGCAATTTGAGTAACCAATTTATCATTACAGACTTACACAAGCATCCGTCTGCCTGTCACCATTCGATAAGTTATCAAAGACTGCACGAGTAAAACTGTGTCCTTCCTAAAGATATAAAGATACAAAGCATTTCCTTGTCAAATTCCATCAATATCGTTATAACCATTTAGTCGTCAAAACGTTACTAAAGGACAGATACTTTCGCATTTACAATATTATTAGTGTAGATCACACACAACAAAGCCTTTGGGACCGGTATAGCGTAAATAAAGTTAACGCTTACGGCATTGTTTGGCCGCTTACGATTTCATTCCAGCCCTGAATTTATGGGACCTACATTTTAACATGGAAGCCTTACGACGTATCTTCCAGGCTTGGCTCATACGATGAAAAAACAATTCTTAAAAAATTTTGCTCCCAGCGGGATTTGAACCGGAGCCTACACCGGTAACTTTGAGAAGCAAGCACCTTATCCACTACGCTACCAGCCCACTATGTTTTTTTAATGGCATTCGGCAACTAAGACCATACAGCCAGCTCAATGTGAATATCATATATCTACCAGTGAATCAGTGTTTCCAGTATATATTGAACACCACAGGACGGACACGACATTAATACATACAATACTTAACACCCATGCCCACGGCCGGATTCGAACCGGCAACCTTCGGCACGCGGGGTCAGTACTCTAGCCCCTACGCTACCGAGGCTGGCCCCGCTATGTTAAGCATTACAGAGACATATACATATTTTGCGCCTGCCTTTCAGATAGTTTTTCATAATTCCATGACAATATGTATTATCTATACTGAAAATAGTATCCTATGTTCTTCCTGTAGGCAAATAGCATCTCCTTGTCAAATTTCATCACGATCGGATTAGCCATTTAACCCTGATAACGCTCATAACCTAAAATTGAATTTATGTATTTCTTACCTCGCTGTCAAGCGATATCTATGGTCAGAAAATACAACAAAAACATCTACATAGAACGAATACAGTTAGACATAAAGTAACTAAAAATATGTGATTTAAACGGAATATATATTTCTCTTTATTAATTTTGAACTATAGCAGAAACAAAAAAATATCCTAAATAATTGCGGCAGATATGGTCTGAGAGTGGAAACATCTCTGGCCGTTGTTAATCTGCCATGTAGGCCAATGCGTGACGTCAAAAGTGACAGACATGATGCTGAAAGTAGCCTTTTATTAGTCTTGAGAGTATTGCCTTCCAATTTTAAATCCTACTGAAAATGAAATAATTTTGTGATGTCAGTAGTTCTAACGTGATAATGGTTTCAAGTATTAGCTGTGGGGTATTATTTTGTTCGTATTAAGATTTGTGTGTATTATTTCAATAGTTTGGTCTGTTGGGTTATAAGCATACATGTTTTCAAAGTAGCACGGAAACTATACGTTTTCGATCAAGAGTTCCTAATCAAACCTTTATCTAGTCAGTCCCCTCTACAAACGCTAACTATTAGGGCCTTATTACACTAGGCGACTTGGCGGCGCAACCAGCCGCGCCACTGGTGGCTCTGCTCGTCGCTGGGCACAGAGTCTTATGGAGCTTATTACACTTGGGCAGCCAGTGGCGCCGCCAGAAACTGGCGGCCGGCTGGCTGCCCTGCCCGGCCACCAGACCGGCAACCACTGGTGGCCGAGAGTCGTGGCGGGGCATTGTATCTTACGTAGCTTATTACACTAGGCCACCAGGTGGAGCCGCCAGACTCGCCACCACGCGTTCAGTCTACTGTTCATATGCCCCCTTCCTACTTTACAATTTTAAAATTGCAGAGATACTGAGTGTCAGGTTTGGTGGACAACTAGGGACAGTCATCCTGTGATGGGAGGGAATGAATCAGAGGAGATTATAAATGACGAACCTACAAAATTTGAAATAAATTCTCAGGAAATTGCGAAGTAACTCAGAAAGCTAAAAACTGGTGTAGGTAATATTACTACAGATTTATTAAAGATTGTGGGATAGGATATTGTACCTTACCTTAAAATTTTGTTTAAAATGAATTTGGAGACTTGCTGCTTACCAAAGGATTGGAAAAGACCGATAGTAGTACCAGTTCATAAAGGAAGGGTTAAAAATATGGTGAAAATTCCTGGCCAATTAGTTTCTCATCAGTGATGGGCAGAATGATTGAGAGATTGATATGCAACTATATCAGAAATCTCTGTGAAGAACGAAACTAGTTTTCAGATCGACAACATAGCTTTAGGCAAGGATATTCATTTGAATCTCAGATAGTGGGCTATATGCAAGATATTTCAAATGAATTTGAAATGGGAGGCCAAGTTGATAGTGTGGCACTAGATCTTTCTAAGGCATTTTACAGAGTGAGCCATAAAATGGTTTTAAATAAACTGAAATGTATTGAATTGGATGAAAAAGTTACTTGCTGGGCACAGGAATTCTTAAAATTCAGAAAGCAAAGGGTTAGAGTAGGAAATACATTATCAAGAGAAGTTGAAGTAAATATGGGAGTTGCTGTTCATTATTCTAATGAATGACTGTGTTACGGTCAGAATCTAGGTATTTTGCAAATGATACAATGGTATACAATAGGATAAAAACAGGTGAAGACTGAACAGTTGCAGGATGATCTGGATAGAATATCTAAATGGGTAGGTCAGCATGGAATGAAGATAAATGCCAAGAAGAGTCGGCTTATAAGATACAAAGATAAATAGATCTAAAGGTTAATTATGATTACAGAGTGGGGTCAGATTTGCTTGATGAAGTGTAAATTCTTTGCATAACGTTTGATAAACTCAATTGGGCAGGCGGTAGAAAAAGGTTACAAAATCCTTCATTTGCTGAAGAGGGTGATGAGAGGATGTAACAGAGAAGTTAGGGAGTTGGGTTACAAAACTTTGGTCAGATCATTTGTTGAATATGGTGGTGTAGTTTGGGACCACATTTTGGAGATCAAATACAGGAGTTGGAATGTGTGCAAAGAAGAGCAGCTAGATTTGTTTGTGGAAATTATCGCAGGACCCAGTCAGTAACTGATATGATACAGGAGCTGGATTGGGACTCATTGGAGGAAAGGAGGAGGGTGAAAAGAGTGCTGTAAATGTGCAAATTGCTACCGGAGTGTTAGCTGCATCGCAATTAAACTGTATTCAGACGACAAGTTTTTTAATTACTTAAGAATGTCTAAATCGTCTTTCTTTTAATCATTGTACTTAGTAAAGGTTGATATTACCGGGAAAGATACGAAAATGAGAAATTCTTCTTGTTTTACCCCTTTGTCTTCTCTACACTTTCACTTCCACTCATTTCCAAAGTGACATTCTGTAGTTCACTGGACATATTCAACCACACAATTCGCATACAATGCGAGGATAACAGCAAAGTGACTGCTCGGTTGTGCGAGTGACTGGCTGGCGGCGCCACCAGAATCCTGGTTGCGTCGCCAACAGAGACACCAGTGCCGCGGCTGGTTGCGCCGCCAAGTCGCCTAGTGTAATAAGGCCCTTACTATTACTTCGCGATTCACTAAAAGTGTGGCGGAACTCTGTAACGGAAACTTCCCAACGCGCGCTATAACGTTTATAGGAGTTCATATTTCGTAGAACACACAAAAAGCTACGTCGACCGCATCTTCGAATACTTGTTCAATAATTCACGCTTGATGCAGTAATTTAAAAGGAAAAATATCATCCCATTTTACTTGTGTGGAAAAGATGCCTATTTATTTATTTATTGTAGAATTTGTTGACGGATCCGTCTTGCTGTTGGTAAAAATTGCTGTGAAATTTCATCATAAACGATGCAAAGGTCTCTGAATTCCGAACTTGAAAGAGACATGATGAAAATTCAAGCTTTCGGACTTTGCCATTTTAGCTACGAAACGCTGAAGAGAGTGGCGATAGATAAGATTTGTCTCAGCGGAACCTGCCTCAGAACCGCGGTGGCGAATAAGCGAAAACATTGATCAGGCCACATGAGCTGATAATGCATTGTTGTATTGATAACTTAACTTAGTCCACAACCCGAAGGTTGGTGGATCCTCCCGAAGGAGGCATACTAAGCCATTGTGTCAGAGGTAGGACGGCCAATGCGCCAAAGTAGTTCTCGGTCAGGTTAGCGTCGTCGGTTTAGTATCGACGTACGGTATATGCTTGTGACGCACGTGTATCCCACGTAGGCAACACCTGTCGTGTGACTCACAGTCGCACGTGGTGTGGGACCTCACAGAACGACAGGTGGTACTAGGGCTGCCAACTATTTTGAGAAAAATATAGTACTTTTTATGAAAATATAGTACGCTCTAAGAGTAAGTAAAAAGACATCTTATGTTAACAGTTATGCTTTATTAACCCTGCAATAAAAAATATTTTTGAATTTTTTGCTTTTTTTTAACAATTGTGAATGTCTTTAAAAGATATTAAAGACTTCAGTAACTTTACACAATTTAATATTTTTGCGATTGTTTTTCAGCTTTAAGATTCATAGGCGGTGTTGCACGCAATTCGTCTTTACTCGCCAGTTTTTTTACTTATTTTTATAAAATTAAAAAAAATCTCTAACAAAAAAACCAAAACAATATTACGACTCTATTACTAAAACATAACTTCTTTTTGAAGTGCCGATGGTGCCTAATTGTTGCTTTTGTGTGACTTGAGGACCTTTCAGTTCAAATGACAGTGCGTCCGTCACGTTTATTAGATTTTTAAAATTACAGTTCTCCGCAATAAATTTTATTTAACTCTATAAAATTTTAGAGAAATGTCGTTTATTAGTCAGCTAAAATATAGTATTTTCTCACACTATATAGTACATCAAAATAAAATGTACTACCCTAGGTGGCACCTAAACGAAACACTAAACGTCCATGAACATTAAGATTTCGATTGGTCTTGTCGACGCTGCCTCAGATTACAAGTATGTTAGTTGACGCGATAACATGATCAATATCCCCTACCACGGTGGCGATGCACAAATCCCATCTCATCCATCCCATCACCGAATCGTAAACAATTTGGTTCTGTGGCTTGAGGCGTCACCGTACTGTACATAGCAAACCATTAGTTCAGAACTACAGTAATTTATTTTTACAGCTCTGCAACGTACGCTGTAGTCGCTCTACTTTCTGCCAGTCTTTCACAGGTCTCCAACTCCAAGTTTCAGATCTTAACTCTGTATGTTTATGTGTTTTGTTGACCCAAAACTGAATACCGTATATTTAAAAATTTTTGTAAACTTGTCTTTTCTTCAAGTCCAATAAAGCAGAGGGGATCTGATCACCCTTCAGCCGCTTCACCTTCTCCTTCCCAACCCTTACGAAATATCCCACCTCCCATTTGACAGACAGCATGAGGAAGGGGAGTTGCTGCTTGCTACCAGAGTTGTTAAGCGAAAACAGCCAATTCCCGAGTTTCTGTGGGCCTTTCCAATCGGCAGTAGTTAGGATCTTCGGAGCCAAACTAACGTTAATTATCCATCTATCGCAGTACTAGACACTGTATAGTAGCAATCTTGGGCGGTGAGAGCGGACGGATATGTGAAAACTGCGACCAGTGAAATTTGCGGCCAATGCCTCTTCTCTTTGTGTCACTGCCGCGCCGTCCTAATCGGTGTCGCGAAAACTGCGGCCAGTGAAATTTGCGGCCAGTGAAATCTGCGGCCAGAATTCTCAACAATGCTGTAGCGGCATGTTTATTATATAATAGGATCAAAGTGGTTGTATAGTTAAAAGCCGCCCCATCCAGCGCTCTGAGCGGATTGCTGCGTTTGTAGCCAATGTTTCTAAACAGCAGGTTGACAGTACAGATGTTTTATAGTTTATAACTGTTATTAAAATACAAGTTTTATTCTTGCTTAAAAGACGTAGAAAAGAATTGTAATAACGAGGCAGATACTTACAGAATCGTAGAAGATTTCATGCCAAATCTCCCTTTGCCTCACATTACTAGTACAGGAGGCTTCGCATTCGGGAGGACGGTGGTTCGAATCCCTGTCCGGGCATCCAGATTTGGGTTTTCCATGGTTTCCCAAATCACTGCAGGCAAATTCCGGGATGCTTCCTTCAAAAGGCCATGGGCGAATTCCTTCCCATTCCTTGCCCCCCCCCCCCCCAATCCTTTCCCGTCTCTAAAGACCTCGCTGTTAGAGAGACGTTAAGCAGATAAGAAACTAGTGTAGGAAAAAATATTCTACCATCAGCAGTTGTGGGTTTACGTCATCCACATCAAATTTCCCCACAGACGACGCGATAATGAAGTGACATCGCTCCATTTGGACGGATGGAGCGATCGTGTATGGCCGCCTCTAGACGACCTCGGTCACTCCGATCTAGTTAGTACCGCACTGGATTTTCCGAACAGTGTTGCAGATCAGCAAAAAATTCAGCTTTCAGTAACGAGTGCGAAAAAAGTCTAAGTCTAAGAAACCTGTGAAACATTTGCGTGTCTATTAAAAAAATAGAAATTAACTTGGCTGTTTCGGGCGTGTAATGTAAAATGATTTGTTCACGTAATAACTTCCAGGCCACGATTTAGTGAGACCAGGTCGGGTCGTCTAAAGGGGGCGTTTAGTGATTAGGACGGCGCGGCATGACACAAAGAGAAGAGGTATTGGCCGCAGATTTCGCAGATTTTAGGTTGACCGCAAATTTCACTGGTCGCAGTTTTCACATATCCCTCTAAACGCCCCTTTAGACGACCCGACCTGGTCTCACTAAATCGTGGCCTGGAAGTTATTACGTGAACAAATCATTTTACATTACACACCCGAAACAGCCAAGTTAATTTCTATTTTTTTTAATAGACACGCAAATGTTTCACAGGTTTCTTAGACTTTGACTTTTTTCGCACTCGTTACTGAAAGCTGAATTTTTTGCTGATCTGCAACACTGTTCGGAAAATCCAGTGCGGTACTAACTAGATCGGAGTGGCCGAGGTCGTCTAGAGGCGGCCATACACGATCGCTCCATCCGTCCAAATGGAGCGATGTCACTCCATTATCGTGTCGTCTGTGGGGAAATTTGATGTGGATGGCGTTAACCCACAACTGCTGATGGTAGAATATTTTTTCCTACACTAGTTTCTTATCTGCTTAACGTCTCTCTAACAGCGAGGTCTTTAGAGACGGGAAAGGATTGGGGGGGGGGGCAAGGAATGGGAAGGAAGCATCCCGGAATTTGCCTGCAGTGATTTGGGAAACCATGGAAAATCCAAATCTGGATGCCCGGACAGGGATTCGAACCACCGTCCTCCAGAATGCGAAGCTTCCTGCACTAGTAATGTGAGGCAAAGGGAGATTTTGCATGAAATCTACTACGATTCTGTAATTATCTGCCTCGTTATTACAATTCTTTTCTACGTCTTTTAAGCAAGAATAAAACTTGTATTTTAATAACAGTTATAAACTATAAAACACTGTACTGTCAACCTGCTGTTTAGAAACATTGGCTACAAACGCAGCAATCCGCTCAGAGCGCTGGTGGGCGGCTTTTAACAATACAACCAGTTTGATCCTATTCTATAATGAACATGCCGCTACAGCATTGTTGAGAATTCTGGCCGCAGATTTCACTGGCCGCAAATTTCACTGGCCGCAGTTTTCGCGACACCAGAGCGGACAGGGTAAGCTTTTGAAGCCGCCAATTATGTTTGAGCCTGGAAGTCAACAATGGTTCGAATCAGGCTATGAATTGGATACATTTAAAAATGAATTTATTTCCACATCGCATCGTGCGCAAAGAGGAGTACACAATACAAGGATTTACGAAGGATATAGCTATGAACTGAGCTTGATTTGATGTCTGCCACAGTGGCGCTATCATCGAAATACTCTTACGTTTTCTGTCTGTCCCACTTCCGGGCTGCCAGATCCCTCATTTTGACAGGTTTCAGCGTTCCTACTGGTCGGTGCTATTTTACCAGTAATTAAATGCTAGCTGTCTGCTTTTCCCTACAAGAGTGAAATTTGGGGCATAATTTTAGGTAGTGCATGGTCGTCTTTCCCCTATTCAAGTTAAGAAATAATTTTACTTTAATACCATAGCGCCTATTGGGCCGCTACGTGTGGAAGACACGTGAATGGACTCCGCTCTCAGCTCGCTTCTATTCCGTCTTTGGACTCGAGACGAGAGGATGGTCGACTATATGCAGCGTCCTCTTTCGTGCCTATCGTCTCTTTATATTATTGTTTGTCAACAAAGAGAATGCACATGCTTTCTGCGTCCATTAAACTTATCAACTCTTTATAATTCAAACTTCTGTAGAGACAGCATATACCTTCCGGCTTTATTGCCTGCTTGCTTACATACACCGTGGAATGAAACGTTATGAAATTCGAAGGATATTACACAGTGGTTAAATTATTTCTACTCCACGAATATCACACAGCTCATTAACGGATCCTTGCGTGACACCGATGAAATCTGGAGTGACCAGTATACGTAGCAGGGATACCAAGAGCCAGATCAAAAATGACGGGTTTAACCGATTAACTGATTTCTTCTTAGTAGTGTACCTAAATATAATTGTAATAAAATAAGCTCAGTGTTCTGTAATTTCTCATCCCTTGTGACGTAGCAAAAAGTTTCATTGTCTGTTTGGTCCAGGTTGCGTTTCAGCCTAACAACAATCTTCGCCAATATAGCCGGTAGAAAATCAAAACTTAATTCACACGCGAATTAATATTTTCGCTGTATCGCATGTCAATGTCGTCATGCATCAATACCAATCGTGCATCATGTGATACAAACTTGATCCAAAATCTTCACAGTTTCATACAACTTTCTTATTTTCTATGATGTAGGTCCATGTTTTAACGCCTGAAATGACCCCAGTGAAAACGAAGGATGCTAAAAATAAATCTTGAAAACCTAAGCTATGTCACGTAATATTAGTTTCAGTAGTGGTTTAAGTAGCACACATCGCGAACTATTTGGAACTTCTTTCATTCAGACCAAGTAATGAGTTCATTAAAAAAAGCAACTGTTAATTAATATGCCATTCTAGCATTATATTTCTTAGCAATTACTGAAGTAAATATAATCGTCACAAAATATAGTTCATTGCAATTCATAGTGCTTTGCCCTGTAAGAAAAGGTTTTCGTTGCTATTCTGGTCCAGGTTGTATTTCAACCTAACCACGTACTGAACTTGCGATAAATGAAACAATACTTCAATCACACACATAGTGATACATTACTTTATCGCATTTTAGTGGTAATAATGCATCACGATATTAACCAAAACAAAAATCTTTACGGGTTCTGCATCTTACTTTTTTATATTCGTGTTTCAGATAGATACTAACACCTTTGAATGGCTGACAGTTACATGCGGCTGAAATATGACATCAGTACAAACAAAGGAAATTAAAAATAAATCTTAACAACTTACATCATTTCACGTAATATTAGTATGAATGTAGTCTATGTTGTGTAGATCTGAAAAATGTGGAACTACTTTCGTTAAAACAAAGCAATGATGAAAGTAACAGAACACTTAAGAAAACAAAATTAAAATTATTTAAAAAAAATTAAATTACTTATGCCCTCTGCTGTCAAGTGCCAGTTCTAATAACAATCTATCCAAATTGCCGCTAACAATGACAAAATATCTCTTACATATCTGTGGCCAATGATTTTAACGAATACTTTGACATAAAACGAACCTATTATTAAATAAATCAAATCTACTAATACTTATTATGTCGATTTAAACTCAATACATACTTTTGTTTCAGTGTTCTGACAATTCACGGCTTAGTATAATTCTTCGTGTCTTGCGTTGTAGCAAAAGGTTTCAGTTTCCTTTAGGGTCCAGGTTGCATTTCAACCTAACCACGTTAACTTCTCGCCAGAAAAACAATACTTCAATCTCACGCATATTAATATATGAACTGTTTCCCGTTTTAGTGGCAATAATGCATCGCGATATAATTTTGATCTTCAAGGGTTTTTGCACATTTCTTTTTTGTGATTCAGACTGGTAGAATGGTAGTGAATGGTTGACACAATTGCTGAACTCATAGGCTCAGTAATATTACGCAGTGAAAGCAAAGGAAATTAAAATAAACCTTATGAACTTACATTATGCCACGTATTATTGTTCTAAGTGTATTGTAGGATTGCACAGATCCCGGGTCAATGTGCAACTATTTCCATTCAACGAATTAATAATTTCAATAATAGGACACAGTTTAAAATATTTTGAAATAAACTAAATTATTCATACCCTATGCTGTAACATCAAATGCCACTTGTAATTATGATCCATGCGAAGTAATAATCTAACCAAAATTTTCTCTACATTGATGCACGAAATACAAAGCTTTTATCTTACATTTCTATAGACAAAGAATTTAAGGAATACTTCTACATATCAAAAGAATGTTACGTAAATATAAGCATCTAATGATTGATATGTCGATTTTAACGCAATACATACTTTTATTTCTGTGAGTTAATTTATTCATTGATGCTTGGAAATGTTATTAACGCGCATCCCCACAAATATCATCGTAAAGCGTGACGTCATAGTGCAACGTCATAATGACGTAATGGCGTGACATGACGTCAGCGTGACATGCTACATTAAGCCTATTATACTAATAGATTCGCCGTAGAGCAAGGCTGCCCAACTAATTTTGGAGATGGCCCCCAATTTCGATTCTAAGTTAGCTTGCGGGCCATAATTTCGATTCCAAGTTAGACTGCGGGGCACATAATACTTACCTGTAGCTCCAATAGATATTTAAATATATCAAAGATATAAATAACACAGATTAATTACAATCAAAAAGTAAAAACCATCAATGATATATTTGCAGAGGTTTTTTAATTATAATCAAAAAGTAAAAATTATCAATGATTGTTTGCAGAGGTTTTTGAGCAAGCATAGCTGCTGTCGGGGGATGGGCAGCCTTGCCGTAGAGTATTTCTAGCGCTGTGATTTGGTTTTTCGATGAAGAAAACCTTCAATGACAGCGAACGTTGTCGTAACGTCTGGACCTCGAAAGCATTCAGTAACCGCCGTTTTCTTGAAACGTCCCTGCACAGTAGACTACTCGTCTTCTGCTGTTTTCCTCGATCTCACGAATTGAAATTCCCCCCTTCCGTACGCCAGATTCACAACTTGTTAGTACTGCAAACACATGAGGATGTAACTACTATCATCATCTCCACGCAAGCTTACCATATTACATCTGCTAAGTCGCACATTTACTTTATTTGATGTGACTTTGTAATAAATTATTTTAAAATATGTGTAGTTTTTATTCATATATCTTCTCTCGTGTTTGGATTCTATTTTCTGTCGTAGGTCTCCTTCACGGGAAGTTAAAACGCACACGTCTTCGTAATGATAGCTAGCAGTTTATGATGTTCAAAACACGAAAAGTGTTGCAGATTTGGTAATATATGAGTTTGCAATTTGTGTTTACTTAATTTTCTGTCTCAGCACTACGGAAATTATTATAACTGCGTAGCGTTTCAAAAGAACTTGTTTGATGTGTCAGGCGCGAAACTCAATGCTATTCTTGTGTTGTGCTGGGAAGAATGTTGGCCTAAATGCGTGGGAAGTTTGGAACAGTACTTACGGTTGCCTCACCTTCGAACGTACCCTCGTTATGATATCTAGTGTCGATGGTAGGATTCCTTTTTTTGCTTTGGTCTCGTTGGAAGCTGGAGAGGATTGTGGCAAGGAACGGGAATGGATTCGGCAATGGCCTTTGAATGAACCGTCCCGGTATTCGCCTGAAGTTATTTAGAAACTATGTAAAACCGAGATCTGGAAGGCCGAACCGAGCGTGGTGGGTGAGCGGTTAACGCTCTAGCGTCGCATTTGGGAGGACGCAGGTTCGAATCCCCGTCCGGGCATCCAGATTTGAGTTTTCCATGGTTTCAGCAAATCATTCCAGGCGAATGCCGGGATGTGCCCTTCATGGCCGAATTCCTTCCCGCTCCTTGTCCCCAATCCCATCCCGCCTCTAATGACCTCGTCGAGGCGTAAAACAATAGAAAAAAAAAATGGAAGGCCGTATGGTATTTGAACTTGCGGGAGGCTCGAGCGTTGCCTCATTATCTGTGCCGCCCTACCTGCTCACAAACATTCGGCCTAGATATAAGCCAACTCATTTATTACTGTGAGGTTGCTGGTACCTGCTCAACCGGATTTTCTGCGTCACTGTAAAGTAGCGGTATAATATTCGTGTGGTGATACAACCCTGCGACAGTAAAACTTCTGATGGTTTTCGCAGCGGAACAGAAACAGCTCAACATCCGACTAAACAAATGAAGAACCACCGAGTACTTGTCACACATTTTCCGTCGGCTTCCCTCCCCAATTTACTGTCGTGGCTGAAACATGGTTTACCATGGATTCCAAACCACGGAGTATTCATACCGTACTTAGGTGTAGCGTGCATCTCTATCTAAATTGGGACTCAACCATACAACAACTTGACTGCAGTTTGAGGCTATTCCTGACTCGCTATACAACCAACAAAGGAACTCCTTAGGGGACATCCATAAATTACGTAACGTGTTTTTCCGGATTTCCGGACTCCCCCCCCCCCTTTCTGGTGAGATCTGATCCGTGAGACCCCCCTAGAAATCGCCCTCGCAACTTTTTGAGACTTTTTTTTTAGGTCTCACCCTTCCAAAATACCGGTTACACCTCCACTTATCGACGAAATACCTCCCTAAAATCGACTTTCGCGTAATTTCGATTTTTTCTCTTTTGAGTGAGCTCGAAGACTTTTCATTTATCATTTTATTTTATTTTTAAGTATCCTTTCCTGTAAGTATTACGATAAAGTTTATTGTCATTCTTCTAATTTTCATATTCTTTAATAAAACAAAGCACCTTTTCACTGTCTCATGATTAAAAATGACCAGAACAGAACGAAACAATAACGAATAACTGCTAATTTCAACGCACAGTGTGTTCAAACGATGACTGAGTGCCAACGAGGGAGGCAGACGCGCGGCTGGAAGTACCGTCCACATAGAATGCGAGGGCAACCACGAATTCTCTTTGAAGTACCGACTCGGGGCGGATGGCGTTCGCCGAACGACCCGAGGCGCTTTGCCGCGCCTCGGCTACACGTACACACTGGTATAGTCACCTCGCCTAGGACCCGTTAGATAAGGAATCCGTGATTCACCTTCGTGTTATTGAGGAGCAACGCACCAAAACGGGCAGGTTTTCTTTGCTCTGTACGAGCCTCTCCTAATATAATTTCTTCAGACTTTCGACATAAACTTGAAGCCTGTCTGTTTTTTTTAGTATACTCGCTGTCAGTAATCTCTCATACGAAACAATAACAACAACCATAGAGCAACCGTTGCCACAGGTTTGGTTCAGATTAAGTGCCCACAAAAATTGCAGGTAGGTTTGGGATTCGTGTTTTAAAGTTGGTCTACTTAATCCTGAGCTACCGATACGCTAAAAGAACTGGATTACGTAGACGTGGCATTTATGATGTTTGATGTCTCTCCGACGGTGGCTTACATGGTGTTTGTTTATTTATTTATTTGTCGTATGGCTAAGCAACTAATGTAATACATACAAAATATCTACAGTATATAGGACAATAACGATAAGAACGTTGGTAGCATTCACAAAATGATGTCCAGTCATTGCAGCCATTCTGTGAAGTAAGTTGTAGCACTGCAAACATCTTGAAATGGTCCATCGTACTTCCTTTGGGGCATTCCTTGATGATATGCTCCACACTCTAGGAATGAGTTCCGCGGTCAATGACAGGAGAATCCTGATGGCCCCTCTTGGTAGAGCATGGCATTATATTTGATGTGGCCTGTTCTTAGGCGATTTAGTTTGACTTGGTGGTCTCTCTTCAAAAGGAATCCCGGAAGTCCAGTTGTAGGATCTTCATGAAGAGTTTCAGCTTTGTCGTCATTTTTCCTTGACATCGAAGTCAAATACGTCATGCCATACTGGATTTAACACGAGTGGGGGGGGGGGGGTAGGTCATTTAGGACTTCGTGGATTGGGAGATCCTGTGGATGGTCAGGTTGATGTAGTTTTATCCATTCACGTGCCGTTGCTTCTTGGCGTCTTCCTTTTGGAGGTGGCATATTGCTGATGATGTGTAACCAGGGGACTAGGGTGGATTTCAGTGTGCCAGTTAATACTATCATACACTCGTTGAGATGGACGTCGATGTTTCCAATGTGAGCACAGTACTCGGCAACAGAATAAACCATCGTGAGGCAGTTGTTCGTAGTCAGCTCCCCACGAAGTACCAGCTAGCTTCTTCATGATGTCCCGTATTTTAAGTTTCTTACTTGTGTTTCCAGGAGTTTTTTGAACGTTAAGGAACGGTCTAAGGTGATGCCAAGATATTTAGAGTAGAAATTATGTTTCACTCTTTGGTGATAGAAGTTCATTTTGAGCTGCTGAGGTGCTATTCTATTGTTTAAGTGGAATGCGCATACTTGGAAATACGGACTCTCCATACTATGGATCAGCAATCAAGCATGTTACACGGAAGGCATCCCATTGCTGGACAAGCACCCCTTGGAGATCAGCCTGGTCACTGGTGGCAGGGCTGCAATCCTTGCCCTAGAGCGTCTTATACATGTCCACTCGTATTTAAGACCGAGCGTGATGGGTAAGCGGTTAAAGCTCTGGCCTCGCATTCGGGAGGATGGTGGTTTGAATCCCCGTCCGGACATCCATGGTTTCCCCAAATTACTCCAGGCGAATGCCGGGATGCTTCCTTCAAAAGGGCCATGGCCGATTTCCTTCCCGTTCCTTGTCCCCAGTCCCATCCCGCCTCTAATGACCTCGACGTCGACGAGGCGTAAAGCCATAAGTAAAAAAAAAAAAAAGTATTTAAGTCCGGGAAGCGAGTTGGCTACTCTAGACGTGTAATGTCCTCATGTTGCAAGTACTCGTCCGCGAGGCCAGGCCTGTGTGGGCGGGCATTACCATCGGTCAGATGGAACCATACACCACGAAAAAGTGGCGCACACTGTTGCAGGATGTCATCGCTATAAACACAGCGACCTAGGACCGAGCGTGGTGGTTGAGCGGTAACGTTCTGGTCTCAAATTCTAGACGGGGAAAAAAAAAAAAATCATTACAGATTGTTATCTACGTGTCAGATCAGTTATATGGTGTTGTACCTCTGTTGTGTGTAATGTTTTCAACATTTAATTCTCCGTATGCTTCCCGAAAATGTTTACAAACAGCTTACACTGCGATACTCTGTTCCGTTAAACAGGTATTGTTACATACAATATGACGACTTAATAAGCAGTTTTTAATTTTAGGAACAACTGTAAACAGTTCGAAATTTAGGCATCTACACTATTCTCTCGATACTTTCCTAATACGGTGAAAGCAAATGGACAGTACATTTAACAATATTACTTGATACTTTTCTTAATACTTATCGAATAAATGATTACTTTGTTCTAGCGGCATCAAAGTCGATTAGCCTTAAAAATCTCACATGTATCAGGAAAAATCGTTAATAGACAAGAATTCCCTACAGTGAGCTTGTTTGAGTGTTCACTGCTGCTTTAAGTGCTTCGCAAATAGACCTTCACTGTTTGTCAGAGGCATTCGGAAAATCAAGCGTGGGTCAGTCATATTCGGAGAGCTGCAGATCTTTTCTTTGATTTCCTTTTAAGCACGCACTGCTATCAGGTATCTGTTGCAACCCTTCAATTACGATAACGTGTATTTAAACTTCTGCTCGAAGCTCATAACATCCAGTGATATCACAGTACAATTCGCTTGTATACATTTTTTTTTTTCAAAAGCTGTTTCATTTACTTTTAATCTTCCATAGGCAAAGACAAACTTTCTTCGTAATTATTTGCCTGTAGGCTCAGCTAGTAGGGGGGGTCTCCTTAGAATTTTTTTTGCTTATGGGTTTACGCCTCGTCGACGTCGAGGTCATTAGAGGCGAGATGGGACTGGGGGCAAGGAATGGGAAGGAATTCGGCCATGGCCTTTTTGAGGGAAACTTCCCGGCATTCGCCTGGAATGATTTGGGGAAACCATGGAAAACCCAAATCTGGATGCCCGGACGGGGATTCGAACCGCCGTCCTCCCGAATGCGAGGCCAGAGCGTTAACCACTCACCCACCACGCTCGGTGTCTCATTAGATTTTGAACTTCCATCATCATTTCCATAATTCTGTCATTCTGCTTACTGAACTAAGTCGGAATTGCAATTGTAGTTGTATCTTTGGTCCAGTGGTTATGGCTTTAAATACTTAGCTGGGGGCAAGAATTAAAAACAAATGAAATACAATGTGACCTACGCAATGCTTGCGCCTTACATCAGGACTGCGAGAAGTAAAATTGATGTGTGAAGAAGAAAACGTAAATTAACAGCCTGTTTACTGACTGACAACTAAGAAGCTAGCATAGTACAAGATTTTCTTTATATGTCACACAGTCATAAATCTGACATTATGTCACGCAATTTATATTCCGCAACCATCTCTGTTTCTAGTCATTTTTATATTATTCGTTGGTCACATCTGATACGCATAATTACAACGGCATAGACATTTTTTAATTTCTTATCCACCAATTGACAACTTTTTCTATCCTGAATTATGTTTGCGCCTTAGATTTAATCTATTTACTCGAGAGGTTTCGAAATTAGTTCCTTTTTGCATTTTATCTCGGGTTCTTTGCAAAATATTAACATGTTTTCATAACGTATTTTTCTATCATTCTCTCTGTTCTGTTAAGAAGACACATGACACATCCCGAGTGTTAGTTCACTATCAACAATAGATTAAACTTGGCATTTAGCTAAGACATCCTGAGACCAAGGCTACGATGTGCCCAGTGTCAGGGAGCTAACACGCATTTAGTTCGTTTCCCTTGCTAGTTTTGCTGATAAAAGTGGAATTTTCCTAATGAACGTTTCTAAATAATTTTTTCACTTTCAGAGAAAAATTATTCAGATGGTTTACATAACTTGCACAGCGGAATACGACGACGCCTTCCTGTCCTCTGACAACAGCTTGCAAAGATTTGTAGTTATGCTTTCTTTAACTAAAAACCTACTGCGAGATACTAAAAAATTTAAATGTAAGAATAAACATGTTGAATATTCGAGCAGTAAATCATGGATATGAAGATTCTTTTGTTTTTAAAAGATAAGGTCACTGTTACAATGCCTGGCTCAGGTCCTTGCGGCGCCTGATAACGGGTTAGCTGGGTCGAGTCCTTGTGCTGGAAGAAATCTCCACCATTGGATTTGGCTGGCAGGCTCGTAGAAGAGTTTATGCACGATTCCTCTGGATTAAATTCCAAACCTCTCCGCCGTGAGTGTGAAACGAGGGCATACCATACTGTTGAAGATGTAAATCTCAGCGCAAAAGATGTTGAGTGGACAAGCTGCACAGGCTTAATCCAGCCTACGAAATCGCAGTCAACAGCTCCGTGTGTGTCTATGAGGAATATGCACTTCCATCTCTGCTGTCCTGGTGGCTAAATTTCGAATAATGTAAATTTCTTCCACACCGGGGGTTCGAATCGCAACTGCGTGGGCTAACGGTGATGGCTGGATAGTATAGAGCCGATACATGACGCCTACGCCTGTCCGGTGAGACAGGTATCAGTTGCGGTGAGTTGGCAGCGTCGGCGGCTGGGGTGCGCCTGGTCGTGTTTGCCGGGACAATATTTGCCGACAGGTAAGTGAGGGGCCAGCGACCGGGCACACGACGCCGGCTCGGAGTAAACACTGTGCAGCGGAATGCGCAGGCCACTCAGCCTTGCAAAGTGGACTCCGTACACGGTGACTTGAGTGTCAGCAATAGCCAGTGTGTAAGTTACCGCTCCATAAAAGTCCTGTATTTTAGCAAACGTTTTGGACGACTGTGATGGTTTGTGTGTTCTTGTTGTGGATGCGAGGTGAAATAAGGGAGAGGGAGAAACCTGGTGCCAAGCTTCGTATAGGTCATCCGTTCAGTCCACTCCACACCCTCCGCAGACTAGTTTACTGTTTAGACTAGGAGTTTCGTACACAATACGGTAATTAGAATTTGTGCACCAACACCTCTGCTAACCTTTTGACTATTATCCCGTTTGTTATTCAGTATCGGGGCTCGAGTCAGCTGACCCCCTACTAAGTGCCAGAAAATGTAATTGTGTCAAAGGATGCCAACCACAGGGTAGGGCCTACGTATGTCTTTTTCTTTTTGTCACTTTCGCCTCGTCGACGTCGAGGTCATTAGAGGCGGTAAAGAACTGTGAACAAGGAATGGGAACGATTTCGGCCATGGCCTTTTGCAGGAAGCTTCCTAGCATTCACCTTGTGTGATTTAGGGAAATCATGGAAAACTGAAATCTGGATGTGCGGACGGGGATTCGAACCCTCTTCCTCCCCAATGCAAGGCCAGAGCGTTATCACTCGCCCACCACATTGGTTTGCATATTCCAGCAACCGTATTTTGCACAGTGAATCGATACAAGAATAGCGTTTCCACTTCTGTTATCATTCCCTCTCGACAGGTTAGATGCAATCCTCCATCTCTTCTTACCCATCATATATTCTGGTCTTTGTCTTCGTCTGCTGTTATTTACTTGGAGCTCTCAAGTAACAAGTTAAAAAATCTCGCATTTGTAATTTTTTCTTTCTGGTACCCTCAAGCTCAAGCTTCACGTTCATGAAGTGCTGTACTCCATATATACGATTTTTTGAAGGTTCTTTATGGGTAGCGTACTATATCAGTTAGAAATTAAACAATTTCTTTTTTCAAGACAGGAAACAGCTCGATTTTGAGACTGTTCTCACAAAATACTTTCGGCTGTAATATTACTGTCTAAATAACGGAATTTTCTTATTACTTCTACAACATCCCAACCAAATTTTATATTAGATCCCTTATTATTACTGTGATCTTTGGCACGTATCATGATTTTCTTCTTCTTGGTTGGTTTGTATTTAGTTCAAATTCTCCTCATTGTATTTCGTTCACACCGTTCAGTAATTTCTCAATATACTCACTGCTTTCACCTAACACAGTGGTTCCCAACGGGTCGGTACCACCCACCGCTGGGTGTTGAAGAGATCATAGGGGGTCGTTAGCGGACCAAGGCAAATTTAGGGTATGCTGAGGACCAAACACCATGCTTTCCAGTGTTATTTCTGGCTTTAAGGGCTGCCTCAAAGAAGTTCTTAATTTCATTCTCATACTCATAGTGACAAAAGAGGATTTAGTGTAATCTGAAATTTATTGGCTTAGAAAAGAAACACATTTTTTAACGGCGAAACTCGCCGATTTAAGATTGCTGATGACAAATAATGCACAAAATATTGAAAACTTAGTTTCATTACACCAACATGAGACCTCTAATTAATAATATTTTTTCATAATGTGTATTTGTTAATCAAACTGTGAACAGTATTATTTATATCTTTTAATAAAGTGATTTAGAAGTTATTTTTCTACATATATATGATATAGTACACTTGACCTAAGAGAGGCAGCATCGACTCATTGTTTCAAAAAATTGTCTTACGAGTCAAAAATATTGGACCACGATGGGTTACGTTATTTATTACAAGAAGAGATGTACAGTAGATGTGTTCTTTTTTCTAAAAATGTGGTGGCGGTGAGTATTTCTTTTTCGAAAAGGGGGCGATAGTTCTAAAAATATTTGGAACCTTTGACCTAACAGGACAATATCTTCAACTAATCTAAGCATAGTTCTCTTATGCAACAGAAAGTTTCGAAGAATGTGGAGAAGAACCAAGAAGGAGGTAAAAAAGAGGGCAGTTTCTCCGCTTTTCCCTACATAACCGTTATTTCTTCGATGATTTATCAGTGGACTAACAATAGACATCTCAAACTGCACATGAACGAAGCTGCGGACAGACAGCAGTGAAGTAAATATTGAAACAGTAGCTAATTGTTAAGGCACCCGCCTTGAAAATTGATGGCACCCGGTACAAAAGTCGGTCAGGCCAAGAATCTTTTATGGCCACTTAATCTGACCTTCACCCCTGGAAAAGCTTACTTTGTGCGTGTGTGTAATACCCTAGGATGCTCCGCAGTGCGCTACAAACCTTAACCTGCTCCCTCCCATTAGACCTGTAAACAGTGAAGCGAGCCCTGCATTATACTTGTAATACTCGCCGGGGCGAAGCAGCAGAATTATTTGGCTTCAGGACCTTAGAAACGGAGCTGTCAGAGCAACCGCACCCTTCCAGACCTGGCAAAAAAACAGAAAAGCGAAGACTGAAGATGCGTCTCCACGAAGCCTGACAGGCCAGATGGGAGCAAGTCGAAACTGGCAGACACACCTATAAGTGGATAGACTCGGTCTAGAAGTGGGACACCGTCTGGAGAACTCGCACTGAGCTGTCATACCCAGTAACATGCCACATAACAGGCCATGACCTGTTACAATTACTACATCAAGGACTCGAAGAGTCAGATCGCTGTCACTGCGCTGAGACTGAGAACGCAGTGCATATAATAAAGGAGTGTCTCAGATATGTGAAAGCCAGGCAACGACTTCAGGATACAATAGACATCACGGCGGACAACTGGAGAGCAAGGCTACTCCAGATGAGAGGGAATTCCAAGCCTTCTCGGAGGTCGCCAGAACTGCATTCGTGATCAGAGAGAGAGAGGAAGAGCCGCGCTGCTATAGTAAACAAGCAAATCTCAAGAACAGTAGCCTAACCAAAACCAGAAGACAGCCGTAGGCAGACAAGAGTGAAGTCATGTCAGAGGCCAACCACTGACGAAGAAGAGGGTGAGATAAGAAAAGAAGATCAACAGTTAAGCTGGAAGAACCCTACGAAAGAAGGGTTGAGTAGCGCATGGCCATCCCAGTTGGCCCAGGGAGTTGCTAACTACCTGTGACGTGCAGTGCGCTATAATGGACGTCCGAATGGCTGGGGAGTGTCTTCGACCCCAGTTCACGACAGCGTCGCCTCCACGAGGTTCCCCGTGGGCACCCGCAAGGGTGGCTAAAGACGCTTCTCTTTGAGAGTCCATGCCTTCCCTGCAACGAATATGGCGGAGGGGGTAGTTCTTCTAAGCTCCAATCCTAAGGGGGGGGGGGCTGCTCATGTAGACAGATAGATCGGTAGGAGTTGGTGAGGGCACGATGACCCAATTTTGAGCCTGATAAAGGCGCCGTATGGTCACCCCAGGGCTGTGAACACACTCATTGTAGGTCCGTCGTCAACAAGAAGAGGAATGGACAGCAACTGTAAACTCAGTCATCAGGTCGGAAGACCTTAGAATTTAGTTTTTTCGATTGGTTTCTTTCCTTACTTCGGTTGATAATGACATGTTTGTTTTCCCACACATTGGCTGAAATCTATTAATCTTGTTTTCATAAAGCAAATGATGCTCTTCTCATCAGTGTTTTCAATAAAGAGAGTAGCACAGGACGATAAAAATGTATTTCGTCTGTTATCTGTTCCAACTAAAATAAAGCTAACACCTGGGGCAGATAGATATTTCCTACACTCTGCCGTTTGCTTTATGACTGTCACGACGTATTTATTTCGCGTTTATAAATGAAGTTAATGCACCATTTAGTCCCATTGAGAACGTGGAGAGCACAGGAATGGGGTTGTCCCGTTCCGAGCACGTTGCAACATTTCCCGGCGTGCTCGCCTGCTCTCGTTTACAGCCTCTTTGTTTACGGCCGTAAAGTGCGGTTGGGCGCACAGGTGTTCACACGTGCTGGTCAGCGTTCCAAGACATCACAGCCCGCACCTGCTACCACTGTACTGCTATCAGAGCCCATCACTTACCTAATCACTTTGCTGGACCATCCTCTTTGCTGGTTACGGTCTCATGATATGACCACCAAATTAGTCACTTCATTACTCTAAATGAAACCGGAGCCGCTAGCTTTGCTAGTTGCTGTACCACGATGTGTACGGGATTCGCTGGTTCAAGTCTCGACACGTAGGAATCGCTCAGCGTGGTGCACGATTAATAATCAGGTTGTTTTCGAAAGTTAAATTCGAAACCTCTCGGCAGTACCTATGGAGCGAGGATACAAGCAGCGTCGCCAGCTATTTTGGGGAAAAAATATTGTATTTTACGAACACAAACGTAAAAAGAAAAAAGAAAATAGTACATTGCCTCAAACTATAGGTCAAAGAAGAAATACATCTTGTGTTAACATTTGTGCTATATTTATCCTTCCAAAAATTATACTTTTGAGTGTTTAGCGTTTCTTAACAGGTGAATGTCAAAAATACTAAAGAAATGAATATTTTTCCAATCATTTTTCAAATTTGCCCTTCTTAGAAAGTGTTCCTATTTAACTAGTAACATTCATCTTACTCACCATTTTCTAAATAAAATTTTACAAACTGAAAGAAATTCACAAAAAATAAAATAAAAGAAGAATATTGTTCTATTACCAAAACACTACTTCCATAAACAACCAATGTGCTGTAACAACGTATTACGAGAATTACCTTAACTAAATCATATGGCGGCGGCAAGAATTATGTTCTCGCAAGACGGTGCATAACGGATCGTCAATAAACTACGTAGCTCGGTCTAGGGGGAGGAGAGGGGTTGGGTAGGAAGGTACGATGGGCTACGTGGGGTGGGAGGGGAAGGGGTTACGAGCCAAGTCACGTGATTTTTCATTCAAAATATTTTTCACCGTTTAAAGAAGGTACGGAAAACACAACGGCATGATGATATTTGTTTCCGTCATTTAATTAACTCCGTATGTAATTTAGATATCCTATATATTAACAGTGTTGCGCATGCGTGCAACTTGAAGTCATAGCGTAGATTCTACGTGGCTGACGATTTGAACTAACCAACAGGCGACGGTCCATTACAATTAAAAAAACGTTAGACCTGCCGTAGCTAGACTCCCTTACAGGTGTTATCTCGTATTTTCCAAGGCAGTGATTGTTTTGGTGGTTTTAAATAAATCTGTTTGGATTAGTTTTGCCCGTGTCTGACTAAACCGCTCGATAAAATAATTCTAATTTTATTCTGTCAAATGAATTATAGTGCTTACTGAAGTGTTATTCCAAAGCGTTTGAACAGTCAGCGAGTGCAGTAGCGTATTTTGTTGTTGTTTTGATATCTGTAGTGGTGTGGGTATTTGAATAGTGTAATCTCTGAGTGTTTACATTTTGTAAACAGTGGTCGTTAGTAGCGTTTGAACAGTCAGCGAGTGCAGTAGCGTATTTTGTTGTTGTTTTTATATCTGTAGTGGTGTGGGTATTTGAATAGTGTAATCTCTGAGTGTTTACATTTTGTAAACAGTGGTCGTTAGTAGCGTTTGAACAGTCAGCGAGTACAGTAGCGTATTTTGTTGTTGTTTTTATATCTGTAGTGGTGTGGGTATTTGAATAGTGTAATCTCTGAGTGTTTACATTTTGTAGACAGTAGTCGTTAGTAGCGTTCGAACAGTCAGCGAGTGCAGTAGCGTATTTTGTAGTTGTATTTTATCTGTAGTGGTGTGGGTATTTGAATAGTGTAATCTCTGAGTGTTTACATTTTGTAGACAGTACTAGTTAGTAGCGTTTGAACAGTTGCAGCGAGTGCAGTAGCGTATTTTGTTGTTATATTTTATCTGTAGTGGTGTGGGTATTTGATAGTGTAATCTCCGAGTGTATATATTTTGTAGGAAGTACAGGTTATTTCGAGTTTCTGTTCCTTTTTTCTGTACTTTTTTTGTTTCCTTTCTTTTTGCGTTTTTCAAAAGCAGTATGTCTAGGGACTGTGATTGCTGTGTGCAGACGCGAGCTGAGGTGGCTGATCTGCGCGCTCAGCTTGCAGCTGTGTTAGCGAAAGTTACACAGCTGGAAGCTGCCGTAAAAGGCTGCAGCAGATGTGATGTTGGGGAAACTGATATAGCCAAGCCTATCACAGATTCTCCCATATCGACTGTCGTACCTGCAACCCAGGCTGAAGTGTTGGATGCTGTGCCGCAGTCGCCTGTTGGTGACTGGCGTATGGCTTCTAGACTTCGAAGCCGCACACGGGGGCAGTCGAACAGGCTTAAAGGCCAAGACGCTAAACTTGTTCGTCTGTCCAACCGGTTTGATGTATTGTCGGAGGCTGACTCAGTCCCACAATTGTCATCCTGCGAGTTGACGGCCCCCCAGCCCGCCAGGTCTGAGCAAACGCAGAAGGGCATTCTGGTAGTTGGGAGCTCTAATGTTAGGCGGTTATTAGAGCCCCTTAGGGAAATGGCGGATTCCTCGGGGAAGAAATCCAACGTCCATTCAGTGTGTATTCCGGGTGGCCTGATCCGAGATGTGGAACAGGCCATCCCGGATGCCATAGAGGGGACGGGGTGTAGCCAACTACAGATTGTGGCTCATGTCGGCACCAATGATGCCTGTCGCCTTGGGTCGGAGGTTATCCTCTCTTCCTTCCGGCGGCTGGCTGAAAGGGTGAACTCTGTGGCCAGTGACCGCAAGATATCGGCAGAGCTAACCATCTGTAGCATCGTAGACAGAGTTGATTGTGGACCTCTGGTTCAGAGCCGTATTGAGGGGCTGAACCAGAGACTACGACGTTTCTGTGATGACATTGGCTGCAGATTTCTCGATCTTCGCCATAGGGTCGAGTCTTGTAGGGTTCCCCTTAATAGGTCAGGTGTGCACTACACACGTGAATCGGCTACACGGGTGGCAGGGGCCGTGTGGAATGCACTGGGTGGTTTTTTAGGCTGAGGGAGGAAGACCCGAAACACGAAATTCAGTTACGGGCAACCCAATCAGATACAACACCGGAATGTAGGAGCAACGTAAAAGAATCTCGTCAGTTAAAAGTTCTCGTAATTAACTGTAGAAGCGTTTGTAACAAACAACCGGAACTTGAAAGCGTTATTTGTAGTACAGAAGCGGATATCGTTATCGGTACAGAAAGTTGGTTGAAACCGGAAATAAGTTCCGCCGAAACTTTTAAAGATAGCATGAACGTTTTTCGTAAAGACAGATTACATTCTCATGGAGGTGGGGTATTTATAGCTGTGAGTAAATTTCTCCCATGTAATGAAATAGACGTCGATACGAACTGTGAAATCATATGGATTAAACTCAACGTTGCTGGGTCAAAACTCATCATAGGTGCCTTCTACCGTCCACCTGATTCGGATATAGCTATCGTCGAGGAGTTAAGAAATAATGTAAATAGTATAGCTAGCCGTTTTAAAGATCATGCTATGATTCTAGGAGGCGACTTCAATCTGCCTTATATTGACTGGCGTAATTACGTTCACATCACAGGTAGCAGGGATAAGGCAGCTTCTGAAGTAATTCTCGATTTGTTGTCAGATAATCATCTCGAGCAGCTAGTTAATGAACCTACGCGGTGTCATAACGGTAGCGAAAACATTTTAGACTTGCTGGTTACCAACAGGCCAGAATTATTCACCGACATTTCAACGACCACAGGAATAAGCGATCACAAAGCGGTAATTGCGACTATCAAATTAATGACCGAGCGAAAAAGGAAAAAAGGGCGGATTGTATACAGATTCAGTAAGGCCTCAAAGGAGTGTTTTAGAACCTACCTGAGGAATAAATACCATAACTTCAAGTCAACAAAGGACACCGTTGAAGAGATGTGGCATCGTTTTATACATATAGTCAGGGAAGGCATGGAAATACATATACCAAAGCGGACAATAAAGGGAGAGGAATGATCCACCGTGGTACACATGCGAAGTCAAAAGATTACTCAAAAAACAAAGGAAAATACACGCACGCTCAAGAAGGAAGGGGTGTCGCAGCGATTTAGAAACCTTAGCTGATTTAAGAGGACGTATTAAGAATGTAATGCGCGAGGCCTTTAACGATTTTCACTCCAACTCTCTCTCTAAGAGTCTCACAGAAAACCCAAAGAAATTTTGGTCGTATGTACGAAAAGTTAATTGTACCAACAGCAATATTCCAGCACTAATTCGTGAAGGTTCCGAGGTTAATGAAAGCCGCGATAAAGCTAACGTACTAAATACTGTATTCAAAAATTCATTTACAAATGAACATAAGGATAGTATTCCCGTTTTCCCACGCCGTGGCGAGTCGGTGATGGAATCATTACGAATAGATACTGCAGGTATCGTTAAGCAATTAGAGCTCCTGAAGTGGGGGAAAGCACCGGGCCCGGATGGAATTCCAGTAAGAGTATTTTCAGAGTATGCTGCAGAAATCGGGCCATTTCTGTCTGATATATTCAGTAAATCATTAGAAGAGCGAAAAGTACCTTCAGACTGGAAAATCGCGCAAGTAACTCCGATTTTCAAAAAAGGTGATCGAAGTGATCCTGGGAACTATCGTCCCATATCTATAACATCTGTTTGTAGTAGAGTTATGGAGCATATTATATGCTCGAACATTATGAATTTTCTAGATTATAATAATTTGCTTACAACAAATCAACATGGATTTCGGAAGAAAAGATCATGTGAAACACAGCTGGCCCTATTTACACACGACGTAATGAAAGTTATCGATACAGGTTCACAAGTAGATGCAATTTTTTTAGATTTCCAGAAAGCCTTTGACTCTGTGCCACACAACCGCCTTTTAGCGAAGCTTCGAGCGTACGGTATATCGGATCAGCTTTGTGAATGGATAAAGGATTTTCTAACTGGTCGGTCGCAGTATGTTGTCGTTGAAGGAGAAAGTTCTTCTAATCTAGATGTTACATCGGGTGTACCTCAAGGAAGTGTAATAGGACCACTTCTTTTCTTAATTTTTATAAACGATCTCGGAGACAAAGTGAAAAGCCTTTTTAGATTGTTTGCTGATGATGCGGTTATTTATAGGGAAGTAAGAACTTTGGCCGATTGCTTAGAAATTCAGCGCGATCTGGATGTTATTTTGGCTTGGTGCGCTGAGTGGCAACTTACTCTAAACTGTAAAAAGTGCAAGACAATGAGCATAACTAACAAAAAGAATCCGATTGTTCAGAAATACGAGTTAAACAATACAGTTATTGATATGGTCGATTCTATTAAATATTTGGGAGTAACAGTACAAAGGAACATGAAATGGGACATACACATTAATTCTTTAGTAGGTAGAGCTAATTCTAGGCTGCGATTCATAGGTAGAATCTTGAAAAATTGTAATGAACAAACAAAGGAGATAGCGTACAAATCTCTTGTGCGTCCACATTTGGATTATTGTTGTGCCATTTGGGACCCGTTTCGTAAGGGATTGATCGAAAGTATAGAGAAAGTACAGAGAAGAGCCGCTCGATTCGTGACCGCTTGCTACAGTCCTTATGAAAGCGTCACAGAACTGATTAGGTTGGGAGTCTCTGGTAGATAGACGACATACGTTTCGTTTAAACTTATTGGAAAACATGCGTACTCCAACTTTCACTCATGAGTGTAGTGAAATACTTCTTCCACCAACCTATTTGAGTCGGAAGGACAGGAAAGATAAAATTAGAGAAATAAGGTGCCGGACTGATTCTTATATGAATTCTTTTTTCCCTCGTACCATTAGGGATTGGAATGCACAGCAAAGAGATTAGCTTTGGTGCTGAGCACCCTCTGCCACCCACAATTTTGTGAATTGCAGAGTATATATGTAGATGTAGATGTAAAAAGTTTGGTATGAAGTGGCGCTGTACAATAAACTTTAAAAGGCTTATCGAAAATGTTTTTCCAACGAATATTCATTTCCAGTGAATTATAGAAACCTTTTAAGTAGATCAATGAATCATTCCCCAGTAATGTAAAAAGAAAGGTGGCAGAACTTCAGGAAAAAATAATAAAAAAATAAAATAAAATGCAATTCCTCTATTTTTTTTACGCGCCAAGTATAGTGGTTCTGTTTTAACAATTATTGAACAATGATGAATAAGATAAGCAGGACTGTTTTTAGTAACTCCTCAAGAAGAAAAGAACCCCCAACTGAACCTGAGAAAGAGTTTTTTCCCTATCTATTGATCGTTTTCAGGAGTAGCTAGTGTCAACATTTCATTCAGAATATTTAAAATTGTAGGAAAGTACATAACGCAAGTATCGGTTGTCTTCATACGCAATAGCTTAAAGGATAGCATGTTCAGAGACAACAGAATAAAATGTCATCTGGAATTTATAGGGAGAAAAGCTACGTGCCACAAGGGTTCGGGGAGAGGGATTGTCGAAGCAAACGCCACGTTAGGCTACGTGGGGATGGAGGGGGGTGGGGTGGAAAATGAAAGCAGGTCAAAATAGAGCCACGTAGTTCATGTACGCTCCCTAAGACAGCGAAACAGAGAAAGATTTTATCAGAGCATCGAGAATCTGAACAGTTACTGCGAAGCAATATAAGCAATTTAGCATATCCGAAAAGCTTTACTAGGAACTGGAAGTTAGAAATATCTATTAAAACTGACACGATCTGAGTGCTATAAGTACCCCGATCTCCCAGTCACTAGTGTATAATTCATTTTTAAATAATCATAAACAATGAAAAGATCAATCAGATACTACAAATTTTATTGCAAGTGATGGTTGACATAAAACATCAAATCTGATGGCAGTTACGTCAGTTTGCATTGAATTCGGGTGTGCAATAGGACACAATAATTCTGACGGTAATAATCAAACCTAAGTTAACATTCAGCGGTAATTTCCCGTAGCAGGCGTAATTGATGTTTTCGATTACTGATTTTTCAGCTTTACGATTCGTAGGATCGAGCGTGGTGGGTGAACAGTAACGTTCTGGCCTCGCATTCGGTAGGACGCCGGCCGGTTCGAATCCTCGTCCGGGCATCCAGATTTGGGTTTTCCATATTTTCCCCAAATAACTCCAGGTGAATGCCGCGATGCTTCCTTCAAGAGGCCAAGACCGCATTCCTTCCCGTTCCTTGTCCCTAGGCCCTTCCTGCCTCTAATGACCTCGATATCGACGAGGAGTAAAGCCATAGGTAAAAAAAAAAAAATGATTCGTAGACACTCAGCACACTAAATTCAAAGTTTACTGACATATCATCGGTATACTGCACTTAAAGAAAAGGAAAAAAAATCGACTGAAAATAGAAGCATTGCTGCCATAAAATGTTATTGTCAATTAAGTTGTTTGATAACCAGATCTTAAAATTGTGAATGAAGATGGGAGTTTAAGAAAGAGTCTTACATTAAAAGATGATATAGGGTCATGCTTTTGGGCTTTTTCTGGCTATAAGTTCTACATAAATATGTGGAACTATTTAGAAGTAGTTTGTGGAAAGGAAGAGAGGACCATGCTAATAAATTGTTTGATTTCAGGCATATTGGAGCAGAGAAGTTTCAGTTTGCAGGTTGGAGTGCCAGGGACTGGGATAAATTACCTGGTGAGGTGATGAACAATATACCTCAGACTGAAATGAATTTTGAACGCGAAAAATGCGTGTATTGTAAGTAGATATCACTAGCTTCATTGCAATTAATAAATAATAATAAAATAATACTTCGGACCTGCCGGTGTGCCACGACACTGGTATCGGGGAGGTTCAAGTCCTGGATCCCGCGTTCCGGACTTCCTGATTGCGGTTTTAAGGCAGTTTCCCGCAATCAGCTAGGTGAATGCTGGGAAGGTCCTCAGTCTCCGCCTCATCACGCAAACAAAATACACTAGTCACACGGAACACATATTGCACGTTTCGCTGACAGATGGCACCACAAACATTCAATTCGTATGGTATACGCTCCAGATCTGACAAATCTGCTTTCTCTTCTTGATTCACGGCAGCTACCTGTCGAAGAGGTAGCTGGTGTCTATGTTGTCCAGTGATTGTAACGAGAAAAAAGATTCTTTGGTGCCTAAGAGCGCTGATTAATTTCGCAGCTGACTGTGCAGTAGAAGAGAAAGCTGGCGTCAAGACAAAGAGAGTATCCGAACTAGACAACTGAGCTCTTTTTGATCTGTGGAGATTTAGAAATTGGCGCAAGATAGGAATAAAAGGGCTAGTCTAGCAACAAAACTGAAAATGTTTAAAACGAACGGTACTGAGTAAAGTGTCCTGTACTTTTTGGCTTGGTGCTGACGACCCTGTTAAGAGAGGCGGCGTGATGGCTTCAAGCTGAAACAAAACCTTCTCTTTTTGTCAGCTCTGTTACCGGGACGACGGGCAGGTAACCGGTTCTCTCTCTGGTGTATTTCTAGTCGTCGTCTTCTCGACACGTCGCGACACACACTCTGTAACAGAACCGACTTGTACGAGGTCTGCTCAGGAAATGGCCAGTTTTAAGTTAGTTTTCTGGTCCTTATCTCGTTCAGAGTACTTCCCTCTCCTGTGGAGGCGTCCATTAATTACGTGAGGTGAGATCACGTCGGACCCCCCCCTCCCCCAAAGATGACTTGAGATTTGACGTGATCCCCCTTCCCTCTGCTGATGGACCGCGTAGTTTTTTGAGACCCTTTTTTTTAAGCTCACCTGCTTCCGAGCGCGACATCCGCGTCGTTTCTGGACTTTTTTTTTTTTTTTTAGCTCTTCTCTCCTTCAAGAATTTCAAAAGCTCACATGAGATTTCCGTTGAAACCCCCCCCCCCCCCCTCCCATTTCACCTCACAAAATTAATGGATGCTCGCTATTCACACGTTGGCCCCAATAATGTTTCCGCTGGCAAGCATATTTTTAAATGTCCTTCGGTTACTTTAATGAACTGATTTTAATGACATCATTGACATCAAAACGACATCCTTTCAGCACTGACTTCATGTTTGGGAAATGAGAAATCAGATAGCCAAACTCTGTGGGATAGGGAGACTGGAGGCAGAGCAGTCATCTGGAGGCTAAGTGAACAGGCGGATTGTCGGTGTGTCAGAACAGCCTTCGGCTATAATGTCACGGCTCACGGCACAATCTCCCAGCCTCTCCTGTTTATTCTCTCACAGCCACGCACCAGATCCTTGATTTTCTGAAAGTAAGTTTAACCAGTTCATTACCTACGACTTTTGAATTGTGTAAATCATGCTTAACACTGCGTACGACCTAGAGTCTCATACCGCTTTTCCACAGTCTCGCGCAAAACTTCTTGTTGCATCGTTGCTTCTTAGCAGTTTTTTCAAAACCATCTTATGCAACAAACATAACTGAAGATATTCCTTTCCGTTTTGTAAACCTATTCCGTCTCGAAACAAAATCCGTTGGATAAAGATAAAGGAAGAAACGAGAGCTGCAGGATTTCCAACATACCTGATGTTTATGCAAAATTTCCTTAGTGAGTTTATCTTGTTGCAACCATTTTTTTCCCCGCTGACGACGTAAAATTTAGGAAATTCCTGGTGCTCTGTACAGACCCTTTTTTTTTTTTTTTTTTTTTTTTTTAAAAAAAAAAGGAAGTATGTAGTGTACACTTGGTTTTACTAACCACTAGTCTCCTCCCCCTTTTCCACGATCCTAACAATCGAATAAATTGCATAAATTAGGATACGAGAGAGAGAGACATTCATATGACCTTCACCCTCATTTCATAGCACTTAAAATGTCTGTAAATTTGTATGTTACATCCATTCCCTTCCCAAAACTTTTTGCCATTAATAGTCCTTTTTTGGTGAACAGTCTTAATACTCGCTGCAGCTTTAAAGTTCACTCTCCCAATGTTGGTTTTTATTTTTACGTAGGTCTTCACAACTTGTCCTTCTCACAGATCAAACCCGCGTCCTTCCTAATAATAGACCCGAATGTTAACAGCCCTCTCACCAGGCTTCGTATGAAGTTTCCATTTAACAAGTGTATCACAGCTTAATGTGTTGTTTAATACTTGAAATCCTTGTTTTCCTAAGGTAAGACAGTATAATAAACCAATGCCTGTGTTTTTACATTCAGCTGTATCTAAAACATTCATTCATTAAAATACTAGATTGTATAGAGGCTCTTACAATTATCTTGTTAATTTTTTCTGCTTTAGGCTGTATGGTTCGTCGACGAAGAGGTCATTAGTGCGAGGTAAAGATGGAGGCAAGGCACTGGAGGGTACTTTTGAAGGAACCATTCCCGCATTCGCTTTGAATGATTTTGGTAAATCGTGCAAAACCTGAATCTGGATGGCCGGGACAGGCATTTGAACAAGTGTCCTCCAAAATCACAGGCCCGAGCATTACAAGGCTCAGTTTACTTGTCCAACAGTTGGGGAAAATCCGACAGCGTGTGGAAGTGACGGCACAATGGCCTTAGGCTTAAATGTCTCGCTCGATCTGTTGATCCGGACTACTGTTTTTAGACGATTTTCCGTCATCATCTAGAAGACTGGTAGAGAGATCCTCTCTCAAAAACAACTTAAATAATATATCACAGTTGCACAAAACATACACGCTTCATAGACGGATGGTAACTGTATCATGCCCTTTTTGTCTGATGCAATCGTGCATTCTCTTCGTATGTTGAGGTAATCTCTTCTTCATCATCCGCTTCAACTAGTGTCCTCATTTTTCTATCTCTAATACTCTAATCTTCAATTAAATCTTTCGTAATGACCTTGACCAGGGCTGCATTTAGGATATATATATATAAATATCTATTACTTATTATTAAATTAAAAAAACTTTTTAATGCAAAATATTGGATAATGTAATGATAGTAAAAATGTACGAGGACAACTTACCGAAGAATCGAAAGTTCGAAACGTTCTTTGTGTATCGTTCCCGAGACTGATGTGAACGAGGTTAGCAAGTGATTCTCGCACGTTCAATTTTTCGACTGATACTTATTGTATTTGTGTTGTTACAAAAACCCGCGTAATAATAAACTCAAACGTTTTAATAACCATATGAAAGAATAAGTCTATATATTAAGATAACACAAGCGATATAAGATGATTAAGATCACCAAAGTACGCAATAGAGAAAGCTTAAAAGCGCAGTATTGATTATCCACACACTCATGTCAACAGGAAGACAGTGGCTAAACTGTTTATAGACAGAGCTCCACCAATCAGAACATTCCCACGCCACACCAAGCGATTGAATGCTGAAGTAAAGTTTTAAAAGAAATAAAAAGTTACTTATAACAACAAATTAAATAAGAACAAATTAAAAAATAGAATTAATATTGAATTCTAAATACATCTGTCTCATTTATAAACGAATGTAATTTTTTATAATAATTAGTTTCAAACAAAACATTAAAACTTCGACCTCCCTCCACTTCTTGCTTTTTACAAAATCAATTTATCTTGCCTAACCATCCGGGCATGAAGGCTACGGAATTCCAGTTCGTATTACAGGTGTACAACAGCGACTGCAAGCAACATTCATACGTCCCGACCACAGTATACTTTCGGTTATGTTACAAGGGTTCTAAGTCCCCATCACTGATCCGCAAAGTTCTTACTATTCGCTATAGGTGCACTGAAATGTTATTTTACAGTACTCCTGTACTTCAAAGTATTGAATTACGCATGCGCGAACATTGTTTTCAGGAGCATTTCAGGACTTTCGGTACTAAAACCGTTTCGAAATAGATTACTTTCTTTACACTTTTTTTTTTTTTTTTTTTTTTTTTTTTTTTTTTTTGCATGTGGTGTGGGCACCTAGCCTACAGCCAACATAGCCTATGCATAAATGCGGCCCTGACCTTGACGTCGACAGGAGTTAAACGGCAAATAAACGCGTGTGTGTCATGAGATTCAGCAGAAACAACTTTATGGCCGTTGTCATTGTTTTAAACGCTGAACGGATTCTTTTTATTGGGAAGACCCTCTCGGGAACTGCATGAAGGGTCGTGCTGGAAGCTGATGCGGCGTTCCGCCCTCAGGCGGAAACTGGCGTATCGGGTTACACGCGTGACGTCACGAGGGTGCAGACAAGTGTCGCGCGTGCGGCGCACGCCGAATCTCCACTTACGACAAGCGACCTGTCCAGGAATCTAACGGTAGAAAACTGGCGCCCCGGAATTTGTGCTGACCCTTAAAACTACTGACTATAACTGCCGAAAAGTTAGGTTTTGTTGTTGTTTTTTTTTTTTTTTTTGCTTTCGGCGACTAAGCCATTCAGCCAGCTTAATGTGTTTTATGATATCTCTTCATGTGAATTTAGTTTCTCCAGTGCGTTTATGTTTCCTATGTATAGACACCACAGGACGGACAGGACATTCACACAGACACACAACACTTAACATCCATGCCCGCGGCCGGATTCGAACCGGCGACCTTCGGCACGTGGAGCTAGTGCTCTAGCCCCTACGCTACCGAGGCCGGCCGTTTTGTTGATTTTTAAAACTCTAGGACGCTTTCCTCACGCAACAGTGACAGCCTGTGAATTCTATTTAGCCACGGGTGTTTATTATATGTGTAGTGCTAGCGGATTTGTTTGTTTGTTTTTGACCGAATGCGTTTCATTTCTTCAGCGATTTTTCCTGTTAAATCTTTGTAGATGTCATTATATGGTTATGGCATTATGTTTTTTACATCGAAGTTATGGTGTATTTAAATTTTCAATTTACAATAAACTGGAATTTTAAAACATCTTAATTAACAGTATAATGTAAAAAAAAACTGTAAAAAAAGTCATACCATAACTAAATAATGACATTTTCACACTTCGCCAAAGAAGTGAAAATATTTTTAAAAAAGAACAATAAATTAAATTGTATTGGCAGTAATCATTTACTGTCTAGGAATTATCTCCAGTTGAGCAAAACGCTCCACAGCTTCCAGTTATTAAAGGTATTTAGCTTGAAAAACTGGAAGTGAAAGCTAATCGGCAAGTTTAATCCAGATATGAGCAAACGATGGGAAACGCAAGGGAAAACAAAATTGCAGTAATTATAGACAATACGAAACAAGCATATTTTATCCTATAGAGCGATTGTAAAGTATTGTTAAGGCGGGGGCTTCAGTTGAGCTGCTCCTGCTGGCTCAGTCGTTGTGTCGGTTCGAATCCCTATCTCTGTCGGAGTATTTACATGCCCTTCAACTGACCTTCACCTGGAATTTGGAATTGTTCTTGTGAAGTGCGTGTGGTTCGGATTACATATAAAATTGTTTGTCCTCTTCGTGCGGTGCGACCACCTGTGTTAAATGAGGGTAACCGAGATACTGGCAAATACGCGCCAAAACCCCGTTAGTTAACGGTAATGCCGAATAAATTCTGTAGAGTACAATATGATTGCGTTTTCCGTGACAGTACGCTTTAATGAAGATTTCTGTGTGCGATTCTCGCCCAGTGATTAACTCCTTTGCTGGGGAAAATAGTATTCTCACCCCTAGGATGCTTCCTTCCACCTTACGATTGTTTTTATACTATCATTATTTAATTAAAATTGCAATGGAGCGCACGCTCTGGTAGCAATCTCTCTACACAACTATCTTCCCCCTTTCCTGCATCCACCTACATTTTCCCTCTGCAAATTCTTCTTACTTTAAATTGTTTCAACGTTTTCGGTAAATTATTCATAATTTCTCTTGGTAACTTATTCCAATCCCTGACACCCTTACCTAAAAAAGAGAATCTTCCTACACTTCACACATCATTGATTTTTTATCCGAGTATCCTTCGCATATTATACAAGCGTTTTCTATATTTTTATGTTTATGCAGTCATCTTACTTACTCTGATGTATGGTTATAACAATCTCACCACTTTTGAACGGAGTGTCATGCGTTTCTTGGAGACGGATACCATCCAATCATGAACGGCAACATGTGTATAAGGGTCGGAACATGGGTTTGATGTGCGCAGGTCACAGATAAGTGGCACATCAAGTTGGGCGATTTTGTTCCCTGCGCGAGGGGAGCTATAGACTCCCGAGGATCTACCTAATGCACATCGGCAGAGAGCAAGAAGAATGTCACGGTCGAAGAGAGGTATTTTAGTTGCGCGCTGTCAGATGATTAACTGTTCTCTTCAGATTCTTTATCAAATTGGAATTATGTAGAAACACATTACTTCATCGTATCCGCTGTATGTCATGACCTTGTCATTCCTCCACCTTTGCATCGACTTTAATGAAATTTGTAAGCAACATTTGTTTTACAGACCGCAGACCAATTCCTAGAGAAATAATAAAGTTATTAGGGTATCTCCGCAGAAAAATATAAATATATCCTTGGAGTACGATTTTTTTTTTCCTTGGTACCTCATTGAGCGCAATGTCGTTAAACAAGTGTTTTTTATTTTTTTACTTAAGGCTTTACGCCTCGTCGAGGTGATGGCCACTTATATATATCGTGATGGGTGAGCGGTTAACGCTCTGGCCTCGCATTCGGGAGGACACGAGTTCGAGTCCTCGTCCGACCATCCAGATTTGGGTTTTCCACGGTTTTCCCAAATCACTCCAGGTGAATGGGGGGATGGTTTCTTCTAACAGCCATGGCCAAATTCCTTCCCGTTCCTTGCACCCAGTATTTTCCCGCCTCGAAAAACGTCGACGAGGCGTAAAGCCAAATAAACTAGTTACACATATATCAAGTAGATCGGTATCGGAATACACGTAACATTTAGGCCTCCATCTCTCAATGCAACTGGGGGAACTTCCTCAGTTATCCGCTTCACATTCGTTTCTGCTCTTCCTATATAATCCTCCATCGGAAAATCAATCCGATTTGCTACGTGGTTTCTTACGAGGCAGAGCAAATAACCTGTTAACGTAAACTAAATTTCTAACATCTCCGAAGACATTCTAAATGTAGAATTAGCGTGAAATGGATATTATCGTTAGTACTCGATGTTAAGACCGGGGCCTAACAAGAGGACTGCTTTCAGTGCTTTATAAAATGCTAAGAATTTAGTGTAAATAATACTTTAATACAGTATTTTACGATGCTGAAGCATAGACTTTAATCAGAGGGATGGAGAGTTAATGATGGACTCATAGATATATTTAGTGCAGTGGAAAACTGCGAAATATGGAGAAAACGGAAAAATGGAGAATTAACAAAGTTATTCGAGTCACCTGATACAGGCGATATAAAAAAGGGATGGAGATCTCATGGAAGAAGGGGAGTAAAACCACGGAAAACGCCTAGAATCAGATGTCTGATGCAGTCAAGAAGACCTCAGTGAAGGAATGTAGAGACAGGGTTCATGGGAGGTGGCAATGGATCGGTTAAGTCACCGTGATGCCTATTTGACGACATTCGTAAAATGGCAGGTTTCACCGGTACGCATTGCCTGACCGTTGTCCCGTGTGGTGTTCAGACCTAACCGTGAGTGCCGTGTCCCGTCAGCAGCGAATACACTGTCTGTCAATTGAAACCAGTTAACGCGGACAGACGCGCCGTGGAGCTATCCAAGCGAAAGTAGTGTAGTAAAATGGACCAGTAGAAAAAGTTTTCATTTCAATATCAGTAAACCATCTTTTCATTAGAGCTTTACAACTTGCTAAGGTCATTAGGGCCGCGAAAGGATTGGAGGGAGTTCGCCCATGGTCGTTTGAAGGAACCATCACGACATTCGCTTAAAGTGATTTCGGGAATCTGTAGAAAACCGAAACTTTGATCACCGACCCGGATGCCAGACCCCAACATTAACCGGTAGCCTAATTTACTTGTACACACTTTATCATTAGTCTTGGCCGCCGCTGAAAAATTCTATCACTCTTATCTTGCGTAATCCTACATCAATGTCATCCCAGGAAACAGTAACGCAATACTGACGAGCCAGTATTGCGTTACTGTTTCGTAGGATGACATTGATGTAGGATTTTGCAAGATAAGTGTGATAGAATTTTTCAGCGGCGGCCAAGAATAATGATAAAGTGTGTACATATACAATAGATTTTATATTAAATATTTTAGTTGCTACTAAAATATGTTTTAAAAAAGGCAAGGGATATCTGTCGACAACGAGGTAAGTTTAGTGCATTTTGTTTTAATTGAGTGAAAAGATATAATGAAATTATTTTCATAAGATTTGTTTACAGTGGTTAAACTGTAAACTTGATCTTGGACAAATAATCACTGTTTGACTGTATCAAGAACGATTATAAGGGAATAACGAGAATTTATGAAAGAAAGATAAGAAAAACACGTCCATGTTTTATGAATGTATTTTTCCGCTTATCATCCAACGATCTACGGAATGTTAATGGATACAGTTAATTGTTTTAGGAAGACGTTTTCTTTCTAGTGATGTATAACGGGAACATAAGTATTATTTTAGTTATGTAATAAATGTATGCAAGTAATAATTCATTTTTTAGTCTGGAATTCATAAAACGTAATTCATCATAAATTCCCGCAGTCGGCCCAAACTGCCCGACTCATGAATACAGCGATAAGTCATCTTATAAATGGCTTCGATAACAATGCAAGTTATTTTACAACGTCTAATTTTGAACAATCAATCTCACCAAACAAAGGAATGTGCCATTGCAGGCTTGAAATGTCACGCTCCAGGGATCAGTGGGTGTTCAAAGACAACCGACTGTTAACAAAGACAGCAAAAATAGAGCATTTTATGGGGATCATAATTTACGCGTACGTGAATCTCTTCGAGTCGGCAAAGAGTTTCTTACGGATATCTCAGAAACTAAATAATTCTTACTCAAAACATAAAGTAATAGCAGTGAGAAACAGATTTTAAACCTTCTAGCTACATGGAGAACTAGATAATATGGAAGTCTGTGAACAGGCTGAGGTCAGGAGTGGGTTTGCGTCAACTCAGACATTACCAATTATGATCAGACCTCAACCATCTCATTCACGGAAGACAACTTAATACACTGGACGTGGCAAAGACATGGTCTATTGTAATTTAGAAAACATTTTTAAGCAGTACTTGTATATAAAGATGTGTTGCTTTCATTGATAGCTATGTGGACAACCTACCCTGGCTCAAGTGCAATACCTGGGTCTGACTTTCCCCACTTTGTCAGGTTTTGTTTACGGACTACTTCGCAGATCTCTACAGTACCCGGCTGGTCGGACAGATTTCCGTTTTTTACAGTTTCCCGAAATCACTTTAGGTGAATACTGCGATGGTTCCTTGAGGCCGTTGGCGAATTAATTTCCATTCTCTGTTCATAATACTTCCTCGGCTCTATTGATCCAGACAAACCGTAAAGCATTAATTATATCAAAGAATTTGCTTTGTGTGTTATTCAGATTAATTATGTGGATTCAAGAACAGAGGTCCGATAGTTTATTTTGTTGTGTGTTTGACTGGGACCGCGGGATACCGAAAGCTCGATGACCGATCCGAGGATCGAACCCGCATCAGACCCGAACATTACGGCTCACTACCAGTCTTAGTGTTATTGCAACGAAAGAAATTATCTAGAAATCTTTTGTCTGTATCACTGGCTCTCTATCTTTCCTATGCGACTCTGAACACCCGCTTCAGGCCAAAGCTGGACAAGACATTTCAGCATTCAGTGATTCGCGGCAACGCCTGCCTAAGTGCGAGCCGCACACTTCCTACGTGTTGCGGGAGGTATCGGTCCCTGCGTTGAAACGAATAGGGCGGAAAGGACGATCGTAGGCATGGAGGAAGGAATTATATGGAGGAGAAGTGACGTTAAATCGGTGAAGCAAGCACTAAACTCTCCCGCATGGTGGCAGCACCGGCAGCGACCATATGGCGCTTCCCAACAATTAAGGTGTTCACATTGTGGTAGATGCAGAGATTATTTCATTTAGTATTGTGTATAAGTGTTTAAAAATGCCAGCTTATGTTGCGTACGGTTGCACAAATAGGCCAGACAGGAAAGAACCTGGAATATCATTTCATAAGTAAGTTGAATTGTAATTATCGTTGTTGAAGTGAGCGGTAGACACCGCAAACTTTGCAGCACGTCTATAAATATTTAGTCATAGCTCTCAATGGGATGACTTTGTTCTCAAATTTTTCTTGGTGTAGTGTAGAAAATCAGCAAACTTGCTATTTTGCACATAATAGACTAGCATTATTTTTTAACGAGTGTTTAAAATGAGATTTAAAGGGGCGTGTTTTACTTCGCGATTCAGTGAATTTACTATTACGATTTCTTTCGTCACGTTGCTGATTATACTGACAATGGATGATGAAATTAACTGTTATGTGAGAAGCTGTGAGTTTTATTAATTTTTTAAATAGCTATTTCAGGCCATTGACTTAGGTTATTTTTAAAGCTTCATATAAGACTTGTTTCTGTTTGTAAATACGTCTATACCTATTTTTACCGATTTTGAAATATTTCTCATCTATTTATGTCGAAACAGGTTCATGCAGAAATAAAAATGGGCTTCATAAATAAAGAAGTTATTGGCCTTTGAACAAAATCAATTTGGGGAATGTGTTTCTAATTTAGTCTCTTTTTTTTTGTACAACATTCTCCCCCCCCCCCCCCCGTATCTAAATCTAACTGAGATATAATTTTTTTACAATTGTCCTAATAAGTAGGGCTGTGAAATTAGACAACACATCTTGATCAAGAGAATGTTCATTAAGGTGACTGAATAAACATTTTATTTCTGGTACCAGCCTACAAAATGTCTGGGTTGCTCATCCCTAGAGTGGGTCCTCTTACTTTTTTTCTGGTCTAGGACACATTTCAGACTAACCACAAGTGGTAGTAATAAAACTGAAATATCCATTCTGCATGTCAACCATGTAATCATTGTGGCTTTGACAGAATTAATTTTTGGTCCAGCCTGAATCCAAACCTAAACCCCTCAATTTGGATGTTGTATATCCCCCAAAACTAAGCAAGATATCGAAAACATTTATTCCTTATTATCGAGTTTTTTCGTCGTGTTACATAAGAATCCATCATTAAATTTGACTTTTGCGAAATTTTTCTTCTGCATTTCAACTCAAGACACCTCACTTTTGAGACAGTATATCTCGAGAACTAGGTGAAATATCGAAAAAATTTACTCTTTATTTTTTATTTGTTTCGTCTTTTTAAATAAAAATTCACCATAAAATTTGACTTTGAATAATTTTTTCTTCTGAATTTCAACCAAAACCATTTCACATTTGAGACAGAATATCTCGAAAACTAAGCAGGATATCAAAAAATTTTATTCTTCATTTTTTATTTGTCTCATCGAGTTACATAATAATCCATCACCAGATTGCGGCGTCACGTTTATCCTAGAGTCCCCTTGAGGTGTTTGTACATATTCCCCGTGTTTGTTGGGAAGCGGTCAAGCCCCCACCACTCCGGCCATGCCCCCCCCCCCCCACTCCTCCGCCGGCCTGCTTCACTCCCATGCGTGGTAAAGGTCTCTTGCGTCGTCTCCATATTATTCCTTCCTCCATGATCGTAGGCTGTTCTTCAATTCCTTACCGGTAATTCTAAAGTAAATCTTTCTGAAATATATGTCTTTGCGTAATGTGTTCAATGCCTAGACGACATAATCCAAGTGGTTCCATTTTCTAAAGTTTTCATTGTTTTTATTGAAATAAACCTACTAACTTCATAAGACGCAGTCCGCACTTCAAAATATTAATGAAAGCCGGTCACGGCTGCACTAAAAAAATGAAATATATTTAAAACATGTATCACATACCAATGGTCTTGCATTTTTTCCTTCTTATTCGCTATTTATGTACCGAAAATGTGTGTTATTATATCAAGTCTTTCGGGTTTTATTCAATTTTATTAGTCAAGAAATTAGTTGATTTATTGGAGTTATCTACACAATTCCAGTTTTTTACTCCCGCTCTTACTGTCTCCCTGTTTCTATCTGTTTATCTATCTTTTTGTTTGTTGCTTCCCCCCCCTAGGTATTCCTCCATTCAACTTCGTCAATTTACTGCTGTGCCATTGTAGAGTTATTCGTCCTTATTGGGCTTGACGCTGTACCGCTGTTATATGACCCTTAATCCTTTTCCAGCGATTGTTTAGTCATCCTCTGTTAAGATGCAAGGCGAGCTAGGTGTCTCCATCTGTCTGTGAACCGGGTAAGTTATGCAATGTGTGTTACATGTTAAAATGTTTTTGCCGGCCTCGATAGCACAGGAGCTAGAGTGCCGAAGATCGCCGGTTTGAGTCCGGCCGCGAGCATGTGTGTTTAAATGTTGTGTCTGTGAATGTCATGTCCGTCCTGTGGTGTGTCTAATAAGCTGAAAAAAATTCATCGATCTGGCTGTGTGGCCTAAAATGCCGAAAGCCATAAAAAAAGTTAAAATGTGTTTGAAATGTCTAATTTTATCTTCGGAGACTGTATTTTGATCATGTCCTCGTTTGCTGCCAGTAAGTTTCGGTTTTAATAGTTCAAACCTCGTGGAACTTTAAGCTATTGATATGTCCTTTTTTGTAATTAATTTAGCTAAGTGCAGATGTATTCCTAATGTACGAGATATTTTACGTCTGTGCCATTTTACATTACGAACGTTTGCTTTTATTTACAGTGTAATGAAATTCTGCAAAATTTTCAACTGATACCGCTTTACGTTTTGACGTTCCATCAAAGTCCATTACATTAATATCCGAACGTTGTAAGCATTGTCAGTTTCACACGTTTTACGACACTTATAATTCAAGATTTCCACCAAACTCCAGCTGTTGGATTAAGAGCTCTGGATCTTTGTTTCAACACCACTTCCGTTTTTCAGGCTTTTTTTTTTTTTTTTTTTTTTTTTAGCAGAGCTTTTCCACTTACGGAAATAAATATTTATATGACAGAAGAATAGGAGTCTTAAGTTTTATGAGTTTTTGTCCTTTATTTTTGGTAACAGAAGCTAACAGAAAATCATATTATAATGATACAGCCTTAATCAAATTTCGTATTTTTCAGTTTACCCTCAAAACCAAATTTGATCAAGATCCATAGTGATTTAGCTGTCACATACACCCATTTTTTTTTTAAAAAAGCATCATTCCCAATTTAATGTAATCAAGTATTTTCAATCAGAGAACTACCTCCTTCCTTTCCAAAACTGAATTTTCCGCAACCTAAAAGTTAAAAAAATGTTCAGCAAAGAATGGAAATGCACGTGATTGCTGTAATTGCAAGGAAGAATTTGCAGCTCTCTTCAGAAATATAACTAGCCAGACAACTGCATGCATGTTCACAAAGACAAAGCTTACAGAGAATTGGAACAGATTTGCGAACAGATACCACATCTGGATAGGATATCTGACTGGAGAGAACAACAATGAATGAAAATAAATGCCAGAAAGATTCTGATTAAGGGTTACGAGAATAGTAAAATGAAGGTTTTGTGCAATTATGAGATGAAGGAGGAATTGCTTTCAATTGCATAATACTTAAACATTTTGCTAATAAACTCAATTGAGCTGGAAACATTGGGCAGGTGGCAGGGAGTTGTCCCGCATCTCTTGGTGAGGCTGACGAGGAAATCTGACAAAGAAGTGAAGACATATATTGGTGATGAGGTCTGAATGGATATTGGGAGCAGAATTTAGAGTAGTAAGTAGATTTTCTCTTTGTCCATTTGTTGTCTATTTGTAAGATTCTGTCTAGCTTTATTTCCCAATTTCCTACTACAGATATTTGAGTACTCCTGATTAAATGGACAGTATTCATTTTTCATCATTGTAGATAATGCGTTTACTGACTGTTGGTTTCTGCAGGTGGTGTCAGCAATGTCGATGGAGACTGATCCATGTGATGACCTCCTTACCTTCTCGTGTGGCTCTTGGCTGAGAAACAACCCCATCCCACCAAGCCGCAGCAGGTGGAGTCAGACTGAGCAAATAAAAGCCAAGTGTGAGTAACATACTGATGTCTGTTGATTTAAAATACGGGTTTGATAGATAAAATGACCCAAATATTTCTTGTTAATCCAAGGTAAATTACCAAAGTGATTTCCGCCAATGTGACACCAATACTGATGGCAATAAATTCTCAAATTCGACATTTGTACTTGAAGTTTCCTCTTTTCATAGAAATTTATGGAACTGCAAGTAATGTTGACTCACCTGTACAAACATAACTAGCAGATAGGTCTGTTGGTTAATGAAGCTAAAACTGAACTAATGACAAATAATTATTAGAAAAGTAGTTAAATATGTTGAGGACTGCTTATGTTTAGGATATATGATTTTTTCCTGAATATCCCTTTGTCTTCCTCTGGGATTTTTTACCTTATGTTTTCATTTGTTTTTCAAGGTATTGTGTGTTCCTCCATTTTCTTAACATGTCCATACCATTTGAGTTTTATCTTCTCTAGCATTTCCTGCAAGAGTTCTTGTGTGCCTAATCTTCTCATTCCTTATCTTGATCATTATTGTAGCTTTATTTTCTTCTGAAAAATTTCCTTTCACCTGCATGTTTCTTACTGATATATGACTTTTTCAGTGTCCATGTTTTGGCAGCGTAAGTAAGAATAGTAACATAGTACGAATTACAAATAATTCCCTTACTTCTACGTGGAACTTCCTTGTTCCAAGGGGGCTTAAGTAATAATCATTTAAAAAGAAGCTTCAACCAAAGTGTAAATTTTGGGGGCCAATAATAATTTACTTGTGCAAGCCATCACTTGTATCCTAATCCCAGTTAGCATTAGTGCTTGATTATAAAAAATAAATAGAAAGATCTGGGCCAATAGATTAATCGAAGAACTTCAAAGAAGCACCAGGCTTATACGGCTCATACTGTAAAACAATTATTTTCATCTTTGATGCTGGAAGAATTGCCTTGTGAATCACCTATGTAGAGTACTTGTCATCATCCATTCTTATGGAGAGATCGGCGTGAATGCTGTGCTGGATGTATTATCATATAAATTATCTTTTTTTGTTTTGTTTCTCAGTGCACCAAAGTCATATCAAACATAATGTCAGCTATCACTAATGTGACATAAGATATAACTGTGTATGATTTTGGAGGTTTTTGCACATATACAAAAATTCTAAAATTTGTGGTTTTGGCCTATGTATCATGGTACTAATCATGATAAAAAGTATCCTACATGTTAAATGATGACAAAAGCTAACAATCCATTCTTTAATTTTCACATGAGGCATGCGCACACACAAAGAATCCAGAATTTATGGTTTAGGCCTTGTTATCCTGCAGATATCCTATCTTATTGATCTGAATAAAAGTCTTCTTTATGTTAATTGATAACATAAGCTATCATTCAGTTTTGCTGGGATCTGTTCATTAGCTTTTGTGAGGATTGTTTATAGGTAGACAAAAGTTTAAAAATTTGCTTATTTGTTTTTACTGTATTATCGGGAACTATGTTACTTATACGGATAAAGAGTATCCTGTGTGTTACCTAATGGCACAAAAATTTACTGAGTGCAGTTTAGTTAAAATACATTCTTTAGTATTTGGGTGATGTCCTGAAGGACAAACTTTTTTTTACCTCTATCATAAGGGATATTTGTTAATTCTAGATTTGCAATACATTTGGAGGATATGCATTTAAATCGTCCAAGGAAGCATCCATAAACTATGTGGCTTGGTCAGGGGGGGGGGGGGGTTACGGGTTGGGTAGAAAGCTACACTGAGCTATGTTTGGGGGAGGGGGTGTCTGAGCCAAGCTACGTAGTTTTTCATGTATTTTATTAAAATGTGGGACAGAATACACAACAGCATGTGGATATTTATTTCAATCATTTAATTATCTCCATATTTTTGATGCCCTACATATTGACAGTGTGACTTGAAATCATAGTGCTTGAATTGCATGAGTCAAGCACATTTGAACTAACCAACACATATATTAAGTGCTGAAAAATATTAGGCAAACAGTACTTACATGTAAATTTGCTTACAGATATCACATTCAGTTTTCCACACCAGTGACAGTTCATATTGTTTTGAGAAAAGCCGTTTCGATTCAGATCATCGTCCTGTCACCACACTGCCCGTTAATAAAGTAATTCTAATTTTATTCTGTCATGTTAATTTCAGTGCATCTTTATTTATAGTGCTCACTGAAGTGTTATTTCAAGTTCAATGTGTGGTGTGATATAACACTGTACAATAAACTATATTTAGATTTATCGGAAATGTTTTTCCAGCGAATATCCAAAATGACACCAAAACTATGGAAATCTTTTAAGCAGTTCAAAGATTCATTTCTTGGTACTGTAGAAAGAAAGGTGATAGAACTATAGGAAAAAAAGCAGCTTTTTTTTTCCACGGTACATATAGTTTTATTTTATCAATTAATAAACGATGGTGAATAAGATGAGGAAAATGTAATTAGTAAAGACTCAAGAAGATGAGGATTCCTGAGTGTACCTGAGAAAGAAATTAATTATTTGCAAGTGTCACAATTTCATTTCATTCAGAATAATGATAATAAAGTACATAAAGCAAATATTAATCATGTTTGTTATATGCACAATAATTTTAATGATAGTTTCGTAAAACAAAACGGCACAAACTTTTGGAATGAAGAGAGAAATAAATTACATTTCACACAGGGAGTGGGGTGTCAAGGCAAATGCCATATCAAGGTTCCTGGGGGAGGGAGGAGTTCAAAACACGTCAAATTGGAGCCACGAAGTTAATGGACACTCTGTAAGGTGTGATAAAGAGAAGATTTTATACATGAGTAAAGGCAAAACCTTAAATATTGTTTCTTTTTTGAGTCTCAATTAAAATAAGAGAGGTCTTTAGTGACAAAAGCTGTCATGTTGTATGGCATTATTTTTTGGGGTAACTCTTCAGATAGTAAAAAAAAGAGAGAGAGAGAGAGGAAAGGTTTTCATAGCCAAGAAAGGTGGTATTAAGATGCTGTGTAGGGTAATACCAAAATCTTTTTGCAGACAACTCTTTAAACAACTCAGTATTATTACAATAACTTCTTAGTATATGTATTCTTTAATGTGCTTTCTCATTGAACATTTTAACTTGGTTATATCAAATTTCCAGGTATACAATTTAAAGCAAATATAGTTTAAAAAAAAATCACTGTGATTAGTACAAAGAGGAGTTATTTATTCTGGGACACATCTTTTTAATAAGCTTCCTAAAAGTTTAAAACATTTTGTAGATGTATTCAAACTTGGGGATTATCCTATTGGCAGCTCCTTCTACTCCATTCAAGAATTTGTACAAAAGAATTAATTGTATCTAATATGTCTGTTGCAAAATTCAGTTGTAAAAATTATTGTTTATTTTGTCTTTTATTTTTGTTTTTGTTTTTAACATAAAATATGTTTTTCACTATGATTATTATTCATCTTGTATCTTCCAAAAAGTAATTAGGCACCTGTGAAGATATGTAAGTCAGTAAGTGAATTGACTTGTTGTGGCTGACATACATTGCAGGTCAGTGTAGAAACAGTTGATAAGGAGATGGCACTAGGTACATAAAGTAATTTGAAAAGGGCGTGATTGTTGACTGCCATCAATAAACTGTCTATATGGATGATTGCAGTGAAGATTAACAGGCCCAAATTAGTGGTCACATTTGTCCTGGGTAAGTGGAAGATCAATGGGCACTGTGCCAATGCTGCTATTTCTGAGCGACCTCCAATTTTGATCATCAGACATCGCTGAAATCTGAAATGTGAAATTGTCAAAAATAGGACACAACCTATTGCTATGATCTGACAGGTGTTTCATAGAGCAACAGGAGTATGCTTCCATTGGAACATTGCATACAGAGGCCCACTGACTTGGATATTTCGGAAGAGCCATTGAACATGAGCCCGATAAAATGGCAAAAAATAAGTCTTGGTGACTCGGGTCTTGTCTGAATCGTTGAAATTGAGCACTGGACCTGTCAAAATGAGTTCTGTGGAGTGATGATTAGAGGTTTAAATTATTCTGGTATGATGGACAGGTATGGCGTCTAACCTGTAAACTACTTCTGTTGCAGTGTATGGTACCTGCTAGGAAATTTGGTTGGTGTGGAATAATGGTGTGGACCTGTTTCATGGCCTTCAATGTTGTGCAACTGCAGTTTGTCAGTCATATCATGAACACAGAGACCTATTGTAACATTCTGGGTAGTAAAATGCTCCCAACACTGTGAATTTTTTACAGAATTGGCCCATGTTATTTCCAGGATGACAATGCCATGAGCCATGTTTCAAAGGCTTCTATGCAATGACCGAGCATGGTGGGTGAACGGTTAATGTTCTGGCCTCGCATTCGGGAGGACGCGGGTTCGAATCCCCGTCCGGGCATCTAGATTTGGGTTTTCCGTGGTTTCCCCAAATCACTCCATGCGAACGCCAGGATGCTTCCTTTAAAAAGGCCGTGGCCGATTTCCTTCCCGTTCCTTGCCCCAATCCCATCCCCCCTCTAATGACCGCGCTGTTGACAAGGCGTAAAGCCCAAGCAAAAAAAAAAAAAATAACATAATAATTCTATGCAGTGGTGCACCAACAATAATGTTTCCCAATTTGACTAGCCCACCCAGAAGTGTGAACTCAACCTTAAAGAACATCTTTAGGATGAATTTGATCACATGGTAAGGGCTCATCAGGATTGGCCAAAATTGATCGCCCAACTCCTGGAATGGTTGCAAGAGGAATGACAATGAATCCCAACGCATGTCCTACAAACACTCGTAGAGAGCATGCCAAGACAGGTTGGCTTCTTTTATAGCTGTAAGAGGTGACCCTACAAGGTTATAACTGGGCAACAACCACCAAGCAAACATTGTGGACGGGTACCCAATAACGTCTTGATAGGTAGTATATATACATTCATTATGCATTAACCTTGGCATATTTCACATCTGAGAAGTGCTTCTATAAAGCAAGAGAAAAAACTAAATAAATAAAGTCAGAAATTCCGAAATTTACACTTCTAGCATCACTATTATCAGTACTGTACATTGCAATTACTCTTTTTGAAATAAATTTTATGTTCAGAGACAAATTTTCTAAAATTTTATTATTTTTTTTGGAATCTAGCTTGTATTTTATGCCGTGGCTATTCAACGTTTTAGATACATACTAGTGGAAAGGTCAGTGCTTAGGATGGACAATTTATACAGGTTAATAACCGATGACACAAAATTCTTTACGGTTAATATAACATGTTCCAAGTAATGGACTTGTACTATGAGATTGAGACAAGTCATTAAGCCAAGAAAAATATGCTCTATTGGTAAGAATGAACCCAATCATTAACCTTTGCATTATACAGTAGATTCTAACGACTCCTTTTCTTTACCGTGAAATATGTCACATGTAGGTTATCTCATGTCAATTTAAAAATGATTTGTATATATTATTTAGCTCTGTACACCATCCTTACAACAAGAGAGACCTCAATGTGTCAATGTGGATGAATCACAGTCCATACACAGAGACTCAGCTATTCTGTAACAGCACATATTTTCCTACTTAAGTGAAGTTTATATTAAAAAACTTGCAGTACTGTGTCATAATCACATTTCACTATCATGCCATCACCTGTTTTATAGTTCGGTTCATTTAGATTTACTTATTTATCTTAACTATGTAAGTAGGTATATTTGCTGAATTCAAAATGGTAAATTCAAATACTAAATAATTTGAGTATTGTTTGTGAGCTTTAGCTGTTCACTTTTTATTCCAGATAATGAGTTGGTGAGATCCCTGATTGTGAAGAAGCAACAACCAACCCAGATTGTATCAATTCCATGGAAGATGAAGAATTTGTATGAATCTTGCATGGAATTGGACAACATAGAGGCTGACAGTGAGAGGCCACTGATCAGGATTATCAATGAACTTGGTAAGCCATCATTGTTGAGTGCACTGAAACAGCGCCTTCATGTTTTCAAGACTTGGAACATTTAGTAACAGTTTTGGAATGCACTGGTTTTTATTTTCCCTCAAATTAATAATTTAATTGAAAATTATCTTCACAAAATCTGAGAAAAGGCTATTCCTCATTCTATACATCATTTGTTAGAGAATAAATCATCATTTTCCTTTTGTAATTTTTTCTCAGGTGGTTGGCAAGTGCTTCGAGATTTTTCTGTACAAAGTTTTGATTACAAAAAGACTTTGTTGAAGCTACATTCAAACCATGGAGTATCTCCATTCTTCAAAGTTATGGTTGTACCAGATGACCGAAATCCTGAAAAGAATATTATTCAGGTAAATTTCAGTTAGAATTAACATCTCAGTATTGTGAGGGGTGTTATATTAATAGAATGAATTGGGTTTGATAGAACTAAAATTAGCAAAATGTAACTAAGGGTTGAGAAACAAACATTGCTTGTCACAAGTAAAAACAATGTGAACAGATTCACAAGCGTACAGAATGCTGCATAGCCGATAACAAACAATCCTTTCTTTGTTGGCCATTATTTAATTTTAGGTTCAGTGTTAGCTTTTATGGCTAGGAAACTATGCTGGGATGTAAATTTGAAATTATTGTTGAAAAACTATTTTTGAGGAAAAGTTGATTTTTTAAAAACGTCATGATATTTAAGTTAATATTAGTGAAGCTGCTAATGTGTGTTGTGTTGGTAATGAACATTTTAGGCCATAACTTTGGTGATGTGTAATCAAGAAATTTAACAACAATCAACATTGCTTGATAAAGCAACACTTGTTTCAACAGTAGCTGATTTTATTTACTTACATGATTTCATTATTTTACAGATAAGTCCAACAGAGTTAGGCCTGCCACACCCAAGCTACTACTACAGACTTCCAGAAAATGCTGTAAGTTTCTTATACAATATGATGTCATTAGTGAGCTTTGCAATGCATTTATTGCCATCATTCAGCATTAATGGAACCTTTGACGTCTTCTGTTTAAGTTTACTTAATCAACGTTGTTGTAATTTTTTTTTATTGTTATTCTCTTCAACAGTTACTTTTTAATGAGTGTTTGTACTGACATGTTTTTAAGTACTGTAACTTATCAAATTTAACATGTGTGAGTAATTAGTAATGCCTGTAAAATCACCTTTTAAGTGTAGAGTGATACTATTTTGTTATTTTTAATTTTCTTACACCTCACTGACAGCTTCATATTCACCTACTTTTTCAAAGATCCAGCATTTTATATAGTGAAAAAGTGATAAATTTTAGAGAAATGGAGGAAGTTTAAACCTGAATAAGACATATCATTGATTCACTATCAAAAAGTATATGTACAAATATGTGTGGCTAAATACTAAGTTTACTTTTTGTTGCCAACTTCATTAGCTCTTGATTGCTATGACTTCCACAGTAATTGTATGTGTTATCTTGGTTTCCTGCATGGAGCTGTGTTGATTTATTATTTCATCCAACATGCTGTGGCTTTCATCAGAGGACTGCCTTGTCTGTTATCACTGTCACCTATACATAACAGCACAAAGTACATGTGTGCCCAGCATAGGCGGTAGGGTGGGGTTGTTGGTCTTGCGTTCTTCTAAGCAGGTCTGAACAAATATGATCAAGTTGCAAGCCTTCAAAATGTTAGTCTCTTTTGTGTTTCTAGTACTTCCCTTATTTTCCTCAGCCACTATCTTCTCTCTACAGCCACTACACCGGTCCAGTCAAATGAAATTGAATGTCCACTGTCAACAGCATTGTTTTTTTTAAATGCCTGACATTCTAATTGTGCCTCATTGTGATTTTACCAATATAGGGGAGAATGGAGGAATGGGAGCCTACTAAGGCAAAAGTGAAATAAGAGTGCCTTAGAAACAATATCTTTGTATCTATTTTTAAATTTAGATTCTGCTATGTCTAAACCATTCACTGAAGAGAAAAAATAAAAACCAAATTAACTCAAAAGGCTCTCATTACCTGGCCAACTGGGTAATTGGAGCCACAGCCAAATTAGTCCACAATACTGAAAGAACTTTAGTTTTTTTTTTACAAAATTGAAAATTAATACAATTTTTTTCCACTCTTCTGGATGTACAAATTAATCATTTACTTTTTTTTACATTAGAAATACATTATTGTTTCATAGCACAAAATTTACAAATCAAGGATGGTTCATTATCACAATCTGCACAGTCCAGATGTACTACATTTTTACTTACTTCACAAGACATGAGAGTGTCATTCATTGCTAATTAAAGTTGATGAAGATTGTGACAAATGGCTTTAGCACTAGATCTCCAATTAGGTGGTCTACCCCTCCTTGCCTTCACTGTTGCTTTCCTTTTTTACAGCAAAAAATGCATTCACAATCCTCCCTCTTATTTTTGACACTAGTAGGGATGCTGGATTTCTTCCTGGGAGCCCTTTATATGGGACTGATGTGCTTCTTTTTAAGCATGCAACCAATCTTATCCATAACTCCCTGAATATAGGGCAGGACAACCATTGAACCGTCAGGTGGTTTGTTGTGTTCTGCGGATGATGCTACAGTGCAAGACTAAGTGAAGTAGTGAAAGGATGCCAAGACTTTATTACAAGCAACTAGGCTGCAGCCATTGGCTGCAAATTTCTCCTCTAAATTTTTTCTTCCAAACCATACCACAACATGTACTACAACCCATCTTGTATACTGGTTCACATTTCTCTATTACCCAAGTTCTTATGTCAGTCTCACCGCATACCAGAATGAATGGTCACAAAAGTCTAGATCAGTGTTTCCCAACGTGGGGCCCATGCCCCACAGGGGGGCAATTTGGTTTTTTTAGGGGGGCAATTTAGAAATTGACTTGATACGACTTTACCACTTTCTCTTCGGGTTATTTAAATGCAATTCTAGATATAGGTACAAAATATAGCAAAATAGCAAATTCTTAAAACAGTGCTGTAAATAATTATTAGGTATAGTTTCGTTCGATGTTAGCAAAATATATCATCTGGATGATTTGAGTCGTCAACTTGACCTTTTTGGGATTCACCGCGTAATGTGCCGCCTGTCGGCCTGTTATCAGTAAATGATTTACTGATAAAAAAAAAGAAATCGACTGGATATATCACAACGTGGAGACTTGAGATTAAAGCTTACTAAATTGGAGCCTAATATAAAATCTCTATGTCAAGCATCAAGCGCAAGGATCACACTAAATTGCCATAATAAATCTTTATTAAAAATCTTTTGAATTTGAATTTTAGTATTTCATTATATGTTTTTTAATTTTACTTACTGTGTTTTATGACAATATTAAGGTGTTATCTTTCAAAAATCATCCTATATGATTTTCGTTAATAACAAATAATTTTTTTATTTAAAATTATGTATGGGGGGGGGGGCTAGCAAATGTTAAAAGTGGGGCATGACCCAAAAAAGGTTGGGAAACACTGGTCTAGATCATCAAGTTGCTACCCATGCCAGTCCCTACAAATCATGTGAGATCAATAATTTTTTCATAGTGAGGCATCAAAGTAATCAATGAAACCTCATTTCCATCACAATTTATTTATGTGAAAATTGGTTTACCAATACATTCTGGACACCAGACATTCCCTGGGCCAAAACTGAGATAAAACTCACATTCCTCTTTATCATGCCATACTGGCAAACCTATCACTTGCATGTATAATTCAGTTATATTTTACATATTTTATGATAATTTTTCACTACTACATATTTGGAATTATGATAAATTTCTTTTTTGCATATAACATTTCCAACAATATTGTTTCTGTCATCCCCACTATCTCCACTCTGTACCTAATGATCGAAAACAATTATATTAGTGGCTAATTTGACTGTGATGTCATGTGCAAATGTAACGTGCTTGTTTTTATGTTTACATGAGGAAAGACAAAACCTTAAATATTGTTTCTTTTTTCTGTTTGCTTTTTGTCACTACAACCCTCTTTCTTTCAAGTTTGGTAAGTGATGAGTCCACATTATCTTTCCTTTCAACATTAATATTCCCTCAAGGCATTTCTTTCTGCTCCATTGTTTCATATCTTCTCTGTAGTCATAAATGAACTACAAATTACTCATGTACAGACACATAAAAGTCTGTGTTTTTGAGTTATGATAATTATTTAACACATCCATGAAAATTCCAGTAGTAAACTGGAACTTAATTATACTGAAATGCTAATACCAGAATCTAACGAATATGAAAAGTGACATTATACTAGCATATATTAGATTATGTGAAGACTGAATGAGTATAAAGCATGTTATCTTATCTAAGGAAATTATTAGGTTAAAAAACTGAGCAAAACACAAATTATAAAAATGTCACTCCAGGAAAATAAATTCTAATTTCTGTTTCTTTTTCAATTATCACTGCTTAGTTCCATTTTTAGGTGCATCATTTTGTTAGCTACATGTGTTTTGAACATAAGTACCAAGTTCTGAGCTGTTTGCTGTAAGCATCTAGTTGATTGGTCATAACCCATTCTTCCTCAGAAACAAAAATTAGTAAATTCAATTTCATATGCATCCTTTCTTATAACTACTTCGCTTCAAATTTAGCTGTGAATTTGATAGGATACATTGCTTCATACTTCTAAAAAAAAAGTTGGCTTATTTATCAATAAAGATAATTGTTCAGTGAAGGCAATCTGGTGGGTGAATGTGAATGCAGAAGCTGTCAGCCAAGTGTAAGTTGCTGTGCTAATAGTATTGCTTTGCAGTTTATTTTATTTACTTTTTTGCCTGAGGCACGTGTGTTGCATTGATTCGTTTCAGTACAAACCCATTCCCAGATCACGTTGGCGAAACTTTGGACCATTCTGCATAGATCCGTCCAATGTAACATCTCTGCAAACTGTGGTCAAGCTACTAGGGATCACACATGTAACTCCCAAATTCCTGTGTCTTGCTTGTTGTGTGAAGCATGCTTGTTGTTTAATACTGTTATTGACTGGGGGATTGTGTATGTATCTGTGCTATGTGGATAAATGGTTCTTCACTTTTCAATTATTTTTACAGTTGTGTGTAATAGAAAGCTATGACAGTTGTAGATATTTTTCATAGCTTCAGGCTTAAAAGTACTTAGTCTTGTTTTATTTTACAGCTGCATTTAAGTATAGATGGAATTACAGCTGGTTTTATACTTTGTCATATTCCATAAATATGAAGTACTTCATTGGAGCAGGCATGTTTCCTACCACATTAAAAGAATATTTTGATGAAATTTACAACAGTTCTCGGCTATATATTTGTATTTCATTATAAACTCTTGTTTTTGTTAGAGGAAACATTCAACACCAAGGGCATTCTGTCCAAGATTCTTGTAGTGCATATCTCTCTGTTTTGTAGATTCTGAGGATTCACTAACTGTCTGTGAAGTAAATAGTTTAAAGGATACCCATTTAACTCTTCTAAGGTGTGATAAAGAGAAGTTTCCATACACTCAGCATCAAGTTAAAGTCTTTAAAATGTAAGCAATACAAATCCTAATTTCTCTTTATATCAACAAGCTAGATGTTAACTTCTGTATCTGCTGATAACTGTTGGTATTATTTCATATTTCTGACAAATACTCAGTACAGTCTCAATCAGTACTTATGTCTTTAGATCTTTCTGATTATTTGCTTTTTTTTTTGCTCCATATTATTTGCATATTTACAACTTTTTGATGTAAGCAGGTTAACAAATTCAGTATGCAACATTTTTTTTGTTTTGACTTTTTAGGAAATTTTGATTTTTCTTTCTCTGCTTCCTGTATCAGAGATATATTTTACCACTCCGTAGGCACTGACCTAAACATTTTAGTCAAAATTCTGATGATAGTCTTTGCCTTTGTGAAACTGATTTGAAATGAATGGACTTCTAGGACTAAGAAAAGATGATCTTAAGTTATAATATTACCAGAATAATTTATACGTTTCCTTCCTTCTTTCCTCCTTTCCTGATGATATTGCTTACGACATACTAGTCACAATTGCAATTCTTTAATTCTCACACCAGGCATGGCTGTCAGGAGTTCAAATCCCCATCTAGCTATCCAAATTTTTCTTTTCCATGGTTTCCCAAATTCACTCCAATTGAATGCCAGTATGTTTTCTTCAAAAGGCCATTGCTGAATTCCTTCATGTTCCCTATATCCATTCCTCTCCCACCTCATATGATCTCGATCCCCACTTTTCATAAATAATATTTAGTTTATAGGGTTAAGTTACTTACAGTATTACTATTACCATTATCTGCAGTGGGGCTTATGGCCCAGTGGCAGTTTCCAAACAACTGTTGTGCTGTGAGAATTTTTAATTATAATTCTTCCATTTTTTTGAGGTCGCGTGAATACCTCCCTCTTTTACTTGTTTGTTTGTATAATTAATCTTTTGAACCTGTCATATTTCTGTTTTGTTGTTAATACATTTAGAACATGCTGCTATATGGAAATGGTATATAATTGTTTGTTTTGTGTGTGTACTAAATTTGAAAATGTGGCATGCTAATAAGTATCTTGACTCTCTGCAAGCCTTCTGCTTTCAGAAAACTTTGATACAGCTCATTCTGAAACTTCAACACATTTACTAGCTTTGCTGAAAACTTTAGTAACTTTCAATATTTATAAAGGTTAATAACACCCCAGTGCAATTGAATTTTGCTTTATTCTTTGTGTCATACGTGTTTCACTCTATTTCCAGAGCATCATCAGTGACATCTGTTTGGTATTTGTACATTTAGTTAGTTACATTCCATTTAAAAGACAATACAAAGTTCAGTTGAAATTAATTTTACTTACATGTGACTCTTTTTATTTTATTCTCATGGTCAGGGTTAGCTTCACTGTGTTGGTTTTTGTGTAATTCATTGTGGAATCTCCCAAATATACGAATCCTACAAAAACCAACACAGAGAAGCTAACCCTTACCATAAGAACAAAATAAAAAAGTCACATGTAAGTAAAATTAATTTCAACTGAACGTTATATTGTTTTTTAAATGGAATGTAACTAACTAAATGTACAAATACCAAACAGATGTCACTGATGATGCAATGGAAATAGAGTGAAACACATACTACACAGAGAATAAAACAAAATTCAATTGCATTGACGTGTTATTAACCTTTATAAATATTGATTAACTTGCAATTGAGGCAATGGTCCACAATATCCAGTTGCTTTAGTAACTTTATTTAACAAGATGGCAAATTCAGTTAGGAAAAAACAAAAATGCTATCTGTTCATGATATTGAGGTTTTAATATTCAGTTTTAGAATCTTGTCAGAATTTATAAACAAATTATGACAACACAAAAGTGGTAAGAATTAAATATTCCCTGGAATATTCCTTCTACATGGTTTTCATGGACGATTAGCTGAAAAAACCATGCTATGCACAACCTTTCAACAGCTTCCTTCACTGTCGTCATCAGATGATGTCAAGAGGTCTGATGGTGCAGCAGTTAAGGCAGATGACTGGAGATCAAAAGGTCCCCAGTTTGAATCCTGGTCTCATCTGGGATTTTCATAGGTGCTTAACCCAAACTTCACCTCTGGCAGAACTTGCTGTGTAATGTGAAGTACGCCAGAATGCTTCCACTGTTCGGATTCCACATTAAACCGTAGGTCTCCTATAATCACTAGGACTATTGAACTAGGTTAAGGTGCTGTTATAAGATTGGATTGGGCAGCCAGTTAGAAACCTTGTCACCAGGTGGTGATAATGACACGAGTTTACTTTATCAGGTGAAATACAGAATTCTGAGACAAATTATAACGCCGAATGTGGCTATTTCATGATGTGCACTTCTGTATATACCTATAGCTGGTTGTGACTACATGCAGAGCTAATCTCCTGTTGGCCAATCCAGTCAACTGGAATTCATACGAACACTGCAAAAAAGACCACCACTTTGTTCTTTCTAGAGCCTCATAGCATCTATGTCTGAAGAAGATAATACATAGTGGACCACCACACTTCACTCAGGAAGAGACTGCCATCTCTATTTATGTGTTGCTCAGTCTTATCTCCAACAACTCTCTTATTATGGAGACTGAAAACTTAACTAGAGAGAAGCAACGACAACATAAAAAGAGAGGGTGGTCTCTTCCTTTGTAAAGCATAGAGGCTCATTATATATGTCTTCAGCAACAGGATTATAGATATGCACACCATGGTGGTTCGAGAGTGATTTAACACAAAGTCTGTTACATCTCTTGTATGAAGCCTGGTCAACAGAATTGGCTGAAAGGAGACCATCCTTGGTAGCATGCCTCATCTTCATCTTCTTTTGTAATTCAGATAAAATAAAGAAACATAGAAACTGATCAATGTTGTACAACTAACATATGACATTTACTTCAAATGTGCTAAGGGATGTACCGAAAAATCATAACACTTCTGCCTTCAGCTTTCTCTGCATTTAAAATTTGAATGCTTGCTAATCAATTTCTCAGTTGTGTTTCAGTTCCTCACTTCATTATGCTTGCATATGTGTTCCATGTTTTAGATGCTTTAATTTTAATTTATTGTACTACACATTTGTTGTTGTAAGTTCTAGTAAATGTAAAAAAAATAAAAAAAAAACTACAATAAGAATAAGTTCAGTTATTGTAAATAAAAAGTTTTATATGCACTATCATAATGTAATTTCATAAAAATAAATTTAGCACCTTATCAGTTAAATAAGTGATGCAAATGACAAGCAAATTTGTCAGGTAGAAATGTCTAGAATCTAAATTATTGAATTAAAATGATTTGAGAATGGTAGATAAGGTTTAAAAACAATTATGTTACACATTATTCCTATTTAGTAAGTTAAATGAAGAACCCATTAAGAAATATAAAAAAAAGTTTACAACAGGTTCAGTAGTAGTAGAAAGTTTATTTAGGCAGTTCTCATCATCATAATTGTTTCTACCCTCTAGACCAAGTGGTATATTGCAGTTTCCCTACATTTTTAGCAGTTATTTCTGTCAGTTATTTCACTATAGCTATTTACTGGAGAATTTTGTTATAATAATTTGCTTCATTCCTATTTATTTACACACTATACCAGTTTTTTAATTTAGGGAGCATGCACAAACTACGTGGCTCGGTCCAGAGGGGAAGGGGGGGGGGTTGACTGGAAGGCTACGCTAGGCTACGTGGGGGGAGGGGGCAGTTCCGAGCCAGGCCACATAGCTTTCCTTTCATAACATTTTTCAAAGTTAAAATTAGGAACAGAACTCGCAACACCATGTGAATATTTATTTCCCTCAGTTAATTATCTCCGTATGTAATTTACAATAGTCTGACAAGAGAAAACAGTACAAAATGTCTTCTGGAATCAAAAGGGAAAAAAGCTACGTGCTACGTGGGGGGGGGGGGGGGTAGAGGCAAAAGCCACGTAGGGCTACGTGGGGGGAGGGGGTGGGGGGGTTCACAGGAGGCCAAAATGGAGCTACGTGGTTTATGCACGCTCCCTTACTGCTTGACACAGCCAACAATGAGATTTGTCTTTTAGTTCATCTATTGTTTTATTCATTTTATATGAGCTATTGGCATATATTCCTACCAAATGAATCCTTCACACACTATGGTTTACCACGGGTGCACTTCTTGGCTTTTCCATCTGCATGTCCTCCCACATGATTTAAAGCTGATTACAACCCAAAATAATGCATATTTTTGTTTTTTCTTTCCTGTGCCTTTGCCACCAAATTTGGAATGTGGTGGGTTTACTTTTTCTATTTTTATTTATTTTCAACAAATGAGATATTTATCATTAATAACATACACTGACACGTAAGGTATTTCTAAAGTTCCCATCCATTTTTAACAATTGCAGTATGTTCTTTTTGACTAGGAATATTTTTAGGAAGTAAAATTACATCCTAATGTTGGGTTACCAACTACCAATTCAGTTTCCATACTTTTCAGGTGACACTTAGTCCTAGTATGAATTGCCAATATGTTGGGTGACATGATTCAGCCTTCCTCTAGAGCAGAACTGCACACCAACGTGTTCCACAAATTATAATAAACACAACTGAGCATGTGAAACATATCAGTTCCGTTCTAGAAGACTGAAACGTGTAGATGGAAATGTTGGCAATTCATACTAGGACACGGTGTCATCTGGACAGTATGGAAACTATTTATTCCAGTGACAGACCTCTTCATCTGTAAGCATTAATTTGACTTCCATGCTGGAAAAAAATATTATTTAAACAAACAAGGTTGAAAGCATCTGCCATAAGGAAGGTTAAAAAAAAACTTTTGGCAATGTGATTAATTAATTTAATTTGACCACTTCTTGTACATATTAATGATGATGGCTTTAGTTTGTTAAAACAGCTGTCAGACTATTGTAATTGCCTCACAATAGTTAACAGGTAATAGAAAATTAAATAGTTTGCTCTGAGACAAAAGTTTATATTCTTGAAAAATTTTCTTTACAAATCTGGTACCAGCATGTTAGCTAAGGTAAGGAAGGCATTGAAACTATCGGATCCACAAATTTTAGACAATTTTGGACAGGTTGACGTTACTCAATCACTCACTGCTGGCAAACTTCCATAAATAACCCCGAAATATGAAAGTAGTTATAATGCATCATGGAAGAAAAATAAAGTTCATTTTCATGACAGTTATTTGAATGCTGCTCACATCTTGAAAATCTATAAGTCCCTGAAGTACTCCTATTGTTCAAACTTTTTCCAACTATCTTCAACCTACATAGCTCAAGTCTGCCTGTTGTGAAACTCCTAACACACATCCTCTTGCTTAAAGTTCCTGCGAAAAACTGCTTGTCTGGACAAGGAAAATGGGGTATTTTTTATTATATAGAAGTGAGCTGCAATTACCTTTGGACTTTCCTACTTTGTCAACTTGCCTGAATCTCACTGAAACTTTTAAATCTTGTAGCCCCTGTTTTTCTGATCATTTTGTTCTATCACAATTTGAGTCCAAAACTGATTCATTTAAAAGTTATAAAATTATAAAGTTTCAAATCGTAAAATATTGAATTACTCTTAAATTTTTCATTACCATGAAACAATTCCAGTATCAGATTACTTCTTAAAATCTTCCTTTTCTTTTGATATCAGTCACACCACTGATTACTTTGTACTTTGGAAGAAACTTGTGTTAAACCAAAACTATACATTATCTTCGCCATCATGATGTAAATCTTTTAGACTTTATTCATCCTAAACTACTACTCTCTTGGAGATGAATTGAATAAATTATTACCGTATCTAGTAACTTCAATGACGAGTGGTTTATAACTATTTCTGGACACCACTTTTCTTTTCTGAGCAAAAAATTCAAGTGAGTAAACAATATTTTCCCAAAATCTGGGATGGCAACCAGGTCAATTAATTACTGAAACTATTTATCCTTATTTCCAATCCACGGATCCAATATCACATGACTCAAGACTGTGCACAGTCAAAAGTTTATATCAGTGCATGGAGTGAACTGTAAAATGTACTGAATTAATAACAACCAATCACCCACGCCGTGACAAACTGTTGTGTTCAGAAGAATACTATCTTTGAAGTTGAGAACAAACAACATAATTACTACAGCAGGAATACAATACAAATACATTACAGTATTTTCAAGCTGGAGGTGCATTCTAGTAGAACTTAAATTGTTGGAAGAAAGAAATGAGCAATGTCTTGTTCAGAAAGTTTCGTCTTCATTTTGCAATACCTGAAAGTAATTGAAGCCTTGTTGTTGTCACTCCATTGCCCGTGTGTCTGTCTACCTATCACAAGCCGCTTGCTTGTAAATGGAGTAAGCTGTGCACTTTAAATTTGTTGACCAAAATCTGAACAAGATATTTAAAGTTTTGTAGAAATATATTTTTAAGGGGGTTTAATCCAAATAAAAAGTTGAAAAATATTTTTTTTCTCTTATCCAGCATGTTGAACGTTGTTTTGAGCTCACTCAGTGGAGGACAAAAAGGTCATTTTTATTTAGTTTTTCTCTCTGGAAAAATAAAGTTGTGAGTGACTGTCAATTGATTTTTACCATATCTGCTTCTCAAACACTATTACTTTGTAAGTTGCAGGTAAAACCCATTTTTAGTTTGCAATTTTATTATTATTTCATTGAAGTTACACTTAATTAAGAATTCACTGACTCCAAATTGGGAAGGTATAACCTAAACTAAATTTTGTTGCAACTGAACTCGTACATTTTTTTTTGCATCAAGTGACTGATGTCACATTCAGCATCCATATCTGTATAAGGTCACTACAGTATGAAGCTTTAATTGTGCAAGGCTTGACCCAACTTTAAAAGTGAGAAGTTAAGAGACAGAATGGCAGTAGGGAATATGTACTTGAAACAACTAAACAAACAGTTAATAAGAGGAAAGAGAGAAGCAAAGGATGGGTTTATGAAGAATATTACTGGTCCAGGAGGACCAATGAATGATGCATATAGGAACTTCTATGGCTATGTTAGGTGAAGGGAACCGAGGGGAAGGTATTCAGACTGTTGCATATAAGAATGGAGTTGAAGTCGCTGAGGATTTTAAAATTGCAGAGATATTGATTGAGTGACTGATTTAGTGATACAACTAGAGACAATCATTCTGTGATGGTAGGGAATGAATCAGAGGAGTCTCTCCCTAAAAGTATAAATGAGAAAGCTAAAAAAAAAATGTAAGGGAGCTGGGGTAGATAATATTACTACAGATTATTAAAGATTGTGGGATACAATATTGTACCATACCTTGAAATTTTATTTAAAATTAGTTTGGAGTCTTGCTGCTTACCAGAGGATTGTAGGAGAGCGATAATAGTACCAGTTCATAAAGGAGAGGTTACAAATAAGGTTGAAAATTAAAGGGCAAATAATTTGAGATCAGTGATAGGCAAAATGATGGAGAGATTGATATGGAAATGTCTGTGAGAAGAAAAAAAATTGGTTTTCAGATCGACAACATGGCTTTAGGCAAGGATATTCATATGAATCTCAGATGATGGGCTATATGTAAGATATTTCAGATTAATTGGACAAGGAAGGCCAAGTTCATAGTGTGGCACTAGATCTTTTAAGGCATTTAACAGAGTGAGCCATAAAATAGTTTGAATAAACTGAATTCTATTGAATTGCATGAAAAAGTTGTTGGGTAGAGGAATTCTTTAATGCCAGAAAGCAAAGTGTTAGAGCAGGAAATACATTATCAAAAGAGGTGGAAGTAGTTATCAGAATGCCACAGGGTAGTGTATTGGGACCATTGCTGTTCATAATTCTAATGAATGACCATAACCCATCAATACAGTCAGAGTCTAGGTATTTTGCAGATGATATAATGGTATTCAGTATGATCAAAACAGGTGAAGACTGTGAACAACTGCAGGGTTACCTGGATAGAATATCTAAATGGGTTTGTCAGCATGGAACGAAGGTAAATGCCAAGAAAAGTCAGCTTATTAGGTACACCAATAAAAAAACAAAAGGTTAATTACTATTGTATTGTAGGGTCAGACTTGCTTGTTGAAAGCTTGAAGTGTAAATATCTTGGCATAACATTTGATAACAAACTCATTTGGGCAGAGCACATTGGGCAGGTGGTAGGAAAAGGTTGCAAAATCCTTCATTTACTGGAGATGCTGATGAGAGGATGTACCAGAGAAGTTAGGGAGTTGATTACTAAACTTTGGTCAGACGATTGGTTGAATATGGTGGTTTAGTTTGGGACCCACATTTTGGTTACCAAATACAGGAATCGGAAGGTGTGAAAAGAAGAGTAGCTAGATTTGTTTGTGAAAATTATCGCAGGACCCAGTCAGTAACTGATATGATAAGGGCGCTGGATTGGGATTCATTGGAGGAAAGGAGGAGGGTGAAGAGAATGGTGGGAATATACAAGGCATATGTTGATGATGGAGCTTGGAGAGATATTGGTCAAAGAATTAGGAATAGTCCATGGAAGGGGAAAGGCGATCATGACCGCAAGCTTGTGTGAGAAAATTTTCTTTTGTCGGTAAGGTTGTCAGGGATTGGAACAAATTACCAAGTGTAGTTCATACTAGTAAATCATAATAGTAAATGGGGGAGGAATTTAACATTCCAATTATAAAATAAAATTAAAAAAAAGTATTTAAAAAAAGGGGTAAATGGATGACTGGGGGAATTGCCACCAGAGTGTTAGCTCCATCACAATTAAATAAATAATAATATTTTTTTCCATACCAATATTCTCTTAGGCTTTGTGCTATTAATAAAGTAAAAAGGGGAATAAATATGGCATTATTGACAGAAGACCCTGAAGATCATCCACCTCATAATGGCTACCTTCAAATAGCCACAAAATCATTCTTTGTTGGGCCATCTAATCTAAACAAGCAGTCCCAACAAGTAAAAGAGGACTATCATTTTTATCTAGAATTGGTAATATTGAAATGTCTTAGGGTATTTCACATACAAAGCTTTGCTTGAGTTAGAGGATACACTGAAAAAAGCCCACCAAATTCTTGGCTGAGATATGCCTCTTGGCTCCCAGTCATATACCTTACCATGGAACCTATAACTGAAATGTAAATACATGTGTTTAAGTCTAAATAGACACACGAAATAAGTTATTTTGGTTTGAATGCATTACTAACCCTTGGTATATTGGCATTTGGTTCATCCATAAAACCTTTACTTTTTGAATGATGTGATTTTTTTTTTCAGCTTTGAGATTTATAAATGAGAATTTTTAAAACAGGGAAAAGAGGCATTTCACTTGTTTTTATTTGTTCATCATGGTAAACATTTTCCGTATGTAAAAGATTTTTTTCCCCCTGCATTCACAACAAAATCAGGGACTGAGAAATATATGTCAATTGGTGAAACAGTTTAAAATAAAAATGCCCATAAAGTACCAGGGCGATTCACAAAGTAAGGTCTCCTATTTATATATAGGCTGACTGGAACGTCTGGTCTACCATGTGTTTTTTAAGCACGGGAAACGTGATACTCGCTTGGGGCAATGTCGGGGCTATAGGGGGGGGGGGGGAGGGAGGTGGTCAATGAGATCCCAACTGAATTTTTCGATGAGCGAAGTTGTTTGATATTAAACATGTGGACGGGAACTGCCATGATGCAAAGACACTCCCTTCGTGAACATTCCTCTTGTTTTGCTCTGGATAGCCCACTGAAGTTTCTTGAGGGTTTTGCAATAGCGGTCCAAGTTTATTGTTGTTCCTTTTTGGCATGAAATCCACCAATAATACCCCCTTTTGGTCCAAAAAAACAGTCACCATAACCTTGCTGGCTGACTTCTCTGTCTTGAACTTTTTCTTCTTCGGCGAAGCTGAGTGACACCATTGTTTGGACTGTTCCTTCATTTCAGGAATGTAATGATGTGCCCTAGTTTCATCCACAGTCACTATCAAATCCAGGAATTCTGCCCCTTTCTCTTGAAAGTGGCAAACAAAATCTTCGGCACATTCCACGTGCTTTATTTTGCATTCGTTGGTGAGCTGTCTGGGGACCCACCTGTGACCCACCTAGCTATAAACACAGTAAACAGTAAAACACAAATTTCTTACCATTTCCATCACTTTTAATTTAATTTTATGACAGATATGTTAGATATAATGTTATTATTCATTTTATGTCAGGTAGTAGTAGTGTCTTAAAAATACAAAGTTCAATTGGATAAGGGTGACAATAAAACTGCTGTTAAGCACTGAAAATAATGTTAGGACATATTATTTTTAAATACAAAGTTTATAAATTTTTGAAGTTTATATTCAACTTTTAGTAAAATTTTCTTTCAGAACAATGGTTACAGCTGCAGATCTTTTACCATGTAGGACTATTTGTTCAGTCTATGGTAAGGAATTATATAGACTACTAAAAAATTCTTTAGTAATAAAATTCACATGCAACAATAACATTACTGTAAAATTGTTTTTTCTTTGTTAGAGATGAGCAATAATCAGTTATTTCAGTAATTTTAATTTCTGTCTTGGATATAAAAACTGTTCAAAATGTGGCTTATGTGCAATATATATAAATATATGTATATACATATCTATATATATATATATAATAAACAACAGTCCTACCATTCTTACCTTGTTCATCTCTGTTTCAATTGGATAAAGGAAACAAAGAGTCACTTGACGAATCTCGAAGTTATTTTTCTGATCCCCGTGCCATATATATCACCTCTAAGCTCGATTAAGGTTTATTCTAAGAAGTTTTACATTTATTTATTTCTTGTGTTTCTCTTGCCTTTATCTGCGATTCATTTTACTTTACCCATCCTTCCTTTTTAAGTTTGCAATATCATTGGGAACATGCTGTATGAAATTGTAAAGTTTTTTTAGTATTTGCCACAAATTTCTCATAATTTAAATGAGGTTTATTCAGTAAGTCTCTGTTACTGTGGAAAAAATCATTCGTCAAGTATTTTATACCTTCACAATTGTTCATTAATGATTCAGGATTCAGTGTTAATTCTGCATACATTAACCAATTTTGTTAATTTTTTTTTCTTCGCAACATCAATTCTCTAATAACAGATCCTCTTTCCTTATGTGCTTCCATTTTTTTGGGTATTACTTGATGATCATTTTTAAGCTAAAGTCTCTTCAAAAGTGCCAAAAACTGTTGAAATTAATGAGAGTTTATTAAACTATGAAAATTTTTATTGGTGAGTGTCTTTGTTTAATTCCTGGAGATGGATGTATAACAATTGTGTTTCATCATCATTATCACACCTTATTTTTTTTTTCAAAACAAAGGGAAGAGAAAAATTAAATTCCTGAAAGATCCATACACAAAGTGCAAATATTATAAAGTTACTTAAAATCAGTTGGAGATAATTGTTGTCTTTATAGTTTTCTGTTACTATGGGCTGGGGCATTATCTAAAAAGACATAACCAAAATGACAAATATTTCTTGAAGTAATTAATTTGAGATGTAGGCATGCTTGTGACTGACTGATGTATAATGTAGTATATAAATGATGGCAGTTTATTTACTTCCTATTGATAATAAAATTTTTAGTCTAATTAAGCATGAGAAAATTCAAATCAGTATCTCAGATTTAGCAACAAGTACTTTCATTTGTAGCAATAGTGAAGCTTAGAGTTTTAAGGAACATGCTTGTGGTTTTAAGAATAATGTATTTTGCATTTTAGAATTAGGTAGAGATTAGTTATGTGCATTCCAGGAAATTTTATGTCGCCAGTTATTAAGTATTGATATGAAAAAATTTGTCTGTAGTTTGTCATTAAAGTCTAGTTATTCTAAACAAGGTAGGCCATACTTATAATCAGTTGCTGACATCTGTTTCTCTTCAGTGCCATCGATGTAATGTATGACTTCCAGTACCTTCCATTATCTTTTTGACAGTAGTTTGTCTTATGTTTCTAGTTTCTATTTTTATTTGAAAGGTAAATTGGTTTTAGTGTGGAGAGTGACAAATGTTTAATTTCAGTAACTCTGATACCCAGGTGGCCATGGCATACCAACAGTTTCTGATGGATGTGGTGCAGTTGCTTGGTGCTATGAGCACTGACGCTCGAAGTTTTGCCCGTACAATGTATCATTTTGAAAAGCGAATAGCAGAACTACTTCTTGAGTCAGAACAGCCATCAAATCCTATTGAAGCCTACAATCGTATAACTATTGAGAAACTACGCCAGACAGCAGCATCAGTGAGTATCAGCTTGTATACTGTAAAGACTTCTCTTACATTATTACATAGTTTCTGATATGTCTGTGCAGTGGCGTAGCTAGGTCAACAAGGGCCCTGGTGCAAAAAATGGGCTACCTATTTTTTTTTGTTTTGTTTTTTGTTGCTGGTAGGGGCCCCCTGAGCTGAGGGTGGGGGCTCCTGAGTTGTGCTTGGGGACCTTATTTTGACAACTGTTTCATGATAACTTGCTCTCAATATTTGACAGTTACAATCAGGGCCGGTTTAAGGAATTTTGGGGCCCCCTACTTCTTTTCTAGATGTACATTTTCCACATTTTTGATAATTTTCGTGACTTTATACACACACACACACACACACACACACACAGACACAGATATATATAATCTTTGTGCAGAGCTCAAACAAAGAGACTGTCTGGGGTTTCTCTAAATCTGTGTACAAACGGGCTAGCACTTTATTGAGTATTAGCTCAACGGGACCAACTTCGCTGAGTCTCTGATGTTTTATCAATGCATCTCATATGGATCTCCCAACTACTGGTACTTTCATTTCTGGCTAAGCCCTGCTGCCCATTGTGTCAAATGAAATTGTTTCTGTATTCAATTTTATAGTTATTATATTTATGATACACTTTTTGTATATGACATTTCTTTTCTTGCCTTTCTTTTAATTTTGAATCGTTCTTATCGCTTTTAATCGCTCTTATCCTAAAATCATCATTTATAATATCCGGCCAGGTTCCCGGATTGGTAAGATCATTGACAACTTTGAAGGCTGTTACCTTCCTTAGATGATGTTCTTTCTTGTCGGAGGTGTCCAGCTACGGTTTCTTCTGCAGGAACACTTTCACTAGTAGTAGGTGTTTCCACTAGTGAGACAATTTTGTCAGTCACTAATTCTGTCTTGCACGGGCCGTACAATTGTTCAGCAGTATCAACAGATGACGTTTTAATAAAACTAATTTCTTTTATATCACAATGTACATTCGTAGAAACACTGTTGAGTTTAAAAATTTATTTAATGAACCCTTTTGCCGCAACTGCTCTTTTAGGATAACAAATATATGTTTTCTTTTTTTAGCACCTGACAAGTACTTACAATCCATTGTACACAATTGTCTGAAACAGATCACAGGTTCTGATACAACCAGACATACAAACACAAACTGTGTTCGTACTTCACACCTGACTGGGTTGCCGAACCAAGGCACGCTTGGGGCCCGTTATTCGAATGCGCTTGTCTCTATTAATGCGGAAATCCCAAACAGCCAGGTGGCATTGTGAGCAGAAAGGTGTATTGTGCCTGTTGGTGACATCAAATGTTTCTGGTATTTCCTAAGAAGCCAGCAACTGACTGGAACAGAAATGGAAAGCTATATCATCTTCAGTTCGAAAGAAGATCGACAATCGTGGTATTCATCAAATCTGTCCTGTTTATGGGAAAATAGGATCAACAATGAAGGTGCTCTCGACACTAGGACTATTGTGAATGCAGCTTGTTAACATTCTAAATTTGTAGATTATTTATTTTATCAGGAAAATTGTTCATTAAGTAATTTTGAAGGGGATTGTAGCGGGGCCCCCTCAAGCTTGGGTGTCCCCCCCACAACTGCAGTTCTTGCGGTAGCCTTAAACCAGTCCTGGTGACAATCAAAACTTATAATTTGGAGTGTGCAATTTCTATAGTCACTTACTAATGTTTAAAAGTTAGAAACAGCTCATTCAAAGCAGCACTGCTCAAAATCAGAATCCTGTGATCATAATCTGTTCAAATAAATGGATTTAAGTATAATTGTTAGGTCAGTGAGTGGATCACAACCTGGAAGCTATAGATTTTGAAACTCAAGAATTAACATATTAAGAATACCCTAAGAATTGGTGGAGTGTGGTGTTAGAGTTTTAGGATATCTTTGGTGTTTGGCCCTCGCTTCACAATATATATACAGTGACATGCCATAAAGTCATGGCATAACCCTCTATAAAAGTGAGGCACTTTCTTTAGCTCAGCAAATTGGAATATGGATTCACCTAGTCAGCAGAAGTTCCAAGAAGGAGTACCCTTTTTCGTTAGTACGATTAACATTATTTGGCATGGGTAAAAAGATGCACAGTTATCATCATAAGTTCATACAAAAATTCACAGGTAATCATGAAGTATAAAAGTATAGATGTACTGAAGCAGCTTGGACCAAAGAAAGGCTAGTGACAAGCAATACTGTTCATGGACGACTAGTTTGCGAAAATCCAAATGTACTCAACATAGAGCTGCTCAATTATTACTAATCTTTATCCATCTCTTGGTTGAGATGGTTACTGCTTTCTGGAGGTTCCCAATTCATATGAGCTGCCTCTGAGTTGAATATTGAGAATACACATGTGACTGAGAGATAAATGAGAATGGTTTATCTCCTGCACTGAATTTTAATTTATCCTTCCTATTCCACCATCATTATGGAAGTGACATACCTGCAGTTTGCCAGTAATAACAAATTATTTGTCACTGTAATAGTAGGGAGAGAACCTTTCATGATTATAACATAAAATCCAACCTAGCATTGTTAAATTTTGGGTTGTTATTACCCTTGTAATAAAACTATGTTAGTCCACAACCCAAAGGTTGATTGGATCCTGCCAAAGAAAGTATGCTAAGCTATTGTGTCAGAGGTAAGATGGCCAGTTCATTTCCTTTAACATGGAATCCAAGCCATGGAATGTCATATGATCAAGTTTTGAAAACTCCTGCTCCGACCAGTATTTGAACCTGGGACTGGACCATGAACTTAGGAAATCAAGTACCTCAACTGCTGAGCTACCAGACTTGCCTCTATGTTTCTGCCCATGATAACATTTACTGACCTAGCTTGTGGCACATACCAGCAGGACATTTACTTCTCCAACTATACATGTTTTTCTGTTTAATGTTCACTGTCTCTGATGCAGGGGTGGAGAGATTGAAAACAAAAGGGAAAATTTGTTGAATTGGGAGAAGAGCAGGAAAATGGGAAGGGGAGAAAGGGAAGGAGGACTCTCTCAGAGTACGACTAGGTGGGTACCTAAACTCAATATTTTCTGGTAGGACATTTACATAGTTAACTGCCATTGAGTCCTGAGCATTCCATATTCTATCACTGACAAAGGGTTTACACTCTTTGACCCTAGTGGTTAATGTTCTGGTCTGATGTTCGGGAGGATGTGGCTTTAATTCTACAGATTTTGGTTTTCCAAGGTTTCACAAAATCACATTAGGTGAATGTCAGGATGATACTTTAAAAGGCCTTCCCACTCCTTGTCCCCCAATCATGTTCTATCTCTAATGACATTGATGTAGATGAATTGTAAAACCCTAAGTTGCTGTTTTTCTTTTTTGTGTCATCTTCCTGTCATTTGTGTCTCTCTTTTGCATATATAATTCTTTTTTCACATATTGTTTTAGTAAGGTGCCTTTTGAGATTGAAAGGTATTTGACATATTATTTGGATGGCATATGTGATTATTGCTGAAATCTTGTACTCCTGTTCCAGCAACAGTGGAGTAGTAAGAAATGCAGTCATGTGATATTAATATGGAAAGAAAACATAGCCATCAACCATCACTCATCAACGTTCAAGGGAGAAGGGCAGTAGCAACTCCTTGCCTTATGTTAGATTTGACATTTCAATGGGAAATAATACTATTAACTTCAGTACATTTACTTGTCAAATAGTATAATCATAATGGAGTAATTGGTATATTTTTATATTAGTTATGACTATTATGATATTTTTGTTTCTTATGAAATTTTCTTTATTTAATATTGTGTTGTAAAACTGTTTCCGCACCAACCTTTTGCAGAGTGATTCTTGTTGGAACTGTTGGTACTTGGAGTTACATTTGACTGGAGGTTCCAACCTTTGTTTTATTTTTGCACCTTAAATGTAAAAGTACTGAAAAGAATTACAGTTGTCCCCAATACCTCAAAAATTGATAATTTCAGATTCCTTTGCAAGATATTCTCCAGGCATTGTTTGCAGAGGCAAGAATAACTGACAAAACTGAGGTCATAGTTACATCTCCTTCTTACCTTAACAAGATTTCAGAGTTACTCTCTACAACCGATCGGAGGTAAGATAATACTTCACTGTTAAGTTATTACTTTTTATGTTTAGTAGATATCAGCGTGTTTCTCCAATTCAACCCTTTGTCAACTTTTTACTGGAGCTGATATACAGAAGAACATATAGTAGGAACTAAAACTGTAATTATCAGAAGAAATTGGTAGCCTAGATTTCAGTTTTACACAGTTTCAGCATATGGTTCCTTCATAAAAATCATGGTCATTTTTCTTATCCTCAATAATTTTCAAATACTTAATAGCAAAAGAAGAAGAAAGACATGATGCAGAGGGTGAATTATACCTTTCATATACTTCCCTTGCATATTAAAACCATTAAAATAGCATGAGGGATTGTTAATACATACTTGTTGGTAACTTTATTTTCCTTTAGTACTCATCCTTTTTTATTTATCAAAAAAATGGAAAGATAAAGTAATCCATCACATGTGAGAATTGAAGGTGATGTCAAATAGAAGTGTGGTGTTTTTTTGTTTTGCTGTTGCAATTGTTGCCAAAACAGATTAGTTGGAAAATTATTTTAGTACAGTGAGCTCTTAAAAGTACAGATCACAGGTTAGTCTATAAATCTTAATGGAAATAAAATCCTCAGTTTGCCAATCCATCCCTGAAAAATCACTGTCTCATACCATAACAATCTTGACTTGATAAATATATATAAAACCATTGTATTATGCTGCCTTACAAAACTATTAAAGAGTATTTGTTTTAATTAAATATAACACTATTAGATTCCACACATGACATGTTCCAGTGGATTACATAAATGAAATGGGTTCACAAGAATGAAATTTAAACTTATTTACACAGGCAAACTGTTTGTCTTTAAGGGGACACAGTCGTCAACAGGATCAAAAAAATAGATTTTTTATTTTTAGACTTGTTCAATGCTCCAATTATTTAGCTACAAAATGCCGTTTGTTTCATGGAAATTTGACGATTAGATTTGGAGTTATTAATTTTTTCGCGATGCGTGGTAATATTGTGTCTGTATTGTAATGTACATTAGTTTCTCGTATGTAAAACGTTTAGTACAGATTTTTCTCAAAACTACATTTTTTGATCTTTTGGTACACTTTTCTCAAAAACTAAGACTGATAAAGACATCAGACTTTCAGCATCTCTTGTAAATAAAATGATGATTAATAAGATAAAAAATGGGACCTGTCATAACAACAAGAACAAACTAACAAGGTCCAAGGTATTTATAAAAAGTTATATTTTTTTGTCTTTTAGAACAAAAAATCATTACTCATAAACTATATAAAATATATTAACAAATCTTTATGTGATTTGCAGATGGTGTTTTATCTGTATACTGCGAAAGTTTCAGGCCTGTATCTCTATTAGTTTCTTCAGAAAGTGTACCTGAAGTTTGCTTGTTTTAACATTGATTTCTTATGGGAGGTCCTTCGCGACTATGTCCCCTTAAACATTCACAAATACATAAACAATATACACAGTAATCAACACTCAAGCTTATGGCTGATTGACTCTATGGTGTGGGCATGATATGAGAAACATTCGCTATGGCAGTTCCGTCCGACCCCATCTACAGCTGGGTCCGTAGCCGACCAATTACCGACAAGCATAATAGAACCGGGGTTGTAGTCAGCCAATCAGAAGACCGCTTGGCTCCCTTTGGATTCTCGGGATAAAACATCACGATTAACAGTAGTAGAATAATGTGAACAGTAACACGATGTGAACAGTGACGTTATGTGAACATTGACATGTGTAAACCATCTTCTCTCTATTCTATATAAAAAACCACAGCTTTAGCTGATGAATAGTAGGATGGCACTCACGGCTCTGGCAATCTGACCCCATCTACAGCTGGTTGTATTTATAAAAAGTTATATTTTTTTGTCTTTTAGAACAAAAAATCATTACTCATAAACTATATAAAATATATTAACAAATCTTTATGTGATTTGCAGATGGTGTTTTATCTGTATACTGCGAAAGTTTCAGGCCTGTATCTCCATTAGTTTCTTCAGAAAGTGTACCTGAAGTTTGCTTGTTTTAACATTGATTTCTTATGGGAGGTCCTTCGCGACTATGTCCCCTTAAACATTCACAAATACATAAACAATATACACAGTAATCAACACTCAAGCTTATGGCTGATTGACTCTATGGTGTGGGCATGATATGAGAAACATTCGCTATGGCAGTTCCGTCCGACCCCATCTACAGCTGGGTCCGTAGCCGACCAATTACCGACAAGCATAATAGAACCGGGGTTGTAGTCAGCCAATCAGAAGACCGCTTGGCTCCCTTTGGATTCTCGGGATAAAACATCACGATTAACAGTAGTAGAATAATGTGAACGGTAACACGATGTGAACAGTGACGTTATGTGAACATTGACATGTGTAAACCATCTTCTCTCTATTCTATATAAAAAACCACAGCTTTAGCTGATGAATAGTAGGATGGCACTCACGGCTCTGGCAATCTGACCCCATCTACAGCTGGTTCCAGACCCGACCAATTACAGACACGGAATGGAGACGGGCATTGTAGTCAGCCAATCAGATGACGACGATGATTCTGGTCCGCTTCAGTTCCGCCATCCAGTTCAGTTCTTGTTGTTCCCTTAGGTACAATGGATCCGATGATGGCGGCAGTGCAAGCTGCCGAAAGCTTGTCCTTAGAAAACATTATCCGGTGGCAAACCCGTGAAGAATTTGTGTGGACACAAGTTTCAGGGTCACTTTTTGCAAAAAATTTCTATCAGCTGATGGTACACACCACCCAATATCGGCTAGTTGGCGGGAGCTCTGTTTTCATGGCAATGAGCTGTGTTGGTGACTGAAGGCTGCGCCAACTCGCACCACTGAAACACACAGCTGACTCCAGCATCAGTCCACCGGGCAGGCAGAAGTCTACTGCCGATGACATTTCGTTTGGCTCCCTGTAATTGTCTCCACCACACCACCAGTGCCTCTCTCCAGAACTCCTTGCTTTTCCCACTGTATCACCTCCACTCCATCTTGATTGGACGAAGACAGAGAACATAAAAATAGACCATTGGCATAGGCAATGCAACTCGTGGAATTCTTTGGCTGTCCCACACACTGTTACCACAAACAGTGAGCCGTTCATAAAAAAAAGAATCTTCCTATTAAGCAGTTGGTCAGCCCTCACCTTCAACAACTCAGCACAACTCCAGCTGTCACTACTAAAATCAAAATGGATAATCATGGGCCAACATGGCTTGGTGGCTATCTGTACCACTTAACCAACAATATCCCCCTGTCTGAGCAGACATCTGCTCTCACTAGAAAATCAGAAGAAAAAACCATGGCAGGTTTATTGGCCATGTCTTTTGAAACATGTGTCCAACAAAACATCAGCCTTATACTGTGGGCTATCGCAATACCAATGATACCTTTGCAAGGACTGTATGAATCACAAAATAGTCAAATCAGACTCCTCAGTGTATGTACCAAAGACTAATATACTGTTATATGTGGTGGTATAGAAGAGTTTTGTTATCTCCTGTGTACTCTTGTTGTGGATTTTCTTAGTTCAACCTGTGAATTGTATTTTAAAATTCAATTTTTATTGTGTGTTAAACACATGTTGTTACATTATTATCCACAAACATTTAGAGCCATCTGTTTCAAATATGTTGGAAAAGTATCTTCTTTTTATTCGTTATAAATACTACACATCGCGTTTCACTTGGTGCACGAAACTTAGTGTGAAGTTCTTATTAGTTTGCCAAACTTCCCTGTACATAACAAGATCATCAGCAAATAATATTAAGTTATTCTTAGCATTTTCTCAAAGATTATTTATTAAAGTGGCTGTACTACCCTATTACACTTACACATGGGGTGCTCGAAATCATATATAAAAAAATGTGTTGTTCTGCTCTATATTTCGCAACTATTTTAGCCCAATCATGTCCTTTAATTGACCTGCCATTGTGGGATGTTTCAACTTGATTATGGTTTCTTAGCAGTTATCCACAATCACCCAGGCAAATTTTATAATGGTTACCAATTTACATCTCATAAATTCCGCATTTCACAAACAAAAACTACATTTATCGTACAGAACACCAATTACTTGTTTCACAAAAGGTGACTCTTTTAGTTTGGGTTTTTGGTGGAGCTAGAGAGAGAGAGAGAGAGAGAGAGTAGTAAGGGGAGGGATTTAAATTATTTTGTTGTTTATGAAAATAAGGAAGGATGGTAAAAGCAAACTGATCACTCACCACAGATGATGGCTGGAGGACCATGACAAATACAAAAACATGAATAAACTTTACAAAATTTTGGTATAAACATTGTGACTAGAGAAGGACATGTGTCAAGGGGTTGAATGGGTACCAAGTGCAAAAGATTTTTTAAAGCCATTTCAAGCACCTCACATACAGTAAGTTATAGTGTATACACATCCAATCCTCTTGCCATATTTCTTCCTTTAGTCAAGATCTGGGTACACGGCAGTGCATCCACTGAGTCGATTTCTTCGGTCTTAGTGATGCTACAAATCTCAAATTTCTGTTACACATAGATATCAGCAACATTAACAAAGACACTAAATTTTGTTTTGTTCCTGTTTTTAATTTGGATGTTATTCATACAGTGCAGTCTGTCTCCCAAAAATAACTGTAGACAGCGCCCCTCTTCAAGTGGTAGAACATTTCCGCTATCTCGGCTCCATCACTACATCCAACCAGTCCATTCAGAAGGAGATAGATGCATGAATCGACAGAGCTGCAATGACCTTCAGGAAGCTGTCCACATGTGTCTGGAGAAACTGCAAGCTAACACTCTCCACCCAAATTGTATACCAGACACGCGTCCTAAGCATCTTATTATACGCATTGGAGACATAGTACACTTATGACTGGCAAGAGATACAGCTGAACGCTTTTCATTTGCACTGGCCGTGGACAATACTCAGTCATGTGACATGACAAACTGAGCAACGAGATTGTTCTGTCTATCACTAAGTGCTGCAGTATTTCTGCCATTCTGAAACAAAGACGACTCTGCTGGCTTAGCCAAGTCCATAGAATGTACCATGAAAGACTACCATGCAAAGTCATGCTCAGTAAGATTGCTCACATTAAGAGACAGGAAGGGCGCCCAATGCTAAGTTTTAAGGACTCCTGCAAAGTGACTTGGGGGGGCTCCGGCATGCGTACTGCAGACTGGCAGGCTTGCGCCAGCTCGAGACCATTATGGCGTCATCATATCGCTGATGACATGTTCAAACATGACAGAGCATGGTTGGATAGAATGTAGCAGAAAAAACTTCATAACACGGAAGAACATCCACTGGACTCTTATTTTGCGTGCAGTAGATGTGGCAAGATTTCTAGCACTGCTATCGAATTATTCAGTAACAAAAGATGTGATGCTCTTAGCCCTAGCAATAACCAAGTTTCCTCACAGTTACTACAACTATCATCTTGAAAGATGTTGCGGCACATATATATATATAATTCATATGCAAATATCACCGATTTTGCCACTCACTCACTGATTAATGATCATCAAAAGTTAAGGTACTTCTCATTGTGTGTAGAAAGCTGAAATTAGGTACACAGATAAAATTTTACCTTTATATTATGAGAAAAGTCTGAAACTCATGAATTTCCCTATATCTACCCCTAATGTGAAATTGCTTCCTAGCCTAAAAATGTCATCCTGACATCAAAATTCCATTGTACTTCCAATAGTCCAAGAAACAAGTAATTTGGTACATGTATATGGTTTCATCTCTAAATTATAAGAAAAGTTTAAGATTAGTGTTTTTCCCCATATTTATTTAATTACAACCCCAAACATGAAAAATTCTTACACATATTTGCTTTGAATGAAGCTGAGGTTTCTTTAATGCACAGAGATCAACAAGTTTAACTAACAACTTAAATTCTCCTTTGTGCCTAAGGTTATTTTGGAAGTTACATGTTATTTACTTAGGGTGGTAGTTAAACAAGCGACAATCTACATTGCTCAGCTAGGGCATACACTCATTGTTTGCAGAGAGTGGGGCATTATTGGTATGTATACTGATGCCTTCAACTTTGAAATTTTCTTATTCAACGATTTTCAAATGAAATCATTACATTTGAGCAAAAATTCAGAATAAGAGATCACCTTACAAAAAGCAATGAAAAATAGGCTAAGTCATGCTTTTGTAGTGACAAAAAGTTATGAGATCTTGTTCTGATACAAGTCTATACTTTGTCATATGAATTCACTTTAATTTCTGAAATAGATTTGTTTCTCTCATATATTTAGAATATTATTATTATTGTTTTGTCTTACACCTGTCACATCTGTAGGTGGATTGTTAGTGTCTCCTAAAGTAGCCTGATTTGATTTAAAAAATTTTTTTTATTAAAAACTTTCAAATCAATAACAAAGGTGCAGGCCAAACACAGCACATTTCAGTTTTTTAAGAAGCTACTAAAAGACACTAAAAGACTGTTATAATAAACTCGTAACTGTTTCATTACTGTTATAACAAATGCTGAACATCAAATCCAGTATCTAGTCAGTCACGAGGATAATGCAACAATAATACAATGACAAATAACAGATATGTGAATTAGTCATTGTGCCTGGTTCTCTGTTAGTGGAATTCCCAAACATAATAAGTGCAATGGTGTACTGTATTGTAAATGAAAAAGATGTTTGTTTCTGCAAAAAAAAGTGAACATTGAAAAAATAATTAAATAGGTTTTTGGATAAGTAACATTTCAGATAATTGATGATCAGATTATTGGTGTTGTATATTTTCTTGACGTATTGTTATATGTTAAGACTTGAATTTCTGCATAAATTTCTCACTATCTTTATGAAATTTTTTGTTGCTACAGTCTGGCTATCCTGTGTTTCAGCTCACTGAATAACTACATGATGTGGAGATTTGCCATTGTTTACTTGCCATTTCTTTCAAGTGCTTATAGAGCTGTACTCAACAATTACAATGTGCAGTTAAAAGGTACACTAATATTGTCTTCTGTTATTGAAAATTATTTACTACTATGGCTTGAATTGAAACCAAATTATCATTTGCTAAGTTCAATGAATAAACACAAAGTTCATGAATAGCACAATCATTGGGAAAAGATTTTTATGATTTTGGAAGTTGTTCAAAATAGTAATGTAGTAAATATAACTAACCTTGCATTTGGGGGGTGGGGGGGGGGAGGACATGTGATTCAGTAATGATATAAAAACTGCATACAAATTTAATAGAAGTGAGGAGGGAGGGGAAGAGATGACATGAACAAGTGGTGGTTAAGATTTATATAATTTTAAGAAAGTTAAAACTGATGTTTACCTGAAAAAATGCTCTTCCTGTTTCATTACATCCTGTATCGAGAAGTGATTGATGGCAAGATTCTGAACAGACTACTTTGATAACTTCAGCTTATGAGTTAGAAAATATTACTATCCTTTATTGTTTCAGGAATGTTGCACGATAAATCACTGCATCATGATGATAATATATGAACTATACTGTGGCTGCCCAACAAATGATAAACCTGGCAGCTCCGTATGAGACTGCTTGGTGTGCCAGAAAGAGTCTGAATGGCCACAGATCTTTGGTACAGTGGCTCTAACTGTAAGATGTGAGTAATTGGCACACAATAGTCAAGTCGTATGAAGCAGGATGGCACAACACATTTGGATGACATTAAACATGGTCAGATCATTGGCAGATTAGAGGCTGGCAACAGTCAGTGCCAGATGGGCCAAGAGCTGCATGTCATCCAAGGTGTCATTTCATGGCAGTGGAGAAAATTCCAGGAGGATGGAAACATTCAACACCAGTACATACAAGGTTGAACATGTACAACTACCCAGTGTCATGTTCGTCCAGCTAGCACAGCACCTGTACTGGCTAGAGACCTTGCAGCAGCCTCCGGGTCACACATCTTCCATCAAAATGTGTATCGCTGGCTACGTGAGGTTGCTCTGTATGCTCAGTGTCCCACCAGATGAATCACCCTCACACAAAGGCACTGCATGGCTCTTAAAATGTGATGTTTTTCTCACTGTAATTTGAACCAGGAACAGTGGGGCAGTGCCTTATTCACAGATGAGTTGCAGTTTAATCTGGAGACTGACTCTCACCATCTAATCATCTGACGTGTCCCTGGGACACATTAAAATCCTAAAAATATTGTGGAAAAGGACTGATATGGAAGCGCCAGTGTTTTCATCTGGGGCAGCATTATTTTAGGAGTACGTACACATTGCGTGTGTTTCCTAGGGGTTCTGTGACGGCTGCTGTTTGTAGGGATGACATACTGCAACAGTATGTGTGGCTGTCTCATGGGGCATACAGATCTGCATTCCATCTGATGGATGATAATGGCTACCCACACAAGGTTGTTGCAGTGGATGAGTTCATGCAACATGAGAACATCACACTATAGTGTGGTCAGCTCACTTCCCAGAATTAAGTCTGATTGAACATGCATGGTCTGGAACACTCTAGATTGAAGGATTGCAGGCCCAACACTGACCCTATGGACCATTATCGATCTCCAATGGGTGATTGTCTAGCAATGGGATGTATTACCGCATGCCATACTGAAACTCTGATTCCCAGTATGAAGGGATGTTGTGCATCCTATACTGTCATGTGATGTCATCACACACCATATTGATGTTCTCTATGCTACCAGTGAAGGGACAACAGTCAATGCTTACCACTGTAAATGTATGGTTTTCATTTATACCTTGTATCAGTAGCACTGTGTCACAAGTCAAATTGTTACTAAGTTCCCTTTTAGTGCACACATTATCATCATGAATCTCAAATACCCCTTAAGTTATGGATGTGATTTTATCACATATAATGAACTATGTGAATGTTTGAGTTCATTGTTGTTTTGTCACATAATTTAACATTTTACTGTAGTAACAAAATAATAAAAATAAAAGACGGAGTGTAGAACAAATGGATGGCAAGATATAGGTTCTTTGTGTAAGGATTTCACAGATGAGGATCATGTAGTGATAGTGGGAGGAGCGGGAAATAGTTTGGGCAGGAATGATAGGTATAGCATCAGAGATGACCTGGAGAAAATAGCAGAAGCAACGTGCCACACTCGGGTCAGTGTGATGTCGGTCTTGAGACGCTATGATCGGCCACAGATGAACTCTGCTGTGAGGCGAGTGAATCTGGAACTGGAACGGTATCTTATGTCTGATATTGGCTCTGGCATGGGCTTGGTACCTGTAGATGCTATTGATAGGTGGGATTATACTAGGCATGGCCTACACCTCAATAGTAGAGGGAAGGGGGTTCTTTCAGATCTCATAGCAAAACAATTAATTGGGGCCACAAATTCACATGAAAAGATATCTGTTGTTAATGGTGTTAGGGCAGCTCCTTTTTTAGATTAGGATCATGTATTAGGCAGAGATTTTTAAGAGAAATTAGTTTAAACAATAATGAGTTTTCAGATACCGAAACTAAAAATTGTGTAGGGATTAATTTACTACATCAGAATATCAGAGGGTTAACAAATAAAGTGGATGAATTGCTAGTCCACATAAATGAATTAAATGATATCAGTAGAATTGATGTTTTATGCTTGTCTGAACACCATATAACTGCAGGAATAGGTATGTCATATGTAACTGATTTTAATTTAGCTTCTCATTATTGTAGAACGAACTTGGAGAAAGGAGGAGTTGTCACTTATGTTAGAAATGGTTATAGTTTTGAGGATATAAGTATTAGCAAATATTGTGTTGACCAACATTTTGAAGCCTGTGCTACACAGCTAAGATTCAATAATAAAATTTTCATAATAGTAACAGTATATAGAGCACCATCGGGAAACTTTTCTGTTTTTATGAACCAGTTTGAACTCTTATTAACATTTTTAAGCAGAAAAGAAGTCAACATAGTAGTATGTGGTGATTTTAATGTAGATTTTCTAAATAACTTACCCTGTAAAGTCATGTTAGAATCATTAGTCAGTTCATTCAATTTAACTCAGGTAGTTAATTTTCCAACTAGAATAATGAATAATAGTCACTCAGCTATAGACAATGTTTTCCTAGATACCTCAAAATTCAGTTATACCATCAAGCCATCCATCAATGGACTTTCGGATCACGATGCCCAGTTATTAACCATCAACACTTCAATAGGAACTAGCACTAAGAGTAATGTCTTTAAACTTCAGCGTGTAATAAATGATGAGTCAGTTACTTGTTTTAGAAAGTGCCTGAATGCCACAAACTGGGAACAGGTATACAGTGCTCAAGGTATGGATGAAAAATACAACATTTTTAGTGACATTGTATTAAATTTCTTTGAAAGTTGCTTCCCCTTGAAAAAGTGTCATGCTTCTCAAAAAGAACAGAAGCCTTGGATAACTATTGGCATTAGAACATCATGCATTAATAAAAGGAAGTTGTATATTGCCTCTAGGAACAGTGAGAATGCTGATGTTAAAACACATTACAAACAGTACTGCAAAATACTGAAAAAGGTTATTAAAGAATCTAAAAGTATGTACTACAAACATAAAATTCATGATTCTGAAAATAAAATTAAAACAATATGGGACATTGTAAAAAAGGAAACAGGAAAGAGTAATCAAACAAGTAATGATATTTTTGTCAAAGAAAATTCAGTAGAATCTAATTTCTCAATTGCTGATAATTTTAATAAACATTTTTTATCTGTTGCTGATAAGTTGTCTGCTAATAGCTCAGTGACACACAGTATGGATTTTGTCAAAAAAGGCTTCCAAGAAAAATTTAACTCTATGTCTTTAAAATTAGCTACTCCAGAAGAAATAAGAAAAATTATCAAATCCCTTAAGAGCAAATACTCAAGTGGTTATGATGGGATTTCCAGCAGATTAATTAAATTGTGCTCCACAGAATTAAGTAATATACTAAGTTATCTATTAAATATATCTCTACTTGAGGGGACTTTTCCAGAAAGGCTTAAGTATGCTGTAGTTAAACCACTCTATAAAAAGGGAGATAAGGCAGCCATATCGAATTACCGACCAATTTCATTACTAACAGCCTTCTCCAAAGTTTTTGAGAAAGCAATGTACAATAGAGTTTATGAACATCTAAAAAATAATAATATTCTAACTAAATCACAATTTGGTTTTCAAAAGGGTCATTCAACAGAACAAGCTATATTTGCATTCACTGACAATATTTTAGAAGGAATAAATGATAAATTAATTCCCGTGGGAATTTTTTGTGACTTATCTAAAGCATTTGACTGTGTAGATCATAAAATTCTGATACAGAAACTTAAGTATTATGGTATAGATGGCATTGTTAATAAATGGCTTAGTTCTTACCTTCTAAATAGAAAACAGAAAGTGTCAATGGAGAATTTTAAGGCTGCCTTAAGAGGTCCACTGTTTTCTGAGTGGAAATTAATCAGATGTGGAGTACCTCAGGGTTCTATATTGGGGCCACTACTGTTTTTAATATATATAAATGATCTACCCTGTGTTTCATCTAAAAACTCAAAATTTGTCCAATTTGCAGATGACACAAACATAGGAATTAAAAACACTCCAGATTTATCTACAGAATATATTTCAAATTATGTCTTTGAACTGATTAATAAATGGTTTACAGCTAATGGCTTGTCTTTAAACTTTGATAAAACTCAGTATATGCAATTCAGTACATCACACAGAGTAACACCTGACATAGACATAAAATTTGCAGGCCAGTCCATTCAAGAGGTAGATAGTGTGAAATTTCTAGGTTTGTGTATTGATCATAATTTAAATTGGAAAGTACATGTTTCTGACTTACTAAAGCGATTGGGAGCAGCCACGTTTGCAATTTGTACAATTTCAGCTTTAGGTGATCTCCGTATGAGGCAGCTAGTTTATTTTGCTTATTTTCACTCCTTATTGTCATATGGAATAATATTCTGGGGCAATTCTACCCATAGAGATAAAGTGTTCAGAGCCCAAAAGCGTGTAATAAGAATTATGTGTGGGGTTAGCAATAGAACTTCATGTAGAGAGCTGTTCAAGAAGTTAGGGATTTTAACATTAGCATCTGAATATATATACACATTAATGTCCTTTGTAGTCACAAATTTTACTTTGTTTGAAACAAATAGTAAAATACACAATTACGGCACTAGAAGTAAAAGTGATCTTCACAAGACTTACAAGTCATTGTCATTTGTTCAAAAAGGGGTCCGATATTCAGGGATACATTTCTTCAATATGCTCCCAACACATATTAAATGTCTAGTAGATGATAAGAATAAATTCAGGAAAAAATTGAAAGAATTTTTAATTGACAACTCCTTCTACTCTGTCGAAGAATTTATTTCTAAGGTCTCTTAAAAATAACTGCCAGTATCTTGTGTAAATATAGTTCAAATAATTAATTTACCATGTAAGCTATGACTGTACATCTCCTGGTGTATGTATTTAGTTTGTTATGTAATTGTTTATAGTACCATATATATTACGACTGTACATCTTGTGGTGTATGTATTATTTTGTTAAAAGTTTTTATTTTTTTATTTTAATGTACCATATATCCTATGACTTTACATCTTATGGTGTATGTATTATTTTGTAATGGAAGTGTTTAATGTACCATGTATACTATGACTGTACATCTAGTGGTGTACTTATAATTTTGTTATGCAACTGTTTATCTGTAAATTGACAACTTTCCACATCCCACAGAGCCAGTCTCTTATATTGGGATCAATGGAAAATGAATGTATTGTATTGTATTGTATATTAAGAACTACATAAACAATTTTTTTCTTACATTAAACTGTAGAAAATGTGAAATTGTTTCTTAATCTTAACTTTGAGAAGTTAAACAGCTTTACAATTTCTGAGAGAAAATTTAGGATTTTCAGAAGAAAGAAAGAGAGTGAGTTGGGTGGGAATGGATTGATTGATTAGACAGATGGTTGGTGAGAGTATTGCCATTTTTTACTTACCAGATATTTTTTGGAATTGCTAATAATGCTATAATTTATATACTCCAGATTTATTTTTAGCTGTCATTTGCTGTTTGTTTTTACTTACATTTACTTTTTCTTCTTCATCAAATTCAGGTGTGCAGGGTCCTGTTGAACGGTGGGAGATGTGTGTGGAAACTGTGGACAAGTTCATGGGTTTTGCTGTTGCAGCAATGGTGGAGGAAGCGTACCAGAAAGAGAGAGAAAATGATGCAGCGGAGGTGAGAGGTTCAATGCTCTACTGTACTGAAATTTGGTTGATAAGTTTGGCACGATTTATAGCATTTTGCTGCAATTTCAGCCTTGGTGCAGTTTTTCAATAATTTTCTTAAACTTTGGGAAACAATTGCTTCAACAATGTGTGTTTCATAAACAAAATAACACATTCTGTTATAGTGTTTATGTTTTGCAGACAGATTGCATAAATAACCGTAGTGACCACAGTTCTTAACGTGGTTGTAGAGTAGCAATCAACAAATCAGGATAGATATTTGAATACTAGTGGGATGTTGATTTTAACAAATGATGAATTCATAATGACTCTAATGTTAAATAACATGTGGCTAATTCTGGTAATGGTTTTGTGGCTCTGGTAACACCGTTATTTATGAATTTGTAAAGTGAGACAATAGATGGATGGGGAAAGTGCACTCAAAGAATTGAAAATAAAAAAAAACGAGAAATGTGTGCTGAAAAATTTTCATTGGAACATATGCTCCTTCTCAATTAAATTATTTAAAAATAAAATCATAAATTCACTGCGGCATTAGAGAGAGTAAAAGTCACAATTCCTCGGGTTTTGTAGTGATGTGAAGGACAATTGTCAGTTTTGATGGGAAAAAATGAGTACATTGAAAGATGTGCAACATAGTTTGTGATTGAGTGGAACTTAAACTGTAAAGTTGATTAAACTAATTAGATCAGTTACATTTGAGATAGGTGCACTGATCAGGGCACACTCTTGCCCTTGGGGTTGAAAACTACCCTAAAGGCAGATGAATCAGAAATGATAAACAGCATGGGAATGCAGGAGGCAATTGAAAGCCACTGCATTAAAGACCCAAGGGTGTCATGAGGGCATGTAATCCACTAAAATTACGTATGGAATGATGACTTCTTTATGAGTAAAATATTCTGGAGTTAAAATAGTTTCTCAATCAGATCCCTATGTGAGGACCGCTCAGGAAGGAGTCATCAGAATGGATAGAGACATTTTAGGAGTCGTAGCATGGAATGTTAGAAGTCTGAATAGGGCAGGATGATTAGAAAACTTAAAAAGGGAGATAGAATGACTTTAGTTAGTTGTTATTGGGATTTGTTAGATTAAGTGGAAGAATGCACTGGTCTGGGGAAAACAGAATAATTAAAACAAAAGTCATCAGTGGAGTTACTTATAAAGAACAAGATAGTAGGGAAACAAACAAGTTATTGCAAGCAGTTTAGTGACAGGGTTATTTTGATGAAGGTAGAAACAAAGCCCACTACAACCATGTTAATAGAAGTGTATATGCTAACTTCACAGGATGATGATGAAGAAGTAAGGAAAATATATAATGAAATTGAAGAAGTAATCCAATATGTGAAAGGGGAGCAAAATCTAATAATCGGGGGTGACTGGAAGTTGTAGTAGGATAAGCAAAAGAAGGACAAAAATGCACAAGGTGAAGCAGGAAGAGAGTAGCAGTATAGACACTAGAAATCAAATAAACAGAAGATTCAAGAAAGGAAAAGAAAAATGGCTGCAACAAAAGTGTGAAGATGTAGAGAAGGAAATGGTCACAGGTAAAGTAGATGTGGCCTATAGCAGGATCGAACATAATTTTGGAGAAATTAATAAAAAGCTATATAAACACTAAAATTGCAGATGGGAAGTCTCTTTTAAAATTTGAAGAAAGAGATAATTGATAGAAGGCATACATAGAGCAACTGTATGATAGGGGTTGATTTGAACAACAGTATACTGGAAAAAGAAGACAATGTTGACATTGATGACTTAGGTGATCATATATTAAGAACAGAATTTGATAGGGCTTTGAAAGATTTGGAATTGATGAGATTCTTGTAGAACTTCTGGAATCCCTAGGAGAAGAAGGAATCCAAAATTTATTCAAACTGACATTGAACAGTTACGAAACGGAGAGATCACAAGTAATTTTAAAGTAAATATTGTCACACTCCCAAAGAAAGCAAATGCTGACAAATTTGAGAATTACCACACCATAGGTCTAACATTATATACTTCAAAATTACTGACCAGGATAATATGAGGGTTGTAATTTATATTTCTGGCCTAATAATGAGAAACAAATATTTATGACCGAAATCGGTTTTATTGTTTCTCAAAATATTCTCCGTGAAGATCAATACACTTTTGCATGTGTTTGAACCAGTTTTCAAAGCACTTTTTCCACTCCAATGGAGATAATTCCAGAACATGCATCTTGAATGCATCAACCATTTCTTTGGGTGTCGAAAATCGTTGGCCGCGTAATTTGTTTTTGATGTGCGGCAATAAAAAAAAGTCATTGGGTGCCAAATCAGGGCTGTATGGCAGATTACCCATCAATTCGATGTTTTGACTGATCAAAATTTTTTGTTTCAGCCGATGTGTGACAGCTCGCATTGTCGCGATGAAGAATTATTCGCCTCTTCTTCGACTTTTTCCGAATTTCTCCAAAGACTTCTGGTAAACAAATGGTTGTGTACCATTCAGAGTTGACCGTCCTACATTGTTCTAATGCCACTGTCACCATGTGACTGGTAATGCCAAAGAAACAGGCAACCATTTGCTTTGATGTGCTTCTTCATGAACAACTTTTGTCGGATTTGGCTCTTCTTGCAAGACCCATACAGTCAATTACTGTTTTGTTTCGGGCTCATATGCATAGATCCACGATTCATCAAGTGTGTAGATGTTATACACAGCCTTTGATGCACCTTGAATGTAGTTTTTAACATTTCCTTGCACCAGTTGACACGAGCTTCCTTTAGAGCATTTGTCAGATTATGCGGGACTCAATGCGTACAAATCTTTTTTATGGTCAAATGATCATGCAATATTTTATTGATGCTTGTCATATTAATGCCCAAAGATGCCTCAATCTCATGGTATGTCACATGACGATCTTGCTTTATCAGTTCATGCACAGCATCAATGTTTTCTGGCACAACAACCGATTTTGGACGACCCTGACGGAATTCGTCCTTAAGCAAAATTCGGCCACGATTGAATTCGTTGTACGAGTGCTATATGATGGTGCTTTATCACCGTATAAAGAATTAAGTCCATCGATGTACTCTTGTCTTGATAATCCATGTCGAAAGTTGTGAAAAATAATAGCATGAAAATGTTTACGGGTTAATTCCATTTTTCGCCCGAGATGAATTTTTAAAGTTACTGTAAACAACAAATTGTGCTCAAATTAAACATTGTTATGAATAAGGCTATGTTCAACAATGTCAATGTTTCCAGTGGAAATGTCAGATGGCACCTGGCAAAACTTATTGTTGCCAAGGCCAGAAATATAAATAGCAACCCTCGTATGCAAAGGAATAGAAATGATAGTGGAAGAGATAGTAGGTGATGATCAATTGGGCTTTAGGAAAAACTATGGTGGAAGGGAAGCTATTCTGGCCTTAAGATTAATACTTGGATAGATAAAAAAGTAAAAAAGATACTTTGATGGCGTTTGTTGATTTAGAAATAGCTTTTGATAATGTTGGGTGGGATAAGATGTTAAAAATTCTAATGCAGTCAGGTCTAAAATATTGAGACGGAAGAATACTTTACTAAGAATCAAGCAGCTACAATCAAACTAGAAAGGAAACATGAGTAGACATGCATCAGTTAAAAAGGGTGTGATATAAGATTGTAGTCTATTGCAATTAATAATCAATTTGTATGTAGAGGAAACAATGAATGAAGTAATAGAGAGAAATTGACATAGTTCTGTTAACAGAACACACTGAGGATCTTGAGAACTTACTGAATGTCATGAACAAAATACTGAAGGAAGATTTTGAATTAAATATAAACCAAAGTAAGATAAAAGTGATGAAATGTATCAGAAATTATAGCAATAATTGTAGATTAATGTAAAAATAGGATCGAATGCAACAGAAGTGAATTCTGTTACTTCAGAAGTAAAATTACAACTGATAGCCAAAGCAAGAATGATGTTAAAAGCAGAATTGCACTAGTGAAAAGAAACTTTTTGAAGAAGAGAGAAATCTTTAAGTTTTCGATATTGATCTAGGAAATTTTAAAACTCTATGTGTGGAACACAGCACTTCATGGTAGTGAAATATGAACTGTAGGAATACCAGAAAGAAGGAAAATTAAAGCATTTGAAATGTGTTGCTGAAAATTAAGTGGGATAAAGTACAAAATAAATGAGTTTTAGAGACAATGGGTGAAGAGACAAAATTGTGAAGGAGTCTTACAGAAAAAAGAGACAGGATGGTGGCAGTACTGGATATGCAAAGTAGCAAGAGTTAGCAAATGCTATGGGTCTCATGCCTAATTGTCTAACTGATCTGACTCTAATGTATACAGAAAAAGAATTACTTATAAATATTGATTTAGCTAATGTGATCTTTAAATTTACCTACATTAAATTACAAAAGGTAGTTTTGTAAATGTGCCGTTTTGATAACTGAAGGTGTTCAACTTTGAAAATGAAAAAGCAGAAAAGTAAAAAATAATTTTAAATGAAAGCCAGTTTAAAATAAAAGTCATAATAAAACAACAGTGGAGTTTAAAAGAATGAAAAAATTGATTTCAGATGATGAATTTAGAATTTTACAACAAACATTAGAAACTGAATTAAAAAATAAAGATATGTTAAATGCAGAATGGTGACAAATGGCATGATTTTTTAGGAAGAATAGCAAAAATACCATGTTTAGGAACAGGAACAATACCAGGAACATTTTGTAGTCTAAAAACTTTACGTGCAGTGGTGGAAACTTATTGCGCAGTTAGGGGTTTTAAATATAGCGTCTAAATAAAAGTAGCTACAGATCTAAATCATACACCTAATAATACAGAAAATTAAAAGGAATATCCTAACATACATAACATGCTGTAACAAAGTCCGTATTGAAATTGAAAGGAAAGATAAGTTATATCCACCACTCATCATGGCATTTCTTCCTACTCCATTGTTGCTGAGAAAGTCTATTGATACTTGCCAAGCAGTGATGTAAAATGATCTGTGCTTTTTGCATGGTTAATTACATTCATTTGACATTAGCTTAATTCACACACAAATAAAATATCAAACTAGGAATAACAAATGGTAAGAATTTAACAATTCAGGAATTGCAGAAATCTCGTTAGTTCTTATTTGATCCATTTGTTCTTCTTTATAAGCAGATCAAAAGTCAGTGTCGTAGTATATTAATCTGACTGTTCACAATTGTGGTGCATGTATTGATTTGTTACCATTGTTTGCATTTTCTTGCCACAGATAATAAAGTGACTTTTATCAATATTAATAACAAAAGATAAGGAAAATGACTCATCTCTCACCAAAGTTGGAGGCCGCGTCGAGTGAAAAACATCAATGACGAACAAAAATATATAAAATATTTCGGTTTACACCTTATTTATGTTTTAGAAAACAGGCAACTATTGAGAGAGAAATCAATACCCTATGCTTTGGTAAATTGAATAAAATTCAAATTTTTTCGTAGGGTAATTCTCTGGGGGTTGTATAATAATAAATGTTAGTCACATAGAGAAACTGATTTAAAAGAGTTGGATGTATTTTTGGGAATTTATAGTAGCTCTTATGTTCTCTAGACCTTTTTCCATTAATTTTCAGTTGTAAAATTGTTTATTTTTATGATCCTATTAATTCCTTTCACCAAGTATCTTCATCTAGAGTATAAAAAAATCTGTTTCAGATCAGTTCAATGTTCGACAACATTCGTAGTGCTGTGAGAAATCGTTTGCTTCAGGCATCATGGTATGATCCTGATCTCAAGAAAAATGCATTAAAAAAGGTTTGATTGATTTTGATAATGTAAATCACTTTTAAAACAAAGTTTTTTTTTAGTAATTTTACTTATTGTTTGTTAACTACAGCTGAAAAAATTAACAAAATTGAATGGGATAAACTCAGCAAGTTAACTGTGGTTAAGGGAACTACATAATCTTATTTGTGCTTGAACAAACCATATTTCTCATACTTCCACAAATTTAAAGTGTCTTAAAAATACCGATTATCTAACTTGTATTGACCCACGAGTCCTTCTACACCTTAAGTAAGTGATGGCTTTACTGTCCCTATCTGTGTTTGAATTAATTATCATGTAGCATTGTTTCCTGATCCATTATCCCAAATGTAAATAACAAAAATATTTGAGTATGGACATTTTATTATTATAGCTGCATTTTGTTTTATGTTAAGTGGAGAAAAAGGTGGTAACTAGCAACATAAACTATAATTGGTTAATAACACTCCTTCACTTATTATTGGTCAAAACAAAAACAGTTCTAAAAAAATCCAGTTAGGAACCTGTTATAAGTTAATAGTTTTCATGAACACTGGTGGTCTGAACATCTTTAATGCTTTTGGTAAAGGTATTAATCCAACTTGGTAGGGGAATGGCATGAAGACTGAGAATTAATTTTTCATGCCAGATGGGAGACACGTTATAGAGTAAGGTGTGGCTGGTTAGAAGAAGTATGATGTGGTTTTTGAAGCAGCAGCAGATTTATAGTTAAATTGACAGTTAAACATGTATAGAAATAATTTATACTCTGGATATTGACACATGCAGTAACTGGTCAGCATTATTTAGCAAAAGGAACTGAAGGCACTGAGTGGATAGTTGTCTCATCAGTCATCTTAAATGATAAATCACCAAGGTGCAAAAAGGGTGAGCTAACAGAATTTTTCTGTTTTTTACCTTTACTGATTTGAGAAGAAGAATATTAATTAAGGTTTACAATTAGGGATGCAGTAAAACATATTAACATATTAATACTAGGACAAGTGGACTGGAAGAGCAATACTGACAAAACCTTGCCGGTTCCCTCTCAACATGCCATATCTACTGATATAATTAATATTTGTGACTGAAATATTGTTATATTCATTGTCGTCATCCTACCTTCATTTATGGTAGTTGTTAAGTTTACTTTTTGCATTCTTCCTTATTTTTTCTGCCTAAAACTATATGTTTTAGCAATGTCTAAAAAGTTTTTTGAGATATAGAATACATCTTTTTTCTTAACTACAGGAATATCTGCTTATTATTCAGAATTCATCTATTACTTCTTCTTTTTTCAGATAATTAATTTAATGTAACTCAGATGGAGCACACACTCCAATGGCAATTACCATACACACCATTTTCCCCCTTTCCTGTACCTGCCTACTTTCACCATCTACAAATTTAAACTTTAAATTCTTTCAGCGTTTTTGTAAATTATTCATCATTTCTCTTGGTAACTTAAACTTATTCCATTCTCTGTCCCACTTACATATGAAAGAAAATGTTTCCACACTCTTCTGCCTGAAATCAATTTCCAGCTTGTGGTCATGGTCGTCTTTACACTTCCATGCATTAATCCTAATTCTTACACCAATATCTTTCCAAGTCTCATCACCAATATATGCCTTTTATACTCCCATAACTCTCTCCACACACCTCCTGTCTTCCAGTGAATCCCATTCCAGCTTGTTTATCATACTGATTACCGATTGTGATCCGTGGTAATTTCCAGGCACAAATCTAGCAGCCATTCTTTAAACCCAGTTCAACTCCTGTATTAGATATACAAAATGTGTGTCCTATACTGCGCTACCATATTCAAACAATGGTCTAACCAAAGTTTTGTAACCCAATTTTCTTACTTCTCTGGAACATCCCCTCATCAATCCCTCCAAAAAGTGATTGATTTTGTAACCTTTTTCTACCATCTGCCCAGTGTGTCCCACCCAGTTGAGTTTATTGTCAAACGTTAAGATATTTACACTTCAAGTCTTCAACAAGCAATTCAATCCCCAACCTATAATCATAAACAATTTTTATTTTATTTTATATGGAAAGGACAGATGAAATACACCCAACACTCACCAGAGTTGAAGGGAGGAGGGAAGCAAAAACACAAAACAACATACAAACAAAGAAAATACAATATTTCAGGCTAAAACCCTTCTTCAAATTAACAGATGAAAAGTAGCTGGGTTTGCACAAGACTTGCGTTCGACACAGCCCCTCATAGAATGCAATAGACTGTCGGAAGTGACAAGGGCTCGACCACTGTGGTCATGGATCGAAGCGACTACATACCTCTCTGACACCTCCACTTACTTACCTAATACCACTGACCCCACTAATTCAATCTGCACAGAAATCCGCTCTTTCCTCAGTCTCCAAGGTTTCTTACAGGGTCTTTCACACCATTCCATTTACCTTCTGACTCCTAAGGCTCTCCAGGACCCCCCCCCCCCCCCTTGTATCTTCTGCCCAAGATACATAAGGTGGGAAATCCTGGACGTCCTATAGTTGCTGCCTTTGGGTCTTCCACAGAATGCATTTCTGCATTCATTGACCAGCACCTACAACTTTCCGTCCAGTCCCTTCCATCCTATGTCAGAGACACCCCCCAATTTTTAGAGCGTCTGTCAACAGTTCCTACACCCCTACAAACAGATTGCTTCCTGGTCACTATTGATGTATCATCACTCTACACAAACATCCCTCATGGCCTGGGCCTCAGTGCCATAGAGCATTACCTCAACAGTAACCCCCCCCCCCCCCTTTTCACGCACACACACACCTTCTCTATCACTAATTTCCTCACTTCTTTGGCTCAATTCATCCTTACAAAAAAGAAAAAAATCTTTCCTTCCCATCTCAGGTTTACCATCAGATTCGAGGCACCGCTATGGGCACTCGCCAACCTTTTCATGGGCAGATTAGAGGAACGTTTTCATCAAAAGGTTACCCGACAACCCACCTTGTGGTTCAGGTATACAGATGACATATTTATGATCTGGACCCACAGTGGAAACCTCCTTCTAGACTTCTTGTACTCACTTAATAACTTCTCCTCCTTAAACTTCACCTGCTCCTACTCTCAGACTGACATAACTTTTCTGGATGTAGACATCTCCGTACAGAATGATCACTTACACACCTATGTCCACATAAAACCCACTAATCTACAACAGTATCTCCATTTTGATAGCTGCCATCCATATCGTACAAAAAGTTCCATTCGAGGCAAATGCATCTGCTCTGATCATGAGTCCTTTACTCTCTACACCAACAACCTAACCCAGGCACTCATAAACCGCAATTATCCTCGATAACTAGTTCAAAAACAGCTATCAAGAGTCAGGAACTGTCCCCCACATTGACACAAACAACCTAAAGCCAACGAGAACCCATTTTTTCTCACCCAGTTTTTCCATGGCCTGGAATCGCTAAACCAAATTCTTCATTTAGGCTATGAATTTCTTAGATCCTTTCCTGAAATGCATCACATTCTTCCCACTATCCTTTCCACCACACCCCGAGTCACCTTCAGCAGATCGCCTAATCTAAAAAACATCCTTGTACATAAATATCAACCCTCTGATGCTCCTAAACCACTGTTTGGATCCTTTCCTTGTAAGATACCCCATTGCAAAACTTGCATCCATCTACCTATAGCAACCCTACTAGTGGTGAAACCTACCCCATAATAGGTCATGCCACTTGTACAACCAGCCGTCTCATATACCAGTTCACCTGCCTCCACTGTCCAAGTTCCTACACTGGCCTGACCTTAAACTCATTATCCATCAGAATGAATGGTCACAGACAAACAGTTTACTCCCAAAACCTCACCTCCCTATTGCTCACCATGCCAGTAATCACAACACCCGCGACCTTAATAACTGCTTCACAGTCGCAGCCATTAGAGCACTTCCAGACACTACCTCCCAATCTGAACTCTGCAGGTGGGAATTGGTATATCAACACATCCTTCAGACTAGACATCCCCCAGGCCTTAATTTCTGTTAATATCTTCCATCCTCACCCTATACAGCCATCACAGCCAGCACAATAGATTCATATATTTTTCAAAATTTTTCAATTATATATTTATATTTTTTTGGTTATTTATATTTTTTGTAACTATTATTTTTCCAACCATTTTAATTATACTCGCGGTTACATTATCATTACTCCCCCCACCACCTCCGACGGTCTATTGCATTCTATGAGTGGCTGTGTCGAACACAAGTCCTGCGCAAGCTCAGCCACTTTCATCTGTTAACTTGAAGAAGGGTTTTAGCCCAAAATATTGTATTTTCTTTGTTTGTGTGTTGTTTTGTGTTGCTGCTGGGCTCCTCCCTTCAACTTTGGTGAGTGTTGGGTGTATTTCATCTGTCCTTTTCATATAAATATTGCCTCACAGCATTTCTTTCCTTTCATAGTTACCTATATTTTATTTTATTTCGGTACTTAAATGCAAAGAAGAGTCAGCTTATTATCTTCATCCTATGTTGACTGACCCAGCTAGATATCATGTCCAGACACCCTGCAGCTGTTTAGTCTTCTACCATTTTGATCTTATGTTACTACAAAAAATTCACCATCACCACAACCATTCATGAGAATAATGAATTGCAAGAGTCCCAAAACCCTACCATGTGGAACTCACATTTTCACTTTTACTCCTTTTGAAACCATTTCTTATCCTGAGTTTTTGCTCCTTACCCTTTAAGAATTCTTCTATCCCGGAAATCACTTTTTCATTCACTCCCGCAACACTAACCTTATTCATCGCCATTTTATGGCAACTCTGTCAAAAGTCTTCAAAAGATCTAGTGTTACACTGTCAATTTGACCTGCCTTGTCCATTTAATCCATAATATCTTGCATATATCCTACCAACTGAGATGCACATGAATATCCTTGTCTAAAGCACTGCTGTCAGCTTGAAAACCATTTATGTTCCTCTCATACATTTCTGATGTGGTTGGATACCAATCTCTCTCTTAATTTATCTACCACCTATGTCAAGCCTGTTGGACTATAATTTTTGACCACCTTTTTATGTACTTCTATCACACTTTTCCAATCCTCTGGCAAGCAGCAAGTGTCCAGGCTTAATTTAAATAATGTTTTAAAGACAAGGTACAATGTCACATCCTGCTATTGTTAAGACACCTGTATTAATATTATCTACACCAGTACCTTTATGCTTTTTTAGCTTTCTTAGTTCCTTCATGAGTTCAGGATGAATTTCAAATTGTCTGCTCATTTCTAACTTGTGTGGATAAGCTTGTTTTCTGATTTATGCCCTCCCATTCCTGAATCATTATTCCTAATGGTCTCACCAAACCAGTTACTCAAAGATCTCTGCATTTTTCAAATCCTCAGTAACTACTTTTACTTCCTTATCCATAATTGTCTCAACGCCCTTCCTTTTCTCAGTTTTCTAACATAGCCATAGAAATTTTTAGATGCAACCGACAGTGATCCCCTCGCACCAATATAATATTCTTCATAAACCCATCTTTAGCCACCTTTTTTGATTTTATTAATTCCTTGTTTAGCTGTTTCCAGTATTCCCTGCTGCCATGCTGTCTCTTAACTTTGTTACATTCTCTTTTCACCAAACCTTTTTAACCGTTTCACCCCCTATCATAGTAAGTAGTTTCTGTTCTTCTTTTTATTTTCTGTTTCAAAATAAATACTTTTTCACCCTTTTTTTTTATTGTGACATTGTACCTTATTTTGAAGCATTATTTAAATTTAGTCCGGATACTTGCTGCATACCAGAGGACTGGAAAAGTGAGGTAGTACTACTGATACATAAATGAGCAGTGACAAATACAGTCAAATTATTGGACAATCAGTTTGAAATCAGCAATAGGTAAATCACTGTAGAGATTGATATGCAACCACATCAGAAATATATGTGAAGAGAATAAGTGGTTTTCATGTCAGCAACATAGCTGTAGACAAGGATATTCATGCAAATCTCAGTTGGTAGGATACATGCAAGATGATATGGATGAAATGGACAAGTCATATCAAATTGATAGTGCAGCACTAGATCTTTCAAAGGCTTTTGACAGAGTGAGCCATAAAATGGTGATAAATTAGGTAAAAACTATTAGAGTGGATGAGAAAGTTATTCACTGGTTGGAAGAATTATTGAAAGGCAGAAAGCAAAAAGTTAGGGTAGGAAATGCAGTATCAAGGGAAGTGGAAGTGATAATGAGAGTGCTACAGGTTAGTGTATTGGGACCGTTCCTATTTATTATTCTAATGATTGATTGTGTTGACCATTGTGAGGTATAAAGTAGGTGGGTACAGGAAAAGGGGAAAAATGGGTGTATAGGAAAATTTGCCACCAGAGTGTGTGCTCTATCACAATTAAATTTAATTAATTAATTAACCTGAACCTTTGTTTTTATACAGTACAGAATGAAGTTGTAGTTTGGCATAGCAAATTTTAGGTACCAAATTTCACATCATTTTCAGACAAGCTCCCACAGAAATTGCAGAAAGGTTGAAAATAATCACACTAATGTCTCTGAAACATTACTGTTGAGCAAATTAACATTTGAATGTTTTCAAGCAAATTATGAGGGGGACCCGGAATTTTTTTTTTTAAAAAAAAGCTATATATTTTCAATTTTTTTACAAAACAACCTTATCTCCTTCAAAATACTCTCCATTATAACTAACACATTTGTCCCAGGGTGCTTTCACTGTTCAAAACATTTTCTGCAGTCATCTTTAGAAATGGCTGACAGCTCCTCCCTTGTTTATTTCTTGACCTTTTCAATGTTATTAAATTAGGGTCCTTTCATACCCTTTACATGCATGTAAAGAAGAAAAAGTCGCAAGGAGCCAGGTCAGGTGAGTAAGGTGTGTGGGGCAGCAGAAACATGCCATTTTTAACCAAAAACTGCCTAACAGAGAGAGCTGTGTGTGCAGGTGCATTGTCGTGGTGGAGGAACCAGTCTCGTCTGCCACAAATCGGGACTTTTTTGATGAACACTGTTGCATAATCTTCTTTAAACTTCCAAATAAAAGGTTTGATTGGCGGCCTGATGTGGGGGAACAAACTCTGAATGAACAATACCATTGGCATGGATTTACTGAGCCCCAAATATGACAATTTTGCAAATCAATTAAGCCATTAAGGTGAAAATGAGTCTTGTCACTGAAGATGATTTTTCACACAAAATCAGCTTTCATTTGTTGTTCATTAATCCAATTGGTGAACTCTCTTTGCTGTGTGTGGTCTGCTGGAATAAGTTCTTGAGTAAATTGGATATTGTAAACGTGGAGATGAAAATCTTCAGTGAGAGTATAGTGAAGTGTTTAAATGTCCAGTACTTGTGCACTATGATGAATTAATGTATTTGTACTCTTGGCCACACTCTTGTGAAGTGCCACAATGTTTTCTTTTGAGCGATCACTACAATCTTATTTTTTTATTTTTATTTAATTTAATTGCAATGGAGCACAGGCTCCGGTGGCAATATCCCTACACACCCATCTTCCCCCTATCCTGCACCCACCTACATTTGCCCTCTACAAATTTTATCTTTAAATTCCTTCAAAGTTTTCGGTAAATTATTCATCATTTCTCTTGGTAACTCATTCCAATCCCTGACACCCGTAACTAAAAAAGAGAATCTTCCCACACCCTTGTGCCTGAAATCGAGTGCCAGCTTGTGGTCATGGTCATCTTTTCCCTTCCATGCACTACTTTTCATACCTATTGCAATATCTTTCCATGCCTCATCACCAGTATATGCCCTGTACACTCCCATGACCCTCCTCATCATCCTCCTGTCTTGCAATGAATCCCATTCCAGCTCCTTTATCATATCCGTCACTGATTGCATTCTGCGATAATTTTCAGAAACAAATCTAGCAGCTCTTTTTTGCACCCTCTCCAACTCCTGTATTTGATACGTAAAATGAGGGTCCCATACTACACTACCATATTCGAGCAATGGTCTGACCAAAGTTTTGTAACCCAATTCCTTGACTTCTCTCGTACATACCCTCATCACTCTCTCCAACAAGTGCAGAACTTTGATACCTTTTCCTACCACCTGTCCTATGTGTCCTGTGTTTTGCAAAGATTACTGAACCATTACTTTTGAACTTTTCAATTTTTCTTGTCACAGTTGATGGATTCAAAACATTATTTGTACTGGAAATTGAATGCATTTTATGAACTAATAATTATTTAATAAATACACAAGTACAACTGTTGTTAGATATTATTTATTGACTATTGGAGTCATAAGATCAAAACTATACCAAAATTGTATAATTAAGTGCAATAGTGTAAACAGCATGCAGGTTGAGGTCACAGGTGACCAACAACCACATCTCAAAATGTAAATGAAAATTGCAATATAAAGCCTATCTTAGTACACCTATATAATCAAAACCTTCTTCATGATAATTGAAAATTGATATATAAATATAAGTAATATTGTGCTTCCTATATAAGAATAATTTTGTTAAATGTAAAAAATCATTATATTCAAAAGTTAAAAACTAATCACATATTACAGAAAAAACTGTACGCTGAAGATACCTTGACAAGAGGTGAAACGCATCCGTGAAATAAATAATATCCAACAACATTTATACTGGTGTATTTATTAAATAATAATTATTAGTTTAACAAGCAACTGTGGAAGGGAATGGCCTACAATAATCACACATTTTATGAACCATTTTGATAGGAAAGTTAAATAAAAAGGACGTGTTGTTGTATCTTATATCACTGCTTTTTTATTAGCACTTATCTATCTCTTATTAACCTATTGAATCATAGCAGCTAAAAGAGCACACAATTCAAATCTTACACTCTTATTGAAACACACACTATTAGCACTGCGTCAGGATGGAATTAAATGAGAGAGAAACACAATCTGGGTACTTAAAACAAATCTTTATTATTTTTATGTATTATCTTGGTTCTCCGGGTGGAGCCGCATCGATATATTTAAACCTAACATTTCTGTCATCGTGCTGTGGCCTTCTTCAGAGGACAGCTTTGTCTGTTGCCGATATCGCTTATATAGTAGCAGGGAGTTACTGAGCGTGCGTGCTATTCGTCCGCAGTGATGTCACCATACCCAGTGTAGGCAGTAGGATGAGGTCGTTCGCCTTGGTTTTCCTGAGCAGGTATGACCAAATATGGTCAAGATGCAAACCATTGTTGGCATTCGTGTTGTTCGGCTGTTTTTGTATTTCTAACGCTTCTCTTACAAGTCTAAGCCACCATCTGCTCTCAATGGCTATAAGGCTGGTCTTATGAAATAAAATTGAGTGGCCACTATCGGCTGAATGTAGAACTACAACGGACTTGCTTGCATCATTATTTTTAAAATGTCTGATGTGCTTATTGAGCCTCTCCTTAACGGTGCGTCCTGTTTCCCAAATGTATACCTTGCCACAATTACAAGAAATTTCATTTACCCCTGGTGTTTGCAAATGTTCCCTCTTGTCTTTAATGCTGGTCAGGATGCTGGACAATTTTCTAGGATCCTTGTATAAGGGACAGATGTTCTTTTTTAGCAGCCAACCAATATTATCCGTCATTCTATGGATGTATGGCAGGACGGCCACTGCCTTGTCAGGTGGTTTGTTGTTCTCCATTGATGATTCTCCAGTATGAGACAAAGTGGAGCAGTCAAGGCATGCCAAGGCTTTATTAAAAGTAGCTACACTATAGCCATTGGCTAGAAATGTCTCCTTTAAATTTCTCTTTTCAGCGGCCAACCTCACTTCGTCACAAAACACGGATGCGCAGAGATTTAATGTTTTTAAAATTCCTCTTTTGATTGCTGGATGATGGTGAGAGTCAGCAAGGAGGTACCAATTAGTATGCGTTGGTTTTTGGTATACTTGGTGGCCCAAGGAGTCATGATCATTTCTTGTAACTAATACATCCAGGAACGGGAGCTGGTTATCGATTTCAGTGTCCTTAGTAAACTTGATCTTATCATGGGCTCTGTTTAAATGATCGAAGACGACATGAGGCAACTCTATTCTATGGGGCCAGATGACAAAGGTGTCTTCCACAAATCTCAGCCATAATGACGGTTTCAAGGAGGCGTTATGGATAACTTCAGCTTTGAAAGCTTCCATAAATAAGTCAGCGGCTACTGGGGACATTGGGCTTCCCATGGCGGCTCCTTTCTTTTGTTGGTTGAAGTGATTCTTGAACTGAAGGTTGTTTTCAGGCAGAACTTGGTATGTGAAGCCCATTCTAGTGGCAAGTTGCTATCCCCCTTCAACCCTCTTAAGACAGATTTACATGTACAGCTTTTCTGTGTTTTGCATAGATCTCTGAAATGGTAGGGAAATCTGCCAAAAGTGGATGATTTATTTATTTATTTCTTATGTCAAGGACATAACATTTCAAGTTTAAACAAAACAAATAAAATTAATTAATCAATATCAAACTTATGAACTATAGAACACAATTAAATGTAATGTGACCAGAATTCCGCAGTTCTGATGGCTTCTCATTTGCCCTAAAATGTCATCAATAGTGCAGGTTTCAGGTAGATTCCTGCATACAAGAAGGTGTTGTGGGTCCTGCAGCTCACCACATTCCCATAGTTCGCTTTCAGTAGTGTAACCTCATTTTTTTTTATATTAGATCTGCATCTGAACACTTCAGTTCTTAATTTGTTTAGTGCCTTCCATGTGGTTTATGGCTGATTACACCCTGCGACCGGTGCCTCTTTGATATTCCTCCATTTACCTACAGGCAACGAGTTCACCATAGTTTTATACGGCGCACTTCAGGTGAAGATGTTATGGCTGTAGTTGACTGTATGAAGCTCTTTCTTGACTTTAGTCTCGTGGGTTAGGGTTCATGACCAAACAAAGGGTGCCTGGGGTCTGTTTCCTGTTTCCTCTTCTCCATAAATGTAAATAATATAGCTTGGCAATTTTCAGACCATACAATAATGCTAGGTGGTGACTTTAACTTGCCATATATCGACTGGAATAATTACGTTCACGTTACTGGGGGCAGGGATAAAGCAGCTTGCGAAATCATTCTAGACCTTTTCTCAGATCGCAATTTTGAACAGCTCGTAACTGAACCAACGCGATGCCTCAACGGTAATGAAAATATTTTAGATATTCTCTTTACAAATAGGACGGAATTATTCACGGATATTTATACCACCGCGGGAATAAGTGATCACAAAACTGTAATTGCTACACTAAAATTAACAACCTCGCGCAAAAAGAAAAAAGAAAGGACCGTTTACAGATTCGAAAAGGCTTCAAAACAGTGTTTTAGAACATATTTGAGGCATAATTACCATACCTTCACAGTAACAAGAGGCACCGTTGAAGAAAGGTGGCATCGATTCATATGTATAGTCAGGGAAGGTATCGACTTGCATATACAGAAACGGACAATTGGGGAAGGGAATGATGCTCCATGGTGTACACGGGATGTTAAAAGGTTACTCAAAAAGCAAAGGAAGATACATGCACGATCAAAAAGGACGATGAATCGGACTGATTTAGAAAAGTTAGAGGAGATAAGGGGACATGTTAAGAATGTGATGCGTGGCTCTTTAATGACTTTCGTTGGAATTCTCTCTCTGAGAGCCTCACTGAAAACCCTAAATAATTTTGGTCGTATGTAATAAAAGTTAGTTGTAGTGGAAACAATAAGCCAGTTCTAATAAAAGACGGATGGGAAGTTGACAACAGCCATGACAAGGCTACCGTATTCAACACCGAATTCAAAAATTCATTCACGCCCGAAAACATGGAAAACATCCCCACTTTACCACATCGCGTGGTATTAGAGATGGATCCGATAGAGGCTGATAGCATAGGTATTGTAAAGCAATTAAAGCTCCTGAAGTGGGGTAAAGTGCTGGATCCCGATGGTATACCGGTTAGAGTATTTTCTGAATATGCAGAGGAAATTGAACCATTTCTGTTGGATATATTCCGGAAATCTTTAGAAGAGAAAAAAGTACCTTCTAGCTGGAAAATAGCACAGGTAATTCCAGTTTTCAAGAAAGGAGATCGGAATGATCCTAGGAACTACTGACCCATATCTCTAACATCTGTCTGCAATAGAATTCTGGAGCATGTTATATGCTCTAACATTATGAAGTTTCTAGATGAGAACGAGTTACTTACACCTTGTCAACACGGATTTCAGAAGAAGAGATCGTGTGAAACACAATTGGACCTATTTTCCCATGATGTAATGAAAGTTATCGATGCAGGTTCACAGGTTGATGAAATTTTCTTGGATTTTCAGAAAGCTTTTGATTCTGTCCACACAACCGACTTTTAGCAAAGACTCAAGCATGCTGGATCAGATTTGCGAATGGATACGTGATTTTCTAACTGGTCGATCTCGGTATGTCGTTGTTGATGGGGAAGCCTCTTCTAAGATAGATGTTACTTCGTGAGTTCTTCAAGGAAGTGTAATAGGACCACTTCTTTTCTTAATATTTGTAAACGATCTTGGTGACAACGTCGGATGCTAGTTGTGATTGTTTGCCGACGATGCAGTTATCTATAGGAAAATAAGGTGCTCCGACGATTGCTTAGAAGTTCAGCATGATTTAGATGCTATTTCTGATTGGTGCCGTAAATGGCAGCTTACACTTAATTGCAAAAAGTGCAAGGCAATGCAAATTGATAACAAAAAGAATCAGACTGCTCATGAGTACAAAATAAACAATCAGCTGTTGACATGGTTTATTCCCTGAAGTATCTGGGGCTGATACTACAAAGCAACATGAAATGCGACTTGCACATAACTTCTGTCGTAGGCAAGGCTAATTCTAAATTGTGATTCATAGGTTGTATTTTGAGGAACTGTAATGCTCATACAAAGGAGATAGCATGTAAAACATTAGTGCATCCGCATCTGGATTACTGTTGTGGAGTTTGGGATCCGTATCGCAAGGGCCTGATCGACTCAGTGTAGAGGGTGCAGAGGAGGGGCGCTCGATTCATGACTGGTTGCTACAGTCCTTGTGAAAGCGTCACAGAATTGATGCATAGATTGGGCTGGGATAGTTTGGAAGACGGACGATGTAGTTTGCATCTGAATTTATAGGAGAATATGCAAAAATCTTTAAATTACGAGTGCAATGAAATACTTCTGCCACCATCTTATTAAGGTCGCGATGACCAGAGGGATAAGATTCAAGAAATAAGATGCCGTACTGATGCTTTTATGTATTCCTTCTTTCCTCGTGCTATTCAGGATTGGAATACAAGGGTTTAGGATTTGATGCTTAACACCCTCTGCCACCTACAATGTTTGTGATTTGCAGAGTATGGAAGTAGATGTAGAAGTAGATTTCTGCAGATGTTTTCCTTTGAATGTCAGGTTTTGCTATACCCATGATTTGGTATATTTTACCAACCTGTTACAATGCGACCAGTATCATTTAGTGCTATATCAACCTGCCTAGCATGTGCAGAGTTTTGCCAAACTTGTGCTGAGTATTCTATTGCAGAGAAACTGAGTGCCTGGTCATATATACGAAACACATTTGGCTGTGCTCCCCAGGAGGTGCTTGTAAGTTTTTGGATGATGTTGTTCCGGGTGGATACTTTGAGCTTCAGGTCCTCACAATGGGCTTTTAATGTATCAGGGATCAAGCTTTACTACCAGATATTTTGGAGTATCGCAGTGTAGTAGTTATTGTCCCCTTCATTTGATGTTAAACTTTCTTCTGGCTGTTTCTCCAAGTGATAAGCATCATAATGCTTGGCCATATCCTCAAGAACTGTTGTCAGCTTCACCTCCACCGCCTCAAATGTTGTGCCTTGAGTTGCAACTCTTGTTCCAGGAATAATTGGTTGGTCATTTGTGTATATGTTGTACAAGAGTAGGGCCAGCACACTACCCTGAGGGAGATCATTCTTCTGATTTCTCCAGTGACACTTCTTATTGTGGAGGGTGATATAAAACCTTCTGTTTTGACTTCTGGATGACTCGTGTAAGATGTTAGTCTTTTGTGGCCAAGTATACCTTACTTACCAACATTTTGTGGTTGACTGTATCACATGTCGCTGTGAGATCGATGAATGCCACACACGTAACCTGTACTCTTTCATACCCGTCCTCTATATACTGTGTCAGGTTAAGAATAGATTGATGGAATGATTTGATGATGATGGAGAGTGTATGTTACAATCTGATCAAAAGGCATAAAACATCATAATTTTAATGTCCAGTGCCTGAGCAATGCTGGGTACTCTGTTTTGCAGAAGGTAAAGACCAAAAATAGTGTATATCCCAAAACAATAGCACAATGCTACTTGGTGGGCGTTTTTAGAGGTCATAGGGGGCATCCTGGTCCATGTCGAAATTAGGGGGTTTTGAGGACCAACCACCACCCCCCTGTTTTTAATATTAAATCCAGCTTTAAGGACTGCATCAAAGAAGTTTTTAATTGCATTCCTATGTCATATGTGGCCAGAAGATGATTTACCATTGTTAGCAATTTACTAACTCAATAGCGGAACTAGTTCATTTGCAAAATGGGAGATTTAAGATTGCTGATGACAAATAAGGCATCAAATATAAAAAAATTTAGTCATTATTGCCAACTTTTTCCTTTAATTAATATTTTTTTATATTAAATTTATTGTTAGTAAAACAGTGTTTTTTTTTTTTTTGTAAATGGGATACTGAGAATTATTTTTTTCCTTTCCGAAAAGGAAGCAGTAATTTTTTTTTTCTTTCAGAAATGGGGCAGGGAGTAATTTTTTCTTCAAAAATTAGGCAGTAGACTAAAAAAGGTTGGGAACCTCTACTCTAGAACAAATATTTTCAATTTTAACTTATGCACAAAAAATCATTGTCTTCCATTTATTTTGTAAATGTGCCTGCTTTACATATGTGTACCCACTTATAAAGAAAAATAGGCATTGCAATGGATGCTGGGTAAAGCTATTATAAAATATGATGGTCCAATTCTTTACTACAACCAGCAACAAAAAAAGTTATTAAGATTGAAAAAGATTTTTTTATCATTTTTAAGTGAAAATTTTTAACACTGATGAAGAGAAGCTGTTTTATGGTGTACAGGATCCTCACCTGGACGTACATATCAGATGCTAAACTTGGCAATTTACAAAATCCACTTATAAAATATGGTAGTTAAAAAAGTAATGAATATCAAAAGGATCCCTATTCAGTAGAATTTGATCAAACTTTTCTCTCCTTTTTGGACATGTGGATTAATTTCAGGAAAGGAAAGTTTCTTACAGTAACATTTCAATTTTACATTTAATAATAGCTGAATTAATCTAATTTTGTCTGTTAAAATTCAGGTTAATGCTGTGGCATTGGCTGTGGGATTTCCTTCTTCACTGACTTCAACTAATGCCCTTGAGGACTATTATTCTCATCTTCACGTAATGAAAAAAGATTTCTTTGTGAATGTGCGGTATGGAATTGAGTTCCTATTATGGAAACAAAGGCAACAATTAATTTCACCTTCGGAGGAACAGAGGTTTGTGAAGCTATTGTTTATTGGATAAAATTATTGTCATTGTATGTGGTATGTGCAGATAGAGCATTACAAAGGTGATTTTTGTTAAGACATTACTCTCACTTCATCCATTCAATATAAATGAAATCTATGAAACCAGGATTTTGTATCTATTAATGGAACAGAAATGAATGCTGAAGCAATATACATTCAAGCAAATAACAGAAAAAGCAAAACTTGACTAAGCTGTCATACAGTATGTTGCATTTATTTGTCACATGATTAAAGGTTTATCTGTATTTCGGAAGCATGCTAGTGTTGCTGCTTACATTAAGGCTCCAACACACTTGATTGGGGAGGTACAACAGGACTAGGATCATACCAACTGTCTTGACTACAGTTTTTAGGTGGTTTTTCCACAATCATCAAGGTGAATTCTGGGACGGCCTCCAATCTCTTTCTGATAACATACGCATTTCACAAACAAAACAACACTTATCAAACATACAACATTGTTACATGTTTTGTAGTCAGATGGTAACACTTCCAATATATTTGGAAAGTAATAGAGTACTATCACATTAATATTTCCCTAGTAGTGCATGGTATGACCCTCCATGTGGAAGGGGAAATGGAATGCAGCCATATGAATATCTGCCTTAGGGCAGAACACTGATGATGATGGTATTGTGGATGTGTATTCATTTTTTTATTGTTATTTTATTATGATGATGATTCACTCACCTTAACCTTTTTTTAGTTAATGGCTTTACATTTTTGTTCTTGTTTATTCATAATGAGGTTAGAGAAAATATATGCTTTACTTGCCAAAGCTGAAGACAATGTAACTGCATTGTCAAAAACACACAAAAACACACACACACAAATTTGTAGTATCACGATACAGTGAATATGACAAGCCTTACATGAATAGTTAATCAAACAACATAGTTTGCTGTGTTAATATTGTTTTTATATTGTTTCTCTATGTTTATTTTTACCATTTTGCTATAGCCTGTTGTAAGAAATGATTATTTTTCTCTGTTATTATTTAATTTACTTACCATTATGTTTTTTGCATTCTTCCATTTTATTTTTATTATGAACATTATCACAAAATTTGAAATATCGTTTACTAGATTTTGTCTGGAAAATGTTTTTTTAAAAACTGCAATTAGTACTGCAAGGTATATGTTTATCATCCCCTAAATTATTCCATAGTAGATAATTGTTACAAATGTACAGTAAACGTATTTCTGGGAAGAAATACAAATTTTTTAAATATGATTAATTGTAACCTAAATATGTATAAAAGTAAAGTTATGTTCAATTATTGATAGTAAATTTTTATATAATAAACTGCAATGTTTGATAATTTATGTTTGAAAGGAGTATAATGGAAGTGGAGAGATTATGTTGAATATTTATAGGTGAAGAGAATGGGAAAAGAGATGAAGGAAGTAATTGAAGAATATCTCAGATTGACTTGATACATAGTTTGTAATGGTAGACCCATTCCCTCCAGCTTTGTTCAGATGTAATACTGATAAGCAGAACACCTAACTATGAAGTAGTAATGCAAATGATTGCTAATATTTTGATAGCATGTAGTACTAATGGATGATTTGTATTTTGGCTGAAGTCAGTTTGTCTGTAGCCTATCATCCTGATTGTGGTGAAGCCTATGTACAGGGCTTCACAGGTATTGGAAATTAATTGATAAATGAAATAGGAGATTTCTCAATTGGCATGCCCTTTTATTGGAAAAATCTCTTTTTAGAAGAAATAATAATGGACAGAGGATGTATTTATAGATATAGTAGTATGGCCTGCAGTTTGGAAAGGAACCATGGATTTGGCTCACTGGCTGAGGAGAGTTGTAGTTGTGAATCAGAAGTCAAGTAAGGTTAGTCAATTTTCTGAAGCAAGTTCTCAGAGGGGCAGAAAAAGTTACAGTAAAGAGACATTTTATTAAAGGCAGTTAGAACTTTGCCTTTTAGGAGATGCCGTTGTTTGGATAAAAATAAGTGAATTCGAGAAATTATAAAATTTTAGAGACATAGCTGATGCTATTACAAGGTTGAGATTAATGAATTTTAGGAGTATAGTGGAAAAATTAATAGTGTTTGGTAACTTGATAAATGGAAACTCTACAAATACAGTAGTTACAGGGGTAGAGTCTTGGTTGAAAGTAGGAGTGCTGCAGAAGGGGTTACGGAGTGTACTGCGGAGGTAGAGAAGGAAAAGGAGAATGGTTAGCAAATACAACAATTTGCTATATTAATAGATCGTAGTTGTGAACTGTTGGGAGTATATTTCTGGGTAGACATGTCTTGGCCGCTTACTACGAGTATTCTTGAGAAATGGGTGACCAAGATTAGGTCCTAGGGAGAAATTAAATTCATAGTTAGAATTAAGAAGTGGATGTAGGGTGATCATTATTAGTGGGATCTTGAATTTACCATGTGTTCTGGTAATGGAATGGAATTAATAGCACAGGATAGAAAAGAGTTGCCAATACGTTAGTGAAAGAAGGCTATAGTATTCTTTTAATTTTTTCCTTCTTTTTTTCAATTAACTTGCGATGCAGCACAAATCCAGTAGCTACTTCGCTGCAAAACTAGTTTCCCAAGTCATTATTATAATTATTATTTAATCTTAAATTATTTCAATGGATTTCACCATCCACATTCTTTTTAAACTTTTTTGGTGTTTTTGATAAATTGTACAGTCCTTCCCTAAGCAAGTGTTAGAGCAGATCATGAGGTGACAGGATGTGATGGATATGTTTCTAGTAAAACTTGATTACTTTGTGCAGTTTTGGGTTATGTAAGGGATGATTCATCAAAAAAATAGTTCTGATGTATAAAAGAACCTACCCTAATCTGGCTAAAGATGAAGGTGGTTTTAGGTACTATTATAAAAAGACACATATTTCACAACTGAAGAGAGATTTCAGGGAAAGGTTTAGGATATAGGAAGACAGTGCCAGTAGTGCAAACAGTACAAGGAGATAGCAAAAATGACTGAAGAAATATTTCTTCCAAAACAGGAAATAAAGAAAGTACTGGTGATAGGGAGAAGTGAGGGATCTGGTTTAGAAAACCCTGGTCCAGCATACGCTTAAATATGGTGGTTTTGATATTGATTACAGGAGATGGAGAGCATAGGAAGGCTCCTAGATTTTTTGTGGAAATTACGACAGAATACAGTTAGTAACTGATAATACCTGGGACCTGAGTTTTTCATTTTAGGACAGGATATGGGTGAAAAGAGTGTTGGGAGTTTATAAGTCATTTATTGTTGACTAGTTTAAGCCCGTGACCACTTTTTGCATATTGTCACGACTCTAGAATAGTTCCAAAGGTAAAAGATTATGACAGGTTGACATGATCTGTCCAGTAATTCATATTTAGGTTGAAGTAAATCTCTTGAACTAGAAGAACTCTGAGGTATTAATAGGCATATTAAACACGAACGATCGCACTATCATATAATTGTTTCAAAGGTCGTGGCTGGTAGGCAGGAACTTGCTGAAATAAAAATTTGACTTTTATTTGACCCTAAAAGTACACTCTGCAAAATTTGAAGAATTTCTTTTTAAAGGGAGTGAGCAATTGCTTCGAAAGCATCACTTTTTTTTCCGAGGTTGGGAAAATGTTCATCTTTGGTCATAGTGTCTGTAATGGCAGAGAACTTAATACAGATTATTAAATAGTTGAACAACTCGATTTGGAAACATATTTGGTAAGCAGGGGCGTAGCTACTATGGGGCTAGGTGGTGCAGTGCACCGGGGGGTCCCTACGCTCAGGGAGCCCCCAAGCATACCTCTGGGGGCCCCAAAGTGCAGTTCAGAGGCCCACGAGGCAAACTGGTGATCTTTTTTTTTAGCTCCACAGTCATCTAAGGGGGCCCCCGAGACACAAGAATCCCCTCACTAAAGGCCCTCTCACTGCTCAGGGGGACCCCAACCACTGCTCAGGGGGCCCCTAAGCACAACTCAAGGGCCCCATCCTCAGCTCAGGGGGCCCTTACCAGCAACACAAAGCAAAAAAAGGTTGCCCATCTGGCCTGAGGGCCCAAAATAATTTTTTTGCACCGGGGCCTTTGTTGACCTAGCTACGCCACTGTTGGTAAGGTGTCCAGTTTAAATAAATTAATAATTCATGTACAGAAAGCACGAATTAACGAAAATGGTCAGTTAAATAAGTAAAGGCAAATAAACCGTAATGTATAAACTTCGGTCAAGCATCAGCATTAGTGAAAGTTTTAATTTAGGCTGGAATGACAATTGGCATTCATATTTACGGCAGAGACCATGAGTAATTTAAGTTTTTAAAAAGTTTTTAATGTTGTTTTTATTAGCGACGTGTTACTGAAAAGCAGTTCAACATTTTTAGCACTAAAGTGTGTCGATACTTTTTTAACTATGAAATGCTATGAAAAGAAAGCTTAATAAATGTATTATGGCAATTTATTTTGTAGCAGTTGCTTGGCTATTAAATTGTGGACATAACCTTGAATTTGTTCTTATGATATCTCTGGTCACTGTTAATTTGCGAGTGACAGTTGGAGTTTAACGTCACAGGTCTCCAGCCAATGGCTATCGAGATGAGTGAGTTAGCTTAGGAAATTATACAGTAGATGAGGCCTGAATGAATATTGGTAGAATAAATAGGAGTAGTATGTTGAAAGGAAGAGATTACCACAAACACAAGCTGGCAATTGATTTCGGGCATAAGGGAGTGGATTTTTTTTTTTTTTTTTTTTTTTTTTTTTGTAAAGAAGTTGAGAGAGATTGGAATTAGTTTCCAGTGTTTCAGTGGAGATGATGAGCAATTAAATTCGTCAAGTGCTAAAGTAGGTGGGTTCTGATATTGCACTCATAGAATTTTAAGATAAAAGGAGAAAACCATGCAATATGAAAGCAGGTGTTTAAGGAAATAGCCAACACGGCATATGCTCTGTTACAGTTAAAATAAATTAAAGTTTTCAATAGGTCATTACTCATTTATGTATACAGGGATAACTGTGTAATAAAAACTGGATTTTGCCTTACCTTTTATTGATTACTTATTGGAATGTGGCACAGGAAACTTACCTGTTTATCGACCCAGGTTGGTAACTGCATAATGTGAATGCTAGAGAAATCTTGCAGCAAAAGTGTGTTAGTCAATAGGTACAAAATGCACAGTCTTATCTTACACCATTGAACATAAGTAATTGTGTTTTATATTGGTAAAGTCATTATCTATATATATATAAAGATGAATGTATGTATGTTTGTTTGTTCTTCACACAAATCCACAGTTTTCATCCGATCTCAATGATTGGCACACTTATCCTTTGAAACATGGAGAAAAATATTGTCTACATTTGGTTGAACAATTTCCCGTCATATTGTCATGTAATTTTGAAAAATTACCAAAACGAACATAGACCAGCGTTTAGGATGCGGAAGACTCTGTAGTTCCATACACTATTGTGGGCTGGTGGCCCATTGGTTAACACGCTTTTTAATAATGTGTATACCGCCGGATCAAATCCCAATGGACGCAAAGATTTTTAAATATTACGTATGAGCCATGCCTGGACGGTCAGTTTTACGGATTCCACATTAAACTGTAGATCCCACAAAGTTTGGGATGAAATGCTTGGCAAACGCATTCTAACAATTCTTTAAATGTACAATTTTTTTTTCTCTCGATATCAGTGTGTGTGTGTTATCTGCTCTAATCTGTATATATAAATATGAATGTATGTATGTTTATTTGTTCTTCATACAAATCCACAGTTTTCATCCGATTTCAATGAAAGTTTGCACACTTATCCTTTCAAACCAGGAGAAAAGTAATGTCTACATTTGGTTGAAAAATTTTCTGTATAAATAATACATGTTGTCTTATAATTTTGAAAAATTACTGAACTGTGATAGACAGATGCATAGGATGTGTATGTCTCTTTTCTGTCTTTCCATCTAGCAGTCTGGTAGCTCAGTGCTTAAGCGCTTGCTTACTGCTGTATGGAGGGTGGTCTCCGGTTCAAATCTCTGTGCAGGCAAAGATTTTTTAAAATTGTTTTTGTGTCATGCCTGGACCATCGGTTATTCGGATTGAATGTTAAACTGTAGATATCACAAATTTAGGAGTTCAATTTGAGGCAAATCGTAGGTAGTCTTGCAATGCTGTAGGTGTACACTTTTTTATGTTATAATGATACCTCAGGGTTTTTTCGCAGTCAGTGTGTGTGTATGTGTGTGTGTGTGTGTGTGTGTGTGTGTGTGTGTGATCTCAGTTATAATAGTATAAATGTGGACGTAAGAGTCTGTCTTTTTGTTTCGTTTTGACAACTGAATGGCTTCATCGATATTTATGGAATTCGACAAGAAAATCTGTAGGAAGGGCACAAGACATTTTTTCCGGTATGATTAACAGTTGCAGTCATGAAATTTTGAGAACTTATCAAATGGTGACAGAAATTGATTATCTTCAAGAGACAAGTTTGACAGTAGAATGATATAGTGATAGCTTTCCTGTCGTATTATGCCAAGTCGGTATTGTTTGGGACCAATCTCTCGTTACCAATAACTTTCTATATTCTATTCTCGCAACAAAATTCTTAATCCATGCGTATGTAGTTGTGGGTATTTTTAATATTAAGAATAATACTGGTTTTTATATTTAGTAACCACTCTTATTAAAGAAATTAAATCAACTTTTTCTTACACATCTTTTGTCTTCTTGCTGTCAACCATAGTATAATACAGCATAGAGTATACAAACGAATGAATGCATAGATAATATATTCCTACAGAGTTGCCAATATAAATGTATAATTACCAACAGGTATCAGCTAGTATTGTCATAAATGTACACAACACACAATAATCTTATACCATTGATACAAATGAGATTTTCCTCTATATGGAAAATATACCCATCACTCACTGAAGTTTAAAGAGCAGAGGTTAGCAGCAACAGAAAACACTCCACAAACACAAAAAACAGAATATTTCAGTATATGACCTTCTGCATAAAAACGGAAATGTGATTGAGCTCATACAAGCACCTGTGATCAATGCAGCTATATGAATAGTTGTTTTGATGATTACAATCAGAGTGGAGATGGAATTATCAAACACAATATAAAATGCAATTAGAAATGTTAATCATGTAAAAGAAATGAACTTAAATAAAATAAATAATGGTACATGTAAAAGAGGTGAAAAATTATTAAAAATATAAATGCCAAATAAATTTTTTTTTAAATAAAATTCATATAAGTATAAATTAATCGTACTTGAAAACGATGGCTATACTAGGGTGAGGAAGTTGAGTATTATCTGAGATTGAAGTCTGTGGAATCAAGAATGTGTTGGTAGACCATTCTCTCCTCTGGAGTTCAGATCAGGATGTGATTTCAGGGAGACCATTCTTCTGATGGATAACACTGACAATGGAGGCAGGTTGAATGATTTATGGGGCTTGGTATAGATGGCATGGCTTGTATGATGATGTAGGTTTTGTCAGTGGTATGGTTACAATAGCTGTGGTAGGTGGATGCAAATTATATGTTTTGCAAAGATGCCTTTTACAAAGTAAGGTGTCCATTTAAGAATAGGTTTTGGCTAGCTTTACTTTCGGTGAGCTGCTCGCTGGGACAGTTCTTGCGATAACTCTCCGAACCCTGTCCACTGGAGAGAAGCAGAGAGTAGTCAAGATGGCAGCACAGTATATAAAGGTCACATCGGCTGTGATTTTACTAGCTGCTATTATTGAAAAGAGGAAAAACTGAGTAGGAAAAGCTGTTGGGTTAAGCCTTGGATTAAAAAAGGAATTGTGGAGCCAGTCATGCACTGACACCGGAATTACAGATCGAAGATGCACAACTTCTGTAGGTTAATGGGCTGTGAATTTGAGTTTATCATAGAATCTGTGGGGCCCACAATTTTCAAACAGGACACTAAAATGAGAAAATCTAAATCAGTAGATGGAAGAGATAGGGCTACTCTTCGATTTCTTGTATAAGGTAAATTTACATGTTTCATAATATGTTGTTTGCCTTTAAAATATATATATATATATACACACACTTTTATTACATCGTCTTGGCATAATTTTGGAGGGATTTGTATTCAAGCCTCTATTACATTGAACTTACGGAATTACGTTGTGTTGGAATTACAAACTTCAGTGCATTGACGTAAGGTTTCTTAAATAAATAATTTGTGTCTGCACCATGTCCACCTTTCCTATTTTTAATTTTTTACAGTTCTTGAGATACATTGAAAAGTGAAATAAAATCTTACTTCATTTTTGAACTTCCTATTATTATTACAATGTGTCTATAATAATTATAGACACATTGACATGAAAATAAATGTTATAAAATTGTGGAGATTCCTTTGAACTTCATCTCCAGAACAGGAAAATTTCACTCCTATTTCTTCAAAACATTTAAAAAAAAAAAAAAAAAATTCTGTCACACTAATCGGCACATTTCACATTCCACAGCAATTCTCTGCGTTCAAAAATTTTAATTAATTCCTTTATTTCTTCTAATGATCAATGTGTAATCATCCTGTTAATAAATCCCACTGAGCTCTCAGCTTCTGCTCTCAGACTTTCGAACACTGTTCGTAATCGGTGAGCTACTATTAGACAGCGCAGGAATGACGTGTTGACTTGTGAGCAAGTCAATTATTGTCAGCTTTCAGGCAGTGGCTCGCCGCTCGCTGCGAGCTACTCTCAGAGGTGTGTCCATTGGCGAGTTGTGCTATCGAGAGCTTCTCCCCAGTATTTACTCTCAAGTGTAAATGCACCTTTATCTCAGTGCTAGTTGTTTAATGGAGGAAACATTAATGTTTTTAATATAAATGACTGGTTTCAAGATTATTCATTTTAATGTTGCTAACATATATATTTTAATGACCTTAGTATTACTGATTCTCTCTTTAATCTATAAGGTGGCTGGATGTGATGGCAGCTGGAGTGGATGTGACATATATCCCTACTGCAAACAAAGTTGTTGTACCTCAGCGACGTCTTTTGGAACCATACTTCAGTGCTTATTATCCTAAGTAAGTTCTTTATGATGGTCATGTTTTTTTATTATCATTGACAGTGCATCAGTGCTCTTGTATTAATTTCCTGTGTGAGAAAATAGTAATGCCCTTAAGTATTTCGCTATGCACTTTGTCGATTAATAAATTAAAATAAAGGTAAGGGCTTGGGAAGGAACTTCCACCTGCAGATGATCTACAAACAAATAGATGAAGACACACTCAAAATTTTGAAACTTTTCATGAACAGAAAAATGTGATCTGTGCAGGGTGGAAGTCCATGATAACTGCTACTGGAGGACAGATACCATATTTGAAACAAATAAATAGAGAGTTAATAATAAATAAATTAGTATAAAAATGAGATTCTCTGTAAGGCAGATTTAAAATAAAAAATTAATATAACTGCTATTACCTCGGATAGGTGGTTAATCCTGTTGAAGCAAAGGAATTGACATATCATAACTGAGTTTTTTGATGATGGAATAAAAGTGATATTCATTCTACACAGCTAGTTGGATACTCCAGTACCTTCTAAGAACATATATTACTGGAGGGCTTTATGACCCATATCCATAGCTGGGCACATTTAATCCTAAAGTTATCTTTGTAAATCGTTAATCCACTACTTAAAAAGTTAACTTTGATTATTGTTAAAGTTTTGGGTTCAACATTTTAATCAGCTTTTCAAATGTAGTGGAATAATGTTGGCAGTGAAATAGTTTATTTATTACTAGCATTTGCCCGCTGCTTCATGCGCACGTGCCTTGGCAGGTGTAGAAATTATTTACCGATTTTATTCTCTTATCAGACATTACCGTGGAAAGGCATGAACTGTTAATGTATTCTGAATAGTTTCGTTTGTTTCGGTTAATACGTTAGGTTCAGTTTTCATACTGATGTCAGAGAGTTGTTTTATTCATATTTTAACGTGATGCAATTGATTCAATAGTAGAAAAGGTTCCTGAAAAATTAACAGTAGTAATTCGTGGTTGTAATTATTGTGCGAAGTATAAACATTTATTGTTTAGAAAGGCTTTCACAGTTCAAACGACATTCTTTCTTCTGTGCGCTTTCAGAAGCTATGGATTTAGCGTATAGAACCCGGTTATAGGTCAATCGCTTTTATCGGTGCAGGTTACTTTCATTTGCTCTAGCTATTTCATCTCGTTCTCTTTGACGTTGCAGACGATGTTGTCGGTCTATTTCACTCTCATTTAGCCGATTTCGGCGACATCTTTTAGCTGCAGGAGTTGACCCCGACAGATTAGATCTCTTTCGCAAGGGCATATCATAAACTTTTATACTTACCCAACTCACAGCACTAACAATTAAAACGTTTTCACAGCTGCAATTATCACTATGCGTGAACTTTGGCTGCCAGTCTATAGATGAGCATAAACTTGGTTACAATATAGAATATCTGTGGTAGTAATAACTAATATTATTTCTGAAAGCAATATTTAACACAGCTAAAACATAATATTTTTAAATGCTGATATGGAGGATTCCACGTTAACCGTGGTACCGAAAATTTAAATGGATATATAACAGTTGTAACGTTAAGAAAGCTGATATTATAATCATTATGTGTTATTTTTTTTGGCGATTTTATGTGTAAACTTTGCCTGGGATTATATAGCTAGGTATAAGCTTTGTTAAGGATGTATCTGTGGATATAATGAAAAATATTGTTTCCATGATACTTAACTAAAAAAAGTTTATTTTTAAATGTGGATACCGAGGATTGCAACATAACCGCGGTGCCATAAATTTATGTAAATATAGCAGTAATCTACGACTTAGTCCTCTTGGAAGTGTGCTGAAATATAAAAATTCGTTACCAATAATCACAGCATCTCAATTTTTCTGATTTATTTATTTTTTGTTGTTTGGATATTGGTTTTATTTTATGTTGATACACCATCAATTATTCCTGCTTTAAAATAGAAATTTACGTGAATTGGAGCTACTCTTGATTTCAAATCGTCGTATCATTACTGTCATTATTTCAGTCAGATATAATTAATCCAAAAATGTCGAGATGTGATCATGGTACAGTTTATGTAGTAACGTGCATGTAACTGAAACAATTATTTCTGAGTGGCAACATTATCGCAAGTTGTGAATCGCTTGAAATGCAACCTGACAGCTGATATGATGCTTTGTTATAGGCCTAAGAGACGATGCCTGCAGCTTTATAATCTACGCGGTGTAACATTAGGATATGAAACATTTTTAATTTAAGTTTCTTTCAATATAGCCGTATTTTCTATGTAATTATTTCAGTCGCATGTAAGTACCTGGCGAAACAACAGCCTGGACCAGATGACAATTGACTCATTTTGTTTAGCATCAGGAATAACGGGTTTAGTTTTAAAATTTACGCGGTGTAGAATACAATTTTAGGATGTCTAGTTATATTTGAAATAAAAATTCGTTACCAATAATCACAGCATCTCAATTTTTTCTGATTTATTTATTTTTTGCTGTTTGGATATTGGTTCTTATTTTATGTTGACACACCATCAATTATTCCTGCTTTAAAATAGAAATTTACGTGAATTGGAGTTAATCTTGGTTTGAAATCGTCGTATCATTATTGTCATTATTTCAGTCAGATATAATTAATTCAAAAATGTCAAAAACGGTACAGTATATGTACTAATGTGCATGTAACTCAAGCAATTATTTCTGAGTGGCAAAATTATCGCAAGTTGTAAATCGATTGAAATGCAACCTGGACAGTGATGGCAGCTGATATGCTTTGTTATAGGCCAAAGGGACGATGCTTTTAGCTTTATAATTTACGCGGTGTAGCATTAGGATATGAAAAAAATTTTATTTGAGTTTCTTTCAATATATCTGTATTTTCTACGTAATTATTTGAGTCGCATGTACCTGAATTTTCGGATGCCTAGTTATATTTGCACGTTATAGCCACGAGACATATTAATCGAATAAAGTACTTCCAAATATGTGCAATTGCGCACAAATTATGAAAGAAGTATGTTTTATTACTTGCTGATATTTATAATAGCTGTTTTTCAGACATCGCTCTTCGAGAAAAAACTGAATTTCGTATTAAGTATTGGCTTATTGTGGCTGTATTGTACAGCGTTCACGTAGCAATTTTGTTCCAGAGACAAACTGTATAACAGTCTACCAGAGACAATACATGTCTTAAATTTTCGTAATTCAACAGACCTGTTACGATTCAAGTAAATGCTGATTATACTTGATTCATGTATTCTTTTTATTTTGAAGTACTGTGGTCCAGAAAAATGAATCGCAGAAGTAAAAAAAAAAAAGGGAAATCCTAAATTTTGTCAGGTCTCTTTATGAAAGGAGTGACTGTCTGAATGTGTATAATTATCTGTGGTCTACAGTTTCACATTTCTGAAGTTTTTTACTGACTTGCTTCTTCCCATGGTACATATTAGTCGTTAGCTACTTCTGCAGATGTTGATCAGCAACATTAGCTTTAAAAATTTGGAAACACCATGCAAATTGATGCTGTAGTTTTTGCGTTATTAGAGATCAAGCCTCACTACAAACGCAGCTTGCTTACAGATTTATAATAGTATAGATTATTATTTAATTGCAATGGAGCACAGGCTCCGGTGGCAATTTCCCTACAAACCCATCTTCCCCCTATCCTGCACCCATCTACATTTGCCCTCTACAAATTTTATCTTTAAATTATTTCAAAGTTTTCGGTAAATTATTCATCATTTCTCTTGGTAACTCATTCCAATCCCTGACACCCTTACCTAAAAAAGAGAATCTTCCCACACCATTGTGCCTGAGATCGAGTGCCAGCTTGTGGTCATGGTCATCTTTTCCCTTCCATGCACTACTTTTCATACCTATTGCAATATCTTTCCATGCTTCATCGCCAGTGTACGCCCTGTACACTTCCATGACCCTCCTCATCCTCCTCCTGTCTTGCAATGAATCCCATTCCAGTTCCTTTATCATATCCATCACTGATTGCATTCTGTGATAATTGCCAGAAAAAAATCTAGCAGCATTTTTTTGCACCCTCTCCAACTCCTGTATTTGATACGTGAAATGAGGATCCAATACTACTCTACCATATTCGAGCAATGGTCTGACCAATGTTTTGTAACCCAATGCCTAGACTTCTCTCGTACATCCCCTCATCACCCTCTCCAACAAGTGCAGAACTTTGAAACCTTTTCCTACCACCTGTCCAATGTGTCCTGCCCAGTTAAGCTTGTTATCAAATGTAATGCCAGGATATTTACCCTTCAAGTCTTCAGCAAACAATTCTTTCCCCAACTTATATTCATAATTAACCTTTTTTTTTGTGTGTGTCTAATAAGCTGACTCTTCTTTGCATTATCTTCATTCCATGTTTACCAACCCAACTAGATATCCTGTCCAGATCACCCTGCAACTGTTTACAATCCTCTATCGTTTTGATTCTTTTATACAGCATTATGTCATCTGCAAACAATCTAATTTCAGATAGTAAACAATCAACACAATTATTAATTACAATAATTAATATCAATGGTCCCAACACGCTACCTTGTGGCACTTCCATTTTTACTTCCACTCCTTTTGATACAACATTTCCTACCCTAACTTTCTGTTTTCTACCTTTTAAAAATTCTTCTACCCAGCAAATCACTTTCTCGTCCACTTCAATGGTTTTTACCTTATTTACTACCATTTTATGGCTTACTCTGTCAAACGCCTTTGACAGATCTAATGCTACACTATCAATTTGGCTTCCCTTGTCCATTTCATCTGAAATATCTTGCATATATCCCACCAACTGAGATTCGCATGAATATCCCTGCCTGAACCCATGTTGTCTGCTTGAAAACCACTTACGTTCCTCACATATATTTTTGATGTGGTTGCATATCAATCTTTCCATTAATTTACCTACCACTGATGTCAAACTGATTGGCCGGTAATTCTCAACTCTATTTCTCACCCCTCCTTTATGTACCGGTACTACTATTGCACTTTTCCAGTCCTGTGGTAACCAGCAAGTATCCAGACTCAATTTAAATAATTTTTCAAGATAAGGTACAATGTCAGAGGCATGGTCCACCAGACCAGCCTGAGATATGCCACTGTTAGTGACTACAATGCAGATGGAGATGAAAAATAAATAAAACACCTCTGTTGCTACCTGCAGCAGAAGAATCCTCAGAACTTGAAGGAGGATTTAAATTCTTTATCCTTTTCCCAAGAGTCGGCCCTGTTTTTGCTTTTTCTTCAAACTGTAAATATTTGATTGTATGCATCATCTTCATGTTTTGTTTAAGATCATTGGGCTAGAAACATGATCTTTGGTTGTAGAAAGTTTAGGAAAATGCAGTTTGAATTCATAAATCAACTGTATTCCTAATCTTGATTTAAATGCATTATAATCACATAAATGTGGCCCATGTTTTTTAATCTTCTCATTGTTACTGATAACATTGCTATTTTCACACACTCTAGATCTTCAGTTTCCAGGATGAAATCATGTAATTAATGTCATTTTAATTTATTTCACTAACAAACTCCAAACCAACACAAACTAAAAAGTGGCACCGTATTCCTTGTAGTAAAAAAGTTAGGTTGTAAAAATATCAAAATCAATCACTGATTGAATTTGAAACAAGTAGTGACAGCCGGTTTGCAGATGTAAATACAGTCCAGTACTCTAGCATTCCTACTCACAACGCGCCATGCCTAGCATAACAGTTATATATGCATCACACTCGCACTTGCGTTACATAATTTGTTTACTATTTGACTCACCAAACGTACCAGTGTCTCATGGTGTACAATTGAAACAAATGAAATGATGGTAACAACTAATGTAATGGACTAAATTTAACAGAAGTTAAAAATAATGTTAATAATTTTTTAAGTTAACTTAAAAGTTACATTTTAAAAAAAAAATTGTTTAGTTCATTAATTAAGTTTTCTGCCCAGCCATGCCCATATCATAACCTGATGTTTATTATGGTACGTTTATGTTGTATTTAAACCATGGTTGAGTTGTATAGTTTTTTATGTTTTGTGGTTTACTACTATCGATAATAGTTCATTGATGAAGCATATGATTGATATCTTTCCTATTCCCTCATAACATCTATATTCTAATGATATTAAGGAAAAATAAAACTGCTTTTAGGCAATGTATGGTAAATAACAAAGGATAGGGAAAATGACTCGTCACTCACCAAAGTTGAAGGTTGCGACAAGTGAAAAACATATGAGGTGAACAAAAACATATACAATATTTCAATTTTACACCTTATTAATGTTACACGACTGAGTCACATGGTTCAGGGGATGTGCACCTATCCTTTGTTAACAACATCTATATTCTGCAATTTATAGAAAACTGTGAGTGGCAGTGGCTACTTTGCACCAGAACTAATGTAACAACACAAGGAAAGAATGAATTCATATAGACTTCAGTAGTATGGTACTATGTTTCCCAGAGCATATCTATTATATCACTGCAACCCATATATGATGCTGAGGAAGTATTTCACTGCATTCATAAAAGACATACATTGTTCCTATTTTACTCAATAAATTTATATGAAAACTACGTCATCTGTCTATTAGATAATTCTAGTCCAATCTCCATATCAGTTCTGCAACACTTTCTGTGGCTAGGGGTGACAAATTGTGCAGCTCTCCTTTGCAATTATCAATAGTATTAATCAATTCCTTTCAATGCAGATTCCATATGGCACAACAATAGTCCAGATGTATACAAGAGTTTTATATGTCATTTTCTGTACAGATACATGACAGTTTTTCAAAATTCACCCCCTGAATCACAGTTCTGAATTAGATTTTCTAGTGCCTGGTGTTATGTTCTGATCCCTTTTAATTTTACTTTGTACCATTATTGTTAGGTACTTGAAAGACCCAAGAAATGAATGACTTACTTTGTACTTGAACACTTTTTATTTGTAAAATGCAGGTACACCCCATCTAGGTTGAGAAACCTAACTCTGAATAGCTATTAACAATATACCCACAATAAATTATAAATAAATGTAATGGAGGAGGTACTATTATACTTACCTGTCAGATGCCCGATCCATAATAGTTATATTTAAATAGCCCATCACCATATACCTATATAGTTAATTTAACATCAAATTTATACTTCACTTTCAGATTATTTACAGAAAAATTGTTTTTTTTTTTTTAGGTCAGTACTGTATAGCCGACTTGGTGTGCAGCTTTCCCATGCTATTGTGTATGGAGTGTCATCCTTGTGGGGTGGCTTACACACAGATAGTGGTGCACTGCCTTTTGCATACAGTCCTGAAGTGGAGCAAGCACTGAGGAGAGCAGAGAAGGTCAACGCCTGCCTTACAGCAGCCTCTGAAAGGGATGCTAATATTGACAGGGAGATTGCCAACAGGACCGCAGCTGCCACAGCAGTTGAGATCTCCGCTGCAAGGCTTGCTTTACTTGTAAGTTTGTTACAGAATTCTTATTTAAATAGGATACAGTAAAAAGGTACCATCAAAAACTTCGTGATGTAGTAGAATTTATGCTCTTACTACCAAATTGAGGAAATAGATCTAGAAGTAAATACTGCTAAATCCAGAAAGTTGCTTGATTCTTAATTAATGCAAAAAATATATATATTTACCTTAAGCCATTACATTATGTATGAAAGATATTTAGATGAATAAAACAATGAATTATCTGACTACTAATTTGAACACGGTGTAGATGAGTAGAGTGTAATTGAAGGTGTACATATCGTTGGTGAACACAAACTCAACTGATGTATTGCAACAGCTCGAATAGTTATGGGCTGGTTTTCTAAGACTTGTGCTGAAACATTCGGCCCTTGAGGGTCTTCTGTCTTCAGACTATCTGCCACATCAATGTTACTAGTGACATGGATTTCCTATTCTAGGAAGGGGATTAAGTGTAAGTATTTACATGATGCTTCAAGAAAAATAGTGGTCCTATGAACAAACTTGTTTATTGATGAAACAGTTTTGAAGCTACATTTGCTTCTTACATGGACACTCTGTTAAAAGTATTGTAACTCTGCACTTGATAACAATACTTGACTACTGAGAATTATCTAAGTTGGACTGAGAAAACATTAGAGGCGTTCGTTGGTGACAGAAGACACTCAAACTGATCGGTCTGCTGGATCGAGGAGAAGTGGGGTCGATTTGATGGATACTATGCTCCATATAATCTTTGATCAGTTTACAATGTTAGTTTACATGTTTTGATTTGCAGTGATCAGCACTGGATTGCAAATTCCACATAGAACTGACAAACAATTACAGTCACGGGCTCAGTTCATGCTGGCTAATTTAGAAGACTCTCAAAACTTTTATTACAAACTTACCAAATAAAGTTTCTCTTACAGTTTACATGGAAAATAAAGGGGAAAAAACACCCAACACTCACCAAAGTTAAAGGGAGGAGGGCAGCAGCAACACAAAACAACACACAAACAAAGAAAATACAATATTTTGGTTGAAAACCCTTTTTTCAAGTTAACAGAGGTAGGTGGCTGAGCTTGCACAAGACTCGCATTCGACGCAGCCACTTATAGAACACAATACACTGTCGGAGGTGGTGGGGGGAGCAACGATAATATAACCGTGAGTATAGGAAAGATTAAAACGGTTGAAAAAATAATAGTTATAAAAAATATAAATAAGTAAATAGAAATATAATTGAAACATATATAAATCTATTGTGCAGGCCAGTGATGGGTGTATAGGGTGAGGATGGAAGATATTAATGGAAATTAAGGCCTGGGGGATTTCTAGTCTGCAGGATGTGTTGATATGCCAATTCCCACCTGCGGAGTTCTGATTGGGAGGTAGTGTCTGGAAGTACTCTAATGGCTCTGACTGTGAAGCAGTTTTTAAGGTCGTAGGTGTTGTGAGTATTGGAATGGTGAGCAACAGGGAGTTCCAGGTTTTGGGAGTAAACTGTTTGTCTGTGACCATTCATTCTGATGGATAATGAGTTTGAGGTCAGGCCAGTGGAGGCAGGTGAGCTGGTAAATGAGATGGGTGGTAGTACAAGTGGAAAGACCTATTAGGAGATAGGTTTTACCAGTAGCAGGGTTGATATATGTAGTGGTAGGTGGATGCATACTGCAAGTTTTGCAATGGGGTCTCTTACAAGGGAAGGATGCAAACAGTTGTTTAGGAGCATTAGAGGGCTGATATTTATGTACAAGAATGATTTTTAGATTAGGCGATATGCTGAAGGAGACTCGGGGTGTGGTGGAAAGGATAGTGGGAAGAATGTGACGCATTTCGGGAAAGGATTTAAGAAAGTAATAACCTAAATGAAGAATTTGGTTTAGCGATTTCAGGCCATGGAAAAACTGGGTGAAAAAAAACTGGTTCTCGTTGGCTTTAGGTTGTTTGTGTCAATGTGGGGGACAGTTCCTGACTCTTGATAGCTGTTTTTGAACTAGTTATGGAGGATAATTGTGCTTTACGAGTGCCTGGGTTAGGTTGTTGGTGTAGAGAGTAAAGGACTCGTGATCAGAGCAGATGCAGATGCGTTTGCCTTGAATGGCTAAGCTGTGTGGAATGGAAGGTTTTAAGGTTTTATACGAGGCACGTCCAGAAAGTAAGTTCCGTTTGGTAATAAAATGAAATTGTACACAGATACAGAAGAAATTTTAATTGCACAAAATTCTACGACTCTTAAACTACTTTTCCACATAACTGCCGAAATTTTGCAGGCAGTTGTCATAGCGTGGCACCAGGTTTTGTATACCTTCTTAATAGAAATCTGCCGCCTGTGTCTTCAACCAGTTGGAAACGGTTTCTTTCAGCTCGTCGTCATTGGTGAAGTGATGACCGCCAAGAAAGACTTGAGATGTAAGAACAGATGAAAGTCGCTAGGAGCGAGGTCAGGGCTGTACGGAGGATGGTGAAACACGTCCCAGCCAAATCCCTGTACGAGGTTTTTCGTCACGTTTGCAGTGTGTGGTCGTGCGTTGTCGTGAAGCAAAACAACACCTTTTGACAGCAGTCCCCGGCGCTTATTCTGAATTGCACGGCACAATTTCCGAAGTGTCTCGCAATAAGCATCTGCTTTGATTGTTTGACCACGCGGTAAGAAGTCAATGAGTAGGATGCCTTTCCAGTCCCAGAACACTGTGCACATCATTTTCCGAGGTGTCATGATTTGCTTCGGCTTAACCTTTGGTGGGGATGAAGTGTGCCTCCATTCCATTGATTGCCGCTTACTCTCAGGGGTGTCGTAAGAAACCCACGTTTCATCTCCTGTGACTATCCGTCTCAGAAATTCTTCGCCGCTTTCAGCATAACGGGTCAAAAACTCAAGTGCACTACCCATCCGTTGTGTTTTGTGTTGCTCAGTGAGAATCTTTGGTATCCAACGTGAGCAAAGTTTATGGAATTTAAGTTGTTTGGTAACAATTTCATGCATCAGTGATCGTGAAATTTGGGGGAAGTCCATAGCGAGAGCACTAATTGTAAACCTACGGTTTTCCTGGATCTTGTCATTAATCTCATGAACTGAGGCGGTACTACTACTACTAACAGACAGTAATTATCCACAAGGATACAGTGGGAAGTGTGTGGGAACATGGTTAGCAATTCAAGCCTTGTTTAAACATTGGTTTATTACAATTATTAATGATAATGCTGAAACTTACAGAAAATGTTACAACTATAATATCAAATACCAGCAATCCTGGTCTTGCAAACGAAGATATGAATAATCTTGTTATCACAAAATGATATAATATTATGGACCAAACCTTGGTCTTGCAACTTATACCTTGAATAACCCTTATAATTACAAACAATCCTACTTATACCAAATTATAGAAAATAACCAGACTGGCTCTTAATAATCTACTAGCCAAATACAATTTTATATTTGAGCCCGACCGCTAACGACGAGGTAGAAAGCGACACACTGGTAGTAAGTAATTGACAGAGAAAATGACTAATATAATGTCAAATAACACCGGCCTCGATCTTGTAGATTAATGTATGAATAATCCTGTAATCACCAACAATTCCACGTAGATCAATAACAGAAATAACAAGACCGGCTCGTTCTCATCTACCAGCATCTAACACTCTGCCAGTAGGACCAAACACAATTTATGGCTGAGGCAGACCGCGAACGATGAGGCGGAAGGCGACACTTGTGGTTGCAGTTGACGGCCACTACCTCCAATACCCTCCTAGGGTGAGAAGGCAGGTTTCAGCTCGAAAAGTACCACCCGGGTCAATCGCCACGGTGTTCCCGAAGCTTCGGCAAAGCACTCTCGGTGAAGAGTATCGGAGAATTCCCTCTCTGCAGGTGGTCGAAGCACGGTCGCGAGGGACCCACCAATTCACCAGAAGTATAATCCACTGGCGGCCCAGTCAAACCATCAAGCTGAGTCACGGCCACTGCGAAAAATACCAGACATAACCAATCGACTGTTGACTCACTGACTGCTTCCTCCTTAGTCCCGCAACGCTATCACTCCGGGAAACATTAGCGGAATGCCGATCGCGTGCCTCCAACTGACTCACTCCTTCCGTGACCCCACATATATACCACTATCGCCAGGAGCCCCAGCGCTCTCTAACGGGGGGAACACCAAAGAGGAAACAATCGCGAGCGGAAGAGAAGAGAAGGCAAAGATACAACAAGAGCCGAGCACGGCTCATGAACCAGTTCTTCTGTAACCAAAGGTGGACGCCGACTTCGTTCTTGATCGTGCACATCACTACGCCCGCCATTGAACTGTCGGACCCATCTTCTCACCATCGAATCACTCATCGCATTTGGTCCGTAAACATCGCAAATTTGCCGATAAATTTCACTTTCCTCGCATTCAGAAACCGAATCACAGACCTTATTTCACAGGCGGCTGGATTTTCAATCAACGCCGACATTTCAAACAAGCACAACAAAGCGTACATAACTGACAGCGATCTCCAAATGGCGCACGTTCTTCCCCTTGATACACATCGTCTACAGCGCATGTGCGGAACTGCAATCGCAGCTCTGCAGTGGAGATAAATTGAAACGGAACTTACTTTCTGGACGCGCCTCGTATGATATGGATGGCAGCTATTAAAATGGAGATATTGTTGTAGGTTAGTGTATTTTATGTGGACAGTGGTGTGTAAGTGACGATTTTGTACAGTGATATCTACATCCAGAAAAGTGATGTCAGTCTGAGAGTAGGACCAGGTGAAGTTTAAGGAGAAGAAGTTATTCAGTGAGTACAAGAAGTCAAGAAGGAGGTTTTCACCGTGGGTCCAGATCATAAATATGTCATCTAAATACCTGAACTACACAATGGGTTGTCAGATAACCTTTTGAAAAAAACGTTCCTCTAGTCTGCCCATGAAAAGGTTGGCATAGGAAGGTGCCATGCGATAGCACATAGCAGTGCCTTGAATCTGATGGTAAACCTGAGACTAGAAGGAAAAGAAATTTTTGGTTAAGATGAAATGAGCCAAAGAAATGAGGAAATGAGTGTGTGGGGGGGGGGGGGGGGGGAGGTGACTGTTGGCACTGAGGCACTGGCCATGAGGGATGTTGGGGTAGAGTGATGATACATCAATAGTGACCAGGAAGCAATCTGTTTGTAGGGGTGTAGGAACTGTTGACAGACGCTCTAAAAATTGGGGGGGGGGGGATGTGTCTGACATAGGATGGAAGGGCCTGGACGAAATGTTGTAGATGCTGGTCAGTGAATGCATAAATGTGTTCTGTGGGAGACCCAAAGGCAGCAGCTATAGGATGTCCAGGATTGCCCACCTTATGTATACAGAGTGGGGGTCAGGGGAGTCTTAGGAGTCAGAAGGCAAATGGAGTGCTGTGAAAGACCCTGTAAGGGACCTTGGAGACTGAGGAAAGAGTTGATTTCTGTGCAGATTGAATTAGTGGGGTCAGTGGTATGAGGTAATTAAGTGGAGGGGTCAGATAGCTGCCTGAGGGCTTCAGCTGTGTAGTCGCTTTGATCCATGACCCCATAGTGGTCGAACCCTTGTCATCTGGGAGGATTATGATGTTTTTATTTTTTGAAAGTTCACTCATCGCCCGTATATTAGTATGGTTCAGATTGTTGTAGTGGGGGATTGCATTTAGGAAGGAAGGCGATGAGAGAGTTGACATGAGGAATTCCTTGAATAGGAGTAAGAGGATGGTTTTGAGGGAGGGGAGGTGGACCTAACAGGGATGGAGGTAGGAATTGTTGGAGGCTGGGTTCCAGGTTATCACAACGGCTGTCTCCCCTGCCTGTAGTATTGAAATAATAGCGCCAGTTGAGTGTGCGGCAGAATGAAAGGGAATCCTTAATAAGAGTAATCTGATAAATTTTAGGGGTGGGAGAGAGAGTAAGACCCTTTGAAAGAACTGATCGTTCAGGTTTGGAGAGGGAGGTGGAAGAAGATTCTCAATAGGGATTTTTGATTTCGCCAGCGGTGAGGAATGGGTAGGGGTGGGGGTGATGGGAGTGGGTGGCAGAGGTGCTGGGTGGGGAAAGTTGAGAATATGAGAAATACATGGCATTGTGGCAATAAGTGGTGGAGGGGTAACGTGTTGCCTGTAATGTGAGTTGGGGAAATGAAGGCCCAAAACAAAATAGCTCGTGCAGAGGGAAGAGAGCTTTGAAAGATGTTTTTGTGCTTGTTTGGTTAACAAATGGTTGCAATGATTAAGGATGTTATGTAAATAATGAATGCAACCAGGGAATGTAAGGAGAAGAATTTTGTATAAGGAAATTAGGTGGGATGAGTGTTGTTGGGGTTTCTTGATATACTGTTGGAGAACTAGGTGAATAAAGTGCCAAGGACTATTAGAAGGGGAATGAGTGGAGAGTAGGATGAAGTTGCGGGGGACATCCAGAAATAGGAAGTTTTATGGTAAGGCCATTTGGTGGTATGTTAAGAGAAAGACAGGATTGGAGGAATAAAATATGAGATTTCAGTTTAGCAAGATGAGTAGCATGGTGCATATACTGGGAAAGGTAACTCTGAAATAGACACAAGGGGGGGGGGGGGAATTAGCATGAGTGAGATAGACGACAAAAATGTAAACAAACAGTGGAGTATGGGGCGAACAATGGCGGGAAATTGGGGAGGAGGGACGTATATAAAAAGTGGATAATTAGTGCTATGAAATATAAGGGAGAAGAGGGGAACAAAAAATATATATGTCAAAAAAGAAATAAAAACAAATGAGGTATCAAAGTAGTGCGGTAAAACCGCCCAGAAATCGTAGAGCTATTGGGTTGAATTATGGTCACAGGCGGGCGAAAGAGTTAAATACGTCATAAACAAAAAAGGAAGAGGCAAGGAAGTGAATATGGGAACACGGAAAATAGTTTTTGTGCTCACCGAAAGCCGAGTAGTAAAAAACGGCTGGAAGTGGAAGGTTACGTTAGGCCGGCTGTGGCTAAGGACAAATCGTCAGTTGAAATATAAAGGATAAGAGGTGGTCAGTTGAAATATAAAGGATAAGAGGTGAACAACAGTATATATCATAAGAGGAACACAGAAAATAAAATAAGATAATACATAACCACATAAAATATAATGCAAAAGTAGCGCAGTAAATTGGTACAGAAATATGTACAACTATTGGATTGCATAAAATATCAATAAAACAACAAAGACATCGCAAAAGAAGTGGAAATGGCAAATGCCAAAAATAGTTTTGATGCTAATTACAAAGATAAGCAATAAACATAATAAAATAAAAATGGCCAGAAGGGAAGGTTATGCTCCTGAATAAGATTCAGAATGGCCATCCATGAAGACCCTGGGACTTTACTATAAGTAAAGTCCTTTACCAGCTCATTTACAATGATAAAAAAAGCAAATGCCACTACATCAAGTAGCGACCAATCTCCCATGATGAATGAGGGTACATTCAGAATTTTGGATTCTGGGGAACCTGAACTCATTGTGCAGGGGAAGTTTGAGTTCCCTAATATCATGCACATGCTCCTATAAATAATGACAAGAAGAATCCTGAGAGGACTAAAATATTTTGACAGATGCTCAAAGATGAGATCGGTGAGATTCCCAGTCACCATGTCAAGCTTCTGGTTGGCATATTTAGTGCAAAACTGGGGAAAGAATAGAGGTACAGAGTATTACACAGCACACAGATGCACAAAAGTCAATGGCAAGTGCTTAATAGAACTGTGTAAGTTGTATCATATGAGGATCATGTTCACAATTTTCCACAGAAAACTGAGGTACCTGACCACCAGGCTATCACTGAACCCTGTGATTAGTTCAATTCAGATAGACCACATCAAAATCGGTGAGGGGGGGAAAAACAGGTAAGATATCATGAACCTGAGGAATTTGAAAAGGCTGAAATGTTAAACTGTGATCATTTCTTCACCCAAATAAAGTCCAGACTACTACTTAAATGACAGGTACCCTGTAATACAGCTGCAAAAAGGATTAATCCTCAGATCCTCCATGTAAATACAGAGCACTTTGCAACTAGCATCTTGCAAAGAGAAATGAATGAATGGAACCAACTGAAAGTGCCGTTACTAGTGGTGGAATTCTGAGCGTGACTGTGCAGTTGACAAGTGAGCCACAGCCTGGATGAAGTCAAACATGACTAAGCAAATGGAAGACTGGGAAGATTTTGTGAAGGTACGAATACAATCAGTCAAGACTTTATATGTGTGAAGAGATCTTACGATCAGTTGAGGTTGGAGAAATTGGATGGAAAATTCGGGCTGTACAACAATAGAAATTTCTATCAGACATTTAAAGAGAAACTCTCATGGTACAATGCACCATGCCTTCACTTCAAGAATCCAGAAGGGAATGGTCACCTGCAACCATGAGTTGCCAAGAGCCCATTGAAAGATTACTTTTAGGAGACACAATACATATAACCCCCTCCCCACCCCACCTGAGCCACCTAGTTTGCAGCAAGTCACTGCTGTCATCAAACACCTCAAGGATAGAAAGGCAGCAGGATAAGATGGCATCATTGCAGAAGCCCTTAACAGGCAGAAGTACTATCAGAGGTTATACATCAGATCCTGAATGACTATTGGGACATTATGAGGATACCTAGTTGAATACATCCATTGCACTAAAAAGGAGACTGAGATGATGTCAACAATTACCAGGGAATATTCTATTACCAGTAGCCTACAAAGTTCTGTCTAGGATCCTATAGGGCAATGTGGAGAATCAGTGTGGCCATATGACTGATGAATATCAGGGAGGATTTCAGCAAGGACACTCATGCAGCAAGCAGATCTTAAACCTGAAAACCATTTCCCATCTAAAACATATGAGAAGTGTGAACATCACTTTAGTAATCATTAACTTCAAGAAGGCTTGTAATTTGATTGACCATCAGACATTCTTCACCATGCTGTGAGAACATGGTGTGGATTATAACATATGCACCTCATCGAGTAAGCTCTAGACACTTCTTCCAAGGTGAAATTCAGAGCAGAATTGTCCAGGAGTTTCAAGATCATGAATGGAATAAGACAAAGAGATGGCTTCTCACCTATTCTATTCAATCTGGTGCTCAACAGTCATCAGGATTTTGGAACTTATACTGAACAATATTGGAATCAAACCAGTCATCATTTGAGTTGAAATACAAAATACCAAAAGGGGGAGCCTGGCTTTTGCAGATGTCATCACAATCCTAACCTACAAGGATGCTGGTATTGCTGCTCAAACCCTACACAAGATTTTTGTGAAGTCAGGACTACAGATCAAGTAAGCACCTCAGGAAAGCCCCCCTGATGACAATCCATGGCAAGATTGGAAAAGTCGATTGATTCTGGTGCTTTTGTGAATAGGTCCACCCAAATGATCGAGGCGGACCATCCGTCTTAGATAAATGCACCAAACTCAGCACAGAATACCAACTGTCGCAAAACCATTACAAGAAATGGATTTTGAAGAATATCGAAATCTGTCATTACAAAACTGTTGTCAGACCTCAATGCTTATATGCTGCAGAGACCATGGATGATCTGGAAAGTTGAAAGATGTACCTTAAAGTAAATTCATGGACCAAGAGTGCTCCCAGATGGAACCTACCAACTGAAAGCACACTCCTAATTGTACCACCTCCTGGAAACTGCCAGCACCAACATGGGATAAAATTGGCTGAAGTTTTATGGTCACCTTCTGAGAATGAATAATAGCTGCTGTTGCAGATTGCTCCAAATTTTGTAATGTAGTTAACTCTTGATCCTCTCCAATGAAAGTTACTAAATCTCAGAAACCCATTTCACAGGAGAGAATGTAAAGATTATTAGCTGGGCTCAAGAGATATCTGGAATGACAGTGAAATCTGAAAAAATCTTGTCATAAGTGCTCCATAGTGGTCTTGAATTGATAATAAATATTTAGCTGTTAAGATCTATTAAAAAATATCCACCTTCCCATACCAGTTGATTTTATGCCTGATTTCCTCCAGTAATGGGATAAGGGGAACTCCATTGTTCCCATGACTACAGAAAATTGTAGGGAAAAAAATTAAAATCTTTCTAGAAGACAAATCATATATGCGACTAAACCATAAGTATAGTTGGAAAGACTATTAAACTTCTGAATACATAGGATATCATTAGAAGATTTCAACCTGTAACTCTACATCAAGGATTGCTCTGGATGATGCAGTGGATTTGCTCGTACAGTATTATGAAGTATCAGTGGTGGAACTTACCTCTTCATACTGATTATGACATACTTCCTCTTTGAAGGTAACTATTTTTAAACAGCATGTCAGGGTCACCATGGTTTTGCCTCTGTTTCAAGCTTGTTCATGCAATATTTCAAGGACATGGCCTGGAAATTGAAGTTTTATAGACATGTGAGTGATACTTTATCCATAATGCCTCAAGGTGAGAAAAATTAGATGGTTTCCATAAACATCTGAATGAAATATATGAAATTATCAAATTTAAAATGAAGACTAATAATGAGTGTTGCCTGCTATTTCTGTAAATTATGGTCAGAAGGAATTCAGATGGCACACTGTGACATGGAGTGTACAGGAAACCAACCCACACTGACCAGTGCCTCAGCTATCACAATCCAGTTCAGCACAATGTAGTATTGTCAGATGTAGTGTACAGGAAATAAACAAGAAGAAACAGTAATACATAAGGATTGCTCAATGTTCCGTAATTTTTAATGTGTATATTCAAGACTGCTAGGAAAGATCAGGTACAAAATTGATACTGGGATAAAGATACAAGAAGAATTAGTAAATATGGTTTGATTCACAGATGACATTGTGATAGCGACAGAAAGTGAAGGGGATCTTAAACAAATTATGGAAAGAATGGAGGAAATTGTGGGCAATGTGTGCAATATGAAAATTAATAAGGTGAAGATCCAAATTATGGTATGTTGTAATAATAAAGACTCAAAAATGAAAATTATAATTAATGGAGAAACATTTGAGGATGTGCAAGAATTCTGCTTCCTTGGAAGTATCAATACAAAAGATGAAAGAAGCAAGAAAGAGAGAAAGCAAAAATAGCACCCAACAAAAAGAATGAATATTTACAACAAATAACATCAGCTGGATCGCAAGGAAGAGGTCTTTAAAAGCCTATGTTCAGACTATTGACTGTGGATGTGTAACCTGGACAGTTAGAAGAGAAGAGAAAGGAGATCAACTTCATTTTAGCAATGGTGATACAGAAAGATGTTAAAGATTAATTTGAGGGACTAATTTACTAATGAAGTTTTTTAGAGGGCAGGAAAATGTAACACTATATGGAAGAGTATAAAAAAAGGTAGAGGACATTATAATTGGACATATCTTAAGAGATGAGAGCTGAATGAAAACATTATTGGATGGAATGCTAGAAGGAAAAAGATACCGAGGAAGACCATGGTTAAAATACATCCAGCATACAGTGGAAAATGTTGGCTGCAGGAGATATATTGAAAGGAAAAGGAGGGAAGAGAAGAGAGCTGAATGGAGGACAACCACAGACTAATCCAAGGACTGACCACCAAAGAAGTAGTGCTCTGGATCAAAGCTATCTGTGATTCAGAAAGTCTATCAGTGGAGCTAAATCACATGTAACACACATCCTAGATGAATGGATATAGCAAAGCCCTGATCAGTAGGACCTTTTATCAGAAAGAGAAAAGCAAGGCAAGGAAGCAAATGGTTGAACAACACATCTATGTAGCCTACATGGTCCCTTCAAAATGCCATGGCTACATTCTTTACCATTCCTTGTATCTAGTCCCCTTCAATCTCTAATGACTTATGTGTCAACAAAGTAAAATGCCATAAGGGAAAAACATTTTATTGCCATATATCCTGGAGAAAAATCGCTAGTTTGTTCCATCCACCAAGGAAGTTAAAGGATCTATTTTGCAGTGCACAAGTTTGCCTGGATCTCAGAGAACAGGATATTTATTCAGGTAGCAAAAGTTTAGGTATGCTCCTTTTTCAGCATTATACAATGCACTTGAGATTTGTGCACTTGGGTCAGCAGTTGGCAGTTGAGACATGGGCATGATTTCAAAGCAATATAAACATTAGTTCACAGATGAGGATACTGTGCCAATGAAATCAACGAGATTATGAAGTTTATCTAAAGTAAGATATTGTGAACAGGGTATCAACTGAGAGTGGGGGAAGATGTAGAGCCTTAAAGATAATTTCAGAATGCACTTCAACCAGCAGCTGATCCCTTCCTCTTTATGTATCCTCAACAAGCATGATGGGTGAGCAGTAACACTCTGGCCATCCATTTGAGAGGATGCAGGTTTGAATCTTCGTCCAGCCATCCAGATTTGGGGTTTACACGGTTTCCCCAAATCACTGCAGGCGAATGCTGGGATGTTTCCTTTAAAAGACCATGGTCAAAACCCTCCCTGTTCTTTACCCCTAATCCTTTCGCGCCTCTAATGACTTTGACGTCAATGAGGTGGAAAGCAATGAGAAGAAAAAAATTACGCATCCCTACCATCTTGCCCACCACACTGCACAACTTGCAGCCACAGCAGATGCCTGACACTTTGTCTTAAGTTGATATTTAATTGACCTGATTCACTGGTAAGAGGCCAAGAATATTTTATATAATTTATATATCAGGAAAGTATCCATTATAAGTTTAATTAAAACAAAAAAAACTGTGAGGGGAAATAATGAGATTATGATAGAATCGGTATTTTGCCTTTGATGTAATTTTGTTAAGTATTGTTATTTATTCAAATGGAGTGACATGATCTTCTTCATAGATAGATGACTCTGTGACTAATTCTAAATTTTAAAAAATCTAAGTTTCAATGAAAAAATATTAGATAATTTCAAAATAAACTAATATTGTATTCCATCAGTCCTCTTCTTTGTGTAATGTATTGATTTTATTTATTAAAATGCTTCACTAAGCAATGACTTCACATTTGTTACAGCATAGTATCTACCAACCTTTTTGTGCGTATATTCTTTTGGTGCGTTAGAGAAAGTTAAATTGGTTAATTGTGCTCACACGTAGATTACTGTTCAATTTGAAAATTGGCTATCTTGACAGTTGCAAGATTATTTTGTTTTTAATTTTATTACTTTTTTTCAGGCCCTAGGTTTGTCAATTTTAAAGGAACCTCACGTGCATCAACCTGCATTGGAAGTGTATGAGAATGAACAGCTTTTCTTTGTGACTTATGCGCAAGTAAGTTTTTTATTCATAAAAATCGTAAATTTGCTCGCATCATTTATATTCAATATAATGTTAATAAAATTAATTTTACCTTTTTGTAATTTTGGAAATATGAAAATTAATCTACAATTCATTCAACATCTTCCTTCACTACTTTTTCATAGATTCTCCACAATTCTCTCAAAGTGCATTCATCTGACTGGTATTCTCAATTTAATACTCTTAAATGCACTGTTTCTTATGTGTATTTACTGAAAGTGCTGTATTTTAGGTGAATGGCTATTAACGGTATACTTTCATAATTACTATTATATTAACATGTGGATGTGCAGATTAGAAGTGGACACTAAGAGACAAAGTTCAAACTTTGGGCCAGATGTAAAAGCCATTTTTAGCAAAATTTTTAGACTTTTCTATAATTACTGGGATGGCATCTGATTTGTGTCTCAAAAATAATGATACAAACGTGTTTAACACTAATAAAATAACCCGTATGATTCACAAACTGGGAACAACACTTATTTGTCCAACTACTGTTTGTGAGAATTGCTGCATCTAGAAGGAATTGCCAGAATCACTCCAAAATTGAAAGATGTGTAGACCAGTGGAGCCACAATAAGTGATCCAGATTGCAGAGACATTGCCAACAGTGATGCCCAGCAGTGTGACCAACAAGGGCAGTGTTACACCATGCTCAGTCAGTCAAATGAAGTGAAAATGTGCAAGAAAGTGCTACGTTGATGTCAAAGGGTGCAATATAAATGTTAGCGAGTTCAAATGTGGCAAAATGATTGGCCTCTGGGAAACAGGTTTGTTGTACTGTGAAATTGCAGCTTCTTCAGGGCATGCTACTTTGACAGTGATAGATGTGTGGAAATAACGGATAGAAAAGGGTACACAATGGCAAGTGGGTACTGGACTAAAGACTGGTACCACAAAGCAGAATGCCTGCCATCTTGTCTGCTTGGCCATAACTGACAGATTTGTCCACAGTGTTGTCTCGATGTTAGAACACTGCAATGGGTGTAGACATGTCTGCATCAACAGTTCGATGCCATCTGCTAAGGGCTGGTCTGGTGGTATGCATGCATGCCACTGCATCAGCTTTCAGTGACCAGAAACCAGCTTTGCCTCATACTGCAGTGGCCATACGAATGCGATCACTGGCATGCTGAGTGGCAAGTGTAGTGTTTTTGGATGAGCCCTGCTTCATCTTGTCCTACAATGGTAACCACAAATACTTGTTAGATGCTATAACGGTGAACGCAATCAGCCAGACTACATATTTGAGCAGCAGAGCAGACAGAAGCTAAGTGGGATGGTTTGCAGCCATAAGCTGTAAAAGCGATCTTGCCTCCTTCATATTGGGGGTAATCCTAACAGGAACTGCTACATCACGAGGATTTCCGAGTCTGAGGCAGATCTACATGCCGCATTTCGGCAGGACAATGTCTGGCAACATATGGCGAGGAATTTGAAAGCCTTCTTCAAAAACGATGCTTTCTTGGTCTGCACATACTGTAACAAGACAATATAATCATGTCTGGGATCAGTGTTTATGTTAAAGTTTAACATTAAACTATACTGTTCTTTCATAGACATGTTGTGTTTTCCAAGTTGTTCTGTGATATTAAAATTCAACTTCCACCTACACATTGGAAGGAATGATTGATTACAGTTCAGGAGAAAAGCCTGACTTGAGTTAATTTTTACGAGTTCTTCAATCTTATTCCGCCACTACTTGTGTTTTTTTTATTAAATTTAATTGCATTCCTCCAACCTCCACTGGCCTTTTAATAATTCAGTTTGACCATGAAACACATTTAAAGGAATTATTTTCCAAAGACTGCAGTTTCTGACCACATACACCACAATTCACCTCACAATGCACTATAACAGAAGCCCCAGAACAGTCAATTCTTTTACATCTTCAAACATCCTGGAACATAGTCCAAAATGAGTGAACGACCTACGAAAATGTTCAAAAAATCCATGCTACACCTTTGGAACACTTTTGAGTGATGTAAGACACTTTTCAACTCATTTAGACTGTGGCCTTGTATAGGGCATTGAACTCCACTTGACAAAGCGTCTCAAATCTTTAATCCACTCCTCAATGAATGTGCTTCCTGGTTTACTTGATATTACTAGTCTTTCTGGAACCTTCATACAACTTGCCATTACTGGATTATGAAATAAAATGTGTAAATATTTTAAATTACTTGTAACTCTAAAAATGATCTAGAATGATCCAGAATGACTCGTAAGCATGTCAAACTTAAAACAGCTTTGCAGAAGTAAAATAATTAACTGACTTTCTCAAGAATTAATCACAAATTACTATCTCATCACAGTACACCTGACATGTCATGCATCAATCACATCTGGGATATGGTCGGTTGACAAATTGTCCATTCTGGTCCTCCTGCAACACTATTGATGCTCAGTGGACATGCCTACAAACTGTGTGTTCCCTAACAGCTTTCATTGCATGCCAAGATGTCTGGAGGTTCTGATTGTAGCATGTGACAGCTTCACATGGTCAGAGTGCAGAGTTCTGTGATTGAAATCATTTGTAAATTGTCATGTCCCTAATCTGTGGAATAACTTTAGTTATAATCACATGTTTTGGTGTTGCAATTTTCACAAAAAGTACTGTATGCAAACTAAATAAGAAGAAAACATTATTGTGTTATCAAAATTCTCTTGTTGGTTTGTGGAGTTTTAGCTTAATTTTGATTTAAGGATATTGTAATTTACAACTGTAATGTGCTAACAATTTATACTGCAATTTGGTGACTCATTGCTTAAGGTATGACTGGGAATTTAAAGGTAGCCAGTTTGAATTCCGGTCTTAGCTGCGATTTTCAAAGTGCGTTAACCCTACTTTTGCCTCTGGCAAAGCATGTGAAATACATCAAATGCTTCTGCAGTTCTGATTCAGTGTTGAACTATAGGTCCCCTTTTGAGTTTAGTAAGGCAGCTATGATAGAATGTTGATAGATAAAATTTATAACTGTAAGAGTCAAGTAGTGAATGTAAGAAATATTATTTTCATTATAAAGAAAGAAGCAATCACAATAGTAAAAGGTACACCAGCATAGAAAAACACAATTTACCATGACACAAAATGAAATGGTTTTGGGAGCAATTCTACATCAGTAAGGGAGGTGTTTACATGGTTTTGGTACACAGACTATTGGATGCATTCTTGAAACTAGTAGGCTAACAGTGCATATCAACATACTGAGTGGAGGCTTGATGATGGAATTGGTGCTAATTTCCAAAATGTTGTAATTTTGACATAGCTAGAAGCCCAAAATGCTTTACTTCATTGTTTCAGCTTATCTTAGGTTCATTTTTGGTAAACCCATATGGTTACATTATGTCAGTGCAGGTGCTGGATGCCAAATAAAAATAATGGTACTCAAAGAAATGGCCACTTACCAAAGGTGCTGATAGGACAGCGTTGACATGAAATAGACACATGAAACATTGAAATTTTCATATGTACAACCTTATCAGGAAAACATACTGTGCATCATCAACTATTTAGTTCAAAAAATTCCAATATTTTTCATACGTGTGTATTTTTTGTGTGTGCCAACACTGTCATGCTGCCATCTCTGGTAACTAGTGGTTTCATATTTCACACATATTTTTATTTAAGCATCAAATTTTACAACAAAATTACTGAGGAACTGTGCTTCTCACATAAGGCAGTCTCCAGCTGCGCCCACCCCTTATAATGTTCTCCCATTGACGAAGGGTTTATCTTGAAAATTACTTTATTATTTGTGTTTGTGTCTTTTCTGTGTGTTCGTGCCCCACATCCATCATCCAAAGGTAAGTGGTGGCTCATTTCTCTATCCTAATTTGATTCCCATATATATATATATATATATATATATATATATATATATGAAATAACAATGAGTAGGAAAATACTTTAAGGCAATAAAACTAAGGATTGATAGGGAAATAGGACCCAACACTTACCAAAGATGAAGGCAGCTGGGATGACAAACACAAAAAATCAAACACACAAAAGAGCGCAATATTTCGGCAACAGCATTATTCGTGCGGAATTAAGAAGTGAGACACCCGGCGGAGTCAGATGTGTACACAGCGACCGCCATCTGGTGAATGGCGAGCGCAGATCGTAGTATAGGAGGGGGGAGTGAAGCTGGATCCAATATTTGAGCTCCCCCCCTCCTATACTACTCAAATATAGTATAAGAGTATAGGAACTCAAATACAGTAATACCCCACTTTACGCGAGGGATACGTTCCGCAAAAAATCACGTTTAGTGAAATTCACGTATATCGGGGTTTACGATTAAACAGAGTCAAAAGTTAATGCAAAAAAATACAAATCATTTGAACTGATCACTTTAATTCTATGAACACTTTATGTAGTATTATATGTTGTTGTTGTTGTGTTTTTTTTACGGAAAAATACATCTATTGTCTTTTGAGTAGCATTTCTTTTACTTTCTTGTAAAATATGTTCATAAAACCCAACGTTATTTTTAATTGTTTGACGTACGGTCAAAACACGATCATCATCACTATCTATGCTCTGCAATATGTCAAAACCTGAATAAATTTTTGAAAGAGCATTTTGTATTCCACTTGAAGATAAAACTCTCTCTTCTACTTGTTCTTCCTCATCGTTTATGGCATTATTCTGTAACTCACTCAGATCTTCATTGCTGAGAGGTTCGTCATGAGTTGCTACAAGTTCTTCAAGATCTTCTACCGTGACATCTTCAAGTTCAGACCCCTCAATCATTGCAGCAATGTCTTCAGGCACTTGTCTGTGCATTTGGACAATTCTTCTAGGTGCTTCCACTACATCTGGCCAAAGATTACGCCACACCCCGTTCATACAACTCTTTTTAACTTCGTTCCAAGACTCATCTATGTTGTGAATAGCCTTCATGATGTTGTATGGCTTCCACCACTTTCGCATAGACTGTCTTCCTTCCCCATCAGTTTCATGAATTAGTTGGCTAAAAGTGCGGTGATGGTAATAAGCTTTGAAGTTTGCTATTGCTCCCTGGTCCATAGGTTGTAATATTGACGTAGTGTTTGGTGGAAGGAACTTCACGTACACTTTTAAATCTCTCGGTGTATCAAGTAAGGTTGGATGTCCTGGGGCATTGTCTAAGAGTAATATAACTTTACGTTCAAGTCCATTTTTGTAGCAGTAGGATTTGACCGACGGGCAAAAACTATCAGAATACCAATCTTGAAAAACTTACCGTGTAACCCACACCTTTTTGTTGGACTGCCAAACAACTGGTAGGCTTGTCTTGTCTGTACCTCGCATTGCTCGGGGTGTTTCTGAATGGGAAACCAGTAAAAGTTTCAGTTTAAAATCACCAGTGGCATTACCACCAAGCAGAAGTGTTAGTCGATCTTTCACAGCTTTGAAACCGCTGGCTTGACGTTCTTCTTTAGAAATGAATGTTCGAGATGGCATTTTTTCCCAGTAAAGCCCGGTCTCATCAACATTGAAGATAAGACAAGCAGGAATTTTTTCTCGTGCTATGAAATCTTGAAACTTGTCTGGAAACTCAGCTGCAGCCTCACCTGTTAACTGGATATTGTGAAGATTGTAACACTGCTTGAACCGATGAAACCAGCCTCTGCTAGAAGCAAAAGTCGGAGTGGAACTTCCTTCACCTTCTTCTGTCTTTAACATCTCATACAAAGATTTTGCTTTTGGGCATATGAGATCTTGACTCAGTGATGTGTTCTTCTTATTTAAATCTTCGATCCAGACTGCTAGCAACTTCTCCATTCTTTCTAGGATAGAAGATCGTGGACGAGAAAGTTTTGTTGCACTTATAGGTGTTGAACTTTCGCTGGAAAGTTTAATTTTTTCCAAAGTTTAATTCTTTCCCGATTTTTAAAAATCGTTCTCACATTCGATTCTGACAGACAAAAATCTCTGCCAACAATTGTTGCTTTGCCTCCAATTTCCATTCTTCTTATCACCATCATCTTCAATTCCAAAGTTACACTTTTACGCTCTTTTTTTTCTTCATAGGCGGCATTTTTAACGTAGCATTAAATTATGTATCTCCACCAAACGTTAAAACACGACTGCCAGCAGAGATAAACATATGGAACAAACGAAACATATGAGGGAATCCCCATAGAAGAAAGTCGTAGGGTGGGGAATCCTCAATTCTTTGATGAGAATGGCCAGAGAAAGTGGGGATTCCCGTGACCAAAGAGAAGCCAATGACTACATTATGTACTTACATATTCTTAAGTAAGCAATTTGGTTAATACGAGGCATTTTAACGCGAAATTTGAAATTCACACTAAAGCGAAACTGCGCATAACGGGGTCGTGTAGAGCAGGGTATAACTGTATTGGATCCAGCTTTCCCCCCCCCCCCCCCACCACCCTTATACTACGATCTGTGCCGGTAACAACATTCACCGGTGGTCGCTGTGTACACATCTGACTCCAGGGCACTAATGACCCAGTTGTCAACGCACCCTAAAGCACAAAACAACAACAACAACAGACTCCACCTGGTGTCTCACTCCTTACTTCTGCACGAATAAGGCTGTTGCCGAAATATTGTGCTCCTTTGTGTGTTTGTTTTTTTGTGTTCGTCATCCCAGCTGCCTTGATCTTTGGTAAGTGTTGGGTCATATTTCCCTATCAATCCTTAGTTTTATATATATATAGTAACCAGGAAGTAATAGGAGCTAAGAAGCGAATGGATTTACGAAAAAGGATAGCGAAATGAACCACCACTTACCTTAGATGATGTTTTCGTGGGGTGAACACACAAAAAAAAAACACAAGAATAGGAAAAACAATGAGTATTTCGGGACTTGGCCTTTCGTCAACAGGAGAACATCATAGAGGAAGTGTGGTGCAGGATCGTCACCATTATCCAATTAAAATGAAATGAAATTAAAAATATTAAATATTTTTTCATAGTTTCTGTGTGAAGATGTTATGTTTGGTACCAACATTTTCAGAGGATAGATGAAATGACAGTGATCCTGAACAGATCAATTCTGGCTATTGTGACATACAGTGTTTCAGATGCAAAATTCAATGTGATGAGACACACTCCATTACAGCCTTTTGTGTGTATAACTCTTGTTATATTGAAAGAATAGTGGTCCCTTGCATAATTATGTGAGTGGCTTTATTGATTAACGTAGTGGTGAATTTTTGTAGTGTATAGAAGATCAATATTATGTTGTCCACACATGTTAAGCTATTGAAACTACTGGTCTCACCATGTTGGTGCAACATGCAAAGCTATTAGTCAACTGATAATGGCACCATGTTGCTGCCATATGTAAAGTCATAAATTTTTTTTTTTTTTTTTTTTCTCCTTAGTTACAGTGAAGCACATGCCATGGTGGCTTATTTAACTACACACCTACTTTTATGTTTCATGAATTTTCACTTCGTTTTTGAGGTAATTTTTCCAGGATATCTTATGGTAATTGAATCCATTATGTTTTCACATTATCCTAAAGTATTTACCTTCTCATATTGTTTTATTAATTCTGTTATTGCATATGTGTAGATGATGATATACTCTTATAGATTTGACATCATTTCCATTTCATTCTTATTGTTGTACTTAGTTTCCCCTCCTTTTTTTCTTTTAAATAAACTTCCCACTATTGAGTAATAAATTGTCAGTAGCCCACTGGCTTTAACCTTTTGTATTTCATGTCTTACTGCTGATAAAAGGATTATATGCAAAAATTAAAAATTAACTTGTGTTCTTATTTGTTTTGTGTGTATACATCTTGTCATCTCTTCTGATGAGCAATAGTTGCTGTCTCTTTTCTTATTCATGTTTTGCTATTATTTTTATGAGTAAAAAATAAAGAATATTTACTTTTATTTATGCCTGTAAGAAAAGGAAGATAAACCATCAATTACTATGCTTAATGGTAGGATGCCTTATAAACAGAATAAATGTGAAATATATTGTCATTCTGTATTTTCTGTTTATTTGCCATCCATCAAGTGATGGTTTATCCCTCTTTCCTTAATTTTATTTGTTTATGTTCATTTCTGATGAAATTATTTTTTCTTTCCTTTTATAGAGTTTATGTTCCCACACAACAGCGCAGCAGGCTGATATTGACAGTACTGTCAGTAAAACTCTTAACAGTACTTATCTGTAAGTAAATTTCAGTTAACTTTAAATTATTCAAGTTCTATGGTGCACTCAAAAGATATTAATAAAACCTAATTCTTGCTACAAGGAAAATACCACATAGGTCTTAATTTAAATAACGTGTTTATATTTTCAGAGCATTATATCAGTTTTTTTAACAATCTGAAAGGTGGTTACTTCAGAGGTAATTTGAAAATTTCTGCTGACATACCAGATCTCCTGTAAAGTCAAAAAGACTTGAACAAAACCCACACAAGGCTGCTAGCAGGAAATAGTGTTTTGTTGCTCTTCTTGATGAATAACTTGGAGTATAGGGAATAATGAGGAGTACAAAGATTTGAAATTGGCTACTCATTTATCAAGGTTTCCATCTGCTGATATTTTGGCAATTGTGTTCCTGTTTAAAGTCACTTTTTTCAAGTCTTTTTGTTTCAGCACTTTTATTTTATTTGCTGAGAAAAGTACATCTTTTTTCAAAGATGATTGTATAGACTTGCATACTCACTGTCAAAGCTAACAAGGTGTGTTCTTGCTTGATGATCTTCAAGGATAAAAATGTTTCAGAAAAGAAAGTAATGAAAATGTAACAGTGCTTTAATCACATTAATCCCCCAATAAAATTAAATTCTTTTATTGTTTACTGGTGCTGATAAGATCACATTAACAAGGAATACTCGGATCCGTTAAAAATGAGTTAACATTAACATTAATAATTATGACTGTATAAAGAGGCAAGATGAATGCAAACTCTTGATGGTGGAGAAAAAATTACTACAAAAAGTACATGGTCCTGAATGGTTGTGGAAAGGTGGATAAAATTGTACCACTTGGGTGATATGAACATAGATACAAACATTGAATGACGAATGAAGCATCATTGATTACAGTTGGTAGCCCTTGTAATTGAAAATGTATTACAGAAACTGGCCAGACTCTTCCAGTATGAGACTCACTGTTCTATGTAAGATGAACAGATAGACTGCAGCAACATTGGATAAAAATAATTGTGTCAAATACATCATGAGGGCAAAAGACAGAGTGCTGTGGGAAAAATCTTACTCGAGAACATCTGGTTCCAGATACATGAATGTGTAAAGTAAAATTAAGTAATTAAAGCTTGTAAAAGAAATCTTAGTTGCAGCAAGTATAGAAAATCTACAAAAGTGATAAAATGTCCAAAGAAGGTGTCTTAATTTTATTATGTACTTGATACTAAACTGCAAGAGCCCTTTATTTTATATGACATGAAGTTAATGGTCAATAAAAAAAACAAAAAAAACGATAGTTACATGATAGTGTCAACTCTGGTAATTACATGCATAAATATACAACAATAAAGATCCCTTTGACGAAATGCTGATAAAAATGTAGTGGTAACAAAGTAGATTAATAAAAATACACCATAAAAATTCAGATATCCCACAATGAAATAAATTTAATGAAGCTAGCAACAAGGAAACATTCAAAAAGATGTGAATGCCCCAAATTAGCAAGATCATAAAATTTGAAGACAGAACTGCTAAGTAAAAGATATTGAGATATGTAATTTTTGATGTTTGATTTACAATTTTCATAAAACCCATTGACATATTTGACATAAAATCGGGTGCGCACACACACACACACACACACACACACACACACACACACACACACACACTCGTTCATTATTTTTGGTGATCCTTCAGTTCTGTGAAAAAGGGAATGAAGCACAATGCAAAATATGTGGGGTACATTTTTTTTTTTTTTTTTTTTTACCAAGTCTTGTGGGGTTTGTTAGCATGAACTCCCTGAGCTTTAGGGAGTCCCCCTGAGCTGACCGTGGGCCCCCTGAGCTTGGGGGCATTAGTGCACAGCACCATCTAGGCCTCCGATAACTGAACCCCTGTTTCCCTCCCAGCCCTTCTGCTTACAACTTCATAAAGAAATAGATTTACTTTGTACTTTTGTTGCCTTAACACATTTTCCTTATTATTATTATTGTCATAATACATAATTCCTTTTAATTCCTTTGTAATGATGTAATGTTAGTTGTTGGTTTGAATAAATTCATGCACTTACTGGTTTGAAGGCGATGACCGAATTTGTAAGCACATTTTGATAGAGTATGGCATACCGGTGTGTTGAAGATAACCAAGTGAAGGTAAAATTTAAATTGACACCATTCAACACTAGACTGAGAATATCTGAAACTAAATGTTCACCTTTGAGTGAACTACTGAAGTTACTTCTAACTACTGAAATGGAAAGTTCACCAGTTTTGATAGTAACAATTTTAATGCTAACATCATTGCTAGTTACCTCCTTACAAATTCAATCTTCGATAGACCAATCACTTTGCATAATCTTTCATATTCATCCAAGCAATACAATGCTACTGCCCCATTTAAATTACTCACTTTTTCCAAGACTTAAACATACATTAACATGTTTGCCTATATTCTCTGCATGTATAATAAATATTCCCCATTTGTCTGATATTATTTATTGTTTCTCAGAAAATTTCTAATATCATCTAACTTTCCTCCTGCCATAAGATCCAATTTGTATTATAAACTACATGGCTCCATTGAGGCCTCCCTTGAACTCCCCCTCCCACCCACATAGACTGACGTGGCTTATGTCTTGACCCTCCCCCCCCCTCTCCCTTTGGTGTGGCATATAGCATTTTCCCCCTTTTTTCTACTAATTCCACAAGACATTTTGTTCTATTCTCTCATAACATAACCTACTATTATTACAATTATTGCATATATAATAAATCCAAGCCATATTTGTGTAATGTACTTTTTCTATGATTATAAATATTCTGAATGAAATGTTGATTCTAGCCACTCCTGCAAATGATCATTTGTCAGGAAAAACCTCCAACTCGGGTACAGTCAGAGATTCTTTTCTTGCTGAGGTGTTACTAAAACTGTTCTCCTTGTCTCATTCATTATTGTTTATTTATGTATAAAATAGAACAAACTCTACCTGCCACATAAGAAAACTAAGAGGAGCTGCATTTTTTATTTTATTTTGCTACAGTTCTGTCTCCTTTCTTTCTACATTATCAGGGACTGATTCTTTGATATGCTTAAAAGATTTTTACAACTCATTGGATAATGAAAACTCATTGGAAAAACATTTTCGATAAGCCTCGTAAAGTTATTATACAGTGCCTTTTCACACTTCAGTGAATACTGTAATTAATGTAGCACTGAAATTCTCTCGACAGAATAAAATGAGAATTATTTTATCTACGACCGGTGTGGTCACACCCTGGTTATTCAAATCAAAACAGCTTTATTTCAAACCATTAAAACAATACAAATTGTCACCGCCTTGAACAATCCTGGGTGAAATCTCTAAGCAAATTTTAGTCTAGGTATGGCATGTCTAATGTTTTTAAAATCGTAATGTGCCATCACATACTGGTTAGGTCAAATGCGCCGGCCATGTGGAATGTCACAGGCGTGCATGACATTGTGAGTATATAGGATATCTAAATTATATACAGAGTTAATTAAATGTTCTGTACCTTATTTTAACTGTGACAAATAATATGAATTAATATTTACTGGCTTGGCTCAGATCCCCTGCACCCACCCCCAGACCTAGCCCTTATTCCAAATCTTATTTTCTGATTCAAATAATTAATCTACTATCATATTAAATATTCTTAGGACTAAATTACTAATATTAATAAAATAATATTTCATGTGAACTGTCAAATGTTTTCATTTTCACATAATGATTTTCAAGCTAATAACTTCCAAATGTTATTGTTTATTAATATGGCAAGCAATCACTATATTGCTAAACCATATATATCTGACCTTCTACTTTGACCCAAATTTTACAATTTCATACTGGTCTCCACATGGCTAAAGTTTGCAATTGCTTGCTGTTATTTCAAAATTCCATCACTACAGCAGCTGATCCTCTATATTTTCCATGCCATCAGTTTTTCTTAAGCTGAAACAGATAAACAACCACTAGTTTGTTTCTTCCAATGCTGGCTACTGAATGGTTTTTTACTTAAATTCTCACTTTCTCCAATATGCAATTCTTAATTTTAAAGGAATCAAATTCTTACTACCATGGGCATTGGGAGGTGAGTGAAAGGTGGTGCACTTGAATTCCCTTGCCTTGAAAGAAAATATTAAGAAATAAAAAATTCATTATTGATTTCATTGTTTGGATAATAACTTAAGGTGTCTAGGTTGCTGTCCTTATTTGATCAACACCTAGTCAATAAATTCAGTATCCTGCTCTACCCTTTTCCTATGAAAACTGAGCATGCACAGGCTGTTTAACCTCATGTTTCCCATCATTGGCTGGTTGCATGTATTGTCCTATCATAATGTACTAGAATGTCCGTTCAATGTGACATGTTGTCGCTGGAATAGTTAGACCAGTCTTGATTGCCTAGCATTCCGCTGGATAAAACAGTGTGGACTGAGCATTCAGATCCAAGCACTCAATATAGGATTCATTAAAGGCTGCATCACTCACTTCATCTGTCTAGAACATCTCGTACCATGTGTTAGGCTAGGCAATTAAATTCTGCAGAAAACATCAATAAAGGTTGTGTACGAGGTTTGTTCAAAAAGTAAGGTGAATTTTTTAATTTCACCGGATTCGTACAGTCGATTTTTTCCCCCTTATTTTGGTACACTCTTCCCGCACATATATTCACAGTTTCAGCTATATAGCAGTCTTTGTTTTGTTTGTGAGAGGCATAATTGTTAGAAGTGTTTTGTGTGTTTGGCGATTTTCTGCTGTCAAAAAGAATAGATCAAAGATTTTGCATCAAATTTTGTGTAAAAAAATGGAATTAAGTGCTCCAAAACACTTGAGATGTTTACAATGGAATACAGTGAATCTACTTTGAGTAAAAAAAGTGTTTATAAGTGGTACAAGCTCATCCAAAATGGCCGAGAAGATGTCAATGACGAACCTCATTCTGGATGTCCCAGCATGTCAACAACTGATGAAAACATTGAAGAAGTGAAGAAAATAGTGTTTGAGAATCATCAAATCACCATCATGGTCAATAAGGAGTATTACCTTGAAGTTATGTGCCATTTACGAGAAGCAATACGAAAAAACATCCGGATTTGTGGGAAAAAAATGCACCTGCTCAGCCACTGTTGCTTGTGACTGATTTTTTTGGCCAAAAACAACACCACAATCATGCCTCAGCCACCATATTCACAGGATTTGGCTCCCTGTGACTTTTTCCTGTTCCCAAAACTGAAGAAACCAATGAAAGGATGAAGATTTGCAACAATTGAGGAGGAAAAGACTACATAGCTGAATGAGCTCAAGGGTATACCAAAAAGTGCTTATCAGTAGTTCTTCAAGGATTGGAAAAAACGTTGGTACACACGTGTATTATATCAGAGGGGGATTACTTTGAAGGGGACAACATAAATATTGACGATTAAATAATTTTTTTTGATAAAATTAAAAATTCACCTTACTTTTTGAACAAACCTCGTATTTTTTCTGCCACGGCTAAAAATGAAGGTTTCTCCAATTTACTTGTATTTTCTGGGTGTAGCCATATAAACTAAAATGCTTTTTATTTGTACGAGTGGCTTTTTTTTTTTTTTAACCTCCGGTTGCACGGCATAGAGATCAGATAAGTGGCAGGTGAACGGTGTGCGCAGTAGATTGCACATCTCCCCTACCACACTCTCTGTCATTGCCGCATTCATGACTTCATTCTGTGTCGAGCTGCAGGCATAGAAACATGACCGCATTAATCAATTCTCCCGCCAAGTTTGAGTTATTGCTGCAAGCAGAAGGGAACAGCAGAAATCCGTCGAAGAATGTGCCAAGTGTATGGAATGAGCTTTATGAGTGAAGGAGTCATGTGTGAATGGTGCAGAAAATTTAAAGAAGGCCAAACTGATGTGCATGATGAAGGAGGTCAAGGACGCAAATCTGTCACTACAGATGATCTTGTTGAATAATTTGACAAAGTGGTAAGAGAAAACTGCAGGATCGCGATAAGTGATTTATCAATGAAATTTCCAGAGGTGTCAAGATCTTCTCTGTACTCTATCGCAATAGACAATTTACGCTACAAAAAAATCTGTGCTCGCTGGGTCCCTAAAATGTTGACCGACAACCACAAAACTCAACGAATGGCGTCAGCTTTGAAGTTCCTTGATCGTTATCACGCAGATGGAGAAGATTTTTTTGAAATCAGTTGTGACTGGAGATGAGATGTGGATTCGGTATGATACACCTGAAACAAAACAACAATCCCAACAATGGATGCACACAAATTCACCAAACAAACCAAATAAATTAAGAGAGACCTTGAACAACAGAAAGGTTATGGCTACCGTGTTTTGGGACCAAAAAGGTGTATTGCTTGTGGAGTTTATGCTGCCGGGAACCACGATTAATGCATCTGTTTACTGTGAAACCTTAAAATGTTTACGGAGGTCCATTCAGAACAAAAGAAGAGGCATGCTGACTTGTAGCTTTGTTCTGCTCCATGACAACTCTCGCCCTCACAGTGCTGGTGTCACCCAGTGACTTCTTGAACAATTTCAATGGGAGATTTTTGATCACCCGCCATACAGTCTTGACCTAGCACCAAGTGACTTTCATCTTTTTGCTGAACTGAATAAATGGATAGGAGGGCAGTGGTTCCAAACCAATGAGGAGCTTCAAGACATTTAAAGTCATTGTCGGCAACCTTTTATGACACAGGTATGACAAATGCCTTAAACTTCAAGGTGATTATGTTGAAAAGTAACCATAAGTGTACACACTTTGACAATAAATTTGGCCACCGCTGAAAAATTCTATCACTCTTATTTTGCACAATCTGACATCAATGTCATCCTAAGAAACAGTAACGCAATACTGACTTACCAGTATTACATTACTGTTTCCTGGGATGACATTGATGTCAGATTTTGTAAAATATGAGTGATAGAATTTTTTGGTGGCGGCCAAATTTATTGTCAAAGTGTGTACATAACAGTTGGTAATAAAATATTTTTTCCATGTCCATTTGTCTTTTATTTATGGCCTATCGGAGGTTGGGGGAAAAAAAACTGCCCTCATAGAAGAGAATTGATTTCTGAGAGAAGAAATGGTTGAGTCTAAATATGGGATGAAGATAGATATTCTGATGAAATCTTTTGTATTTTCAAAGGGTTGGTTTAATCTGCAAGTCTGCCTTACCACTATTCAAAGATAAATTCAACATCTAGTTGACAAATTTTTTGAGCTTTCTCAAAAATAACAGCGAACATTATCACGGTGAGATTGAAGCACGTCCATTAATTTAGTTACATCATCATGTATTGTCTTTATATTCTTATTTAATTCATGTAATTGGTTAATAATAATAATATTTAATTAAATTTTAGTGGATCACACACTCCGTTGGCAGTTTCCCTACACACCCACCCATCTTCCCCCTTTCCTACATCCACTTACATTTGCCCTCTACAAATTTTAAATTCTTTCAATGTTTTTGGTAAATTATTCATCATTTCCCTTGGCATCTTATTCCAATCCCTGACATCCTTACCTAAAAAAGAGAATCTTCCTACACCCTTGTGCTTGAAATCAAATGTCAGCTTGTGGTCATGGTCATCTTTTCCCTTCCATTAATTACTTTTCATTCTTACACCAATATCTTTCCACTTTCCTTGTAAACTCCCATCACCCTCTTCACCCTCCTCCTGTCTTGCACTGAATCCCATTGCAGATATTTTAGCAAATATGTTACCGATTACATTCTGTGGTAATTTCCAGAAACAAATCTAGTTTTCGCACCCTCTCCAACTCCTGTATTTGATAATCAAAATGTGGACTCCATACTACGCTACCATATTGAAGCAATGGTTAGACAAAAGTTTTGTAACCCAATTCCTTTACTTCTCTCATACATCCCCTTATCACTCTCTCCAACAAGTGCAGAATTTTGAAACCTTTTCCTACTACCTGTCCACTGCCCAGTTAAGCTTGTTATCAAATGTAATGCCAAGATATTTACATTTAGTCTTCAACAAGCAATTCTTTTCCCACCTCATGGTCATAATCAACCTTTAGTTTTTGATTTGTGTGTCTAATAAGCTGACTCTTCTTTGCAGTTATCTTCATCCCATGTTTACCAACCCAACTAGATATCCTGTCCAGATCACCCTGCAATTGTCTACAGTCCTCTACCGTTTTGATCCTTTTATATAGCATTATTTCATCTGCAAACAATCTAATTTCTGATAGTAAACAATCAACACAATTATTCATTAGAACAATGAATAGCAATGGTACCAATATGTTACCCTGTGGCACTCCCATTTTGCACAGGAGTTCGAGTTTAGTGGAATAGACAGCAATCACTAATAGTGTCACAATGTATGTTGAAGTTGTCGCAGTTGTGTAGAGCTGATATGTACTGGTTTTCTCTGAGGAGTTTGGTGCATTGTGTGAAAGTTCTTCTAAAACTAGCACAGTTGTAACAAAAATTTCAGAACATTTTCTTACAGTCTTGTTCTTTGGTATCCAATGCGTTTGACAGTAGCGAGATATATTTGGAGGTCTGCTTCAACCCAATGTATGCTCTCTAAAAAAAAAATTATAAGATCCTTTGTCATCTCAGCAGCATTTCTCACTTCAATGACATCGTTCAGGTCGTTGATGGCAAGATTCAATATATGGCTTGCACAATGGAAGAATAGTTCTCTAGAATACTTGTCATTAATATTTTTCCGAACACCACCTATGTAAACAGCCATTGCAACACATCTGTCGTATCCTTGATCAACAAGTTTATTTTAATCAAAATTGCAATCTTGTAGAAAGTGAATAATAGTTTCTGAAAAGACTTTTGTATTCATCTTCATATTCAGGAAATTATTGGATTTTTATTGTCTTTATCATACACCAATAGCAAACACCAATCGTTAATTGTTCTTGTTAGGCTTAAAGGTTGATGGGGGCTGCAACACTTTGCCTAAACGGTGAACATAAAGTTCAACACCTGTGTAGCCTTCTGGTACCTTAATATATAATAATGCGGTCGCCACGGCTTTGTATTATGAACCCCAAACATGAAGCGTATGATTAAATAAATTCACTCAACACAGTTTTAGTATCACTTGTAAGCTTGTATTCTTGATTAAGTTCACTGATACATTGTCGGTACCAGAATTGTGGATAAGACGTCAGACAACAGTTTCATTGAAGAATGACAGGCTAAGTACATTAATACGAGAAGACAAACTCACTAATTCCCCCTAACAATAGTGAGAACACTACTATGGCATGTTACAACTTTCCGCAACTACCTCGTGGAGCAGTTCACTCCACTAACTGACGTGAAGTTATTCGTTTGATTTCTGGAGAAAGACTGGACCAATCTAAGATGGCTGCAGGGATTTTTATAAGCTTCCCAAGGCCTATGATGTCGGTAACTTTTTTCATACATTAATATCTCCCCATATACTAAATGGTTTAACCTACAATTAATTCAGGGAATTCCTATGATCATATTCTATCTCTTTTAATTTAATTCAACATTCAAAATTATTTCTGTAAGATTAATCTTGAATTCTCTTACGTCACCGGTTAGGCACAATTTTACGCGTTGCAACAACACACTAGCGACAATCTATCTTCCAATTCTTAATTATCTGACAAATGCTTAAACTTTTTACCGAAACCATTATAAGTTATATTCATGATCCTCTTAGTGTATGCTGTCTACTGATATAAATTTCTCAATTGCATTCTTTTTAGTTAAAAACTTTTTCTCTTAATTAAAAGTGGTAATTAAACTTCGCTAAAATAGTTAATTTTACTATCAAAATATTCTGGACATTGCTAACTATAGCTGGTGATAAAAGATCAGCTGTGACTTCATTCAACTCAGTTATTTCAAATCTTAAATATTTGCTTTCATAACAGCATGGTTTAAAACATCAACAAACCAAATTTTCTCTTAACTTAAAATTTTCTGGACATAATGAATACATTTAAAAACGATTCTTATGGAGAGTTTGCACCGTTGAAATTAATACAGGAAAATTCCTTCATGTTGACAATTACCTTACACGAAATTTCTAAGTCCAACATAAGCAACTTAAGAATTGAACTATAGAATATACTACTGCTGGGGATAGCTATTGGGAATGCTTTTGGAGAACTGAAGGTACCTTACATTCTGTACCACTAATATCCGCAGTCTCATCAGCTAACACTGTAAAAGCCAAAGCATGCTTCACCTTCTCAAGTAATTAGTCTTCTTTTCAGAACGTCACAAAAAATCTCTGTCAAGGTGTTTTCTGCTCCTGACTAAATGATTTTTCAAAATCTCATCTGCAGAATCAACTAAAAAATGTACCAAATCCAGTGAAAACAGAATCCTCATCAACTTCCCCACGAATTGGAAGATCATGTTGTCAACAAAATAAAATTTTTGATACAATTGATTGAAGTTTCACACAATTTTCTTCAACTTTCTTGTGATATGCAATATTTGAAGATTCAGTACACTCAGTCTCCTTACCCATGATCATTTTAAAAAATATTTTTTGAAGAAGTCAACATGTCACAATGCCACTTAATTGTCACATGAGACTGCACTTCTTCATTAAACTTTTGATATGTAAGGAAAGGAGAAATGTTAACAGTCCTTGTAGACTGCACTGCAGTGCGGGCTGAAACAAAACACATATTCGACATAGAGGCCCAGCTGAGTATAGCTGAGTAGACTAACCATGGTTAAGTTTTTAAGCCATTTAGATCGAAAGATTCTTTCTTGTAGCATAAAAATTTATGCCATTTTAAAATTTTGTGTTTTACTCAGAGTCCAAGGATATCTTAGTCTTTTCAAACTTAGATCATCATCAATTTTATAATTAAAATTCAAATACATGGCAACATCCAGTATTGAAATAGTTGTGCTTCTCCTAGTAGAATCGACCAATGTATCTCATGGAAGATCTTTTCTGGTATAATTGGTGTGTATAAGCAAAAAACAGATTTTAGTTAAATAACAAAACAATTACAAGACTAAAACGTCTACATGAACAAAAACGGTCAGAAGAGTAATTAATAAAAAATAAAAAAAAATGACCAGCTGTAACCCACTACCCGCCAACCAACCTATTTGACCTACCTTAACTTTACTAGTTTTTACCTGCAACTTCGTTTACATTTATAAAAAGTATCCTTTATCCTATTTCCAAAAAATCATTAAAATACTTTCAGCCCTTCAAGCGTGATTAAAAGACAAATATCCAAACAAATATACTTTGAAATTTATAATATAATACTAGTAACATCAATCGGATAAGAGGATAGATGGCGTGGCCTGGGAGAGGTGAATGTCCAGCAGTGGACGAATGTGGGCTGATGAAAAATAGTGAATATATGTGAATTGTAATTATTGAATGTTAGCATAATAATTTTTAGTTATTAGTGTAAAATTTGGGTACAAACACAAAACATACCTGGACTAGTAGTATGAGTTGTATCAGTATCAGACTCATGACTACACAATGATCATTCTTGCGCTTTTTGCACAAAAAACATCTTATGTCATTCTTGAACAGAGACCGTCATGTACGATCACTTACTTATCTTACAGTGATGTATGCTATGACTAAAGGCTAATTACCCATTACAATCTTTGGTTTGAAAATCGTGAATTGGCCCCGGTGGGTGGATCCCTTTACAGCCCCATCGCATAGCATGTGAGATACCTGACAAAGTTTTGTTCCAGAGATGCAAATTAAAACCTACGTGACTTGAATTTGACATTAATTTAATTTACATGTTATTAATGCCTAATTTTATATACCTAACTATAAATATAAGATTCTTTGTAATAAATTATATCTTTTTAGTTAATTTGTTAATAAATAGTAGGTATTAATGTGAAAAAAAAATATAATTTGAAGATGCAGATGCACCTCCCTCAAAGCAACCCAACCAACGCCCATGTTAACTACACTTAGGACTTGGCATTATTAGTTCCTTTCTTCAGTACCTATTTTATAAATCTGAAAAGGCTAAAGAAAATAAACTTACCTTAGAAGAAAGCAGGAGGGTGTTTATGAATTAATTTGTATGGTAGCCTTCACTATGGATACTTAAACTTGACTTGCTGTGTATCTCAATTAAAGATCTCCATAAATATTGTTTTGTTCAATTTGTTGTTGCAACCCTCTTGTCTCTAGTTTTGGTAAATGAAAGGTTTACTTTCTCAAGCTTTGGTCATTTTCACAGCACTTTGTAGTAATTTTCTTCATTCTGATCTAATGCTTGTGGAAATCATTCCAGGATACCAGTGCTATTGAAACAGCTGTCAGAGTTCTCTACTGTGTTTTCCTGTTCTGTGAATTCTGTGCACTATGCTTCTCGCCCATGCAGTGAAGTGTTATAATTTAAACATTTTTATCATCATTTTCATCAATAAGTGTTTATCATCTCCATAAGTTTTCACTGTTTGTTCTGCTTATTGTTGTTTTTTTACAATACAAGTTCATGTATCATTTCTTCACATATGTGCATAGTGTGAAATATTTGTGCTGTGGATATATTGTTATTGACTGATTTAGTTCAATAATTTTGTTCATTGTTCCTAAACTTCTTTTTTATTAAAAAAAAAAAGGAGTCTGTGAAAATAAGTCTACAGAATTGGGCATATGTGAAATAATTCAAATTTATTTCTGATTGTTAACTTAGTGTGGAAAATTAAGACTTGTGCTTTGCTTCCATAAATTAAATTATACATGTTATAAAGTTAGGACTTGAGAGCAATACAAAAACAATATTCATGTAAATATGTGAAATAAATATAGTTCACTATTTTGTGCTAATACTTCAGAACATCTTAATAGTTTTAGGAAAGTTATATTTTTACAAAAGTGAAAAATGTTAGGATGATATAGTGATTTTTGAACTAGTCCTTTAAAATAATTTAAATATTTTCGCAGCAGTATGCTGGTGTTTTTGAGTGTGGAAGTAATGATACTTCTCTAAACTGCCAATATCTATTAATCATTTATTATGACAATTTGGATATGTCCATTTTTTTAATGGATCTAAAAGTATATTGGGCTATAATACTTTCCTTTTTCAATAAAAATCAGTTAAACTAAGTTCGAACGAACTTTATGCCAATCTTGAAAAAATATTGTAACATCAATTAATTACTTTGAATACTTAATTCAACTATGAGGAACTATCTAGTATGAGCATTAAAATCATCTTGTGCCCCTTTTTTGTATTTATGTTTCATAAATAAAGATATTTTTTGTTAAAGAAATAAATAAAATTTTCTGAACCCATTCATCCTTTTTTTTGTTATTTGTTGTAGACTTTACATATAAAATAGATTACCATCTTATGATAGGCACTGGGTAATGATTAATGATATTTTATGCAGTTTCAGTAGGTGGAAGCAGAAAAATAGTATGGAGGTGAGGATTCTGAAGAAAATAAAGATCATAAATGAGTAATAGAGCAGGAGATTACACATGAAACAATTAAATGAGAAATCAGTAGCAACAAAGAAGGATTTAATGATGTGTTTTTGAAAGAATACTATGATGCCACAAGAAATTTTTATGACAATTTAAAAAAAAAATAAAATATTTCTGTGAATATTTTGAAGGTTCTAGGATGCTCAGGAGTGGGAGAGAGGGAGAGAGAGAAAATGGATAAATAGCCTGTCACAGGCAATATTTGCCACTTATATAGTAAGAAGAATGTGATGGTAATGTTGTACCATATCTGAAATAATTATTTAGTTTAACTTAGAGACTTTCTATATACCAGAAGACTAGAAATAGGCCATAGTGGTAATGGTCCATAAATAAGGAAAGACAGAGCTATAGTATGTTTGACATCAGTGGTAGTAAGATGATGGAGAGACTCACATTCAGGTACATCAGAAATGTCTGAGAAAAGGAAGTGGTAAATTAGCAGCAAAGTTATTTAGATGAATAAACTATCAGGCATGTGCAAGATATTTCATATGAAATGGGCTAGGAAGGCCAAGTTGATAGGGTGGCTCTGAATTTCTCCTAGTCATTTGACAGAGTGAGCCTTAGGAATGTGCTGTATAAGATTAAAATTACGGTATTCAGATTAAGCAGGATGAATCTTGCTGAGTGTAGGAATTATTTAGAAAAGTAAACATCAAAGCATTATGCTAGGAAATGCAGCATCAAAGAAGAGGAGAGTGGTAATAGGAATGCCATAGGGTATTATGTTGGGACTACTGCTGCTCTTTACTTTGTTGGTTTAAAGTGAAAACCTGAGGTGGTTTGCTCAAGATACGGTATTGTATATTAGGATTTAAATGAGAGGGGAGAGTGTTATACAGCTACAGATAGGCTCACTGAAACAATTATTTAAAATTAATGCCTTTTTTAGAATCCTCAGTTACTTCTTCTTTGTTCTTATCTATAATTTTTCGGCTCCATTTGTTCCCTTCATTTTTCTGTTACAGCCATAGAAAGTTCTAGATGCATCTATCAGTGATCCCCCTGCACCAATAATGTTCTTCAAAAACACATCTTTAGCCACCTTTTTGCCCCTTGTTTTATTGTTTCCGGTATTCTCTAATGCCTTGCTGTCTCTTAACTCTGTTATGTTCTCTTCTCATCAACCACTTTAATCACCTCAGATCCCTATTTTAGTACGTAGGTTCTGTACTTCCCATTTTCTGTTTTGGAGTAAATATTTCTTCCATCCTTTTTTACTATCTGCTTGAACTTATCCCCCTTCGACTTCATTGTACTTATAACATCATTTCATTTGCTGAAACTCTGCTTGAAATATCTCTTCAATTTCAAAATCTGTGCTCTTGCCCATTCAGTTTGGGTAGCTGGTTTACTGAATCCTATAATATTAATCAGAACAGCTACATGATCACTTATTCCTTCAGTACTTGAGACCCCAAAAGGTTATCATTGGGCTTTATCGGAAATATATCCAATATGTTTGGTCCACTTGTACTCTGTTCTACCACTTGTGTAAAGCCTTCTTCCCTTAATTAGGTATTTGCAAATATCTGTTTCCTTGCATTATTAATCTGACTCCCTACAGAGTTGACACATGGTAAATTTAAATCCCCACCTATGATGACCCTTCTACTCTCACTTCTGCACTCTTGAGTATGAATATAATTTCTCCCCAAGAGCACCATCTTCTGCAATCATTCTTAAAGTACAGTAAGCAGCCAACACCCTGATTTTTTTCTTTTTTATCACGGTATCCCAGAAATCTACCCCAAGTAGTTCATGGTCAAGATCTATTAACACCATGAGTTGTAATAGTCTTTGCTAAATAGTATGAATTGCTTGTCTAACTCTGCGTTACACTCTGTTATACTCTGTAGTCATCGCTAAAAAAAAAAAACACATACTTCTTTTTTTTAACCAAGACTCTACCACTGTACCCTACAAATACTTGAAGTTCGTGTACCTCTACTAAGTTTGAAAATTCTATTAATTTATTCATTACACTTCAACAGTTCAGCACTAGCACTGGCTTTGAGATATTTTCAGCATTATTTTATTTTTTATTTTATTTATCAATCTTGTTTCATGGATCCCTGCTGAGGAAGCACCTCTGGGATGTGAAACATGTCATGGTTAATATACATACATACAATATGAGTCATAATCATAGTAAAAAACAATTATATGTTACAAAGAAAAATAAAGACAATAAAATAAACATAAATTTTTACAACTGTGATTTGCAAAAGTCATATTGAATACAATTAATTGTTTTGTTCAAATTCTTGAATGGAGTAGAAGGAGTTGCCAATAAGATAATCTCTCAGTTTTTCTTTAAATATATCTTTATTTTCTGCAAATTGTTTTATACCCTTGGGAAGTTTATTAAACAGATGTATACCAGAATAATTTACTCCTCTTTGTACTAATGACAGAGATGTTTGTGGTTTGTGCAAGTTATTTCTGCTTCTTGTATTGAGATTGTGTACCTGTGAATTAGAAGTAAACAGGTTACAATGATCTATGACAAAGCACATGAGAGAATATATATACTGAGAACTCATTGTAAGAACACTGAGTTTTTTAAAAAGTTGTCTGCAAGAAGTTCTTGGTTTTACCCTACACAACATCCTAATAGCTCTTTTCTGTGCTATGAAAACTTTTTTACTTTGTGAAGAGTTTCCCCAAAAAATTATGCCATATGACATTACTGAATGAAAATATGAGGAGTAAACCTGTTTCGTTAATTCTAGATCTGCTGTTAGAGAAAGTGTTCGTATTGCAAAGGTGGCACTACTTAACTTCTTCAGTAGTGAAGTGATATGTTCATGCCAACAGAGTTTCTCATCTATTTTAATACCAAGGAATTTTATACTCTTTGTTTCTAATATTGTGTTATTTTTATAGCTTACTTGTAAATCTGGCTGTGCATAATTTTTTGTTTTAAACCTAATATAATGTGTTTTTTCAAAATTTAGTTTTAATGAATTTGCCTTAAACCAATTTGCTACTTCACTAAGTACTTCATTTACATTAAATTCTAGATTGCTGTTTGGTGTTTTTCTCACAGTCAGGTTAGTGTCATCTGCAAATAAAACACTCTTAACTTTGTCAGATAAGTTTCCAGGAAGGTCATTGATATACAACAAAAAGAGGAGGGGTCCTAGGACAGAACCTTGTGGAATTCCATGTTTTAATTTTTCCCAGTCTGATGAAGCATCTTTGTTTATTTTAGTATCAAAAATGGACACTTTTTGCATTCGACTTTCCATGTATGATCTAAACCATTTACCTGCGATTCCATAAATACCATAGTATTCCATTTTTTTCAAAAGTAGTTCATGATTTACACAGTCAAATGCTTTTGCAAGATCACAAAATATTCCTACAGGGCTCATTTTATTATTAAGTTCCTCAAATGTGTTATTTAAAAATGAATATATAGCCATTTCTATAGATGATCCTTTTTGGAACCCAAATTGGGATTTAGTGAGGATATTATTTTGCGTAACATGTTTTATTACTCTACAATACATGACTTTTTCAAAAATCTTTGAGAATCCTGAAAGTAATGAAATGGGACGATAGTTATCTACACATGTTGATTCTCCTTTTTTAAACAACGGTTTTACAACTGCATATTTTAGTCTATTTGGAAACACACCTTGAATTAACGATTCATTACAAATGTGGGCAAGTACACGATCGATACAATCTGAACATCTTTTTAGTAATTTACTTGAAATATTGTCATAGCTGGAAGAATTTTTAGGTTTTAATTGTTTAATGAGTTTATTTATTTCTGAGACTGTTACTGGTGGCAATTGCATTTCCACAAATCTATTTGGGTAAGCAGTCTGAAGAAGCCTAAGGGCACTATTTGGGGACTGCTTTTCTATGCCTAATTTCTCTACAACTGTAGTAAAATGTTTGTTAAATATTTCACAAACTTCCCCTACTTCACTATGGACAGATCCATTTTGTTCTATTTTTATGTCTTTAGAGTGATTTACAGATTTTCCTGTTACAGTTTTTATTATATTCCATATAGTTTTCATCTTATTGCCTGAATTCTCTATTTTCTTTGATATATACCTGTTCTTGGCCTTTCTTATTACATTTCTTAGTATTTTAGAATAAAGTTTATAATGAGCTTTAAGTGTATAGTTATCTGATTCTCTTACTTTTAAGTACAGGTCTCTTTTTGTTTTACAAGATATTCTAATACCCTTTGTTATCCAGCCGTTACCTAGTTCATTGTTTGGAGTATTGACAACTTTCCTTTTTTTGAAACTTCCTTCGAAAAGTGTTAGAAATATATTGAGAAAGGAATCAAATTTTGCATTAACACCCTGTGCATTGTACACTTCTGACCATTGTTCATTATTTAAGGAATCTATGAAATGTTTTATATTGTTTTCATTAATATTTCTTCTATAAACCCAGCTTTTCTCTATCTGTTTAATAGTGTTTCTGGACTTGATACATAGCAGCTGGGCATCATGATCTGAGATACCATTTATTACTGGAAGTATGTCGTAATTACTGTACTGAGAAATATCCATAAAAAAATTATCAATTGCAGTCCTGCTATTATTTTGTATTCTAGTAGGAAAATTTACAAGTGCCGTTAAGTTAAAAGACAACATCAAGGCTTCCATATCTAGCCTCTCATTGCTTTGATTGAGAAAGTCAACATTAAAATCTCCACATAAAACTATTTGTTTGTTATTTTTGAAACATAGTAACAAAGACTCTAACTGTGATAAAAACAGACTAAAATTTCCTGAGGGGGCCCTGTAAATTGCTATTAATATGAGCTCTTCCTTACCATATTCTAGTTTAGTAACACAGCATTCAAAGTGTTGTTCTATACAATACTTACTTACGGCTACACTATTGCATTGAATATTATTTTTAACAAAAATGGCAACTCCACCTTTCTCCATTTTACATCTACAGAAATGAGAACTTAGTTTATAATGGACAGCTGAGATATTCCTGTGTCAGACAAATGATGTTCAGATATGCACAAAACATCTACATTGAAATTTCTGGAATTTTGAATCTCTTCTAGGCATAAGGTAATGTCATCAGTTTTACTAAATATCCCCCTTATATTTTGATGGAGAATAGTGGTCTGAACTCTTTGATTCAATGAATTTAAATTGTTTACTTTATTAGTATATACTGGTATGTCAGATGGAATTTCTAATTTCGATAAGTTTTGATCAGGAGAGACGTTAATTTCTTTTAGACATCTTAATACATTTATTTTATTTACCATAAAAAAGGACGCGACTTAATACCACTTATCACAGGAATACCTCTTTCACTCGCCTGGCATCCCCTGATCTCATCAGCAATAAGAAGCGAAAGCTTCCTTTTACCTCTGAGATTCAGATGGAGTCCATGGTGAGTATAACTGTCCCTACCAATGCATGCCACATCTATCAATCCAATGTGGGAATTTGCTGATTGCCAGAGAACCCTTTCCAACGATGCATTTGTACGCCTAATGTTATGCCACATCCAGGGTTTATCATAACGCTCAAGCAAACCCACAAATCCCACATTTGTCTGATGCGTGTTCCTGGAAATGTGAGCAATGTCTTCCTCGCTTTCCCTGTTCTGTCTTCCCGGCAGTTATTGTTTTAGCATCTTCATCTGTGTATCTAGCATTTGTGTTTTTCCCCATCATGGACCTACAAGCAATATCCATTTGATCATCTGTCTCCATCCCTTAACCATCAGCCCCTAACCTAAAAAAAGGCATAGTCATGCCCCCCTCATCACTGGAAGTGGGCCTCCTAACAGCTTTAACTTACACTGCAGAAAGTACTCCCTTGCTCCTTCTATATAGATGTAAGCCATGCCTAGCAAAACCATCGAGGAAGGAAAAGAGTGGAGACAACACAAGGGACCTTCACCACGCACTGAAGTGAAGGCGGGTGCAGAGAAGTGGGGAGTGGAGGTTGCCATATTGAATTACCCAAGAAATGGGAATATGCACACAAATGTCAAGGGAGTTCCAGGAGAACCATGGCAACGCAATTTTATCATCGATTGATAAGTAATTGGAAAACAGAAATAAAAAATGAAGAATAAGTTTTTTTGATATCTTCCTTAGTTCTCATGATATACTGTCTCAAAAGTGATGTATTTTGGGTTGAAATGCAGAAGAAAAATTTCCCCAAAATCAAATTTGATGGTGGATTCTTATGTAATACAACGAGACAAATCGAAAGTAAAGAATAAAATTTCCGATATTTCTCTTGGTTCTCGAGATATACACTCTCCAATTTGAGGTGATTAGTTTGGGATGCCGCATGGACCAAAAAATAATTTTGCCAAAGCCACAATGAACTACACGTTGGATATGCAGAGTGGATGTTTTATTTTTTTACTGCCGCTTGTAGTTAGGTTGAAACGCAGTCTGGACCAGAATAAAAATGGTCGCTAAAGGCGTAAGGAATTATATCTGTAATTAAGTTTTGATAGTCGATAACTCGAGAACTAAGGGAGATATCAACAAAATTTACTCTTAATTTTCGATTTGTCTCGTCGAGTTACATAAGAATCAATCATCAAATTGCGTCGCCACAGTTATGGTAGTTCTGCCTACCTCAACACATAATATTCATTGTGAATGTTTCGAGTAACGACATTGCAAACGTCAGGATTCCTAGTTCACCTAACATAAATTTTAACTATTAATTTCATCACACCTTTCGGTATGAACTGCAATTAAACTAATGTACGCGCAATAATAAATTAACTGTATCTTGTAAGCTTCATACTCAGGGGCGGATCCAGGATTTTGGTTTGGGAGGGGCTTGAACGGATTTTGGTTGGGGGGGGGCTTGAGTTTAGTGGATTTTGGATTTGGGGGCTTGAGTCGGGCAAAAAGTAGCCTCAGGCCTCAAATCCATAGAGCTAATTTTTTTTTTTTTTTTTTTTTTTTAAAAAAAAAAAAAAAAAAAAAGGTCTCCAAAATTACAATGTCGGAGATGGACCTAGATAGTTTTTTTGGGGGGGGAGCTTGATCCCCCTAGGCTCCCCCCCGTATTCGCCCCTGTTCATACTAATAGTAAAAGTCAATTTCTCTGGGCTTATTCGAAAGACACTATAGGCTACTAGCAATAGATAGGCCTACATAAATTCGCCAGCAGCATCAGTGAATTTATCAAAAGTTGGAAACATAAATTAGACTATCAACACTCGTTTATAATAAGGCTGACCTATTATTGGCAAAATGTAAAAAAATGTAAGATATGCTGGTTGTCTACACTAGGTCAACACATTTTTGGGAATAACGTCATACTTCTGAGAGCTATGAATTATCTTTGTTTAATAGGCATTCTAAATCTATTATGATAGGCCCTACTCTTGCGGATATCGTTTTAAACACTTAAATAAGTTACTATGTGACTAACTCATAAAATAATATTCGAGTTGTTTCCTATTTGACCGGTTTTTGCAACCGTATGCAACACAAGCTGACATTATAAAAACATCGAAATATCAGGGAATGAAATACTGAGAGCAGCAAACACAATGCTAAGGGAGCGTCCATTAACTACGTTGCTTAGTCTAAAAAAAGGGTGGGAGCTAGCTAGGCTACAAGAAGGCGTGGGGGGAAGAGGCTTCCGAGCCAAGCCACGTAGTTTTCCATTCATATTATTTGTCAGAGTTAAAATAAGGTGCAGAACACACAATAGTGCATGAATATATGTTATTTAATTATCTCTGTACGTAATTTACGATAGTCTGACAAGTAGAGCTGTAAAAGTAACGAGAAATTCTGTACCCGTATGTATTCGTTACTAAACCAATCAGTACCCGTTACTTTCGAATCGTTACTCGTTACTTTCGGTACAATCGAACAATAGCATGAAGCATTGTACTGAGTCGCGCCGCGAACAGGATAACTTCGTTACTATCGTATCGTTTCGTTACTCGTTACTTTAGGTACAATCGAATACTACTAGCATGAAGCATTGCATCGCATACGGGACGACTTCTTTCGTACTTAGTAAAGTTTAAGTAAATTGTTTATTTACTAAACTAAGTTTAGGTAAGTTGCAGTGGCGGCCGAAGTGATTTGCTCAGGTAGTGACAACAACAAAATGTTTCTAGTGGCGGATCCAGGATTTTGGTTTAATTGGGGGGGCTAGGATTTGGTTTGGGGGGGCTCATTACTCCAGAATGCCGCCCTTATAAGAACAGCAAAAAAAAAAAAAATTTGACCAAACGGTAAACATTTAGTGATTAGCCAAAAACCAACATGTTGATCTACAAGCAGTGTTGGATCACCCAAAAGGTAGGACTAGGCACGACTAGGCAGTAGCCTGGAGCCTCTGATTTTTGAAGGAAGTTTACTTTTTTCACTAAATAAAAACAATAAAAAATAAAATCAAACACAATAAAACAATCAAAATAATATGAAAAGCATGGATTTTTTTTTTGTTTCTTTGTTTTTTTTTTGTTTGTTTCATAGTCGTGTACGATAAATAAAAGTAATTTTCAAAATATATTAAATTGTAAAATTCGTTTGTTAATTGAATAAAAATATGATAAATTCTATTAGTCATCTACAAAACCTTTTCTTTGAACTTATAAAATACATATAATTAATTTAAAAAACAGAGGGAATCAAAATTTTTGAGAGTGCCTAGGACCCCATATTTTCTTATCCGGCACTGCCTTCGATGACCACGACGGCAGTGGAACACATTTCTCTTGAGAATCGTTTCCTGTTACATGCATTCATAAACTTATGTAATTCTCCTTCAGAGAATCTAAGAAAAAAAACATTTCCTGCTCGCTTTAACAAAGCTTCTATGGCAGCGTATCCAAACCTTTTTCAGCCCGAGGACCAGTAAATTTTCAAAAATAATGCTGTAGGCCACTAATTCACAATGGCCTTTTTTTTTTTTCTCTCCTTTTCGTTTCAACCGACTATAGACGACGATTACGCAACTTCATTTTCCTCTTATGAGTTTCCTTCCTCCGTCGCCAGTTACCTCTGCAATTTTTCCTCTGTCTTTTTTAATGTCTTCCACCCTGGGCCTAATTTTATTTTGTTGTTATTAAAATGTACCATTATAACATAATAAATCTAAAACCACGTTTTGAATCCTATGAAAACACAGATATAAAACTGGATGTGAACTACTAAAAGCTAATTACATGTTAATCAGACCAAACCAGATAAATAATAATGTTACTACAGGATGGGCGCTACACTATACCACCGGCCTACATATATAAACCAAACTAAAAGACGCTAGACCGTATGCCTTTTATTTTTATTTACTTCGCCACTCGCGTTACCAATCTTATTAACTAAAGCGGTTCCTCATACCCACTTAAAACCCTTAGTAAACAGTCATTTACTTAATATCTAGACGCCACATGGAAGTGAATAGACTGTTGTAGAAACAGTGCTGTTCTGATATGTAAATGGAGACTTTCCCGGCGTATTGATTCGATGAAAGTTTCACGGGTGTCCAGCCAGATGGTGTCATAAAACGACGACGTTTCGACAACCTGCTCGGTTGTCTTCATCAGGTCTATTTAGATGTTGCTTCACAAAATCACAAAACAGACTGGCTTCGCTCATCAGGCTCCATCATTCTTCCCTTGCCCCTAGGCAAGGAAATTCGTTGTTGGAAGTACTTGCCTATTTGGCATCACCTTCCTTCATTACGTTTTGTGACTGTGTATTTGCTTTTTTGTTTTGTCCTTTCTGTTGGAGCATTGTTGGTCCATAGGTGAAGGCTTATCTCGATTGGGCTACTGTCGCCTTACGGCGACGTCTGCCCCATCGGTTGCTGGTTTGCTGCGGTTGCGACTGCGTGCGCAGTCGCTGCCGCGACCATCTCCGGGATTTGCTGAATGGCGTCGGTCACTGCTTGCGCCAGCTGACGCAAAGCAGCAGCCGACGTATCTGCTGCGGGAGGCGGGGGCAGCTTGCGCGACCCTCTCGCCTTGGCTGCCGGTGGCCGACTGGTGCTGGCGGGCCTGACACTATATCATCTGGGACAGCTTTTTGCCCAGAGTGTGGGGAAGTTCTTGCAACGTTGGTCGCATCTCCTTCCAGTTCAATTTGGTTGTCATCATTTTCTGTGTGGCATCTTCGGGTGTGACGTTCCCGGGGTGGCTGCATTAGCTAAGACTTGCGTCATTAGCATTGATTGCTGGTGTAGCAGCTGGATGATGATGTTGAGGTTGTCATGTTGGTTGCAGTCCGCCTGATGACGCAGATGATGTGTAGCGGACTGCATCTTCAACGCCGCGCGTCGCTCAGATCCAGTTACAGCTTGAGGCGGGTCTGTGGAAGATGAAGGCATCTTCTCGTTAGTGCGTGATGCTTTCCCATTGGCGCGTAGGTTCTGCTTAATGGGGCAGCCGCTGTAGCATGCTGGGTGTGGGCCGGAACAGTTGGTGCAGGTGGGCGCCCCGTCTCGTGGGACGCTGCATTCGTCGACTCTGTGATGTCCGGCACACCTGACACAGCGATATTGTACAGTTGAAGTTTTGAAAGAGCATATCTTTTGTGACTTTGAAACAGTGCACAGTGAACTCATTTCTTTTCCCTTTCATGTTTGAGGATATATCAATCGTTTGGCGACCGTGTTATTTAAATATTCAAGGACCAAAGGCTAATGATTACCAATATTATTGTTCACACAGTTACCCGGGGCGCACATTGAGCTGCGTGGCGCAGTAGGGGCAACGCAGAGCAGGGCAGGGCAGCACAGACTGGCAGTTACTCGCGCATAGAGCGCAGTTTCGTGCGGCAGATTACAAAGCATTGTGTTGTGCGAAAAACGGACAATAAAGCGTAACCAAAAACATGTCGATGCAAGCACTCGATTTTTGATTTCTGAATCAGATTGGGATGCCGAGCTTGGAAAATTGTTATTAATTAACAGAAGCTGAGTTAGATAAAACTATGCAAAATTGAGTACATGAAAAGAAGAAACTCTCGTCTGGTTTTTGCAGTGACAAGAGAATTCTCAAAAGATAGCTTCCGGAAGACTCTAGCGGAGATTCACGGCATAATGTAACCTGTTATTTTCTCGACAAAGCTCAAATATCTATTAGAACTGAAGAAAATCTCGCTGTATTTTCGTGGTTATTTATTTAATTATTTAGCGTTTGACGGTACATGACATTTATAAGAATGTTTCTCTCTTTTATTTTATATTATATTTTTAAGAAAACTATATAACAGAACATAAACACTTGAAACTAAAAAAGCAGTGTCAACAAATTAAGTGTTTCTCGGAGTCACTATTGAATGATGTAGTACAAATAATAAGAAAACAAATAATTTGATAATAGCCTATATATATCAATCTTTTTCGAAGTTTTTTAAAAAATGAATTCAAAAAAAGAAAAGTGAAAATTGTAAGTGGACAGTTGTATGATAAATAAATGCTGAATTTACTCGCCACTTGTTGGGCTCATTGTCCAAATCTCTTGTTTAAATTTAATTTTTATGTATTTTTTATGACTGATATTGTGAATCGCAGGTTGGTTACGCACCAGATTAATCAATTTTTCTTATTCCATAGTTGAAAATGATTATAAGTAAAGCAAGATTATAAATAACGCAAGAAGTGTTACGTTGTAAACCGGCACGAGTGAGCTGCGTGGCACAGTTTCTGTGTCGTGATCACAACGTGGCGCAGGCCACGTGCGGCGCAGTACTGCGCTGCCCTGCTCTGCGTCTCAATACGCGCTGTTCCGCCCCAAAACATAGAGACACAGAAACTGTGCTGCGCTGCGCTGCGTCGACTGCGCGTCAATGTGCGCCCGGCCTTAAGGCTTAGTCACGATGCAACTTTAGGCCTTCCAACACACGGATTACAATACACGGATTCGTCGTAAATACAAAGGGTTAGATACTGGTAGAAAATTTTCTGTTATTATTTTAGGAATCAGTTATGCAGTTCTGCCGCACAGAGTTATGGTATATAATAGTCCTAGGTTATGACTTAAATTTGCTTTTCGTGAATAATTTTTTTTCCTGAAAAGAGCCTTTTGCTACCAAAAGAGTTGTGCTAAATAATTTCGGGTAACTGTTAATTACATTTTAATAGCACAAAAAACGTATTAAACTGCTCACATAAATTACTAAATATTCCACTTGAAATGTCTTGGTTCTTTACGAACTGATACTCTCCCAAATTACAACAGACATTTAATCTCATCTCTGCATTAAATGCAAGGTTTGTTTGTTTGCAAGAATTATGAATATTTTAGATTGCATGGAAGGTGTAAATTGAGTTTACATACTCTAATTGCAAGAAGTAACTCGAATACAGAACAAAAATCAATTTATAGAAATGTATGATTCGTAAAAATTACATGTTTTAATGGTACCCAAAAAAACGGAATCAAGGAAAACCTCATACTTTTGCATTACAGCCAATAAAAAAAATTTCTACCAATGTTTAAAGGTGCACGCGGCTAGTGTCAGAACGAGGGACTAATTGTTTCTATTGTCCACCAGTACAGTATCGTTCACCAGGGCGTAAGAAATGGGCGAAAAAGGCTCAAATTAAACCAAAAAAAAAATAGTCACTTAAGAGTTGCGATGGTGGCTGAAGACTAAATGCTGGAGCACTCTCTTCTTGAACTTCTGTTTTCTTAACAAACCAAGACTTAATTCAACATTCACGAACTGACGTGTGTTCACGCGTGGAAGCACATGAAGAAACCACACGACAAAAAGATTCCTTGATAAAATGCGCTCTCCACGTTTCGGAACCAACACACACACACACACACACACACACACACACACACACACACACACACACACACACACACACACACACACACACACACACTTTCCTGGTATCAACCCAGAAGTGTCCTCCATGCACTCCTCTATCCACTCGTACCCCTCCGGCCTTCGGTGGCGCTCGATTTACCTGCATCAAACAAACAGAGGACTATAGCCACTGACTGGCAACTTGTCACTCGAAAGGAATTTTGCCACCATCCACTGTCTCAGAAAACAGTTGGCCGTGCCCTGAAATGTTTTTTAAATGAATCAAAACCATTAAGGCGAAAGGCATGATATTACACAAATTATATGCAATTACGTAATAACAATTGTAGCGTCTTGGTTGGTTATTTACTTCCGCGAGCGGTTCGGAAGATGGGAGCTCAGGTGAGACTGTCTAAGGTTACTTTTTAGAAGTCTCAGAAATAAGTGGAATTTGGTTTTCAGACAAGGGAACTCGGTGTGGAAGGGTACTGATAGAAATAAAAACACTTACAAGTTGAAATTACAAAGACCAAGCTTGCAGCTCACGAAGACCGACTTAATGCATAGGAGACAAATCCTAAAAGAGAGGCACGAACGGCTCGTCCGCTAATGGAACCCCTATGGTGGCGAGACCTATGTCCAGGCCTGCGTCGGCATATACCTGTTGTAGAAAACGTCTCCAACGTTTTAAGCGAAGATAGGTTCTATAGCTAAAGTACCTCCCCGATGGGTTAATCAGTAGTACTCTAGCTACTACGATCCATAAGTTACGAGGAACTAAGTCCCACACGAGCATCGAAGACTAAGTCCTAGTCTAACATCTGGCGTCGTCAACTAGAGTCGAACTCCTAGTCTCTGGCTGCCCCGCCTATTCCGCGTTGCTCGGCTGTCCACTCTGACAGTCCTGCTCTGGTTCACTGTCGTACTGGCCCTACTCTGTTACTGCTCCGCCCTACTCTGGCTCTCGGTGGCCCAGCCACCTCTTTTTATATCTCTTAATGACGACATTATTTGTGTCCTCTTAACCTTCTAGAACATTCTGGGGCGTTGGTCGCTTGGTCACGTTCTTGCATCAGTCCTATCTGCCCTTCTGGAAACTTCCGTGTTTCCCGTCACGTAGGCTGCCGGGTCGGGTCGTGTTAGTGGAATCCTCCGCTGCTGTCAACACGCAGCCCTATCACCCTCGCTCCGACCTTCTGCTTTCCCCACTGTTTATGTTATCACGTTGCCTCTTGTTGACTAAATATTGCTCTTCTACAAACATCCCGTGTTTCTCCGGTTACGTATCGCTACGGCGTTTTCCTACGCCTATACTCTCGCGTTGTCTTGCTGCTTCTTGCACAACTTAACATAACTAAGTGTTCCCGCGATTATTTCGCGACACAATGATGATTAATTAATTACTTTGTTTTATTATTATTTAAAAACCTTTAAGGGAAAAGATGACTATGACAACAAGCTGGTACTTGATTTTAGGCACAAGGGTGTGGGTAAGGCTGGCCGTCCTGTAGACTCGTATTCGTGCGTATACGCCTGTATTCACGCGAACTGGGTTGACGCGGAGACACCCCGTCCACGGAAAGCAGATTCACGGGACACTATCGTCAGTTTCTCCGTAGTATCCTGCAAAGCATTCCGCTTCCTTTTGATGTCAGTGAATATAAGGAAAGAAAACAGAACGATACTTCCTTAATACATATTTATTTACTTTTTAATTAAGAAAGAATAAACGTAAATTTCTGTGCTTGGACCTTAGAGCGGCAAAATTTCCAGGCTCATATCCTATCAGCGGCGACACAGTCTACTTAAAAAAAGCCGGTGTGAAATATCGACATGATTTTTTTAATAATTAATGTAAATAATAGAAATTTAAATTAGATCGAGGAAAATATATTTACATAACTATAAGACACATGTTCAGATTACACGTTAAACCGTAGGTCCCAGTTCCTTTCCTCCTTGTGGAGGATCCAACCAACCTTCGGCTTGCGAAATAAGTTTATATATAACTGGAGGACGCCGTAAGTGGATCAGCACCTGAGGAAATGTCGTTTTAATTCATTTTAATCTTACAACGCATTAGCTATGCTCAGGTGGTCAGGGGGCTCCCAAGCATACCTCTGGCGGCCCCAAAGCGCACCTCTGGGGGACCCAAAGCGAACCTCCGGGGGCCCCCAAGAACAGTTCAGAGGCCCACATGCCTTCATGGCAAACTGGCGATATTATTATTATTATTAATTTTTTTTTGTTTTTTTTTAGCTCTACAGCCGGCTAAGGCAGCCCCTGAGACACAGGAAGTCCCTCACTAAGGGCCCTCTCACTGCTCAGAGAGGCCCCTAAGCACAACTCAAGGGCCCTATCCTCAGCTCAGGGGGCCCTTACCAGCAACACAAAGCAAAAAAAAGGTCGCCCATCTGGCCTGAGGGTCCAAAATATTTTTTGCACCGGGGCCCTTGTTGACCTAGCTACGCCACTGGTCTTTTAAGTTTGAATTTAAATCTATTATCATACAAAATAGGAGCATTATTTCTTTTCAATCGTTGGTTTATGCCAACGGTTGCAAGGAAATGATTCATAATAACTGACAATTTAATGTCTCGGTATCACTATATGCTGCGAGTTTAACAAGTACACTACGTGGTACTATTACAAAGTAAAGGGTCATGTCCTTAACCATGAGGTGTCAGTTATCCTGATTAACAGTAATCCATCTAGCCGCCGTACTACGAGGAGACAGCAGAAGTTGCCGAGGCAAACTGTGGGAATACTTCGCACAGGTCAGTACCTAGGATCTGGTCGATTTCTCCAATGCCACTTTGCGCTCACAACTGCAACAACCTCCAGCATTAAGCTCTAGGCCCATACGAGCGATCACACGCAGTTCCATGATAGGAAGGGCGGCCCACCACTCAACCATCCTGTCAACTAATCGACTAAGCCCCAAAACGTTCGACTACAATTTGGTTGCACAATAAGTAATAAAAAGAGTAAAAAAAACCGTAGTAAATTTAAAATTCCCAATTTTTTGAAAAGATCTGTGGGTCTACAGATAAATTTGTATGGCTGGCAGCACTAGTTCAAATAGTGAGTATCAATCCAAACAACGGGGATTCCTTCTCGTGCAACCTAGCCTATTCGGGAAATCTACGTTCGTAAAAGAATACTTCAGTCAATGTTGCCAATATTTTTGTAATTTTTTTTCCCTACTGAACCAGAAAAATATAGAAGATTTAAAAATTAAGATAAGTACTTAGTATAAACTCTAAAACAGTCATATTAAACGATAAATGACTTAAAAATATGAAATTTAGTAGTTATGAGAAAAAAACATGTCCCAGAAAAAAAACATGTTTTTTTCACAGTTTTTTTCATGTTTTTTTTTCAAGTCAGAAAAAAAAAACGTTTTCTACGACACTATGTAAGCCATAATTTTTTGCCTGTAGTATACTTGTATATATTTTTTATTTTCATATAAAAAGGTTTCCTAATGGTTTAAAGTAATTTTAAGGAAGTTTTAATTGTTTTTGTACGATTAGTGTTGTTTCCGTGATTGTTGAAGCTCATAAAAGGTTTGTCTATGCCTTTACGTTTTTCTGAAATATTCTATATGACTAAATAAGCTTCAGTTATCAGTAATGTACAAGAATAATTGGTAATTAATTTTGTATTTCCGTCAATTATATGATATAGTTATGTACAACTCTAATTTTTTATCACATGTTCATTAGAATATTTCTCTGGTGATATTAGGGTGATTTTTGATCAAACGAAGAGGGTCTTTCCAGTGGCGTAGCTAGGCCACCAAGGGCCCCGGTGCAAAAAAAATATTTTGGGCCCTCAGGCCAGACGGGCGACCTTTTTTTTGCTTTGTGTGCTGTTAGGGGCCCCCTGAACTGAGGATAGGACGGGGCCCCTTGAATTGTTCTTTAGGGGCCCCGTGAGCAGCGAGGGCTCCTGGGGCTCCTGTGTTCTCAGGGGCCCCTTAGACGATGGTAGAGCTAAAAAAAAAGGTCGTCAGTTTGCCGTGAAGGCTCGTGGGGCCTCTAAACTGCGCTTGAGGGCCCCTAGAGGTGCGCTTAGGGGCCCCTTGAGGTATGCTTGGGGGCCCCCTGAGCGTGAGGGCCCCGGTGCACTGCACCGCCTAGTCCCATAGGTTCTTTCAAAAATAAGAACAATCAATTTCTCAATATCCAACACGCGAAGGGATTGCTCGCGCAACCAAATGCAAACAATCTCTAATCTCGTCGCCCTTGCGTATGTTTGCTCCACTCGACTCAAGCACTCACAACGGACGGAGTCACATAACATTCCATGTGTTTCGATTGGAGCGATTTGTTCGCGAGTATTCAGGCGTATTCTCGCGAATACGCGTCCACTGGACGGCCAGCCTATAGGGGTCAGATATTGGAATAGGTACTGAATTGTCCCATGTAATATATCAACTAACCTGCAACTATTGCCCAGTATAATGCATCGATTTGACCAAAAATCCACTGGCCATCAGAATGAATAGGCACAGGCAAACAATATTCTTCCAGAACCCTCACCACCCAATATCTTGCCATTCCACGACTCGTAAGACAAACAATTTCAGTTTTTTCTACACCGTCGACGTCATCAGCCTTCTCAAACAGAAGTATCATTTCTGAACTCAGAAAGTGGGAACTGCTGGCGAATAGTACAGGTCTCAAGATAACACTCAGTAATCTTCCGTCTTCTTCATCAATGCCCCAAGAACTCTATCTCTTCCTACATGAAGCGCCTCTCACCGGAGCTAATCTTTGAGTACTCTATAATAGTATGGGTTTGGGAGAGACTATATTAGCCTCTTCCAACCAAATGGCAACCTCTCCTTCACGTGCTGCACCCCATTTCCACGGATGAGGCTGTGGCGACTGAAAGAGTCCCGGTATAAGGAGTCGCCCACTGCTTGCCAACGACACGGAGGGTGGAAGAGCGGGGAGTGGTTCAGGGCACCCTCTTACCCTTTGGGGTGGAAACGGCCCCAAAAGGTGGATGACTCAGAAATAATCAACGGCATGGGGATGCAGAAGGCAACGGGAAACCACTGCATTAAAGACTCTAAGGGATTCCTAGGCTATGTAATCCTCTCAAATTGCATATAGTATCATACCTTCTTCCTGGATAATATATTCTGGAGGTAAAATAGTCCACCAAACGGATCTCCGGGTGGGGACTGGTCGGGGAGGAGTCATCGGAATGAGTAGACACATTCTGCGAATCGGAGCGTGGAATGTTAGAAGTCTGAAGAGGGCAGGTAGGTTAGAAAACTTAAAAAGGGAAATGGAAGGACTTAAGTTAGATGTCTTCGGGATTAGTGAGATTAAGTGGAAGAACGCACAGGATTTCTGATCGCAGGAATACAGGATAATTAGCACATAAGCTGTCAATGTAGTCATTGGTGTAGGATATGTAATGAATAAGAAACTAGGAAAACGGATGAGTTATTGTGAACAGTTTAGTGACAGGATTATTTTGATGAGGTTAGAAACTAAGCCAGCTCCAACCAGGTTAGTACAAGAGTACATGCCAACATCACAGGAAGATGATGAAGAAATAGAGAAAATATATGCTGAAATTGAAGAATTAATCCAATATGTTAAGGGGGAGGAAAAGATAATAATCATGGGTGATCGGAATGCGGTAGTGGGAGTAGGAAAAGTGGAGAGTACTGTAGGAAGTTTTGATTTAGGAGAATGAAATGAGCGAGGAAGCAGATTGTTAGAATTTTGTGAAAGATATAAACTAGACGTGGCAAACACACTATTTAATAATCATGCTAGAAGGATATACACCCTGAAACGTCTAGGGGATATAGACAGATATCAGCTAGATTATATCATGGCCAAAGAGAGTTTCAGGAACCAAATAATTGCGCAGGCTTCCGCGGTCGTTGTAAGTATTATCTTGGTTCTCCGGGTGGAGACGCGTCATATTTTTGAAATCTAACTTTTCGGCCATCGTGCTGTGGTCTTCATCAGAACTTCTGCAGAACTCTGCTGAAGGCCACAGCACGATGGTCGAAACGTTAGGTTTTAAGCATTCGACGCGGCTCCACCTGGAGAATCAAGATAATATTCAAGAAACAACTTCTAGACTGTAAAAAATACCCAGGAGCAGATACCATATTCTGATAGTTATGAAGCGCAGGCTGAAATTCAAGAGAATAAAGAAGCAATACAAATAGAACAGATTGGAAGTGAATAAACTGAAACAATATAACCTGAGATAAAAGTTTTCAGAAATGGTAGATGTGGGTCTAAGTAGTAATTCTGAAAAGGACTCAAATGAGGAACCGAAATAATGAAAGCTGGTAAAGAGACATTAGACTTTCAGGAACAACCTGCCTGAAAACCTTGGATCACAGAAGAAATTTTGAAGTTGATTGATCAGATTAAACAGAATTTTGGAGAAATGAAGAAAAAGAGGTATAAACATTAAAGCAGCAGATGGGAAACCTCTTCTAAGTTCAGAATATAGACCTAACTGTGGAAAGAATACATAGAGAAACTGTATGATGGAGATAATTTGAACAACAGTGCATTAGAAAAAGAAGTTGACGTCGAAATTGATGATTTAGGTAATTCTGTTTTGAGGACATAATTTGATAGAGTTTTGAATAATTTGAAATCTAATAAGGCAGTTGGAATTGATGAAATTTCTGCAGAACTTCTGAAATCACTATGAGAAAAAGGAACACAAAGATTCTTCAAATTTATGTCAAAAAGTTATAAAAACAGGAAAGATTGCCACCTTTTTTTTAATAAAAGTGTCATCTTCACACTCCCACGAAAGCATAAGCCGACAGATGTGAGAATTATCGCACTATAAGTCTAACATCACATGCTTCAAAATTACTGACCAGAATAATATACAGAAGAGCGGAAAGTGTAGTAGAAGGGATGGTAGGTGAAGATCAGTTTGGGTTTAGAGAAGCAATTCTGGCATTAAGATTAATACTTGATGAGCGGATCAAGAAAAACAAAGATACTTTTATTGCTTTTGTTCATTTTGAAAAAGCTTTTGATAATGTTAGGTGTGACAAGGTGTTCAAAATTTTAAAGAAGTCGGTTCTAAAATACTGAGCTAGAAGGATACTTTTTAAACTTTATAAGAATCAAGTAGCTATAATAAAAGTAGAGAATCATGTGAGACATGCATCAGTTAAAAAGGGTGTGAGACAAGGTTGTAGCCTGTCCCCATTAATATTCAACTTTTATGTAGAGAAGAAGCAATAAAGGAAGTGAAAGACAGTTTTGAATGTGGCATGAAAGTTCAAGGTGAAAAATCAGTACGCTACGATTTGCTGATGACAATGTCTTGTTAGCATAACAGGTTGAGGATATTGAGAAGTTATTGAATATTATAGTCAAAATACTGAAGGAAGATTTTTGTCTAAACATAAACCAAAGCAAGACATAAGTGATAAAATGTAGCAGAAGTGATACAACTACTAGTAGGTTAATATAAAAATTAGGTCAGATGCGATAGCAGATGTTAGTGAATTTTGTTTATTGGGAAGTAAAATTACCACTGATAGACGAATCAGGAATGATGCTAAAAGCAGTAGCGAAAAGATCCTCCATGAAAAGGAAAAATATTTTAGTTTAAAAATACAGGGTGAGTCAAAAGTCGCAGTACACCCTTTTATTTCAAAACCTCTGCAGGAATTGGGAAACCTGAATATTCCAGTAAGGTATTGGTGAGGTGACCTATCTTTTACGGTATGTACCGAACATGGGCGCCATCTTGAAATCGGCCATCTTGAATCTAAGTCAATTTTTTTAAATGGAAAGAGGGTCGTGTGACACATCAGATAACATCAGTATTTTCTCACAAGTTCATTCCTGTAAACAGATTTGAAATAGCAGTTGTGGTTCAAAAGTTACATAGCTTTTTGTTGCAGAAAACTGAAGATGGCTTTGACCAAGGAGGGAGAGAATTGAAATCATTTGATGTCTGGAGAACGAAGTTTCCGTGTCATAGCTGCAGATTTTAACAACCGGCACGCAGAAAGACCTCAAATTTCACACAACACTGTCAGGTGCTTAATTTCCAAATTCCGAGAAACTGGGACTGTGGCTGACAAGGCACGGAGTGGCCGTCCAAAAAGTGCTACTGACGAGACACCTCAACAATGGTTTTGGCGTCCTTCGTGAAGAGCCCACAACGCAGCACACGACGTTTGTCAGCAGAATGTGGAATCAGCCAGTCATCGATCATACGAATCCTTCATGCCCATCGATGGCATCCATTCAAGATTCAGTTACTCCAGCACCTAGCAGAGGATGACCCAGACAGACGTATGCAGTTTTGCATGTGGACCTTGGAGGAACATCAACAAGATCCCTCTTTTGCACAAGGCATATTGTTTAGTGATGAGGCAAACTTTTATGTCAGTGGTGAAGTTAACCGTCACAACCACAGGTACTGGAGTGACCACAATCCACGCTGGATGGAACCTTCCAAGGTAGTTGGTGACGTAAAGGTTATGGTGTGGTGTGGGATATAGGGTACCCGTGTAATTGGACCCATTTTCATTGGCGAGAACCTAAATGCTCAACGCTATCTGGAAATGCTGCAAGAAGTGGTTTTTCCAGCAGTCCTGAATTAAGATGGCAGCTTTCCCTGCTACTTTCAACAGGATGGCGCTCCACCACACTACGGAGCAGTTGTTCGTCACTGGTTAGATGGTCAATTTCCTGGTCACTGGATTGGCCGACATGGTTCTGTGGAATGGCCACCCAGATCACCTGATCTCACACCACTTGACTTTTATCTGTGGGGCCATTTAAAGCAACTTGTGTATGCAGAGAAAATAAGAAACAAACACCATCTCCAGCAACGCATTGTAGGCGCGTGTGCCAGCATTTCTGCGGAAATCCTTCTACGAGTGCATGATGATTGGATCCAGCTCCTTCAAATGTGCGTTGACCGAGAGGAACAACATGTTGAATACATAAAATGACTGTCCTTTCTGGAGAACACTGCGGCTTGTAATTCTAACCGAAATATGTTGTAACTTTTGAACCACAGCTGCTATTTCAAATCTGTTTACAGGAATGAACTTGTGAGAAAATTCTGATGTTATTTGATGTGTCACACGACCCCCTTTCTATTTAAAAAAATTGACTTAGATTCAAGATGGCCGATTTCAAGATGGCGCCCATGTTTCGGTACATACCGTAAAAGATAGACCACTTCACCAATACCTTACTGGAATATTCAGGTTTCCCAATTCCTGCAGAGTTTTTGAAATAAAGGGTGTACTGCGACTTTTGACTCACCCTGTATTGATACAGGACTCAGAAAGAACTTTTTTAAAATACTATATGTGGAGCACAGCACTTTATGGTAGCGATATGCTTTAGGAATCCCAGACAGAAGGAAAATTGAAACATTTGAAATGTGATGCTATAGATGGATGCTGAAAATTAGGTGGACAGTTAAAGTACGAAACGAACGAGTCTTGGAAATGATGGGCAAAAAAAGAACTTTGAGGAAGAGTGTTACAGAAAGAAGAGACAGGATGGGAGGTCATATTTTGGATTTAGGATAGGTTAATTTGTTTGAGGTGGGAACAGTCGAAGGTAAGAACTGCAGAGGAAGACAGAGATTAGAATATATGAAGCAGAATATTGAGGACGTGTGTCGTAAGGGGTGTGTTGAGACGAAAAGGCTAGCGCAAGATAGAAAGTGATGGAGGAGTGCGTCAAACTAGTCGAGAAACGACGACAGAAAAAAGCCAAGAGAAATTATGAATAATTTACAAAAAATGCTGAAAGAATTTGAAGCTGAAATTTGTAGGAAGAAAAATAGGTGGGTACAGAAAAGGTGAAAATTAGGTTAGTAGGGAATTTGCCACCGGAGTGTGCATTCTATCGCAATTACATTAAATTAATGTGGAAGGCTATCAAGTATTGCTATTAACGTGGGCAAGGACAAATTGGTCCCTAGTTTTAAATTTATATGTAAACTCATATTTCCCAATGTCCTGCAACTAAATAAGTTACTATCACTAACATTCCTATGTCCTTTGTAGTGGATATGGATAATTTGTTTTTTAGGGAGCGCAAAGAACTATTTATTTTTATTGGCATTTGGGTGTGTACCATACAGCCAGCGGATTACATCTAATGAAATACATATTATCCTTTGGTTAAGTACAGGTCAGATTTACAATTTATGAGTGCATACACATTTATCGATATATGGCATACAATATATGTATAAAAATATGTGGCATACAAATTTATAAAATACAATATTTAACATGCAAGATATTAAAATGTTTCACTCAGATTATTCTATTGGTCAGCGTTGTTATAGGATTTGTTTTTTGTTGAGAGTATATGGTTTTGTTTAAGGTCCGCCCGTGTGACTTCTTTATTCGGCTCGTTCAGGTGTCATATTTCGATGTTCCTCGCTGCAAACTTGAAGAGGGTCATGAAGATTTCCGCTTTATTCTTTTGAAGGAGGTCTGCACCTTGGTAGGCAGTTCTGCCCCGAGACTGCGCAACTCTGCTATTAATATTGATGATTCATCCCAATGTCGTCTGCAGGCAAAAATATGTGGTCAATATTCCCAAAGCTTCTGCCATCACACTCACACATGGGGGAGTTGACCATGTTGATCCTGTAGAGGTGGCTGGATAGCGACCGTGGTTGAATTTCAGTCTGGAGACAAATGATGTGACTTCCTTGTAGTTGGCGTGTTGTCGTACCAGTGGGTCCGTGGGATTGTTGGTGGATCTGTCTATAATGACTAGCTTTGTGTAGGTCTTTTGATCTCCACTCTCTGTTCCATTCCGTTCTAGCTTTATTACGGAGTAGGGGGATCAAGTCAGAGGCCGGAATATGTTTTATTTTTATGCCGTGATGTGGTGCTGCCTTAGCCAGCCGATCAGCTAATTCATTGCCTTCTATTCCGGCGTGACCTTTAGTCCAGATAAATGTTACCTCCGAGCCATTTTCTCTAAGCCTTGCTACCAACTGTAGGACCTCGTATAAACCAGCTTCTTCCGTTGTCCGCTGCAAGGTTGGATAATCTCAGTAGGACGGATCGAGAATCTGATAAAATAACCAGCCGGTCTGTCCGCAACTGTAGGCCGTATTCTAAAGCTTTCACAATGGCTTGTAATTCAGCAGTGTAGACCGATGTTTCTTCTGGTAGGTGATATAGGCCCCACTTTTCATTCGCAGGATCCACAAAGGCGCAACCCACCAATTTTCGGATTTAGAGCCATCCGTGTATAGGCATGTGGGATTGCCTGCCAGATTCGCAATGTGGTTCTTCAAATAGCTTCGTTATTACCACCTTCCGTCATAAATTTTATGTCCAGGATAATATCTAGTCTCATCATGGCGCTCATAGTTTTATGCAAATGTACGGAAGGAGGCAGCCTATGGATTATGTTACTGTATTGTTTTACCTCCGAGAAGGCAGTTGTGAGGGGAGGGGCCTCCTTCTGTTGCCAGTACGTCCGATTCGTGAGCTGAACTGTAAGAGCAGATATTTTTGTAATGATTTGGTTATCCTTTATTTCAAGTAGTCTTAGGATGAACTTGCGCCAACGGATGTGTAGGGGCGGTTCTAAACATTCCACCAACAGTGCTTTTGTAGATGTGGATGTCATGGCCCCGGTGCACAGTCTGAGCGATCGAACTGGCATTTATCGATTTTGTTTAGTAGTATTTAGAGGCAGATCCAAAAAAACATATTGCCATAGTCGAGATGAGGCGGACGGGTGCTCGATACAGCATTAGTGTAGTTTTAATATCGCACCCAAGCTTTACCTGTCACTGCTCGAATGATGTTGATCGCCGCTTCGCTCTTTTTGGGTATACAGTATGTTGGATATGACCTGACCGTCTCAGGTTGGAGTCTAGCTTTAGACCAAGGTATGATACGGTTTTCCGCACTGGGAAGTTGAAATGTCCCAGGACATATTGTCGTCTGAAGTATGTCGTGTAAATATGATGACGGACGACTTTTCAGGGTAGAGGTCGAAGCCGTTGTTCAACATCCAAGTCGCCAATCTCTTAATGGTAGCACTTAATGCTCTTTTGCAGACCTGCAATTACAGAAAACTTGAATAAATGCATACGTCGTCCGCATACTGAAGGATCTTAACATTCTGTAATGCAGTTTCGTGTAGGTCAGTGGAGTAAATGTTAAAGAGTAGTGGTGACAGGATCGAGACTTGTGGTAATCCTTTGGACGACAGTCTAGGACCATATGTTTTGTTCCCCTCTCATATGATCAATATTCTATTCTCGAGTAATGCAATCATGTTGTCTATAGAACTGTGCGGGAGCTTCAATCTCCTTAATTTATTAGCCAGGATAGGGAGAATAACGTTGTCGTACACGTTAGAGAGGTCATTGAACAGTGCGGTTAGGTATTGGTTATTACCATGACACAGAGCGGTGACTAGGTGCGCTAATATTTCATTTGTCCCCTTGACTCTACGGAATCCAATCTGCGAGTCTGGCAATAGGCGCTTATGTTCAATGTACCACTCCTATCTCTCCCTTATCATTCGTTCCAACGTTTTCATGGAACAGGAGAGTAGAGAAATTGGGCGAAACGGCGAGCTGTCTGAAGGGTCCCTGTTTGGTTTAAGTATTGGTACTACTATTATCGTTTTGATGGATGGCACATGAGTTCTGGATGTCCATTATACTGTTCATAATCTGCAAGTAGTGAGCTTTTCCGTTTTTTTGGCAGGTTGATCAACATGTCGTAGTGGATATGATCTGGGCCCGGGCTGGAATTGTTTGTTTCAGTAAGCGCGTTTTCTAGCTCCTCGAGAGAAAATGGTTTTAGAAGGGGATGATCCATATTGCTGTCCCATTTATTACTGCCGATATTTTGGAACATCCAAATTTTCCAATAGTCGATAGAGTGAAATCGACAAGTGTGCTATCGATCCATGAAAACACAGGTGATATAATTTGTCATATAATTTTCTTCGCTATCTGTATCATCTCTGCTTTTGTTGTTGTTGTTTTGTATGAATTGAGGTTAAAATAAATGGGTCTGGCTTATAAGATAAAGGTTGGCAAAATGCCTGTGTTCTGTAGATATTTCACTGCCTCTATGAGAAAGCATAGGACCAATTTCTTTGTTACAACGCCTATATTTTACGTTAATGCATGTGAGTACATATTTATAGTATGTAGCTAGGTAATTTGCTGAAAATAAGGATTAATAAACTGTTGTAACTGAAAAATTATTGTGTGTCTACATTTGCATTTTTCTCAGCACCCCACATAGGACATCTCTACAGTGTGCTGTTAGCGGATGCACTTCAGAGGTTTCAGAAATTATTGTACAATAGGCAGTGCATTTTCAGCACTGGGACCGATGAACATGGAACCAAAGTGCAACAAGCTGCCTGCGCGTTTAATTATACATTGCCTGAATATTGTTCCACAATATCTGAAAGTTACAAGAATTTGTTTGAAAAATTTGATGCTTGCTTTACTAATTACGTAAGAACGACTGAAGAAAAACACAAGGAAACTGTTCATTACTTTTGGGTAAGTACTTTTTATAGCTGTGGAAAAATATTAGTTACCGGAGATCGCTATCCCGCAAGGAATTGGCGTTATTATACAGCAGTAGTCTAAAGCGAGCCACGACTAGACATACTTTTCGAAGTACATTTAAATGTGTGCTGGTTTAGGGTGTATTACAGCATAATTTCTGCTTAAAATAATGGAACAGGCTGTATTACAATGGAAGCTCCATCGCAATGCGAACCACCTTAGAAGAAATGCATACGGTTGCTGCAATGTTCAATTGTTCTTAAATAATATCACCCAAAGAACGTGTGTACAAATTTTTATGTCAATAGATAAATTCCTTCTAAGGTGGTTCGCATTCTGGTGCTACCACAATGGAATTACTGATTGAAAAAAAGTCTTGCAATTGACTATGGCAGTATTTTGAAGTCAACGTGAATGTTGTGGAATTGCTATCTCTAGTAAACCCCAACCAAAAGCTAATCATTGTTGAATAGTGCTGTCAGTTGTTGTGTAATAACTGGGATTCATCAAGGAATTGTCTTTTTGGCCTGAAAACTGTTCCACACATTTGTTGGGTGATATTATTTAATATATGTTGCTTTTAAAGCTGTAAAAGATATTCATCCTCACAAACTTCACTTGAAAAGTGCCGTGACGTTAAGCAGTGAGCGATTGGGAGAAGACATGTATAATGATAGTGCAAATGTTCCTTCGACTATATTGTTTAGTTATATGTTTCTATTACACCTATCAAGATAGTGCATAATGCATAAACCTCAAGCAAAAAAAAAAAAAAAAAAAAAAAAAAAAACTGCCGTAACGTTACACACTAAGCAATGAGAGGACGCCATTTGTTATCTTACACAACCTTCAGCGATTCTAATATTTGCAACAAACTGCATCAATGACCAACAACGATGAAAATCAAACAAAGTTAACTTTAAAAACAACATTTCAAGTCCATTAAGCTACAAAAACTGAGCATGGTGGGTGAAGGGTTAACGTTCTGGCCTTGCATTTGGGAGGGCGCTGGTTTGAATCCCCGTCTGGGCATCCAGATTTGGGTTTTCCATGGTTTCCCCAAATCACTCCATGCAAATGCTGGGATGCTTCCTTCCAAAGGCCATGGCCGAATTCCTTCCCATTCCTTGTCCCCAGTCCCATCCCGCCTCTAATGACCTCAGTGAAGAGGAGGCGAATAGCCAAGGTAAAAAACATTAAAAAAGCTACAAAAGGAAGCGTCTATGTCTATTCTGGTCCAGGTTACATCCAACCTATCCGCAGGCGCCGCTAATGATTCTGCTTAAAAATCATAACTGAAATGCATAGGTGGGCACAATTAATCGAAAAGTTAACTTTGTTAATTGTTAATCTGCTACTTAAAAAGTTAACTTCGATAATTGTTAAAGCATTACATTTTTTCAAGTTTAACGCAAGTTAAAGTTAACCATCCAAAAGCGGAACTGATGTTTATATTTTGCAAAATAAGGCAAGCAGTGACAAAGTGCTATTTACTGTGATGTGAATTAATAATACGCCTACCCAATGTCCTTCTGGAAACTGAGTTTTTATTTCAACATTTAAACCAGTTTCTCAGACGTATCGGATTCTTCAACATGTACTGGAATCATGTTGGCAACGAAAAGGTTTACGATACATTGGTCCACGCCCGCTTGGAATATGATGGTGCTGGTAGCTACGATGCTAAATGTTTTATTGACATAAACTTTTATTAGCAGATGGAAGTTAAATCAATTCTGCTGCTATCTACACCAGAAGAAGCCACAGCAATTGAAGTAGGTTTTGAATTATTTTTCTTTTACCTACGAGTTAGCCCTGCTTTTACTTTTTCTTCAAATTGTTTATATTTGGATATATGCATCCTCTTCATATGTTGTTCAAGATTGTTAAGGATAGACATGTGAGCCTTGACTGTAGAAAGTTCAGGCAAATACTGTTTGAATTCATAAAACTGTTCTCCCAGTCTAATTTAAATGTAACATAATTGCATAAATGTGTCCCAGGATTTTTAACATTCTCATTGCTATTGTTAGAATAATGCTTTCACTAGTGAAGTCAAGAGTTCAGTTTCCATAATGTAATCATGTAATGGATGCCAGTTTAATTTATTTCTCTAATGAACACCAAACCAATACCAACTAAAAAGTGACATTTTCCTGGCAGTAAAAAATGTTAGATTATAAAAAATTAAATCAATCACCGATCCAATTGGATACGAGTAGTGAACTCTGGTTTTCAGACTTAAAATAGAAACGCTCCAAAACTCCAGCTTTCCTGCTCACACCCACGCCATGCCTAGCATAACAGTTGTATGTGCATCACACTTGCACTTCATATTACCTAACTTTTTGCCATCCGACTCGCCGAACGGTTGAGTGTGGTGTGGCGCGCTATTCAAACAAACCAAATATATCAACTACCAGTATAATGGACTAAATTTAATGGTAGTTCAATTTACCAGAAGTTAAAGACTATTAACGATTTTTATGTTAACTTAAAAGTTAAATTTTTGCAATTTTGTTAACTTTGTTAATTAACAGTTTTCTGCCCAGCTGTGCTTAAATGTTTAATAAATCCAAATTTCTGGCGAATTATGTTTTAACAAGAACCAAATGACATTTTAGTACAGGCTGCATTTGAACTATTCAAACTTGATTCCTTCGATCTAATGCTGAAACAAGGATATCTCCGCTTTTTCAACCTAAATAAAACCTATGTTAATATTGCCGCAACCTACTTTGATAAATGCCGTTGAGTATTAACATTTTGGACATAACTTGCAAATATGTTTCTTGACAATGTAATACCTATTATCGTTGGATGTTGCATATGTGTACATAAGTAAGACGTCTAACATTCGCTTACGGTTCAACATTGTGGCAGTTTTTGTGTGTGTAATTGGTTCCATATTTATATTTGTGATGGCTGTGATAGCACCATATTCCCAAATAATATAATTAAAAGAACTTGTGCATGATCATCATACTTCGCTATAAGGCTTCTCCCAGTCACTCGCTGTATAGTGTTACAGCTATTTTTAAGTGAAGTTTGTGAGGTATATATATATTTTACATCTCTATGAGCAACACACATTAAACAATGTAATCTATCAAACATGTGTAACAATTTTCAGAACAAATGGACAATTCCTTTATGAGTCCCAGTAAATACATTAGAGCTGCTCTCTCTGTTAACAGTGAACTGTAATTGTTATGTTACCAAATGTTTCAAGAGATAAAAGCTGCTTGTATTTTGATTCCAGCAGAAAAATAATATATATGTAGGGGAATTACCTCATGAACAAGTGTTCCATTGATATTAATAATAGTAAAAATAACAGAATCCCTTCAAGTTTCAGATGCCATTTTCTGAGTTGTACGTACTGACGTGAAAAGGTTTTTCATGAACATTTGGTAATAAGCCATCTGCAAAATCTTTTGGAATTACTATACCTTTAAATATTATTTGAAGCAAATCAGAAGCTGCATACCAGAAGAATAGAAAAGTACTGTAGAATAACCGGTTCATAAAGGTAGAGGGACGAATAAATTCAAAAATTTGTTTGACCTTGGGTATAGGTAAATTTATAATGAGCTTGATATCAAACAATATTACTAACATGTACGAGGAAAGAAATTGGTTTGTAAATCAATGACATTGATTTAGGAGTTGTTCATATGGATCCAAAATTAATTTAATTGCTGTGGAGTGGAATGCTTTGGTGGAAATTTCCCTGAATACCCATCTTTCATTTTTCTTGGAGTATGTGCAAGATATTTTGGATGAAATAGACTAGTGAGTTTGCAGTATATAACTGGGTCACTCAAAGTATTTTGACGGAGTGAGTTGTATAATGTTGGTAAGTATGGTAAAAACCTTTGAGGCAACTTAGGAAGTGACACTGTATGGAAAAATTCTTTGCAGGTAATAAGCAAGAAGTCAGGGTAGGAAATGTAGTCATTGTTCTAATATAAATGACGACTTGGTCGTTAAAAGTTTGCACATGATGTAATGCTAAATAATGTGTTGTGTAATCAGCTTTAGAGCAATGGATTTCTCTGTGGATTCATGGAATAAAGAATAGAATTAGCTTTTTTTTATAATACTGATATGCGTTATGGATTTTCTTGTGGTTTGACTCAGTTTAGGAGCAATTAAAATAAATTTTGTAATTTATTCAATCATTTTTAGTGCCTTAAAAACAAATTTGATACATTCTTTACAAAACTAAACTACATCATACCATCAGAACTATTATTTTTCACGCTAAAGTTTTTGGCCATAGTCTATATTAATATTATAAATGCGTAAGTAACTCTGTCTGTCTGTTTGTTACGTTTCTTGGGCTAAACGGCTACTCCAATCGTGGTGAAATTTGACAAGGAGATGCTATTTGACATTAGGATGGACATGGGTTACCATATTATATATAGATAAGAACATATTGTCATTAAATTATGAAAACTGTCTGAACTGTGAAAGACAAACGCATAATATCTCTATATTTTTGTAATGCGTAACATTAGAGAGCAATGGCAGCGTAGTGCAGTTGTAATGTGCTTGCTTCTTAAGAAAACTACCGTGTCGCTTCGGTTTCAAACCCCACTGGGTGCAAAATTTTTTATGAATTGTTTTTCATAGTTTGAGCCAAGCCTACGATTTTGTAGTAAGGATACCATGTTCTGGAAAATATTTGGCGATAGAATAGTGTCCTAAGCATTTACTTTATTCAGGGTATACTGGTTCCACAGGCAGTTTTTGTATGATCTAAACTAATAATATTATATATGCAAAAGTAAGTCAAGTTGTGTTTTTTTTATGTTTTGTGTATACCGAAATACTTTGTATCATTAGGAACGAAATAGGATACTTTTTTCCGATATGAATAAATGAGACAGGTTTGACAGTAGAATGGTATATCGATAGCTTTCCTGTTATATTATGCCGACATATCTTAGGTAGCTTTCAGCTTTGTGTATCTAATTCTAGCAATCAAATTCTAAATCCAAGCGTACAAAGTCACGGGTAACAGCTAGTAATGCAACGATTTTACCCTACGGCAAATGCATTCTTTGAAAAGACATTGAAACATGCCATGTTTTGTGCCCAAACTGTTATAATATGATTATTATTGCTTCAGGTATCGTGTCAATCTACCCACTTTTCACTTAAATACCGAAGTTATTTTCATATGAATTTCCTGCTTCTTTTACTAGTTATGAGAAACAAGTTGGTCAAACAGCATATCTTTCATATTTGTTGTGTCAGCAGGTGTGAATTACAAAATAGTACCACGAATATCATAACCCAAGTGTGGTGGGTGAGCAAAAATGCACTGGCCTCACATTTGAGTAGATGTGGGTTTGAATCTCTGTCCGGCCATGCAGATTTGGGTTTTCCATGATTTTACCAAATTTTTCCTGGATGTTTTGTTTTAAGTCCATAGACGAATTCCCTCCTATTCCTTGCCACCCATATCCTGTGATGAGGATACAGTTTCCTGTGGTCTTGCAGTCAAATGAGATTCCTCCTCACCATGACACACTACTTCTCCCAGCATGTGATGCTATCATACCAACTTTCATAGTCACTTAAACAATCCATAGCATATTCCCTTGTAACAGACTACACTGTAATATTATCATCATCTCCTCTGATCGGAATATCTTCCTCCTCGTAAGACATTTTGCTAGGATTAGAGAGGAAGGCCATTAGGTTATTTATTTTTTTCCCTTTTGTATAGAAGGATAAAAAAGGAAACTGCAGCTTTCCACAATTTTTGGTAGCATGGCATAGACACAAGTATTTACACAGGCAAACATTAATCACTGTTATTGTTGGCCTTAAAAAGTTACTAATTTAATAAATACAGTACCTGGGTGACCGATCTTTGCTTGGCATCTTTTGATTTCTGTTCAATATGCAAGATTTTGTGTGAAGTTTGATTAAAGTTAAACATTTTTCTTGAAGGCTTCCTTGGCATTTCAAAGTGCATAGTTCCTTGCTGTAACCAAAGAGAAGCTTAGCTAACATCAGTAGACTAACTGGTATCTGAAACTGAGCATGGTGGGCGAATGGTTAATGCTTTGGCCTCATATTCCGGAGGACGCTGGTTCGAATCCCCGTCTGGGTATCCAGATTTGTTTTCCATGGTTTCCCCAAATCACTCCAGGTGAATGCCAGGATGCATCCTTCAAAATGCCTAGGCCAACTTCCTTCCCATTCCCATCCTGCCTCTAATGAACTCAATGTTGACGAGGCGTGTAGCAATAAGTAAAAAACATAAGTATCTGAAACTTCTACGAGATGATGACGCCGTTACCAAGATATCAAATACAAGAACTGCTCAATTGTTTTTTTTTGTAAAATCATGTTACAAACTTGAAAAGCAAAACGTTATCTAGGCTGCATATGAAATTTCACCCAGATTGTTAGAACCATTTCCGAGATCGTCTGGTTTACCACATCATAAATTGTTTTTAAAGATAAATGCTATTATTATGTTAAATTGAATTCTTAATGCAAATCGGGTATTAATGGTGCAAGATTAGTGGTGATTCACCTAGGTGAATACATCTTGAGTGCTAAATTCATTCACTCCAATAAAGCTATGCCCATACCCTGTATTAACCTTACACCCTGTGATCCCTTTGTGCCTTTCCAGATCATAAGAAAACAATTCCCAATAAAAGTAACCATTGTTATGACCATTAATAAAGCACAAGGTCAGATGCTTCAAAACACAGGATTGTATTTACCAGAACCTGTTTTTTAGTATAGACGCCCGAGTAATTCTGTAATGTTTGTGTTAAAGTAAACAATGATCACATTATAGCTGCTAACATTGTTTTCAAATAAGTTTTGTAAAGTAAAGAAGTTTGATCTTTTTTAAATGTTTACAATTAAACATTTATTATTTAATGATAATGACTTTTTACAGTAAAAGTGATATTTATTGCTAATCTTCAAAATAAAACACCTTTAATTAATAAATATATTTGCATTTACTTATTTCCACATTGTTATATTACCATTTGGTGACTGACCATGATATTGTGCGAAATATTCATGCGGGTCAGCTAGTATACAAGAATTGTTCATTTAAAGAGTTCCTTGCTCTAAGCAAAGAGAAACTTAACCAACATCAGTAGGCTTACTGGTACCTGAAACTTCTATAAAATGGTGTTAGAGCCATTTCCAAGATGCCAAATTGCTCATTATTTGTAAAATTGTGTTTCTGCAGGGTAAACACCTGTTTAAATAAACTTGAAAAGCAAAACGTTTTCTAAATACGAAATTTCCCCCAAATCTTTAGAGCTGTTTCCGAGATACCAAATATATGTATCTATAAAGTGAAAATCAGGTAAATTTGAACTAGAAAAACTCAGAAACTACTGAACAGACTTCGAAGGGTTTTTTACAGTTTTAAAGTTATCTCAATTGAATTGTTTGGTGTATAATAATCATGTTTCAATGTTACATAACACCTGAACATTAAATGAAATTCTGAATGTATGATGATAAATACAAAAGGTGTAATGACTATATGTTGCTTACTCTGCAAAAAACTCACTACTTGAATGTCTCTGACCATAGCCTTTAATGAAAGCAATAAAATCAGTTTAAAATATAATAACTAAACTAAACAAAAGATGAAATATTCTTTCCTTTAATTCGGGATACTCAGTTTTTAAATGCTATAAACTATTTGTTTCAACCTTGTTACTCAACATTAAGGGGGTGAGCTAACCCCTGCAATTTTATAATTCATGCATAGAAATCCATAATCTGATGCTGGATGATCATGGATGATCTGATAATGGATGACACTATGCTCCCTACAAATTCAATTTCATATCGATGTTGTTTACATAATACATTGAAAACTATTGTAAATCCTCTTTTTCATCCCCTATTCTCACAGATGTGCAAAGAAAATCTGCATCATTGTAAAGCAAAAATTAATTAATTTTGATCAAACAAATTTCAAACTATTTGCTAGGAATAATGATAACAAAACACATTTTCAAAGTTCCCACATAAATATAGTTTATTCCAGTGGTGTAACTATACCGTTGAGGCCCATGGCAAGATCATTGGATGGGGCCCTCTGTCAGTGCCGCATCTAGGGAGTGAGGCAAACTGGGGCACCCAATTTATTGTCGACTGTTTTTGTTAGTTCCACTATTGCCCCGGGTGAACAATGGATGAAAACTGTTTCAAGGGGCAGCAGGCCTCTCCGGCCATGAGCTGGGGACCTACTCCTGTTGGGTAATGGGGGCCCGTGACACTGGTTATTCCAGTCAAATAAACTGTGAAAATTATATTTGGGGTGGGGGACTGACTCCGTGATTATGTTTCAAACTTTCAGGGATGATGGTTTAAAAGTGAAAGTCATTCTGATACCTCTGACAGTGGAACACATGTACTGGTACTGTTGGTTCCTGGAACATATCATGCCTGTAACTTGTTAACAGATGTGTTTCCATCATGATGGAGCCCCACCTCATTTTGGACTGATGGATCGTAAACACCTGGATTAGACATTCCCTGAAAATGGATAGATAGAGGTTCTGTTACATGTCCAGCACCCCATTTAATTTCTTCTTGTGGGGTCATGTGAAAAGTATTGTGTATGCGTGGCCTTTCGAGACTGAAGAGGATCTCTTGGCAAGAATTCTTGCTGCCTGAGACACTGTTCAAATGACACCGGGGATATTAGAACGGGTACAACAGAAATTTGTGCAACAAAGTCTTGCCTGCATTGATGCTGGTGGATGCCATTTTGAACAATTGTTGTAAATGTAGCATCTTGTGAATCTTGTGCAGGTAAACGGAATTCATATTACTGTTCTGTAGACTTGAGGTTTACAGTGCCTCTGACATCAAGTTAAGTGTGCCGGTACTAGTCCATCAACAGAAGAAATTATTTGAAGGTATTGGGGAGTATTCAGCAGAAAATCTGTCACGATCAGAGTTTGGAAGTTGGGGGCCCTTAGTTGGAGAACTCCGTGTGGCTAAGGCAGAACTTGAGTAGATTTTCGCTTATAACTTTCAACTCAATTGTTTCCAGGCTAGAGTCCCTTACCATTTTCCATCATCCCCGAAAGATCGTAACATTATCATAGAATCACCCTGTATATGCAATGCATTTGTGTGAACTGAAACTGAGCAAATTGAAATTTAGGGATGGGGTATCATTACACTGATACCAGAGACTTCATTTCACTACATCTAAATCAAACATTTTACCCATATTTTAGAGCAGATAAACTAAAGTTTTACCCATTATTTTTCACCTGTTTTTGTTTCAAAAAGAAAGGAAAAAAATAATAATGAATTTTCAACAAACAAATTTCAAAATGTAATATCTTGGTTCTTGGGATGGAACCTCGTCGATTTGTTAAAACCTAGCGTTTCTGCCATCTTGTTGTGGCTTTCACAGAAACGTTAGGTTTTAACAAATCGACGCGGCTCCACCCGGAGAACCAAGATATTACATACAGTGACCGTGGAAGCCTTTGTAATCAAATTTCAAAATATTTGCCATGAGTAATGTTAATAAATAGAATATTCAATTAGAATTTCAGCATTAAAATAAATACAGACACTGCATTGCATACTGATACAAACAGAAATATCACAAAGTGAGTGTTCTTTGAAAAATTGTAAATTTGGGGTAAATATGTCATCCCAATCTTGTCCTTTTTTTTTCAATATGTTGTGGCGGTTTATGGTAAAAGTGTAGCACATTAAAAGAAAGAATATATGGTAAACCACGTGCAAGTTCTGATATTTGGTGGGTGGAATATGGAGAAAAGAAATGAATTTAGACGATAAAATTCCCAAATCACTCAAGGCAAATGCCGGGATGCTTCCTTCAAAAGGCCATGGCCGAATTCCTTCCCATTCCTTGCCCCCCATCCTTTCCTTGCTGTTAAGAGACGTTAAGCAGTAAAAAAAAAAAAAAAAAACTTTCACGGATATTTTTTGCTTCTGGCTTTACACCTCATCAACATTGAGACCATTAGAGAGAAAGGACTGAGGGCTAGGAATAGGAATAAATTTGGGCGCGCCCTTTTGAAGAAACTATTCTGACGTTTGTCTTATGGGGAAACCATAATGTGGATTGCAGAACAGAGATTTGAACACGTGTCCTCCCCAATGTGAGGCCAGAGCATTACCACTCACCCACCATACTCGGTAGGGACTTCATGATGACATCTCTGGTATTAATGTGATGTTTAAATTTTGGGAATACTTGCCCAAAAAATTTAGTTTGCAGTTATGTGCAACATTCATTTTGTTCCAGATTTTTTTTGTTCAAATATGTTTGATGCAGGACTCTGAAAATGTGGGAATAGATCTCCCACCCTGCTCATCCAGCACTTCTACATAGGTTAAGTGAATTAAGAAAGTTTCTTTATTAATCTTCCTCTTGGCAAACAGTTTGTAATTTGTTTGGTTGAATTTTGTGTTTCAAATGGAAAGTGTAAACATCCTTTTCTCGCATCCAACTTGGGGTTCTCATTTCAACCCATTAAATGATTTTCCAAACATGAAATAAATGGGTGTACCTTAGTTTTCACTCTAAACCTATAACATAATGACGTAAAATTGTATTTGGAAAGCTCTGGTTTGAGTAGTTTTCAAAGATAATCTTCTCGAAATTCTGATTTAAAAAAGACAAAACCTCAAAAATCCTTAATTTTTATTTATTATTGATACATTACATATTTTTGCACCAATTTGCTCTTTGATTTTTTTTGTTTTTATGCACAAATTTTGAAAATGCTGAATTTGGTTCACCTCCTTGAAGTTGTCACTAGGTTAAAAAAATTACTTTTCATTACTTGTCATGAAAAAACATTTTTTCCATTTGTTCCATTCCAAAGCTTTCAGTCTAGTTTAACACACCTCAAAATTATTTACTCAGAAAACCTTCTCTGTTAGAAAAACAGTAGTGGAAGTGCTGATAAGTGGGCACTGGTTCAGGAAATGTTACATATCATTAAAGCAATGACAGTTGTAGATATGAGTGTATAGGGATCTGACATCTGTTGTGACAATAATAGATTCTGAAGGAAGTGACGCAGAGAAGCTGCTAACTCTCATGAAGCAACATAGATTTCCTCATATATAGATTTGGACTCATGGGTGAGCACCTAGTAAGTTGACTACTGTGGTGAAGCCTTTGTTTGCAGGTAATATAATGGTGATAATGATATTGTGATTGTTATTGAGGTCTAACGTGTTTCTGTTTAGTTGAGGTTTTTAGTTTAGGATAGAGTTTTCAGAAAGTTGGCTGTGGCAACAGTAGAAGTTAAGAAATCTCGAGTTGTAGGGGTGGTACAGAGGAATGGGTGATAAATCAAGCTGGGAATACAGGTGAGATCTGAAATTCACAACATTTTTCTGCAAAGTCACGCTGTCAATGGAAACAAAATGATAATGCTAACAGAAGACTAAGCATATCATCTAATTTAAGTGTTGGATCAAAAGTTAGACCTACAGAAAGTATTATGAGTTAGGTTTCTGAAAGAATCAAACAACTTTCATACATACTAATCTCAGTCTTTGCAATAATATAACTACGTAAACACTCCTTACCAAAGGAGGCCCTTGCCTGTAAATATAATTTTGTTTCCATGCCATTGTGCCTTCTGTTATGAGAAATAGTGGCCATCTTCTCTATTCTTGACATTATTTTACTTCTTATGCAACCAGTTACAATCATTCCAAATAAGTAGTCATAACATTATTCAAACATAAATATAACATCTAGTAAAGTGATTAGTGTTGCTCATATGGGATACTGCTTAGCTGTATTTTAGTGTAAGTAACTATCATTTAATATAACAAAAGTTTTAATAAATGATTGTTTAAGATTACATTCTTAAACTTCTAAAACAAGGAACCAGTTGGAAGCTGGAATTGAATGTCTAAAAGTTCTAGTACCACTCAAAATATCTGTTCCTATGAGGTGTCAGTAGTAAGGTTGGAAGATAGACTGATTAAAATTAAAAATTGCTTGGTATTTTTTTCAAGTTATAAAAAAATTCAGTGATGTAAATCACCTTTTTCTTAACTGCTGTGCTTTAATGCTTCTGTCTGGCAGAATGTTCTAACGGCAAAGGGTCATATCTACAAAGGGCAGTATAGTGGATGGTACTGTGTTGCTGATGAAATGTTCCTCACCAGTTCTCAGTTGAGAGATGAGAAAAGTGCAGATGGCCATGTTCGAAAAGTATCTATAGAATCTGGCCATCCTGCTGACCTTACAACAGAGGAAAACTACATGTTCCGCCTGAGTGACTTTCAGGATGATTTACTTCACTGGATCAAGAATGGTAGGAATTATAAGCATTAAGTGTGATGTTCTTAAAAACAGTAGAAAATTTGTCATTACTGGAGAGTTGTTCTTAAACAAAGGCAAGAGAAAACATGTATTATGATGTGAACTAGATTAGAATAAAATGAAAGTAATATAATTATCAAAATCCATGTTTTTGCCTATATTAGTGATTACAAAATGATTATCTTTTCTTCTGTAGGAGCTAGTTTTATTATTCTGAAGTAATTGTGTAGGGAACAGTGAACCAACTGTTCTTTGGTTTTGTTTCTTTTCAAACATGGGTATACAAATTTAGATTTTGTGCTGCTTTTTTCCAAATAGTGAAACACATAATGTTAGTGTCTTCAACTTTTTTCTACTCAGGTGCCAAAATTTTATTTGCATTGGTCATACTATTGTCTCAGTAATGTACAGGATACAAATGCAGGATTTTTTTGTACCACATGAAGAGTGCCATTCTTAAATCTGTTCTTAAACTTTTGTAACACACAGTTTCATTATTAATTTCATTAGATAAAGAACTGTCACTATAATTAATCAAAAATTTATTAATTTCACTTGGTTTGTTAGATTTTTGCCTCAATTAGTGTGAGTGGGGTAAAAGATTTGGCAAAACGTGAGTGGAGCCTTGCACAATTAGTATGCTGTACCTTAATGAAATACACAGATATTGGGGTGGTATGTCAGACTACAGTCACTTGGTGAATATATCAATTCTTGACATATTTTCAGGTTAGGAATTGGACTCTGCTCCACACTCTTCATATATTGTATGTGTTGCCATTCACACTGTTAGTGCAGTCGGTCAATTCCAGTCAAATGTATCTCATGTAATTCCATTAGGATGCCATCTTCCCTGGATTAAGAACGCTTGTAGTAAATGCCAAATAAAAAATTTGCTTGCAACTTTTGAAACTATAGGTATATTTTGCATTTCAGCAAGCATGGAGTGATGAGAAATGCCATGTAGCGATATTTATATGGAAAAGAAAGATGAAATATAACTGCATCTCCCCAAAGTGAAGACAGCAGAGGAAAAAACATTGCACAGGCACAAAAAGAACAATATTTTGAAGAAAATTGAAAGGTGTAACTGAACTTGTGCAAGGGCCAATGGTTTTGACTGATGGAGGTGGTTGGGTACCAACAGTAATGTCAGTGGAAATGTTTATCATGGGAAAGAAATTAATAAAAATAAGATAAAAAATGGAACATGTGAAAGAGGTGAAAATTTTTACATTTTTAAGAAATAATAATAAAAACATTAAATAAAAAATGAAATAAGGAAAGCAGGTATTATTTGAGATTCAGGCCTGGAGGATTTCTGGTCTTCAGAATGTGTTGGTAAGCCGGTTCACACCTCCAGAGTTCGGATTGAGAAATGATTTCAGGGAGGCTCCAATGGCTCTTACTTCAAAACAGTTATTGAGGTCACAAGAGTTGTTATAGCTGGTCTAGATTTTAGGAGTAAACTGTTTGGGACAATTCATTCTGATGGATAATGTGTTAAAGGTGAGGCTGATGGCAATGGAGGCAGGTGAGCTGATATACGCGATGGGACATCGTACAGGTGGTATGGCCTATAAAGTGGTTTTGCCAATGATAGAGTTACAATACATTGTAATGGGTGAATGCTTATTTCACATTTTGAAATGAGGCCAGTTACAAGGGAAGGAACTGTAAGTTGTTTTTAGGAGCAATAGAAGACTGGTATTTGTACACAAGTATTTTTTTTAGTTAGGTGGCCTGCTAAAGGTGAAATGGGATATAGTTTGAAGAATAGTGGGGGCAAAGCGAAACATTTCTGAAAAAGATCTGAGAAAGCTGTAGCCACAATGAAGAATCTCATTCAGGGATTCCAAGTCAAAAGAGAACTGGATGAGAAAGACAGGATTATGGTTGGCTTTGGGTTATGTGAGTTGGTGAGGAGGATAAATATCCATCAGAATATGTTTACTCCCAAAATATAGACCACCCTGTTGCTTTCCAAGCTAACTCTCATGACCTTAATAACTGTTTCACAGTCGGAGCCACCAGAAACTCCTAGAAACCACATTCCATTCCGAACTCTGGAGATGGTAAATAGCCTACCAACACATTCTGAAGACCAGACATCCCCTGGAACCATAATCTCAGCTAATACCTGCCTTCCTTACCCTGGTATATCTTATTTAACAGCTTATTTAATTTTTTTATTGTGGTTGCTTTAAATTTTCGCCCCTTTTACGTGATACATTTCTTTATTATTTTGATTAATTTCTTTTTGGTGATTCACATTTCCATTGATATTATTGTTGCACTCCCACCACCTCCAACTGTTAACCGTTGGTCCTTGTGCAAGCTCGGCTACATGTTTCTGTTTTCTTGAAAAATGGCATGGCCTGAAATATTGTGTTAGTGGAGTGTTTTTTTTTTTTTTTTTTTTTGCTGTTGCTCTCTTCCCTTCATCTTTGGTGAATGGTGGGTTCAGTGCATTTGTTATTTAAATACAGGATAAGGTCAATATTAGAGACAAATTTTGAATTCATAGGTAATAGAAATTTTGAGTTAGACATCGTAATTAACAGCTACATATTTATTTTACATTGAAAAAAAAAAAATGGGAAAAATAGCTTGGTCCTCTTTCTGACCTGGCGCTAAACAATGGTACCCCCCCCCCCCCCCCCCCCCCCGTGAGCTTTTACTTACCAGGTGCGTAAATATGAAACTGGAATTTTTTCATAAAAAATACACGTTTATTGTATAAAAATGGTACAAAGTACCTTATTTGAAGTATTGTCCATTGCTTGATATATATTTTTCCCATCTCTCTGGAAATTTATGAATGCCACGCCAAATTTTTTTTCTCTCTTTTGACGCAAACCAGTCATTGAGCCATTTTCATAAGAAGTAAAGCACTGCTCAGCGAGTGCGTGTCCCATCAATGTAAAGAGAGAGTTATCGGATGGAGCTTAGCCAAGCGAGTAAGCCTCATGCATCAGTATCTCCCAACTAAGTGCTTCAATCATTTTTTTTGACCAGTTTTGCTGTATGTGATGGTGCATTGTCATGGAGCAAAATCAACTTTGTGTTGCCTTTTCTGGTATTCTGGCCATTTTTCCTGCAATGCTTTATTCAAATTGATCATTTGCTATCGATAAAGTTCAGTATTAACAGTTTAACCAGGTTTTAAGTAGCTCATAATAGATCACACAATTTTGATCTCACCAAATACAGAGCATTTTCTTCCTTCCACAGTGATTTGGCCTTGACGTTGATGTTGACGGTTCAGCTGGAGTTACCCATGATCTTTTACGCGTAGGGTTCTTGAAATATATCCACTTTTCATCGCCTGTCACAATTCTATGGAGAAATGACATTTTTTTATGCCTGGCGAGCAGCATTTCACAAGTGGTTTTTCGTTTTTCTTGCTGTCTTGTCAGTCAGTTCATGTGGAACCCATTTTCTCATCTTCTGGATCTTTCCCATCACTTTTAAACGTGTGGAGACAGCTTCCCGTGTTACATTTAATTGGTCTGTGGATTGTTCTTGCATTTGGGCACTATCCTCATCCAACAATGCTTGAAATTCGCTGTCCTCAAACTTCTTTGGAAGTCTTCCACTGTGTTCATTTCTCATGTCAAAATCACCACTTTTGAATTTTTCAAACCACTCAAAACACTGCGATTTACCGAGAGCACACTCACCGTAAGCTTCAACAAGTATTTGATGTCATTCTGCAGCAGTTTTCTTTAAATGGTAACAGAAAATCAATGATGTATGCAAATCGTAGTTTGGAGGCTCAAAACTCAACATGTTCAACATTATTGAAAACTACACTGTCGTATGAAACTTGTATTGTTGTGGGTTGAAAATAGCTGTCAGATGTCAAACAAAGAAAATTGTGATAATGATGTAATCTGAGCGTAACTGCATTGATAGCTAGAGCCATCTATTGGCAAATTCTGGTTTTATATTTACACACCTGGTATATGGGCCATAAAGGGTACGTCTTCAGTATTGTCATCATACACAGTTTCCAGCCACTGGCCAGGTCCTCATATCACACATGCTGTTCTGTTTTCTTCTCTCTTCCCACCAACTCTTAAACTTTTTATATTTTTGGACCAACAAAACACACTGGGTGTAGATTTGATGACTTATTTTATTTATGAGCTAGATGGCTGTGACAGACGAACATTGGAGTGACGGCAGCGTTAAACTTATGAGCCATTAAAAAGAACTCTGTTAAGTGTTCTGATAGTTTTGTGCATCATTGGGCCACTGATTTGACAGTACTAGAACATTTTCCTCAAGTTTCTGCCATAATATAGTTAAAATGGAACACAGCATTTAATGTAATTAAAAATGGATAAAGGAAGTAAGTTGTTGACAGCCAATTAGTGTGGAATAAAAAGCAACTTTACTTATTACTATATGTGAGAAAGTAAGAAGAAGAGAGAGAAGATTTTTTAAAATAATATTCGGATAGTATATTTTACTTAAGTTATATTCTCAATTCAGTTTACTTTTATATAAAATAGAAATGTTATTCACATTACTGTAAATTCTAAATTGTATTGCATTTCCAGATCTAGACCATAAGGTTGGTTTTATAGGAATTCCTTTTTGCTACATAGTGCCTTTGATTTCATTGTTTACTTTATATATAGGTGCTAATTAGCGAATAGGAATTAAAAAATAGGATAGCGAAATGAACCACCACTTATCTTAGATGATGGTTGCATGGCATGAACACACAAAAACGTACACAAATAACATTGAATATTCTGGGTCTTGGCCCTTTGTCAACTGCCAAAATATTGCACGTTTCTTGTGTTTGTTCTTTTTTATGTTCATCATTCCCAGCCACCTGTGGTAAGTGTTAAGTCGTATTTCCCTATCCTTCCTTAGTTGTGTGTGTGTATATATAAGTGTGTGTATTTTAGGGAGCACATGTTTCTTTGGCAATTTCTCTATACCCCCATTACTATATTTTGTGTTTTTTATCTTAAATTCTTAAAGTGCAATTTTTGGTAACTTTTTACATTAATGCTTAAATTTAATCATTGCAAAAAAATCATTGTGAGATATGAGTATTTCCATCTCATATGTTGTGAATGTTTCAAGGGCTGGACATTGTGTTTATTTATAATTGTGACACCCCATTGGATTCTATTGTTGTGGAATTGCAGATACTTTACTTTACCTGAAGGTTTTTCATTAGATTAGAAAGATAATTCTCCAGGATTAAGTTGTTATGAATGATTTCAAGGGTATGGCAAGAATATGAGTAAAAGCAGTTCGGATATGCTTGCACATACATTTCAGTCACTGGCATCTTCCCTGTGACGTGAGACAAATGTGACTTCAGAATGAATTTGAAAGTTTTGATTTATTTAATGAATATTTAATTTGACAATCAACTGCAACAGATAATGGTCTGCAGTGTTACACATACTGAAATAACTCCTGTAATAGAAATAATACTTAACCTGAGAGTTGAGCTTGGTCTGTAGGATGTAGTAACACTGAAAATATATTTTGTTTCTGTGCTTTATTTTAATGTGTTTTCTTTGCAGAAAATTCTGTCCGCCCAGCAAAATTTCGAAAACAGTTGGAACAAACAATTAGTGATGGATCAGTATTACAAGACCTTTCTGTTTCAAGGCCAAGGGAACGAGTACCTTGGGCAATTCCTGTACCAGATGATCATTATCACACAATTTATGTGTGGCTAGATGCTCTAATCAGTTACCTCACAGTTGCTGGGTACCCTAATCCAGGGTTCAACTGGCCACCTGATATCCAGGTTGTTGGGAAAGACATATTGAAGTAAGCATAATTTTTCGCTAGCTTACGTTTATTACTGGACATATATAATAAATGATTCTTATGATTTTATATTAGGAGTTAGATAAGAGAGCTTTTATCCAAGCAAATGGAATCAAAATTTCACCTATTTTGCTTTGTTTTTTATCTCTCATCTTCCTTCCATACACAATTTATCTTTCTTCTTCAAAGTTTCAAAATTGGAAGAGAATATTGATAATTTTGCTGTCTCTTGAATTAATTTAATTATATTTCAATTGCACTGGAGTAACAGAAAGAAATTTTCTAGTTTGCAGTATCCCATCTGTCTATATACTCAGCTACCATTTTGTCAGAGGGTGTTACGGTAGCTTGATAGAATCATAGTAGGTTTAAATGTTGTCATTGGTACAGTTTTGATTCCAATTATTATATTCTGCTGGTTTCCCAATTACAGTTAAGTTGTTGCTGCCAAAAAAGTATGTGGATAAACGTTCGAGTTTTCATGGCTCAGACAATTTGCAACATTAACTTACATCATGCAGTCATAAATCACCTTGTTTATCTTTTTGTTAAGATATTAAGCACAAAAAAGGATGAATGAATAGATTTGATTGAAACAAAATGTGCCGATTAGAAAATAATAAATATGTTTTATTCGAGGATGGTTTGGAAAGAAATTGCCATTGTAGTGTAGCGCAGGTGGGGGTATTGCCACCATTACCACATCAGTGTGCTCTCTTCCCCAGTAACATCAAGCTGTGATAGTGTGCGCCTCATTCTTTTTCCCATTTGGTTGTTACAACCTCAAAACATTAGCATTGAAAGTCTTGCAAATTGTTAAGTGCCTGCTTGTGTGGACAAAGTGTTTCAGCAGCAGACATTCATTGTCAGTTGTATACTGTTTATGACCAAAACATTTAGTGAAGATATTGTGTGGGTCCAATTTTTAAAAGTGGAAGAACAAGCATTTAGGATGAGAAGAATGGTAGGCTCTGTTTTGTGACTACTAATCTTGTAAAGGAAATTGTTGAAAAATTTAATGAAAATTTACCATCTCTCAACTTTCTGGAACAATTCCCGCAAATTTCTCATACAGTTTTGTATGATGCTGTCTCCTATAAATTAGGTGACTAGATGTTCTGTGCTTGATGGGTATCAAAAATGCTTATAGGTATGCATTAAACCTAATGAATGGGCTCTGACTTACTTGGAGACCATCAGACCTGTTCAGAACGGATTTCGATCCCCTGAGTATATGTTGAAGGGTAATTACTCCATATGTCTGTGTTACAATTATTTCTTCAAAATGAGCCCTGGGTATCGAGAAATTAACGCGGAAACATATGTGAATATCTTTAAAATACTATAATTTTAGTATATTATTTGGTAGTTTCAGCGTGGTGTATGTGGTAAGGTACTAACTTCCCATTTTGCGAACCCGGGTTCAAATCCCCATACTGCCAAATATTTTTATTTCTTTTTCTATTTGCAGTAATCATTGAGCATTGATTTTATTTCATTTAAAATTCATTTACGAACTTTTATTATGCAAAATAACTTTTAAAACAAAATATACAGTCCCAACTTTTTTTTTTTAGAAAATCATTGTTTATGTGTGTGTGTTTTTTTTTAATGAAACAGGTATATTTCATGTTCATCGTTTCTATACTTGTATCTCTACAATTAATATCGTAAAGTAAATATATTACAGCCATAAGGTCGGGGTTTTTCTTCCATGCCACAGTTATACTTATTTCCGTTCAGTGGTGGTAGCATGTAAATGTTTGAAACTAACATAATGTCTGTTATTTCACATAATAAAAATTCGTAAATGAATTTTAAATGAAATAAAATCAATGAATGCTCAATGATTACTGCATATAAAAAAAGAAATAAAAATGTTTGGCAATATGGGGATTTGAACCCGGGTTCGCAAAATAGGATATCAACGCTTTACCACATACACCACGATGAAGCTTTTAAACAATGTACTAAAATTATAATATTTAAAATATATGTACATATGTTTCCGCGTTAATTTCTCGATACCTAGGGATCATTTTGAAGAAATAATTGTAACACAGACATATGGAGTAAATACCCTTCAACATATACTCGGGGTATCAAAATCTGTTCTGAACAGGTCTGATGGTTCTCAAGTTAGACTTCCTTTCATGCGATCATGCAGAAGGAGGAGAGTTTATGAAAAGAATTGTGACTTATGGTGAAACGTGAGTGGCATATGTAGACACTGAAATAAAACAACAGTTGATTTTTTGGGATCATTCCCATTCACTGTGCAAGCTGAAGAAAGTCCACCAAACTTTGTGAGTGCATAGTGTTTTATCGATGCAGCCCTCATTCCTTCAGTTTTCGCAAATGATGGGTCTACTTTATCTTTACAGCCTTTATTAATATTGCCTTATTGCATGTATTCCTGCTCAATTATTGCTGACATTATGCTGGTAAGAGTCATTAAATAAATTCTACCCTAAGTTTAGATTTAAGGAGTTTTGATACCTTAATTACCAAATTATTTCAAATGAAATGCTTCCAGGTTGCTTAAATAATCTGCTTAGTGCATAACATGTTTAGTAGAAAGTAAGTTTACCACCCATTCACAGATGGCAGGCCATGTTGTAGCAGAAAAACAGTGCATGCATGCAACAGTTGTGTTTGCTAGGTTTTGTTCATTATAGCTTTGCTGCAGTCATTTGTAGATGACTGATCTTACTCCATTATCCACTGTCTGCGAAAGCTGGCCTGTGATTTGAATAACCAAATCACTGTGTTGATTGAAATTCACCATCAGCTTTGTCTAGTGGATGGGTCTGACATCAGGAGCAAGCGAATGGTGCATTGCCGTTGCAGGCAGTTTTGGGTTGGTTGACAAAATGTGCATGATGAGGAGCACAGTTGATAATCTGTTATTATGAACACCATAGTAAAGCATGTGTGGTAGCTCATTTTGGAGAAATTTTACTTCTGCTTTTGGAACTCTGCAGCCTTTCCCCCATTCTTGCAAAAATTGTCATGAAACGCCTATTCTGAAAATTGTGTGAGATAGGTTCTGAAGCAACAAACAACAAGTTTCTGGATTTTGTTAGAATCCCAGTGATCAAATGTGGGTTCCACAATTTACACCAGAAAACAAGCAACATTCATTGAATTAATGTGTAAGGAACTCAACCGATACCGGGGTTGTATATCAGTTATGCACCTTAACCCTTACTTACAACTTGCGTCGTAGATCATAACCTTGCTGAAAATAAAACTGTTTACCGTGTTGATAGTACCTTGGAATTTATTAACTGTAATAATTGAAGATAGCCGCCACTTTCTTGATTTGACCTTGAGAAAGAAAATGTTGTAGTAACTATGAAATCAAAATCACTGTTCATGTTCCAAAATAACCAATCACTATATTTTTTGGATAAAGTAAACTATTACAGTTGAAAAGCAATTGGATGTTTCTTCACTGAAATGATTGTAGGTTATGAAATGTTAATAGACAAACCAACCTCTTAGATAAATTTGCAAAGTCACATCTTAGTTGTTAGAACTGAACCGCACTCCATTAAAAACCATCATAGCCGACCTCAAGCATAGTTTTCTGCTTATTACTTCTGGCCTCTGCACTACCCAGCGCTGTTAGCGCGACACAGAGCCACACATCTGCACACCTCCAGAGCTTTACCGCGACTGACCACAAGGCGCTGTGTCTACTCCCTATATGATCCTCCAGAGTAGCCCTCCGCTATGTAACATAGTCCTATAACTTTTAGAAAAGTGTAATGTCTTGAAACTTTAATAGGAATTAGAATAACGTTCAACAAGTAATTTACTTCCTTATGAATTTCTCTGTAAACTCAACCATTTAGCTGTAAAGATTAAAAATCTGTTAAGATGTAAAAGCAAACAACTTGATTTATATAGAAGGGTCAAGTGAGTGTTATAGAGCTTCTTTTAATTATATCCTTAGTAAGGCTTATTTATTAATTAGGTTTAACAGTCCGCCAAATCCTGCTAGTTTCCGTCAAGAACATGTTAGTGCATCCGTACGCAGTACAAAATTTTGCAGGAATATTATATTTTGAAACTTATTCCATTGGCTTCTACAGTTTCTCAGCTATCCAAAAAGCTCTCGATCTCCTCTCAGATGCTGTGGTTGTTTTACAATCGAATTTCTAAGAAATTCTACTTCCTTATTGCAGGCGCCATAATTCGTAAACTAGATTTTCACCAGATTATTATGAAGATAGTCTGTTATCCCAAAAAGACTTACAGAATAAATTTCAGTGGTTTTTATTACATATCTTGAAAGTCTTCTCATTACTGTTTGTTGGTGGGTCCATGATAAATCAAGCTATGTACACCATGCAGTATTTTCCAAGTAGTTAATTTCAAAATTATCTCTGACTTGTCTGGCTGTATAGAACAATCTAAAATTTTAGTATGTTATGCAGGATTTTATTTAGTTGGTTGAACACTATCTGCTGACTTCAAATACTGCTTTAAATATATGATTTTATAGAGTTGAAGATGCAAGTTTATTTAAATACTGGTGTTTTCCTATTTTAAATGCTTCTAGCTCTTGATTATGGGTTGTTTATAACAGAATTTATTTACTAATGGATGATTGTTATTATGAAGAACTTTTACAGCTTTGATAAGTGTTATTTAATAGTGATATTGTGTTGTAATAACATTTTATGTTTACCAAGATGGATATTTCACTATTTTAGTTATATAGGTAGGTTTGCATTTTTATTCTCACTCATTAAGGCTGGTTTATGGTCTATATTATAGGTTTAGTTGGTTCTGTGGCTTCAATTCCTCATGTATGTGGTTATAAGATGCGGTATCGGTTTCTGCATTATGCCTGTTCTCCATTTACCAAAGTGACTAACTAGAATTTGAAGAATTCTAAGGTAGCTTAGAGATATCATAGTGGATTTCCAACAAAGACAAAATTTATGCACACCTTGTTGATACAGAAGGTGATATAAGAGGTATTTTTAGATGGGTGGGTGTTTTGCTTGAGTATCTGACGAGAGGTGAGAGCATGAAGCTGACTGTTACTGCAAAACATAGCAATAATTACGTTGGGCTATTCCTTGAGGTGCTGTCCAATTATCTGTGGTATTGATTTGTTTCATAATGCTTCAGTTCTTATGGCTCATCACTCAACAAATCTTAAAGGTTGCCCATCTGGCCTGAGGGCTGAAAATATTTTTTTTGCACCGGGGTACTTGTTAACCTAGCTACGCCACTGGTAGCATACTTCTATAAAACAGGTATCCCATAGTATGACAACATTTCTTACTTTCAGTATGAATTATCTTGAAAATTAGTTGAAATCTTTTAAATTAAATCCTTCCATAAAATTATGTTTACTTTGTGAAAATTTCCCCATGGAAACTTGCTTTCTTGATTGCCGTAGAAATTTTGGCTCGTAATGTATTTGGAGATCCAACATAAGGTTTTGAGTAATTTCTTTTGTAAATTATGAAAATAACAGTAGAGAATTTACTCACCCCCCTAATCCCATAGTTTTGAGTTGATTATTCCTCTCCACAGTCCGACATAACCTGCAGGTTCCATGGTATCTACTGGCCGGCTTTCCTGATTGCTGCTGGTCTGGAGCCTCCACATTCTTTGTTTTGTCATTCACACTGGACAATCAATGGAGAGAAGATGTCCAAGTCACGAGGGAATGTAGTGGATCCAGCGGAACTTGCTGTCAAGTTCACTTCTGATGGTGTTCGATACTTCTTGCTTAGAGAAGGTGTTCCTCATTCAGATGGCAGTAAGTTATATGATCTTGAAAGTAGCTCTTACTTTATCACCAGTTGAATGAAGTAATTAATAACTGTAAAAATATAGGCAATGTAGTACTGAATGGAATTTTTTATTGTGACCGAGATGTCATACAGCATACACTGGGGAAGTATCCAATAGTCTTAGAACCTAATGAAAAGATGTTAAGAAATGAGGGATAAATTCCTTCCAACTACTGGAAGAATCATCCCACTTCACACACTGTAAGTCACTTAACTTCATTTCCCTTCAAGCCAGGGGGGTAATCAGATATTTAAGCAAGGATAGAGAATTGAATTATAAATGAAGAGTGCGATGCAAAAACACACACGAACTGAAAGAAGAAGATTACATTTCACAGAAAAATGGAATTTTCGAATGAGTAAACTCTTTGTGAAAAGAGGAACATGGTACTACACTTCTCCAACTTTACATCATATTCCTCTGCTAACAAAGGCATTGCATGGAAAAATTCTTTTGTGCTTGTATGTCAGCATTGTTCTACCATCATCTGTGATGAGTAGTTGTTCATTTCTTTGTCCTTATTTAAATTTTAGTAAGATTATTTGCTGTCTAATCAAATACAAAATTTTATATCTGTGTTCCTCATTGTGGGTTACAACGTGGCCCTAGTTTTGTATGTGAGACAACAATTTCTCTCTGTGGGTCTAATTTACATATATGGTAACAAGAAACATTTAAAATGCCCAATTTTTTTCTAAAGCTTTCTTTTAAACCCTTTATTTATTTTAATAAATGAATCAATGACAAACACAATAAACAAAGAATCAGTTGTTCCAGAATGAGGTTTCTTTTGTTTCAGTTGAATGGTGTGCTTCATAAATCTGTCTTGGCTCTTTGGTGTTATGGGCTAAGTGACTTAATGCATTATAAGATTATTATACAGTGGCATTCTAAAGTCACTATACATTTTTTTGCTTAAACAAATTTTATTAACCAATATGTAATGGCTCTAAAACGTATGTAACAACAGGACATAATTTCAGTATATTTCAATGTGACCACCTTGCATGTCTAGACACACCCCCCAGCGCTCCACTGTAGACCGAAAAACCTGCCCAAGGATATCTGGTGTAATCTCAGCAGCTGCGGCTTGAATCCGCCGTGTTAAGTGTTCAGTGCTGTGGATCTTCACCTGGTATACCTTAGACTTAATAAACCCCCATGCAAAAAAGTCTAAGGGTGTCAAGTCAGGAGAGCGGGGTGCCCACATCTGTGGAGAGGTGCGACCAATCCATCTGCCGGAAATGCTCGATTCAGATAATCCCGATCAACGAGGGCAAAATGGGGTGGTGCACTATTCTGTTGAAAAACAACAGTATCCATAATCCCATCAGGTATAAACTGGGGCTCCAAAAACTGTTCCAACATATCTAGGTATGTGGTTACAGTAACGGTCTGTTCTGTGAAGAAGAACGTAATTCCACGAGACGAGCAGAAACAACAGTGATTCGTTCTTCTTTGGTTAGCATTCTGTCGTATTACCTGCAAGAAACAAATATTCCGTTACTATATCACTGAAATGTATAGTGACTTTAGAATAACCCTGTATTTAGCCAGTATGTCAATTAAGCATTGCTTAGTGTTAAAATTGATCTTCTCTATTTTCCAGATACTAGATTTTTATAAATCAAAATGTTTAATAGGAGGCTTCGTGAGACAGAAATGAAGACACACTTCAGTGATGTAGGCGTGTAACTATCCTTCCTGCTGAAGAAGAGCTATGCCCAAACATTTTATATATGTGTGGGAATTTTTCTATTGTTTCTGTACAGTCAGGCCATCTGCTATGGCCTTCCTCTCTATTCTTAATCCTTTTACATTTTACAAATTAAAATGTTTGTGTGAACACTAAAAATCAGACTCTAAACTTTAACTTGATTGGTTCCTTGACTTGTGGAATTAAAATAAGTTGACATGATATTCCTGGTCTTTCTGTTATCAAACTGTTTAGTATGCAACAGAGTTAAAATGAGTAATTTAAGAAAATAGTGAAAACTTGAGGAGGTTTATGAAACAGAAACAGATATCATATATAAATAATGTTCTCGGGTGACTAGCCGAGTTAAAGGAGTGTTATAATTAAACAATATTTTGGCGCTCTTAATCGTCGGCGCCATCTTCCGGTGAAGTGAGGTCAGGAACGTGCGAAGTTGCTGAGCTAGACCAGATTCCCTCTGCTAACCTCTGATTGGTCGGCTGTGATACCAGTCATAGCAGGGGTCAAATCTCGTTGCGGCTTGAATCGATGCCAAGGTGGAGTTACGGCTAGAATTGATGTCCTTTTTCACATGACATGTAGCGGACGGGCTTAAAATCATCGCTCCTTCGAAGATGATAACCGAAAACAAAGCCTTCACCATAAATTGTTTGTCCAACTGATGGGTCAACACGGATCCGTTGCGGGCCTCATATTGAGCCATGCTGCCACGTGATTGGTCAGATTTTAATAACTCATCGTTTGATAGAAGGAAAAGTCAGAAGGCAAAACCTTTCCCATAAGCTGATCATTAATGCCTGAGCAACAAATTGCTCGCTTATGTTACTACCGAACTTCCCGTTGATCTGGACGCGCCGTGTAATGCGTCCCGGTCGCGCTGTCGACGCATAGTATTGATGATTGGCATCCAGGCTTCACTCAACTGGTACCCACTGTCGCGGTTGACGATTTTAGACGCGAGACGAATTTCTACTGCTTCTGTAAGGATGCTGTTCCAGAAGCTCCCAGTATGCGCCAGTACTCTGGTATTTTCGAAATCAAAACCATGGCCATGTTCGAGGCTGTGTTCCGCCACTGCAGACTTGTCTTTCTGCCCCAGACAAATGTGTTGTGAATGTTCTAGACAACGTTGGTGAACACACCGCACTGTTTGGCCAATGTAGCTGTTTCCACATTCACAACTAATGCTATATACCCCAGGTGTCAGCAGAGCAAGGTCATCCTTGGGGAGCGCAAGATGTTCTTCACCTTCGGTGGTGGCAGGAAAACGGTCTTGATTCCACTTTTTGCTGAATCCGTCCTATCTTGGACGTTGTGGCACCAGAGTATGACAAGAAGGCGAGACGATCAGGTGGCTCTTTGTTGGTATTATTGAGACTACGTGTCGGCTCTCAGAATGCCAGTCTTATCTGATAATCAGTGTACCTGTTGCGTCGAAAGGTCTGATGCAGATGACTCAATTCACCGGGTAGGATCATCGCATATCGCTCGCGCCCTAGGTACAAGCATGAAATGATGAAATGTACATATGTAAGTAACTGACTGTAAAACCTACAAAATGGATCCGTTACATTGTTGACACCTTTGTCATCTGACCTCATGGTCAGGAGAGTTTGCAAGAGTTCTTAAACCACATGAAAAGTGCTCACCCAAGAATTCAGTTCACTATGATTGTGGAAGAAAATGGACAACTGCCATTTCTCGATGTCCTTGTTCACAAGCGAGGCGATGGACGTTCGGGTCATACTGTGTATCGCAAGGCGACCCACACTAATAGGTATCTGCATGCCATGTCGCACCATCATCTGGCAACGAAGAGAGGCGTATTAACATCACTCAACTTGAGAGCAAAGACAGTATGTGACTCGGAAAGTCTGAATGAAGAAATGCAGACACTTACAAAAATATTCCGAGCCAACGGCTATAGTGAATCCGACATCAGAAGGGTTTTAAGACCCAAAATAGGGTATCACAGACCGGATTGGGAAACTGTTAAAGCGGGTGAAGGTGCGAATAGTATATAAGGCTAACTGCAAACTAGGTCAGTAACTGACAAAGGTAAAAGACAGATTACACCCACACCAGCTTATGGGTGTTTACGAAATCCCCTGCAGCTGTTGCAGTGTTTATTTTGGCGAGACAGGTTGCACTGTGGCGGAGAGACTTAAAGTACATATCCGCCACTACAAATATAACAACAGCGACAAATCCGCCGTAGTCTGGCATGCTATTAATACTGGGCATGAAATAAAATTTCAAGAAACGAGGCTACTGTGGAAAGAAGACCAGTGGTGGCCCCGTTGGGTGAAAGAGGCAGCAGAAATTTTAAAAAATACCAACAACATCAACGAAGATAGCGGCCTTTTACTCTGCGATGCTTGGCGCTTGTTGCTATGTCTACATAAATAGTATCTCTGACGAAGGCTGGAGGATACCAGCCGAAAGCTCAGGTAATGAAATAAACAACGCAGCATAACCCGAAAGTCAATTAATCGTGAACAAAGATGGCTGTAGAAGTCTGAGGAATCATTTAACATACCTCTACGGGGAGAATATATTCTACGCATGTAGAAACTTATCAAAACTACGAGAAAAAAGTGTGTGAAAACTTAGCCAACTTACTTTCTTACTGCGATGCAGGGACTAAGATGTCTTTCCATCATTTCTGAAGACCCGACATCACATTGGAACAACGACATACGCGGATGGAGCTGGCTCACTTAGAAGGTAACTTATACAAACTACATCTACGGTTATCCGCACATCTCAAAGCTCCTGATTGGAATACGTTGGATTCAATTTCGTCGAATTATGTGTTGCAAGTGCTGAATAATACTAGAGGCACAGATTTGTAAATTTCAAAAATTCAAGGGTGAACAACAACAACAATATTCTAAAATTCCGCAACTGTCCCATATAGTGGTAAATCTCATGGACGGGGAGCTAGTTAAAGCAACAATATCTTTGCTATCGATAGGTCTTAATTTTGCCCCGGTACCCACACATTTGCCAACCTTAGAGATCATAGCGGGCGTTGAGAGTGCCACTGTGGGGTTAGAATTCGATCAGGCAAATAACATCCGACAGGAGACAGCTCGCATTCTTGCCCACGCAAAACTACCACGCAGCAATCTATCTAGCGAAGAAAGATCAGCCTTGCGGGTATTACGGCAACGTGATGATATTGTGGTTCTCCCAGCTGACAAGGGGTGTGCAACCGTAGTGATGAAAGCACTGGACTACCACAATAAGATTACAAACTTGCTGGCAGATAAAACATACGAACCATTAAGCAGAAACCCACTACAGAAGATTAGGACAGAGGTGGCCCGAAGAGTAAACACCTCCAAAGTGATTAAGCAGGAGGACACGAAAAACCTAAAAAGAAGCAATTGCATGATGCCTAGGTTCTATGGATTGCCCAAAGTGCACAAAAAAGAGGTTCCCTTACGTCCGATTGTGAGCGCGGTCAACTCACCTACTCATCCACTTGCACGGTATGTTGCCAATAAACTGAAACATCTCACGGAAGATATAGGATCAGCTGTAAAGAATTCAGCTCACTTTATACAAATTATTGATGATCTGACGCTAGAGAATACTGATGTCATGGTGAGTTTCGATGTTGTCTCATTATTCACTAATGTGCCGGTAGACGAAGCCATTGCTGTAATACGTGCTAAACTCCTTGCACAAGGAAAGTCTACTGAGTGGGCTGACCTGACAGAGTTCTGCCTTAAGGCAACTGTGTTTCCAGTACGGTTGTCAACTTTATGCTCAAGTTGAAGGTGCGGCAATGGGCTCGCCACTTTCACCTGTAGCCGCCAACATATTTATGGAATCATTCGAGATGAAGGTGCTTAACAATGCGCGCCTAAAACCAACAAAGTGGATCCGTTACGTTGAAGACACCTTTGTCATCTGGCCTCACGGTAAGGTGAGTTTGCAAGAGTTCTTAAACCACCTGAATAGTGCCCACCCAAGAATTCAGTTCACTATGGTTGTGGAAGAAAATGGATAACTGCCATTTCTCGATGTCCTTGTTCACAAGTGAGGCGATGGACGTTTGGGTCATACTGTGTATCGCAAGGCGAGCCACACTAATAGGTATCTGCACGCCATGTCGCACCATCATCCGGCAACGAAGAGAGGCGTATTAACATCACTCAACTTAAGAGCAAAGACAGTATGTGACTTGGAAAGTCTGAATGAAGAAATGGAGACACTTACAAAAATATTCCGAGCCAACGGCTATAGTGAATCTGGCATCAGAAGGATTTTAAGACCCAAAACAGGGTATCACAGACCGGATTGGGAACTGTTAAAGCGGGTGGAGGTGTGAATAGTATATAAGGCTAACTGCAAACTAGGTCAGTAACTGACAAAGGTAAAAGACAGATTACACCCACACCAGCTATGGGTGTTTACGAAATCCCCTGCAGCTGTTGCAGTGTTTATATTGGCGAGACAGGTCGCACTGTGGCAGAGAGACTTAAAGAACATATCCGCCACTACAAGTATAACAACAAATCTGCCGTAGTCCGCCATGCTATTAATACCGGGCATGAAATAAATTTCAAGAAACGAGGGCTACTGTGGAGAGCAGACCATGGTGGCCCTCATGGATGAAAGAGGCAGCAGAAATTTTAAAAAATACCAACAACATCAACGAAGATAGCGGCCTTTTACTCTGCGATGCTTGGCGCTTGTTGCTATGTCTACATAAACAGTATCTCTGACGAAGGCTGGAGGATACCAGCCGAAAGCTCAGGTAAAGAAATAAACAACGCGGCATAACCCAAAAGTCAATTAATCATGACATATTATTTGTTTGTTTTTGTGTTTTTACTTGTTTGTCCCGCCCTCCTGCTTTCATCGTTGGTAAGTCTGTTTATTTTCCCTATCCTATCTTATTTTCAGTGCCTCACGGCAGTTTCTTTGTTTCCATTATCCAATTGTATATATATATACATATATATATTGCTACATAATTACGGATCTACGTCTCATTATATTACAAGCATTCAACCTCACTATTCATCGAATTTTATTCGCGAAATTTTCACACGGGTCGTCTAGTATATATTATTTTTATAAGATTTTTTTTTGTCACGAGCCTGTATCTTCCTTCATACTTAACCGAAATCAATGAACAAGGTGTCATTTTAAAGATTATGGTCTCCACTTTGATCACATCATATTTTAAGAAAGAAACTTTTTGGAATTCAAACCCTTAAAGGGCAAAAATATCAATATGTCTAAAATGATGTTTCTGTGTTACCGGTCATTTATCTCTCTGGATACCTATCTGAAATCGTTTAATGTAGTAATCATTTTAAAGATTAGATTTCTGTTTTTGTGACGTCATATACTAAGACAAGAATTTTTCAGAATTCGACCCTTAAAGGGCAAAAGTATCAAATTATTTCAATGCGTTTTTGTGTCACGAACCATTTATCTTACTTCATAAACTAACCGATACAGATAAATGAGGTATCATATTAAAGACTAAGGTCCCCGCCGTGGTAACGTTATATTTTAAGAAAGGAATTTTTCCATAATTCGACCCTTGAAGAGCAAAATTTCAATTTTTCTAAAATGCGTTTTTGTGCCTTGAGCCATTTATCTCCCTGGATATATAACCAAATCGATAAATCAAGTAAGATTATGAGGAGTAATGTCTCAGCTTTGGTGACATCATATTTTAAGAAAGAAGTTTTTTGGAATTGAACCCTTAAAGGGAAAAAGTATAAATGGTTCTACAACGCATTTTGTGTCAAGAGCCATTTATCTCCATTAATATCTAACCGAAATAGATAAATGTTGTATCATTCTAAAAATTAAGGTTACGCTGTGGTAACATCACATTTTAGAATTGAATTTTTCTGATTGAACTCTTAAAGGGCATAATATCAGTATTTCTAAAATGCCTTTTTTGTGTCTTGAGTCATTTATCTCCCTTGATAATTAAACATATCATTTTAAAGATTGAGGTCTTCGTAAGGTGTTAGGTTCCGTTAAACTACATTGTAAGAAAGAAATTTTTCAAAATTCTACCTTAGAGGGCAAAAGTATTAATATTTATACAACACATTTTTCTGTTACGAGCTATTAATTTCCGCTGATACCCAACCGAAATTAATAAATGAGATAACGTTTTAAATATAAAATTATCCTCTTTGGTCACATTATATTTTAAGAAAAAACTTTCTCCAAATTCATTCAACCCTTAAGGGGCAAAAATATCATCATTTCTAGACCCTTTCTTTTTACCTCGCTTGATAACTAACCAAAATCAATATATGAGGTATCATTTTAAAGACCAAGGTGGCTGCTTTGATCACACCACATTTTATAAAAGAAATTTTTAGGATTTCGACCCTTAAAGGACAAAAGTATCAATAATATTTCTACAGCGTGTTTTTTTTTAATTATTATTATTACAAGCCATTTATCTTCTTCGAAACCTAGCTGTAATTGATATATATCATATGGTTTTAAAGATTAAGGTCTCCAGTTAGGTAAAATCATAAATTAAGAAAGAATTGCAGAATTTGGTGCTTAAAGTGGTAGCGCGTATGAGAAAGTTCAGAGCCAAGTCCCTAGATAGCAGCAGCAGATATCTCAGAGATGTCAATAAACTTTATTCAATAAGTAGCTTTTCGGATATTTTTTTCTGTTATGGAAACACTTTCATTTTGCTATACAATTCCAATGTACACATTTTATTTGCACAGCAACAAATATCACAGAGTTGATATGTTGTGTGCATTTTGTTCAGGTTGGTTGTATTCTGTTGAGGTCAGTGACAATTTGTCGTAAATACAGAATTTTTTAGTGAATTCTTCACGGGTGTCCAGCCTGATAAGAGTCATAGAATTCACTGAATCAATACGCCTGGAAAGTCTCCATTTACATACAGAGTTTTTTTAATTTTTCTGACTGTTTCCGTAATATGTTGTAAGTATTTTGATGCATACCTATTACACTAAAAAAATAAATATTTGCTACAAAAGTACGGTTCTACTTTTCATTATATTACAAGCATTCAACCTCGCTATTCATCGCATTTATTCGCGAAATTTTCACATGGTTCGTCTAGCCTCAGGATAAATGTAGCTGCTATGAGAAATGGAATTCAGTAATTGTGTAAGTAAAGCTAATAATTTATTTTCCTTAGATAATCTCTTGACGTTTCAAATGTTGTTAGCATTCTAAATTTTATCACTATTAAATATAGTATAGAAATAATTCTTTTCTGTGTGTGTGCAAAAGGTTTGAATGGTGTAATAGGAGCCATCCTTCTTTAGTCTGATACAAGCTTTCCACTATCAGTACTGAAGTTTTTAGACAACCAACAGATATTGTATCAGTTCTGAACCTTAGTTCTCTTTTTAATCCTTACTGGACTGGCTGATAAATATTAGTGGACATGGATATTGCAGGATTAGGAAATGTCTCTAATGATACAGTGGTAAAGAGGTAGCCTCTATGCTTCCAAGTAAACAGAAGGGTTTATTAGTTTTTCCTTAGTTGTATTTTGTTTAGGAAGGGGAAAGAGTATATGCAGGATAATTGGCATCAGTTGTATGTTATTTCAGGTATATACTAGTAGACTAGTTCATCCACTCTGAGTTTAGCTAAATGATTGCTGCTATCTAACTGCTGGAACTCAGCATTGTGCGGGTAGTGATGTGCATGTTTGAGGTAAACTTAAATACTCTTTGCTACTTAAAAAAAAAATCATCTTAAATAAGAGAGTAGCTCTGGATTAAGAAATCACCTGTTTTTCATTTTTCTCCTGATCATTAGTTTTCAATTTAATATTATGACTCTGTATAAGGACAGAAAAAAAATTCTGTGTTGAAAAAGATATCAGTAGCTTAAACAGTAAAATAAGTATTCTTGTCAAATTGAGAATTATCATCAGGTTGATCTGTTGTTGTGATCCATACTAATAAATAAGCCCCGGATTCTTAGGTTCGAACCTATTTTGTTCCCAACATAATATTCTCAAAATTTTAATTTTCTTTTTCGTCTTTTATATAAACTAATAATATTCATAAATTTAATAGGACCTAAAAGTACCTAATTTTTTATGTTATGACATAAAATGACCTAATTCTGTTTTTAGAACCTAAAAGGACCTATTTCAGTGTACTGATCCAGTCCGACGGTAATTTTGTTACTTAAATAAAACAAATGACTTTCCGGATTAGCACAGTAGTACAGGCCGTGTGATAGCTAGTAATCTGGTCTCGGGAGATACCCTGGATTCGAATCCTAACATGGCTCTTCTGGAATGGTATTTCGTGGTTTTCCTTTCCACCTCGAGGCAAATGCTGGGCCTTATTGACAGGCTACGACTGCTTCATTTCCCCCCTTCCTTCTCAAAAAATTTTGTTTCCTTCTTCTATATCGATCCAAGTTATGTCACCATCCCCAGCTGTAGAAGAACACTGCAAATGTAAGCGGTAAATGAACTGATTTCCTCGCAGAGGCCGAACTTGGTGAGTAAACGGACTACGTTTACGTCTAAAACACATGGATTTATTTTAAAATTGGAGTAACTATTCACCACAATATTAAAAGATGTGTTTTGAGTTCATTGTTGACGGTAACAGTGAGAAAAGCCGTAATATGCCGTGCGGCAACTTCACATTATTACAAAGGCTTAATTGAAACAAACCGACAAAGCAAGTTGTAATCATAGCATGTTAAACTTAACAATCTCAGGAACGCAAACACTTTCTGAGGAATTAACTATTGTATACCGTCATCGTTTAGTGGTAACATGGAAATTAAAACACTGTGTTGGCATAGATAGTTTTAGTTCTTTCATTAAAAGCCATTATGCCTGAACATAAATCCTCAAGAAGTAGTCTCCTGTGAGAGTGGATTGGAAGGGATAAGAACTTTTCTACAGATGGAAAAAATTATATATTGCCAAGCAATGTGTAAAACCAGTAAGTTTATTTTGTTTTATATATGTATATTTTTTATAATTTTTAAAAAATAAATTATATTTGATTGTTTTCATTTCTAAAGTAACATAAAGTTGTAGAGTCTATACTGCTGGATGAACTTAAATAAATATTAACTCGGTATTATCCGAGGTGTTATATTCAGGTGGACTATTTTTATTTTTGTCTTCAATATAGGTGCCTGCAGAAAAAACGATCCCATGTACTTCAGCATCAGAATTCAGCAACTCATTTGGCAAATGTTCCCAGAGAAAATGCTTCTAAACAGAAGCAGAGTTTAATTACAAGTTCAAAGTTGGGTACAGAATGTTCATTTAACCTGTGTCTCTGTGAAGCTCTCACTGGCTTCTAATATACCAGTTGCAACCCTCCATAACGCAGTCCTTAAAACATTTTTGGAAGAATTTTGTAACAGAAAAATTCCCTCAGCTGTATGAGAAAAACAATTGAAGAAATATGGTTGGACATTGATGACAACTTCATCTCGTTAAGTGTAGATGAGACGACAGATGCCTGCCGCAAGATACATAAGCAGCGTTGTTGTGGACAACTCGCATGTGAGGAACCGAGTATATCCCATGTCATTATGTGCAGAGAACTTCCAATGACAAACGACTCTACTGTGGCAATTATTGTAAGGAATGCATTAAAGGTGTTGTGACCATATCCAGAACACAGGATAAGTTGCGGTTGTTGGTGACAGACAGTGGCAGCTTACGAGGGGGGGACCCAAAAAAACTGGAAATTCATCATAACGTCTTTATTTCTTAATATTTTTACACCAAATTTTGATCACCTTCAAAGTGTTCTCCACTGACCACTACTTGAAATGATCCTTCCATTGTTCCAAACAGTTTTTAAATTCACTTATCGGGATGTTCTTTATGCCTTCCGGTGATTTTTGTTTTACCTACTCCACAGTGGTAAAACACTTTTCTTTCATAATCCTTTTTGAGTCTGGGGAACAAAAAGAAACCACGGGGGGCTAGATCCAGTGAGTGGATGGGGTTGACAATCGGTGTCATGCCGTTTTGGTCAAAAACTGCTTTAACGGAAAGGGCGGTGTGGGCCGGCGCGTTGTCATGATGGAAGAACCCGTCGCCTGTGCGCCAAAGATCTGAAGTTTTCTTCCAGATACTCTCCCTCAATCTTTCAAAAACCTCCAAGTAGAGTTCCTGGTTGAACAGTTGACCTGGTGGGACGAACTCCGCGTGCATAACAAACTCTGCAATGGAAGAAACAAATGATCATTGTCTTGATGTTTGGCTTCACTTGGAGAGTTTTTTTGGGATGAGGAAAGCAACGTCTTCCACTGGCTTGATTGCTGCTTTGTTTTGAGGTCGTATGCATAGCACCACGATTCATAATCAGTAATCACTTTCGGAAAAATTCTTTGAGCTGATTTTGAAACTCAAATCATGCATGAAGTCGACGACCTTTTGCTCGTCTGTGAGAAGGTGAGGGACAAATTTGGCTGCAACCTTTCTCATGTGCAAATATTCGGATAAAATCCTCTGAATTGAACTCCATGATATTCCAGACATCTCACAGAGTTGATCAATGGTTCGGTGACGGTCTGCACGAACGAGGGCATTGATTTTGTCGACGTTTTCGTCTCTTCTTGTCGTTGAGGGGCGTCCTGAACGGGATTGGTCATCAATTAACATTTCTCCATTTTTAAACGTGAAAACCACTCATAGACTCTGGTTTACTTAGGGCAGCATCCCCATAAGCAGTCTTCAGCACTGACATAGTTTCCGCGGCCGATTTCCCCAACAGGAACAAAATTTCACAGCCACGCGCTGCTTCTCGACAATCTGCCATCACATTTCGCCGGAATGGAAAAAGTTGTCTTACTAAAAAAACTATCACAAGCGAACCGATGCACTCACAGCGACACAACTTCGCACACTGACTCAGATGGAATGACAGTAACAGACACCAGGTCGAACAATGTGTTCCCCCACTCTCCCTCCCCGCCGCAGCCCAATTCCCGTTACTTTTGGGTCCCCCCTCGTATATGATAAAAGCAGCGGAAAGGGCATGCCACCTGACTAGCTCATGGACTCCACCGGATAGCTGAAAAATTCGGGGACACCACCCTGTAGTTAATGAGATAATTTCTTCAGCGAAAAAAATATTAATGAAAGCACCAAGTTGAGTAGTTACATTCAGGGAAAAGCTTCCATCAATACCCCTCCCTCCTGAGCCAGTAGTGACACGATGGGGAACCTGGCTCTCAGCCACAATATAGTATGCAGAAAACTATGAGAGCATCGCGGAGGTCATCGATGCACTAGATGAAAGTGAAGCTATTGCTATAGTAAATGCAAAGAAAGCGTTGCACTCAGTTCCAGCTGTACATATATAAAGGCAAATTTTACTACCTAGAAATTTCAATCAAGAAGTTGGAAGGAGGCACTCTACATTGACGGAAGCAGTTCAAATCATCCAAGAAATGAGGGCCAAAGTGGTTCCTGGACCAGTTGGGTTGTCTGTAGCTAAGAAGCTGGAGGCTGTTTTAGCCCACAGTCCATATTTCAAGAGGATGGAACAAATAGGCGTGTTCTCTCTGGACTAAAGGAACAAGAAATACTGCCTTGGAATCCTAAGGAAATCGCTGATATGATGTTTGAACCTCTTACCTCATGTGAGGTGTAGCGTAGTTTTTCTGCATGTAAGAGAATTTTTAACGGAAGAGAGAAGAGGGTTTACTCGGGGAAATTTGTCAAAATATTCATTGTTCGGTGTCACATTAGAAGTTTTAAATGAGTGTTTTACAATCCACAATAAAGACAAAATGTTTTGAACATAATAGTGGTTTATGTCGCATGTTTTAATGTGATCGAGCAATGTCATATTAGAAATTTTAAGGAGTACTTGACAATAAAGTCGCAAAGTTTTTTAACACTATGGCAGTATATATTGCGTGTTTTAAGTTTTATTTCCCTTAAAAATGTGTAAATTCCTAAATCAGAATTTTAAAAACCTATAAAAGCCTAAAAATGACTTGAATAAACCTAAATTTGATTTTTTAGATCCTAAAAATCCGGGGCTTACTAATAAATGACTAACTGCACTTATTTTGAAGTAAGGAATATAACAAACAATGGGTATTTTGTGAATGTCTATTGACATAAAAGAAGTTGAAAGAATTGGTGAAATACATAGTAATAACAAATCTAGTAACACTAGAAAAAGAAACAATGATAAAGGATTCCAATAGATGGAAAACAAACCAAAGTTTACTGATGGTAGGCAATTCAGACCACCAAAAACCTTCATACATAGTTGGACAGAGGCTTTAGACAGCTGGAGACAATTGTATTGGTTTTTTCTTATGGCCTTACACCTAATCAGTGTCTATGTCATTAGAGGCAGGAAAGGACTGAAGGAAGGAACAGGAAGGATTTTGGCCATGGCCCTTTGGAAGGAACCATTTCAGCATTTTCCTGGCTTTATTTGGGGAAAAGATGGAAAACTAACATTTGGATGGTATTCAAACCCACATCCTCCGAATGCAAGGCCGAAACATTACCGCTTACCAATTACCCTTGGTTTTGATTGAAAGGAGGCTATATTTGGTGAGGAGTATGTAAGTGAAACACTTGACATGATAAATAAAGGATTACCTAACGTTGGGGCAGGAGATATTTGTTACACACAAAATTACTGGAATCCTTAATTCAGGTATCAAGACATCTCTTTGAGCCATGTGTAAAAAGTATCCAAAAGTTTTATTTTAAACAGATGAATAAAAGTTTTATTTGTTGTGTTAATATATCTCATTTGCACACATGTTAGTTTTTTTCCCTTTTGTTAGGCACTAAAATATTATAATTTTTTTGTTTTAATGATAGTGCTTGTATATTATAACAGATAAAAAACTAAATTGAATATGTGAGTTGTTTTATGCATTTAAGTTTGAAGGAATTTATTTGTTGCAGATTATAGTGAAACAAAAGTAGTTAATATCTTAAACTCTGAAATTGCTGATACCTTTGGAAATTTGCTCAGTCGATGCTGTGGAAAATCTATCAACCCGAAACAGATATTTCCAAAATTTTCAGATACAGCTCACCAAGAGCATTGTGCCAAAGATGCAGAGAAGCTTCAGGAGTTGCTTTCAACTTTACCAGGTTTGCTACTGCTATTTATTTTTCATTTGACTGTTAATTTAAAGGTATAAAATAGTGGTACTGAACTAGTTAGCTTTAAAACTGCTTAATTTGAAGTAAATTGTGGCGTTGTACTTCAAGAATTGTGAAGATAAATCAGTGTAGTGGATGTAAAATTTGGAGTTTAACAGTCACTATTCTTGTAAATAACAATCATTATTGAGAAGAGAGATCAGTTACTTTTAAGCGTTAACATTCCTTGATTGTTTGAACCACCACAGTTAAAGAATTGTGTATGCCCTTGCAGATAACATAAATTCACAATGAAAGATTTGTTTGGATGATACTGACAACTGGTAGTTTCACAATTGTTTTTCTTACATTCTTCAGCAGAGATGGTTCCGTTTTTCAATGGCCTTACAATTACTTTGTAATGATCTACTGGAGTGTCATTCATTATTCCTGGCTGAAGTCAGGAATTACAGCATTTCAGAGTGACATACTGGAGGACCTGTATTCAAAATGAGACCAGATAATGAATCACTATTGGGTTTCTTAATATATAATTGTCATCTAATCTTTAGAACGTTTCCACTTTTGCGTGTCACTCAGCATATCTTCTTCCAGAGGCCGTGCTTATTTTCAAAACAAGGTACCCTCTACTACAGGCTTGCTAGACATGTCATAATTTTTATGCAGGGAAGCCGATGTGTTGCTATATGTCTGTGAAACATGTGACTTGAGTTGGAAGTGATAAGTGTATTTTTGTTTGTGAAATGTTTGGAGGCTGGTGGGTTAATGTAATTCTTGGGATTTTGATTGTTTTGTGGTTTCCTGAAATTGCTTCAGGTCGATTGCTGGGATGGTTCATTCAAAAGGCCTTAACCAGATTCCTCTCCATTCCTTGCCCTCTCCCCTGGCTCACCTCACCAAAACAAAACCACCTTTGATCTTGATAATGCATATTTTACCAAAACCATTATCCTCAGACAGGGTTATCCACCTTTGATGAAGTTTGTTTCAGCATTTCTGAGTGTTCTTGTTAAAGTGATTTTTACTTTTTATATAACATTTGATTCAGATGATGGTTACATGTAAAAATTAATTGGATGTGAAAAGTATTTCCAGTTTTTATCAGCTATGTATGATTCATTTGCTTTTGCAGATAGAGTGAAGAGTCATTATGAGGAGTTGAATATCTATCGTACAGTGGATGCTGTAGTGGAAACCCTACACGAAGCCAACAGATTCTTTGAGGCCCAAAAGCCATGGAAGGCAGATTCTGAGAAGAAGGCTGCAGCAGTCCACATTGTTATGGAGACATTAAGAGTAACGAGTGTACTTCTTTCACCAGTCATACCAAAGTTAACTCAGCGGCTCTTAGATAAATTGGCAGTTCCAGCAAGTCTTCGGAGCTGGAACAGTTTGTATGTTTTAAGTTGGAATGGAGGAAACTCTGGTGGCTGGGAATTGCAATCAGATTTTGCTGTTCTGTTCCGGAGACTTCAGTTAACAAATTAGGTGATTGGATACTGATAGTGCTAGTGTCTTCCGCCTTTAAAAGGAGGATTGCATTTTGGCAGTAGATTATGATTCTTAGTTACTAATTTCTGTGTTGGAGATCACTTGAATCTAGTATTACAATCAGTGAACAATATTTTTAAAAAAATTAGTGATACTGATCTTTGTATTGGTTGTTTGTTACTGAAATTAAGATTATTAAGTTCCATTGCTCAGTAATTTGAATATTGTTGTATTCTGTGTCTTGCCAATGTCTGCTGATTTTTTTCCATGTGATGCACAAGACTAGATAAGTTTGTGTATGACGTGTCCATAAAAATTAGTGATACTGATCTTTGTATTGGTTGTTTGTTACTGAAATTAAGATTATTAAGTTCCAATGCTCAGTAATTTGAATATTGTTGTATTCGGTGTCTTGCCAATGTCTGCTGATTTTTTTCCATGTGATGCACAAGACTAGATAAGTTTGTGTATGACGTGTCCATAAACTCTCTGACTAATGTTATAAAATCTGAAATATTTACTTTTAGGCATCATGACACCCATCACTTGTAAAATACCCTTCCAGTGCCTGAATTCACCAATCTCACCATTTTTTCCATGGGTTTAACATTCATTGGAATGCCAGTTCTGTCACAGTGATTTACATTGTTTCTTCTGCGTTCTGAAACAACTAACTCTTTATCTTCACCTCCATAACAGTCCAAATCACAGGGTGATAAATAACATGAATAAGGAGGATGGACTTCTTCACCAAAACCTAATGCATTTGGAATGAACTGAGTGTCAGTACATTGTCACAATTTACATATATTTCTCTATCAAATCTTTACTTGAAATATATCGGATCTCTGTTTTTTATTTTTATTTTGAATGGAGATGGCTGTCTGTTATTATGCTCATTAACAGTAAAACATCGCACCTATTACTGGTTATTGAATGATTAATTTTCTGTTTAGGTCATTAGGCAGTTTACTCTTAGCCACAATAGGTGTTTCAGAATTGAATGATTAGTGTAAAAAGCTGTTATTTTAGCTGGGAATGATAATCAAAACATTTTTTTTTTTTTTCAGAATTACATTTTCACGGAACCTGAACGTTGTGGTTTAAGGATATGTTGCGTTGCATTCAAGGACACAAAGCAAGAGTTCAAATTCTGATGGCTTAAAATACACATTTCATAAACAGACTAACACAAGAGAAATTAATACAAAGCTTGTAAATTCAATGCCAGTTGATTCTACATACTTTCGTATGGTGTTATATATCATTTGTAACCAGGCATTGCCATAAAAGAAATGACTATTGTGTCTACAGTCTTTGACAGTGTAAAAGTTTAGAAAGAAGTATTGAATTGACAAGTTGTAACAGCTAACAATTTTTGCAGTTATTTTGAATAGACCTCCTTTTGTGTTAAATAAAAAAAAGTAATGGCATAGAGTATTTTATTTTATAATGTATTTTGTTCATAACAGATTAATGCGCTTCATCATTTGTTATAATTTGTGCCTACTTTTTATATATCAAACTTTATTCATGTTATATTTTAAATGATATTAAAACAGTCTTCTATTTGGTATGTGATGAGCAGTGTCTTACTTTCTGTATTCATAACTTTCAATGTAAAGCATAGTTCACAGCATCAAGTGAAACATATTTATGATTTGTCAAAACAATAAAGCCTGGTAGAATGTCCCAAATATGAAATTTTTCAATGAAATAAAATGTTTGAGAGAAAAATTATTGTATTTCACTGGTAAACTGTAATGCAGTATTTACCACTAACCATAATCTACACTTATATGTGGACGCTTTTGTTTATTATTAATGTGTATTTCAACATTATGTTACAGACTTTACAGAAATGAATGAAAATGAACACTTAGCTATTGTTATTAGTGTGTGGCTGCATACAATGTATTAGGATATGTAAATAAGGGAGCGTGCACAAACTACGTGGCTCCGCCCGGGGGGGGGGGTGGCTGGAAGCCTACATGGGAGGAGGGGGGGATTCCAAGCCAGACCACATAGCTTTCCTTTCATAACAGTTTTTACAGTTAAAATGAGGCACAGAACATACAACAGCATGTGAATATTAATTTCCCTCAGTTAACCATCTCCGTACGTAATTTATTCATGTTTGTAGGATTGGGTCATTTGCTAAGGGTTGTGCACAACCCATTGTCAAGTGGCTCAACGCTGCCGACATGAGTAAGGTTCTAATCCGAAATACTGTAAAGTGTGTTCATGTTCATTCAGTTCTCCATCCTTCATATGTGGTAAATAACAGGTTATTTTATCTACTATACCTGTTTTCATAGCTTAATGGCACTTTCATTGCCATCATTATCCAACTATCACTTACTCAAGATGAAGGAAGGAGTGCTGCATTGAACAAATTAACACAAACACACTTTACAATATGTTGGTATAAATCTTAATCATGTTTAGAGGTGATGGTATAAGGCAAAGAGATCAGATGAGTACACACAGAGAGACATTGTCAGAATTTTGTTTTATTTATTCTTAACTAAAGCAGTAGCACTGAGTATGAGGCCATCCTGAAATATTACAACCCCACATTTAAGATCATATAAGCTATTACTACTACTTCTGGCAATCAGAACTTCTTTCTTTACTGAAATAAATAAACACCTCAGCCAAATGTTTATGGCAAAAAAAGTATTTTATTATTCACTCTTTAATGAACCAAATGCACAAAATAGTCCAACCACCGACTGATATTTTTTAAGTAAATTCAATTACATCACAAATAGTCAGAAATATCTGCAGACTGCAGGTTCTTTAGCCAAATGAGAAACGTCCATACAAACTAATCTCGTTCACTTCGGTCCCCACCATAACTTCTGCCTTTGTCGGCTCGAATGTGTCAGTCGTAGCTGAGTTATGGGCAATTGAATATGGCCACTATGATCAATGCTCCCGCCAGATGTAAGTTACGAAGTGTAATCTGTTTTCTGCAAGCAGAAGGACATAGTGCTGCTGAAATCCATCGCAAAATGATCAAAAAAGTACAGTGAAAACTTTGAATGATGGTAGTCTAAGAGAACTGTGTAGACAATTTAAAGAAGGGTGAATCGATCGATGTCCATGATGAAGGTGAACAAGGGAGCAAGACTGTCACTATTGTAGGCCTTGTTCAGTGTGTTGATCAGACGGCCATAGGAAAACGGAGGTTTTCAATCTGTGAACTTTCTGAAGAATTTCAAGGTCTGCTTAGTATACAATCATACTAGACCTGGGATATCAGAAGTTGTGTGCCCACTGGATCCCAAAAAATTCTGAGTGGTGATCACAAAATGCAATGCATGGCGTCAGTGTTAATGTTTCTCACACATTATCACATGTTCTTTTGATGTCCATTGTTACTTGGGGGCCTGTATGACAATCCTGAAGCAAAGGAACAATCTAAGCAGTGGATTACACACATTCTCCAAGCAAAATGAAATTTTTTAATTGGATACTGAGCCAGAGGAAAACAATGGTTAAAGTTTTCTGGGACCAAAAAGAAGTATTGCTGGCAGACAAACTTCAGCAGGCGACAAAAATAAAAGGAAGTTTATTGTGAAACTTTACTTCGCAGAGCCATCCAAAACAAACAAAGAGGAATGATCTCATCAGGTGTGGTTTTTGATCCATGACAATGCCAGACTGTGCCAAAGTGAAAAAAGGGGCTTCTTAAGTAGGAACTTTTCGACCATCTGCCTATTTTCATCTGAGACTTGAAGGCACTAATGAAGAACTTGAGGATGCCATCAAGACATATCTCTCCTCACTGGTGGCTAACTTCTTAGAAAAGTGCACCGAGAAGCTTGTGTCAAGGTACGACAAATGCCTGATGTAGAAAAATAATTGCTGTACTTTTCATAGTAAAATTATTGTGTTATGCCAATTTGTCTTTTTTTTGCCCACTGCAGGTTGGAAAAAAAAGCCCTCGTATGTTGTAGCTGGTTATTTTTGAAAGGTAGAAAACAAAAAGTCGGGGTAGGAAATGCAGTATCAAAAGAAGTGGAAGTAAAAATGGGAGTGCTACAAGGAACCATATTGGGACCATTGCTATTTATTATTCTAATGAATAATTGTGTTGATGGTTTATTATCAGAAATCAGATTGTTTGCAGATGACATAATGCTGTATAAAAGGATCAAAACGGTAGAGGTCTGTTAACAGCTGCAGAGTGATTTAAGTAGGATATCTAGTTGGGTTGGTAAACATGGGATGAAGATAAATGCAAAAAAGAGTCAGTTACACAGATAAAAAACTAAAGTTTGATTATGATTATAATGTGGGGAAATAATTGCTTCTTTAAGACTTGAAATGTAAATATCTTTGCATTAAATTTGATAACAAGTTTAACTGGACAGGACGTGGGATGGGTAATAGGAAAAGGTCTAAAAATTCTGCATTTCTTGGGGATAGTGTTGAGGGGCTGTACAACAGAAGTAAAGGAATTGGGTTACAAAATTTTGGTCAGTTCATTGCTGGAATATGTTGGTATAGTATGGTACCCACATTTTGAGTATCAATTACAGGAGTTGAGAGGGTGCAAAAAACGGCTGATAGATTTGTTTCTGGAAATTACCACAGAATGCAATCAGTGACAGAGATGATACGAGGTATGTTTTTTAAGTAAGTACCGTTTTGAAATTAAAAAAAGACGTGCAAATATATATCAATAATTTTATTTTTACATGAAAGTATTATATTACTCTACTTTTCTACATACTTCCCTTCAATATTGAGGCACTTGTCATAATATAGTACCAAGTCTGCTGCCTGACTTGTTAACCACTCTTGCCTCACATTCGGGAGGACGGCGGTTCGAATCCCCGTCTGGGCATCCAGATTTGGGTTTTCCATGGTTTCCCAAATCACTCCAGGCAAATGCCGGGATGCTTCCTTCAAAAAGGCCATGGCCGAATTCCCTCCCATTCCTTGCCCCCATCCTTTCCCATCTCTAAAGACCTCACTGTTGAGAGACGTAAAGCAGTTAAAAAAAAAAAAATGTTAACCACTGCATCACAACTGTTTTGACTTTGTTATCGTCTTCAAGACGCTGACCACCCAGGTGTTTCTTCAAGTGCAGGAACAGATGGTAGTCACTGGGCGCCAGATCAGGGCTGTAGGGAGGATGATCTAGAGTTTCCCATTGAAAAGATGTGATGAGATCTTTGGTCTGATTAGCCACATGTGGACAGGCATTGTCATGCAGCAAAACGATGCCCTTGCTCAACTTGCCACGTCTTTTGTTCTGGATTGAACGGCGCAGATTGTTCAATGTCTCACAATAAGCTGCTGCATTGATTGTTTCATTAAGAGGCAGAAATTCCACAAGCAATTCTCCTTTTCTGTCCCAAAAAACTGTGCACATGATTTTCCGGGCAGAAATCGTTTGCTTGAACTTCACTTTTTTGGGTGAATCTGAATGCCGCCATTCCATGGACTGTTGCTTTGATTCAGGTATGACGTAGGCCACCCATGTCTCATTGCCCGTAACAATTTGGCTTAAGAAATCATCACCATCGTTGTGGTACCACTCAAGGAAAGTCAATGCACTGCCTAAACGTTTGGTTTTGTGCACATCTGTTAACATTTTCGGTACCCAACTTGAGCACAATTTTCAGTAATTCAAGTGCTCGGTCACAATGCCATACAAAACACTACGAGAAACATTAGGAAAGTCATCACACAAGGAGGAAATCGTAAAGCGTCTGTTTTCTCTCACCTTATTGTCCATTTTCTGCACCAAACTATCATTAACGACCGAAGGACGCCCACTCCATTGTTCATCATGCACATTTGTGTGGCCATCTTTAAATTCTCTCACGCACTTTCCCACCATTCCAATGTTTTGTCTGTAAACTGCACAGATCTCACGATGAATATCGATCGGTTTTAGGCCTTTAGCACAAAGAAATCTTATAACAGCCCGTATTTCACAGTCGGCGGGACTCACGATTATTGGATGCATCTTAAACACTCAGTGAACCACTAAACAAGGAAGAATTAGACTATAGTGGTGTCAGTGCATAGGCAAGAGATGCAGGTACCCAGTGCGCATGCGCGGAACGCCGACCGTAGCGCTGCTGCCACGGTGTGACAAAAGGGTACTTACTTAAAAAATACGCCTCGTAAAAAGAGCTGAAGTGGGATTCATTGGAAGACAGGAGGAGGGTGAAGAGGATCATGGGAATGTACAAGGCATATATTGTCGATGAGGAATGGAAAGATATTGGTGTAAGAATTAATGGAAGGAAAAAGATGACCATGACCACAAGCTCGCATTCAATTTCAGGCACAAAAGTGTAGGAAATTCTCTTTTTTTGGAATAAGTTACACAGTGAAATGATGAATAATTAACCAAAAACGTTGAAACAAAAATTTAAAGTTGAAATTTGTAGAGGGCAAATGTAGGTGGGTACAGGAAAGGGGGATGATGGGTGTGTAGGGAAATTGCCACCAGTTTGTTCACTCCATTGCAATTAAATTAAGTTGGTTTTCAGATTCAAAACTGCAGTTGCAAGCCCTACACACTCATTACTCACATTCATAGTGAACCATCGCATTTCCCCAGTCTTTATGTAATGATACCTATTTTGCTAGGGTGGTTAAAGCCTTGGGGATGAGTTATTCATGTGACCCTCAGTGTGAAAGATGTTTTAGGTGAAACAGGAAGGCCAACTGAAACAATGTCAACTTGACAGTTTAGCTCTGAAACTCTCCAAAGCACTTGACTGACTTACCCAGAGAATGGTGGTGAACATGATTGATACCGTGCGACAAATCACGATGCGACCGACAGCCTGGAGGAACTCTTATGATGTGGAAAGCAAAGAGTCATCTTAGGAAATGCAGTATCCAAGGAGATAGAAGCATATCAAGATGATTACATTTAATTTGTTTGCTAAATGTTTTAGCAGCTAGAAAAGTAGGTTTTAACGGACAATGCAGGAGTAAAAACTGCTGTGAGGTGATGTTAATATTGAAAATAAAGATGTAGATCCATCACTTACCGATGTTGAAGGAAAGGGGGATGACAAAATACAACACAGAGTAACCACCCTTACTCGTGGCTTGAGATTTAGTATATGGCTATGCTTTCAGACAACTGCAGTCATCCCCATCAAATGAATAGTTATTTAGTACAGTTATTTCTGAGTGGAGGTGCTAAAAAAAACCATATTGGAAATTTTGTGTATGCCAAATGAATGGTTGTTTCAACAGTTAATTCCGAGTTGACGTGGCTGAACAATATAATTGGAAATTTTGACAGCAGAAATGAAATCAAACATATGGATAAATAAAAAGCAAAATGTATTAGAGAAAGCTATAATGAAAATACAGGGTGACTTGCGGGAACCGGACATTTTTCAAATGAGCAGTACAAAGTTAATTTACTTAGTATTATTACTTAATTGTTATAGATATAATGGTGAAAACATACCATTTCATAAAACATATGTTGTATGAAACATTAAGTGTATTCATTTCTTGAATATGATGTCATGCACGTGCTGGCCATTCACTTGAATGCAGATTTCCATCCTCTGTAGAAAATCATCAAAAACTCAGGTCAACATATCTTCTCCAATCAAATTCACTTCTGTAACTCCATCTTTCAGCTCTAATAAAGTTTGTGTTTGTTGAGCGTAGACACGAGCTTTCAAATATCCCCATAGGAAATAGTCACAGGGAGACAAATCCGGTGACCTTGGCGCCCACGGTACGTCACCAAAACACGAAATTAGCTTGCCAGGGAACATCTTCACAACTCGCATCGATGCACGGAAAGTGTGCGCTGTGGCCCCATCCTGTTGGAAGTAAACTTTTTTTTTTGTTTATTCCTCGCCTCCAAAGTCCTGGTCTGAAAAATGTTTCCAACATGCGAACATAGCGTTCAGAGTTTACGGTCACTGTGACGCCATTTTCCTCGAAAAAGTACGGCCCAATTATTCCAAAGCGGGCTACCGCACACCAAACTGTTACCTTTTGAGAGTGGAGAGGTTCTTCATGAATGTTACATGGATTTTCAGTCGCCCAATATAAAAAATTTGTTTGTTAGCTGAGCCGTTAAAGTGGAAATGAGCTACATTGCTCATTAACAGTATTGCATTAGGATTATCACTAAGCAACACTTGCATATGCACTGCGAAGTCTTTTCTTTGTTCATAGTCCCTCTCTTTGAGTTGCTGCACCACTTGCATTATGTAGCTATGAAATTTCAAATCTAATCTTACAATCTTCCTCACAGAATCGCGGCTCATGTTAGCGTGCAGACTCCTGATTAAAGCAGTTCCCACTATGGTAATGTTATCGGGCATTCTCATTGTTCTTGCAGAACCAGGTAACTTTTTCTTTGTTACTGTTCCTGTTGTTCTGAACGCATGAACCCATCTTAACAATGTGTTTCTGCTTTGAACTGTGTCATTCCGACCGATATTAAAATTGCATCGAAAGATACACTGTGTTTTGATAAAGATTCACCATTTTTAACAAAAGTGTCGCATGAAAAAACACGATGCTGTACTGACCACTGATCCATTATTACTAAAATGGTAGGACACACTCAAAACAGTGACATAACCTCAATCTCACCATCACATGTAACAACAGTGTAACAGCTGATCCAAATTCGTCCGGTTCCCACAAGTCACCCTGTACATGAACTATAAAAAGTAGTCAATGCATAAACTATAATGGTAAGTCATGGATTTTCCAGGGTGGAATGTTGAAGAGGAAGGTAAGAATTATCTGATATTGAGGCCTGGGGGGAGGGGGTGTATTGGAGGGACAGTTCCTAACTATGGGGATAGGGTTGAAATATGGTTGCAGTGGATTCAGTAAACCAGGGGTGAAAACTGGTGGATAAATAGGTACAATTATAAAAACAAACAAATTTCAGAATTGAGGAGAGATTTCAGGGGAAAGTTCAGCAAAGGATAATACAAGGACAGTGGGGTCAAAGTGGAAAGAGTTCAAGGAGATAATAATAATAAAAAAATATTTATTCCAAAGTAGGAAAGAAAAGTACAGAACCTATATGGTACAATACGGATATCAGGAAGTTAAAGTGGGTAGTGAGTAGAGAACACTACAGAATTGAGACAGTTAAGGCAGTAGGAATACTTAAAACAACTAAACAAACAATAAACAGCTATGTGGGAAAGCTAAAGATGGGTTTATGAAGTATATAATTGGTGTTAGGGGTCCAATTAATGATGAATCTAGAAATTTCTATGGCTATGTTAGGAAACTGAGGGGAAGGGAAGGTACTCCGACAATTGTGTATAAGAATGTAGAAGAAATTATTGAGGATTTTGAAATTGCAGAGATATTAGCTACTGGTGTAATGAGACCATTAGAGACTATCATCCTGGTATGGGAGTGAATAATCTCCATTTAAGTGGAAATGAGAAAACTGAAAGATTTGAAATAGATCCTCAGGAAATTATGAAAGTAGGTAACATAGTGATAGTAGCATGGGTTCATAAAGGAAGGGTGACAAACAGGGTTGAAAATTACAGTCCAATCAGTTTGACATCAGTGATGGGCAAAATTATGGTGGGAATAAGATGCAACTACATCAGAAAAATCCGTGAAGAAAAAATTGGATTGCAGATAACATGGCATTAGGTAAGGATATTCATGTGAATCTGAGATAATGGACTGTGCAAGATATTCTGCAAGAAATGGACAAAACAGGCCTAGTTTATAGTGTAGAACTAAATTTTTCTAAGGCATTGACAGAGTAAGCAATAAAATTGTTTTAAATAAGATGAAACCTTTTGGAATGGATGAAAATACTTAGCTGGGTAGGTACACACGGAATGAAGATAAATCTCAAGAGTTAACTTATTAGGTAATAATATGGCAATGAGCAGTGAAATGCTTTAAGGCAATAAAACTATGGAAGGATAGGGTATATGACCCAACACTTACTACAGATGAAAGCGGCTGGTAATAACGAACACAAAAAAGAACAAACACAAGAAACGTGCAATATTTTGGCACATAGCCTTATTCTTGCCAAAGTGCGACACTAGGCAGTCAGGCATGTACACAGTGACGGCTGTCTGGCACAGATCGTAGTATAAGGGGGGGAGTGCAAGTACTAGATTGATAATGCTGGTATATTATCATTGAGAGTGGTAGATCAACATAATAACTGAGTAACGATATACATATAAATCATTTTTTGAAAAACTTTAGAGTACATAAAAGAAAATATACACAATAGTAGTGATAATATGTGCTGGGTCTCGTGGGAGGGATTTATTGGAGATTGAGGCCTGGAGGATGTCTGGTGTCCAGGATATTCTGATAGGCTAGTTCCCATCTACAAGTTCAGAGGAGGTTGTGTTATCAGGCAAAACTCGGATCGCCCTAACTGAGAAACAATTATTAAAATTATTCAGTTTGTGGGAACTGGCATGTTTTGACATTGGATGGGCCTCATTGTTAGTGTACATTCTCTGCCTGTGGCCATTCATCCTGATAGCAAGTGGGTTAGCAGTGAGGCCTATATGTGAGCTGGAGCCATGGAGACATGTAAATTGATATATGAGTTGTGTTGCAATGCAAGTAGCATGACCAATGATGGGGAAGGATTGGAGTAAGTGGTAGTAACTGGATGCATGCTGCATGTTTTACAGCGGGATCTGTTTCAGGGGAATGATCCCTGTGGTAGTTTGGGGGAATTGCTGGGCGAGTACTTGTGAACCAAGATATTTTTTAGATTTGGTGGTCTGCTAAAACACATGCGTGGGGTGGTGGGTAGAATTTTATGGAGAATGGTGTGCATCCCAGGGAAGGAACATAGGAAGTCATGCCTATGACGAAGGATTAGGTTAATTGACTCAAGACCTTGGAAGAACTGGGTGATGATAGCAGGACTGCAGTTAGTTTCAAGGAGCGGCTGTGCACAGGAAGAGCTATTACAAGAGAGATTTGTTTGTGTACTAAGTCAGGTGGGTAGCTGCAGGAGATGAGAGCGCCAGACAGGTTTTGTGTGTATTGGGAAGGGATTCATCATTGGAGCACTCACCAGACGACCATTGCCGTGTACACGTCTGGCTCTGCCTGGTGTCTCACTTTTGCAAGAATAAGACCATACACCAAAATATTGCGTCTTTCTTTTGTTTGTTTGTTGTTCCAAGCTACCAGTTCCTTAGCTTATTAAGTACACAGATAAAAAACTAACGGTTGTTTATGCCTTTATGGAGGAGAAAGAACTGCTTGTTGAAGACTTGAATGTCTTGGCATAACTTTTCATGATTAACTCAGGTGGTAGGAAAATGTTATAAAATACTGCATGTATTGGGGAGAGTGATGAGAGGATGTGCCGGGGAAGTGGGGAACTGGTTTACAAAACTTTGGTCTGACCATTGTTTGAATTTGGTGATGTAGTTCTGGGACCCACATTTGGGGTATCAAATAGAAAAAATTGGTACAAATGAGAACAGCTAGATCTGGTTATGGAAATTACCACTGGACACAATTAGTTAATGATACAAAAAAGGAATGGGATTGGAAGTGACTGAAATACAGGAGGAAGGTGAAGAGAGTGCTGCTGGGGGTTTACAAGATGTATGTTGGTGATGGAGGGGTATTGGACGAAGAATTAGGAGTAGTGCATGGAAAGGATGTTTATGGGCACAAGCTGCACTCAGTTTAGTGTGTATGGGAGTGGGGAAATTTTCTTTTGTGGATGTGTCGGGGATTGGAATACATTACCAAGGGAAGTGATGAATAATTTACCAAAAACTTTTAAGGAATTTAAAACTCATTAATATCTAAAATAAATGGAAAGCAGAAGTTTAACACTTAAGCCATACAACATAATAAAAAATAATAAGAAAGTGGTAACTGGATGACTAGTGAAATTGCCACTGTAGCATATGCTCTATCGTAACTAAATTCAACTCAACAATGAGTAATGACTGTGCCCCAAATATTTTGTTTCTGTAAGTTTTGTACCAGCAAAGCCATTCATCATTTGACTTTGGTTATTGATAATTCTACTAGCTTTAATTTACATATTAAAGTAAAGGTTTTGTGTGATTCTATGATTGAGGAGAATTGCTGGTTGGAGGCGTAGTATGTAAATATCTGGGCATATTACATCAAGGATGACAAAGAAAATTTCTAATGTCCTCTCTCTATTGGAGAGGTTATGAAATCTTGATTGAATATTTGTGATATTATGGGACTCATCTTACAGATATAAAATAAAGGGGTAAAGATTTGTCTGTAGTAACTGGTATAAAGGAGCGTGGTTGGCATCAATTAGAATAAAGGAGGTGGGTAAATAGAAGTTGATGTGTATAAGGTATTCATTGCTGATGAGGCCTGTATGGATGCTGGACAAATAATTAGTCTTAATATGTGGAAGGGTGGAAAATTAGCACTTGACTTGGGACTGCAGAAGTGGAAAAGTTTTGGTTTGTAGGAATGGAGGGAAGGAATAAAAGAATTTAAAGTAGAACTGTATGTAATAGGTAAATTTATTACAAAATTGCCACCAAGCAAAAAGATTTGATCCATGCTTATATTCATACTGAGCTGAAAAAAAAGGTCTCATACAGGTAGTGCTTGGAAGAATATTGATTCAATCCCTGGTCTAACCATTCATATTTTGGCTGTCCAAAATCACCTAAATACAGAGATTCAACCTTCAAGCGAACAGGGCCAAATTCCTTCCTGTATCCAATTCCCTTGCAGCTCTAATGAGGATACTGAGAAATGGTATAGCCTTAAGTTTTTAAAAAATAAAGTTTCCTCTAACATATTTTTCTACTTTACGTATTGATTGCAAGAAGCATATTCTCTTGGTAATTTGTCTGTTGGAAATAGAAGTGTTCCGAATAAACATCTAGCATTTTCATTCACAATTGTGTTTACAGTATTAAAGATGCAACCCTTATACAATTTAATGGCATTACACATTTGCCTTATGTTCACTGTAATGACTGCAGTGATCTTTCCATTATTTGATATTGTGGTTTCAGTCTTTGATAAATATCAATTGGTTTTGAATTTTATTTCACAAGAAATGTTGTCACAACATGCTGTAGAATGTCAGTTTGAGTTAAAACTGAACTATGAGGCTTGCGGTATCAATGCTGCCACCTTATAAAAAGACACATTATCATAATATTTAGAATATTTCCACTTTGCAAATCCTCTTTCATAGGCTGTGCTTATTTTCAAAGCAATTTTCTAAGGCTTGCTAGGTCTGCTGTAGTTTTGATGGGGATAAGTGGATGTGTTGCCATCTGTGCGTGAAACGTGTTCTATCTGATATATGTATTTTTGTAATTTACGAAGCGGAGACTGTCCCAGCATTTGTCTAGACAATTGTGAAAAACTGCAAACAGGACTGCCATTATACAGAACTTGGGATTTAAAACCTGAACCAGTTGTACCTTCCCAGTCCAGCATAGTCATGCATTAATTTTCACAGCCTCACTAGATAGATAGATAATAAGATAGGATAGGGAAAATAAACAGTTACCCGTCACTTACCACAGATGAAGGCAGGAGGGCGAGACACGTAAAAACACAAAAACAAAAGAATTACACAATATTTCGACTTTTTAGTCTTCCTCATGTAGGAGGCGAGACATATGGCAGGGGGAAAGATGTGGTCACATCCGAGCCTGCCACATGAATGAAGCACAGGCGGAAAACGCGTGGTAGTGGAAGAATTGCCGGGAGGGGGGGGGGGGGGTAGGGAATAGGCTTGACCAGCGATAAAAGTGAAACAAATGAATATAATGTCTGTGTAGCTTAGTTCAAAAAGTTATAATTGAGAATAAAGGGAGATAGAATAATTTTTAAAAAAAATATATATATACAAAAAATAATAAAATAAATAAATAAAGAGGAAAATATATATATATATATATAAAATTATAAATAACTGTAAAATGAAATGAGAGTTAGCAAGTGACAGGTTTAACGTAGGTTTAGGCCAGGGGTGTGTCTGGTGTCAAGGATATGTTGATAGGCTAGTTCCCATCTGCGGAGTTCTGAAGGGGTGGTGGTATTTGGAAAAACTCTAATAGCTCTGACTGTGAAACAGGTGTTGAGGTTGTTTGAATTATGGAAGTTCGCATGAATTGCCACGGGATGGTCTGGGTTGGAAGTATAAACTGTTTGCCTGTGGCCATTCATTCTGTAGGAAAGTTGTTGAGTGGTGAGACCAATGTAAGAGGCAGTGCAGTGGATGCAGGTGAGTTGGTAAATAAGGTGAGTGGTAGCACTACCACGCGTTTTCCGCCTGTGCTCATTCATGTGGCAGGCTCGGATGTGACCACATCTTTCCCCCTGCCATATGTCTCGCCTCCTACATGAGGAAGACTAAAAAGTCGAAATATTGTGTAATTCTTTTGTTTTTGTGTTTTTACGTGTCTCGCCCTCCTGCCTTCATCTGTGGTAAGTGACGGGTAACTGTTTATTTTCCCTATCCTATCTTATTTTCAGTGCCTCGCGGCAGTTTCTTCGTTTCCTTTATCCAATAGATAGATAGATAGATATGTTCACTTTGATCCTATGTGAGAATAATCTCGGGGATGTGGAACAGTACATACACTTATTTGTAATGTCAATATTACTATATAATTGATACTGTTATTATCTATTGACAACAAGTTAGCTACAACCCATTAGTATAACCAATATCTCCTGTTATCTACAAATACAATCCCGAGTTAATTAATACTTATTATGTGGAACAGTATATACACTTGTTACCAGCATCTAATAATCAGTTATTTTCTTACAACCAGTAACCATGATACGAGGGGGGATCAAATATAAACGGGATTGTTGTTCCTGAACATCAACAATTGGCAGTACTGGCCCCGCGCTTCTGCTATGCTTAGGTGGGACCATTATTAGTGTGGAGAGCGTGCTGTTAGATATTTACCGCCATTTAGTCAGTAATACTCACGATGTCGGAACAACAGATGCACCCCTCCACTGCGCAACGCATTATTACAAAATTTCTTGCTCTTGAAGGAGTTACAGCGGCGGAAATTTGCCAGAGATTAACTGCACAGTTCGGTGATCAAACACTGTCAAGGACGCGTGTGTTTTTCTGGCATAAAAAGTTCAAGGAAGGACGAGAACGTGTGTAAAAACAGCACCACGATCGCCGTCCCCGGACCAGCGTTACAGAGGAAAACATTCGTGCGATTAAAGAAATTATTGACGTCGATCGACGCATGAGAGTGTCAGAAATTGCAGAAAAAGTCGGAATCAGTTATGGGAGCTGTCAAGCAATCATCACAAAACACTTACAGTTCCGTAAAGTGTGTTCCAGATGGGTACCTCACCTTTTGGCCGAAAATCTGAAGTTGAGACGTTTGGAAGTCTGTCGGAGGCTTACAACAAGGTTTGCGGAAGAAGGTGATGCATTTTTGAGTCGGATCGTCACCTGCGATGAAACATGGGTTCACCACTACACTCCTGAATCCAAAGAAGCCAGTAAGGAGTGTAGGAGGAAAGGGGAGGCAGCACCAGTGAAGCCAAGACTTGACTGTCAGCTGGCAAGGTTCTTTCAACCATTTTTTTCGATCAGCGAGGCATTTTGCTGACTGATTTTTTGCATGAGCGATGCACAATCAATGCTGCTTACTACTGCGAGCTGTTGAACAAGGCGAGAGTTGCATATCGCCGCAAAAGAAGAGACCAACCGATTCGACAGGTCATTCTCCTCCACGACAATGCACGACCCCATACTGCATCTCTAACTGTCGCTAAACTACAGGAAATGCACTGGACTACACTTGATCACCCTCCTTACAGTCCGGACTTATCGCCCTGCGATTTTCATTTGTTCGGACCTCTTAAAGAAGCTCTAGGAGGGCAACGATTCGAAGATGACGAGAGTGTGGAAGACTTCGTGCGCAACTGGCTAGTGACACGACCCTCTTCTTTTTATGATGAGGGCATCAAAAAGCTGCCCATACGATGGGAAAAATGTATTTCCAAAGCAGGAAACAATGTGGAAAAATAAATTGTAATTACCTTGTGTTTTCAAATAAATGAATTTAAATAAAAAATAAAATCCCGTTTATATTTGATCCCCCCTCGTAAGTTTCACTGTGATTTGCGACTACATATTATATCATGTTAGTTGCTATTTATGTGGAACAGTACACACACTTATTAACAATATCAATTATATTACCAACAACTCATAAGCAGTCAATTACTTAACAACCTGTTAGTATGATAATTTTTCACAGCAGTTTTTTGAATGCATGCTATCCCATGTTAGTTACTATATATGAGTGGAATTTTGTAACCACAATAATTACTTAAATTGTCAAAAGTTTCAACAGAAAGAAAAACCATATATCATTTTAGTAATTGTGGACAACTTTGTCACCTTCCCCTTCCATACACCATATATACTATTTTATCAGTCATTCTTAGTTACCAAATTCCAAGAAGAAAATTCTTTCACAGAGTAAAATGGGTTCTGAAGCAGAAACTCTTTCAGTTTGGACTTAAAGTAGTTGGGTTTTTGTAGGTAACATTTAATTTCTGTTGGTAAGACATTGAATAAGGAAGCTCCAGTAAATGTTAACCCTCTCTGTACAATTGACAGTGATTTGTAATCCTTGTGAATATTATATTTATTCCTAGTATTATGGCTATGTATGTCAGCATTAAGATTGAAGTGTTCAGGATTTTCCACTACAAATGATAATACAGAGTATACATACTGGTTTTTTAAACAGATTTCTGCACGACGTCCATGGGTTTGCTCCACAAATAGTTCTTATAGCACGCTTTTGTAATTTAAATACCTTTTGTGCTTGTGACGAGTTTCCCCAAAATGAGATGCCATAAGTGAGCAGGGAATGAAAATATGCAAAATATACTAACTTTCTGGTTTCTATATTAGCTATTCTAGATATTACCCTCAGTGAGAATGTTGCAGAATTCAGTTTTTTAAGAAGTTGTTGAATATGTTGTTTCCAGTTCAATTTGTTATCTATATATACACCCAGGAATCTTGTGAAACTGCTTTCATTGATTGTTTTCCCTTCTGATATCACATTATAGCTGTCCTTTGTTTTATTTTTTGTAACAAACTGAAGTAACTGTGTCTTTTCTACATTAAGCATTAGTTTGTTGGCATTAAACTACCTATTAATTTTCTTTATGGCATCATTTGCTATGTTTTCGAGGTTTTGTGCTGATGGATCTTTCAACGATATGCTAGTATCATCTGCAAAGAGCACTATGTGTTCATTATCACCTAGTATATGTGGAAGATCATTTATATAGATTAAGAACAGCAGAGGGCCAAGAATTGAACCCACCACATTTAACTGAGTTTATAACATCTCCTGTATTAGCATCTTTCAGTGATACACATTGCTTTCTATTTTCCAGGTATGATTTAAACCAAAGTCCTGGCTTACCACTAACTCCATAGTGATCTAATTTACCTAGTAGAATATCATGATCAACACAGTCAAAAGCCTTAGCAAGATCACAGAATATACCTAGGGAATTTAGTTTTTTATGCATTGATTCCAGTATGTTGTTTACAAAAGCAAAAATTGCTGAATCTGTTGAAACGCCTTGTCTAAAACCAAACTGTACTTTACTGAGTAGGTCATTCTTTTGTAGATGTGCATACACCCTTCTGTACATTGCTTTTTCAAAGATTTTTGAAAATGCTGGTAGAAGTGATATTGGTCTGTAATTCTCAATCTTTGAGGTATCACCCTTTTTATAAAGCGGTTTGATTATTGACTTCTTGAGTGAGCCAGGGAAGATACTTTCTTCAAAAGAACTATTACAAATGTGACTAATAACTCTACTAATGCTGGTGTTACATTGTTTCATTACATGGGTTGAAACCTCATCATAACCAAATGAATTTTTATTTTTGAGGGATTTAATAATTTTTTCAATTTCATTTTTACTGGTGGGAAATAGAGACATAGGTGCTGCTTTTGGTGACAAGGATTTAAGTATTGCTATAGCATCCATATTCCCAATACATTTTCCTTTTATTTTTTCAGCAACTGTTAAGAAATAGTTATTGAAAGCACTTCCTACATATGAGGGGTCATTTACAAGTTTATCATTAATGCTTATAGATATAGGTTTATGTTCAAGGGATGATACAGTTGTTTCTCTTTTAATAATGTTCCAAACACTTTTTATCTTATTATCTGAACTACTAATCTCATCGTTTATGGCCAAACGTTTAGCTTCTTTTACTACTTTGGTTAAAATTCTACAGCAAGTTTTGTAATGTTGTCTGAAAAGCATATTATCAGTATTCCTAACTTTTACATACAATTCCCTTTTATGTCTGCAAGATGTTTTGATACCAACTGTAACCCAATTTTTGTTTAATCGTTTTTGACCAATTGGAGCTAGTTTTGTAGGGAGACACCTTTCGTAAATTTCCAAAAACCTTTGGTGAAAGTAATTGAATTTATTATTTACCCCTTTTAACTTATAAACAGTGCTCCAGTCCTCATTGAGAAGTTCATCATTTAATGATTTTATTGAATTGTTCTTTAATGGCCTAACTCTGACAAATCCTTTCTTTTTGTTATTTTCATTTCCCACAATATCCAAAGTAATTATTTGAGCATTATGGTCTACAAACCATTTTCCATTGGAATTGTTCCATTTATTTCTAATTTATTGTGTTCTACAAAAATGTTATCAATAATGGTACTACTATCTTTTTGTATTCTAGTTGGGAAATTTACAGTTTGATAGAGATTGAATGATCTTAGCATTACTAGAAGATAATCTGTCTGGTTACATTCTACAGCAAAATTTATGTTGAAGTCTCCACAGAGGATAATTTCCCTTTTAGTTCGTGATAAATTTAGTAGAACCGCTTCAAGTTTATTACAAAATTTACTGAAGTCTCCTGTGGGAGCCCTATAAACTGTCAGCACTATAAGATATTTGTTTTCTAATTCTAACTGTGTTGCACAACATTCAAAATCTTGTTCTATACAGTATTTACTTACATCTAATGATTTTGTTTCAGTATTTTCTGTTACATATATTGCTGCACCACCCATTCTCATCTCTGACCTGCAATAACATGAAGCTAATCTATATCCAACAAATGGGAGGAGACATATTTCAGAATTCTTCAGATGATGTTCTGTCAGACATACAATATTTATGTTAATATTCAATGATTTTTGGGTTTCTTCTATAGATATTATCAACTCATCAAGTTTGCTTGAGATACCCCTAATGTTCTGATGGAACAAAGCTATTTTAGACTGACATTCATTATTTTTGACTGGTATAAAAACACAATTACTTAAAAACTTGGCCTATACCCCATGCTTAGATGTCTTAATACAATTATGAACTGAAGTCTTGGTTTAGTAGGAATACTTCCCTACACATTTAATAAAACTTAAAGGATTAGTGAAAAATGTGTCCAAACACACACACAAATATTTAGATTATATAATTTGCTAACTATTTGATAGCAACAATGCATTGTGGCATTGTCCTGCATGCTGTAACTATTGGATCTGTAGTTCATGACAACAGCTTGAGAAATAAATGTGTAAAATCCTGCCTGCAACAGAACAAATGTAGCTATCTCTTATTTTGTGTCTACAGATCTTTATTATGTGTTAATCTGATTTTTCTCTTAGATGCTAAAACTGAAAAATGCAGATTTAAATTATTATTAATATAAGCAGTAAGTAAGTTTGAGTCCTCTAGTCTCTCTTACTCCAACTCATAACCAACAAGAGGTGTCCCTGTTCAGCAGAGCAACCAAATGGAAGGTTCAGGTATTCAACCCCAGCATAGCAGTGTGGAAGGTGTAACGGGTTAATGGAATTTCCCCATTACTTTGGAAGATAATTTGAGAAGTTTTAAATAATGGCGGTTTGCATGGTTGTCTGGTGACTTCAGCATCCGCCAAGTCTGTGGGTTTAGGGAGGTAGAACCCAGTTTTAAAGCATGGGTTGTAACTGGTTTCAGTCTAGTGTCATCTGCCGGGTCCGTGAGCTCAGGAGTGTAAACCCCAAATTCGGAAGCATGGTGCGCTTGGGAGAAAGATGTACTTAGGCTTCTGGGCAGTCAGTCTGCCACTGGCCGTGGAGTAGGTGAGTCAGTCGTGAAAGTTAAGAACAGTCAGTTGAGTCGAATAGATCGCGTGTTCGCGCTTAATTATGATGAAACATTAATTTAGTAGGAGGTTGTAATAGAACAGGCATAATGCCTTTTAGTGTAGTTTATTTAATTTCACAGAACTAACAGTGTTAATATAAGCCCTCTGACGAGGCATAGTATGAGTATCGCTGACACGAGTGATGGCGCATGAATTGTATTGAAGTATTAATCTGGATTAAAAATATTGTTATTATTTACTATTTTTCCTACCTTTAATTGTACAGAAACCTGCAATCTGAGGAGACGAAGTGTCTGGAAACTTGCTTCTGTAGCGAGTAGCAAGTTTAATGATAAAATAAATAAGTTTCAAATGTGCACTGATTTCTTGTGTGTGCAACTGCAATATTATACAGACAAGAAAATAAATTTAAAATAGCTACATGGCAATACCGTGACTGGACAGTGTGTTTTGAAGTGGGATTAATTAAAAGCATAATTAACCACGGACACATACTAAAACAAAAGGTAGGAAAAGTGAATTCTATAACGTAAAGACAATTAACAAGCGAGCAGCCATAATAAGCGGAATGCGACAACCGAAGTGAGCCGACGATTCCCGAGGAGAGCCGATCCACTCAGTATTAGCAAGATCGGCGTATAGGTAACACCAGCCACGGGAGCGACTTGACCGACGTGGAGAACCAGCTTCATTTACTGGAGACTGCAAGGGGTGGCGTTGCAGAGCGGGACGCAGTCCGAGAATTTAGCAGATCTTCTCTTCGAAAGGAGAGTACCAAAATTTTTTTATCTTTGTACGAAACACAAACTGACATGAGAAAATTTTCATATGAAAAGTTGCATTGAAAAAAAATTAATAATTTTTATAGAGGAAAAGAAGTTTAAATTATTTTCTTCATGAGGAGACGAAGTGTCTGGAAACTTGCTTCTGTAGCGAGGAGAAAGTTTAACGATAAAATAAATAAGTTTCAAATGTGCACCGATTTCTTGTGTGTGCAACTGCAATATTATACAGACAAGAAAATAAATTTAAAATAGCTACAAGGTGATTTCTTTGGTGATATGAAGGAACTTTAGTAATGAAAGAATTTGCAGAATTTTATATGAGTTGTTTTCGTGGTGAGCCATAGTTATGGTCTGTGAACTAGTAATGGTGTTGCTGTGTGAATGAGACGAGTGCGTGTTATTCAGTCTAAGTTTATCGGAGACATTACCTGTAATCTTAAAGGATCGAAGTACCGATAGCGAACTTTCATAAAGGTTGGGAGTTGGAGTGAGATTATCTTATTAACTATTAACTGCATGTGTTTCAAATAAGAAGGTGCATTTTCATTTCATTTACCAACATAACGTTGGTTGGCGGCCGTCAGAGAAAGAACGAGAATCTAGTGAGTGTGCGGAAGCTTTAAGGGTTCACAGTAAGAATTGTAACTGAACCACCAGCATAACCGCAACAAAATGCAGATTTGAATTATAAAATTATTATTAATATAAGCAGTGAGTAAGTTTGAGTCCTCTAGTCTCTTTTACTCCAACTCATAACCAGCAAGAGGTGTCCCTGTTCAGCAGAGCAACCAAATGGAAGGTTCAGGTATTCAACCCCAGCATAGCAGTGTGGAAGGATTATCAATCTCCCAATAAATTAGGCACGATGATTAAGGTTCACCCTTTAAGAGTTCGTGATGTATAACCCATCTGTTTCTAAAAAGGTACAATGTAGAGAACCTGCAAGTCACTGATGAGGAAATTTGGGATATCATGACAAAAGTGATTGCCACAAAGGTATCTCTGTTGATACTTTGAATCTAGCTGGTGAGGAAACTATCATCCAGTAGGAAAAATTCTTCCCTTCCTGCCTACTGAGCGTGGCGGTGTAACGGTTAGCGTTCTCCCCTCACATTCGGGAGGACGGCGGTTCGAATCCCCGTCCGGGCATCCAGATTTGGGTTTTCCATGGTTTCCCAAATCACACCAGGCAAATGCCGGGATGCTTCCTTCAAAAGGCCACGGCCGAATTACTTCCCCCCCATCCTTTCCCGTCTCTAAAGACCTCGCTGTTGAGAGATGTAAAGCAGTTAAAAAAAAAAAAAAAAACTTTCTGCCTGAACAATCCATGAGCGCCATCATCACAGAATAGAGCTAAAATGATTTTGCTACACAAGAAAGTAGTATTAATGACATCAAAAACTATCCCTTGTACAAAGTTTTTACCAAGATTATGTTGATCCAACTCACCTACATACTTGATTCTGCCCAACCCATTGAGCAAATAGGATTCCACAGTATATTTAGCACAATTGGCTATATTCTTGCCATACAAGAACTAATTAGCCAAGCGAATAAAGGACTTCTTGCTGTAGATTTTGAAAAAGTATTTGATTCAGTAAGACACAAAGCTGCCATGCAAGCCTTAGCTGAACATAATGTTGAGATAGCCTAAGTCATAGCGCTTCATAACATCTTTGGCACCTCCTCAGCCTTTGTTGGTGTCAGGGAAACAATTACTGATTTCCATATTGAAAGATGCAAGATGATCCCATCTCTGTTATATTCAGCTGTCTTGGAGATTGCAATTTGAAAGCTACAATGGGCAGAAACATTAATCAGAATCAATGGTAGAAGACTTGATACCAAGAGATTCGCTGATGACATTACACTTTTGGTCAATGTCATTGATTTAATTGCAATGGAGCACAGGCTCCGGTGGCAATTTCCCTATACACCCATCTTCCCCCTATCCTGCACATTTGCCCTCTACAAATTTTATCTTTAAATTCTTTCAAAGTTATCAGTAAATTATTCATCATTTCTCTTGGTAACTCATTCCAATCCCTGACACCCTTACCTAAAAAAGAGAATCTTCCCACACCCTTGTGCCTGAAATCGAGTGCCAGCTTGTGGTCATGGTCATCTTTTCCCTTCCATGCACTACTTTTCATACCTATTGCAATATCTTTCCATGCCTCATCACCAGTATATGCCCTGTACACTCCCATGACCCTCCTCATCCTCCTCCTGTCTTGCAATGAATCCCATTCCAGCTCCTTTAACATATCCGTCACTGACTGCATTCTGCGATAATTTCCAGAAACAAATCTAGCAGCCCTTTTTTGCACCCTCTCCAACTCCTGTATTTGATACGTAAAATGAGGGTCCCATACTACACTACCATATTCGAGCAATGGTCTGACCAAAGTTTTGTAACCCAATTCCTTGACTTCTCTTGTACATCCCCTCATCACTCTCTCCAACAAGTGCAGAACTTTGAAACCTTTTGCTACCACCTGTCCTGCCCAGTTAAGTTTGTTATCAAAAGTAATTCCAAGATATTTACATTTCAAGTCTTCAGCAAGCAATTCTTTCCCCACCTTATATTCATAATTAACCTTTTGTTTTTTATTTGTGTATCTAATGAACTCCAAGCCTTGACTTTGAGTAAATCAGTTGGCCTGAGCATAATTTTAATGGACTAGAAATGTACAAATAAATAATGTATCTTTACAAAATGTCAATGAGTACATTTATCTTGATCAGCTTGTAAATACAAGAGCACATGTTAAGTTCAAACATTTTTCATTGAATCAAGCTGGGATGGCAAGTTATTGAGAGGCATTCAATTATCCTTAAAAATAATATGCCCAGAAATCTAAATAAAATAAGTCCCTTCCTGTGCTTACATCTGTGAGACCTAAATGAATTTACAAAAGAAAAACTTAGAACGGCACAAAGAGATATGGAAAGATAAATACTAGGTTTAACTTGAAGAGATAAGAAAGCAACTGATATTTCATCAGTTACAAAGATCACAGACATCTTCAAGATGATTACGACTATGGATTGGTCACATTGGTCAGAGGACATTTGAAAGATGGATGGAGACAGTGTAGGAGTGGATCCCAAGAGATCACCACAGACTGAGAGGAAGACCCCAGACCAATGGCACAAGGACATACATAGGGTTGCTGGAGTTAGTTGGCGGAGAATTGTCTAAGACTAGTCAACCAGGAAAAGACTCTTCAAACTCTTATGAACTCTAAAGAGGCCACATCATTCCATGATTGAAATGGCTGATGATGAATACACTTCCATCTGTTAGTTTTCTACCCCACAACCATATCTATTTTTCTTCTAAATTTACTGATTATTCTTATTTAAATGCTTCATTATTAAACAACTTTAATTATTGCAGCAACCCAGTTATATCTTTACTTTGTTTCTCCATTCAAGGAATCATAGACTTGCAGATGTATTGGTGAGGTAGGGATGCTTTTAACAGTAGGTAGAGCAAATTATGTTGAATGTTTTCTTAATAAAGTCTGATTAAAAGAGGGTTACGTAAACTGATCAGTGATCACCAAGAAAAAGGTGGATATAAGAACAATTGAATTCAGAATTGAAGAGAGATTAGATGGAAAATTTCAACAGGTGAAAAGACACCAGTACAGCAGAGTGGAATAGGGTAAGAAATGTCAATCTTAAAACAAAAAAGATAGGAATAGAACTTGCATACTTTAACAGGGACTAAGAAGAGGGAAGTTGAAGATGTATTCATGAAGAGTATTGTGACTGATAAAGTATTGTGAATTATGCAACTAGAAATTGATGTGGCAGCATTATGAAACTGAGGGGGCAGTTCAGTTGTGGATAGAGATGGAGAAGAAGGCACTGGTGATATAAATGAGGCAGAAATATTAACCATACGGTTTGATGAGACTTGGTCAGGGATAGTAGATGAAATATCAAAGCAGGACCTTTTCCACATAAGTACAAATAAGATGGCTAGCAAATTAGAAATAAACTCTCACGTTAATTTGAGGGAGTTAGCTGTGTTAAAAACACATAAAGGGGCTTGTTTGGATAGTATCACCACAGATTGATTATGGATAAGGGGATACAACATTAATTTAATTAATTGCATCATACAGTAGCAGCTCCATCTCAAACAAAGTCTGCATTTGAGGTTGGCTGCGTCACTAAGGGGCAGATTTGTTGTATCCTTAGAATTCCGGAGCTGTTTGGCTGGCACCCGCACAAAGTAGCGAGTAAATATACATTGCATTTATGACATCACGAAAATACAATTTGGTGAACTGGTAGTGTATATGTGTGGACAGCCAGTTAAACATAATTATTATTTTAAAATAATTACGGTTGATATAATTTCTGTTACCATGCACACGTCACCGAACAGTCCGAGAGTAGAGGTTGGCAACGTTGTTGGAGAATGCGGAAAGAACCACATACTGGTACTTGCCTGCAGGGACTGGGAGAAGCAACACACGGGTTGCCCTACAGGTGTTCTATAGAAGCAAAATTTTGTTATTAACCATCGGTACTGTGGTCCTTTCAAAACAATGCGGCATGAAACTTCACATCACATATGGTATTGATCATAGCATAATTAGCAAAAACTGCATACTGGTACCCGTAATTGTCCAGTAGTCAATGAAGATGAACTCTACTCAAACAATAAACTGAGACAAGTAAGTGCAATGCTGTAAAAAATTGACAAAAAATCTTCACAGGTTTGCAGCCGGATTTTATTATAAGATGACAAGCTTTCGGCCACTATCTCAGTAGCCATCTTCAGGTCGATAACAGTAGCGGCGATCTTGCGTGTAAAAAATTATTTGGTTTCCTTTTGGATATGTTCTGTGGGGGCTCATGTTTTTCAATATTGTTTTTACAAAGTTATGCTTCTATTTGTAATTTCTCTGAAATATAAATTGAATGTTCTCTTTTAATATAATTACTTGTAAATGTTGCTCCTTTTTAAATTAAGGTTTTCAAAAATAAATGGTTTTCGCTTCAATAGTGTTAATCAATGAGTGAGATTAAGTAATTAATTAAACTTGAGAATTTTGTTGTTGAGAAAACCCCCTTTTGTTGAAAAACCAATTCAAGAGTAAATGAATAATTAGTCACTAATAATTGATATATGTGACAAAATACAAATAATAATTTCTTGTAAATACTGGAGGGTAATAAAATACCTAGAAATATTATAAGAGTCTAGAGATTTGCTCATAAAGGATGGGAGAAAAAAATGGTGAAAAATATAAACCAGTTAGTCTGACCTCATGGATAGACAAGCTCAATGGGAGAAAGCTATCCAACGAAATCAGGAATATGGTGAGGTGTATTGTCCCTGGCATTATTTACACTGTATAATACTGTGGTGTAAGTTGTTCCTGTAATGTCTCATTTGATATTACAGCAATAGCAAAAATATTGTTTTTCACATCAATGTTAACCTGAAATTGGACGATATATTTAGCCAATGTTTTTAATTCCTCTCATGGTCAAAATAGTTTCCGATTGCTTCTGAAAATAATGTAGCATGTAAATAATATGAGATAATTAATATCATATTCCAAGAACATCCTAGAGAAACGAGAAAGATCAACAATTTTCTAGAAGTCTTTCATGTTAATCTCAACCAGTGGGCAATATGCTAGATATATCAGATGAAATTGACAAGGAATGAGGGATAAAAGTGTAGCATTGCATCTCATCTGCTGGTTTGTGTTGTAGAATGGTGATTTGTTCTCAAAAGTTAGGTTGTTTGCAGATAACATGATGTTCTATAATAGGATTAAAATGATGGAGAATTATGCACATATACGGAAGGATCTGGACATGGTATACAGTAGGGTAGGTCAGCTTGGAATGAATACCAGAAAGATACAACTTAACAAGTTCACAGGCATACTGAGAAGTTGAAATAACTGTTCGAAGGAATGAACTAGAAATATATTTTGATAATATATCCAGCACCTGCCAGTTTGGCTGTAAGTGTTATGGTGCCATCAGACTGGATTGTGGAGGCACAATGAGACCAGGTTAAAGTCATGGCCCACCCCAATGTGCTGTCTTTCCTGGCTAGTTTTCTGCAATCACCTAGGGCAAATCCTGGGATGGTCACAATTTCTCTCATAAACTACACATCTCACAAATGAAAATACACCCATCATAGAGGACCTAAGTAACTATAATTGCAGACAGAGAGCAACACACAAGCTTCCTCCATAAGAATAGGCTCCTTGAGGCGGGTCGGAAGGTCACCAATCAGTTACTGAAGCAGGTGTGATTACTACGCTTCACAGCCTTTTGAATCCACGATGGTCAGTACTCATGATTCAAAGAGGTCTCAAGTTAAAGATTTAAAATTGTTAGTAAATAGTAGTAATAATAAAAATATAACTAGTTAGACAGAACACATTAGGGAGAGATGGGCATTTTTTGGTTATGGTGGGGTGTTGTGGACCCACATTATGGATATTAAGTAAAGGAGTTTGAGGGGATATAACAAGAGTGGATAAATTTATTTGTGGAAACTGTTAGTATTAAAGGAGCTGAATTGGCATTCATTGGAAGAATGGAGGCAGCTGATGAGTGTAAAAAGCTTACATTGAGATGTGGCCTCGATGGATATTGCATAAAGAAAGGGTAGAAAAGCTGGTACTGGATTCAGATATACATGAGTGGAAAAGTTCTCCTTTATAGGCAAGGAAGCCAAGGATGAACTAAATTACTGGAGGCTGTGCTGAATAATTTTCCTCAAAAAGTTAAAAAATTCATAGTCTGAAATTCAATGGCAGGTTTTTGGGAAATTATAAGTTCCATTATGGTTATTATTTCTTGACACATTCTTTTTTGACTATAGGTACCACTAGTGTTGTTCCTATTTTGTTTGAAATTTCATTTACCACCTCCTCTTGATCTTGGTTCTTCTTCCATACTGACTCAACTTAGGTATTTTATATTCTGTTGATACCTACACTGATGAGCCAAACCATTATGAGAACCACCCACCACATAATTGAATGCCATCTGGAGATGTTGCAGGAACTTCATGTAGTAAAGAAAGTACATAAGCAGAGCAGGAACACTTACGAAGTAATTCTAACATCAATACATTAGGTAAGTGGGGAAATCCAGTCATAAGTGACTTTGAAAAAGTTCAGATTGTTACGGCACAGTATGAGCATTTCATAAATGTTAAGTCTGCTTGGCTGTTCACATGCTACTGCAGTTAGCATCTATGGAAAGTGGTTGAAGGATGGTGAAACCATGAATAGATGACAAGGTGGTCATATTAACACCTCATCACGGAATGTAGATGTCAGAGGCTTGCCTGATCTGCGAAGGAAAAAAGGGGCTATCTATAGCAGATCTCACAGCAGAGTACAATGTTAGTGCAGGCCCAAGTGTTTCAAAGCACTCATTGTTGAACATGGAGCTCTGCAATTTTCCCATGTAGACCCAACTTCATCATCTATTATGATTACAGTGGGAATGAGATCATCGAGATTGGATTGTGGATCAATGGAAATGTTTTGCCTGGTCAGATGAATCAAGTTTTTGTCTACACCAGGTTGATAGTCATGTCCAGATACACTATCTGCCAGGGCAGCTGCTTGAATCATACACTGCATGACGGTTGCAGACCAGTGTGGCCAGTATTACGCAGATAGGCTACAATGTGATTTGACACCATGACAGTTGTGAATTACATGAAAACTACTGCAAACAACCTGTGTCCCTTCATGCCTTCCATGACAGTGATGGAATCTTCCAGCAGAACTGTCACAAGGCTAGAATCATGCTACAGTCGTTTGAGGAGCTTGATAGAGAACTCACATTTATGTCTTGCCCACAAAATTTGCCTGATCTCACCCCAATAGAACAAATCTGGAAGGGTATTGGGCTTCAGTTCTTCACCCACAAACACTACCTCATAATTGAAGGGAATTATATGGTGCCAAATACCTCCAGAAACCTAACAAGGACTTGTTGAATCCCTGACAAACCAAACTACTGGCAGGTGGAACATTGATGCGTTTTTTTATTTTTTTTTAAGAATTTTTTTTTTTTTTTTGGTTCTCAGAAAACAGAAATTTCAAGTTATTTTTCCATGTGATGTCAGCAAAACTAGTTTCGTGTGTTAGTAACAGGCAAAATTGTCGTTTTATATGGTCATAGTGCCACTAATGTTTTTATTCAACATCGTGTTTCTCTAACAATCTTTGTAATTTGAAACAAATGGATTCCACAAGCTGCATTTCGACATAACTCAAATTTAACAAACACAGTCGTCTATTTGAACATTTTTGTAGCAGTATATTTACAACAGACGTAACAGCAAAGTTTTAAATAGATAGGCCACTTGTTAATATAGAAAGAAGTTATTCCTCCTTTAGCTACAGTACATCAATAAGATAAAAATTGGTAATTAGAGCTCTTCCCTCAGAATAGGACGTAACAAAAAGATAGGTTTTATAACTGATAGGTGTAATATAAATATACTGGCACACTAACGCCACTAACGATGATGTTTCAGCTACAACAAGCTATTTGTACCAAACAACAGTTTGAAACACAATAATGTTTACCAATGTTCCTATATTTCAGCTTTACTGCTACTTCTGGTAACAGCCACCTTCCAGAAACTTTTGTGACTGTTGACAGTAAACAATGAGAAACATTGGGCAACATGACTGAACAAGTTGCAGGAACTAACATCATCTACGAGATGTTCCTCCTGGTGTGGATGTGACTTTACCGGTCAAAAGATCCACAGAAAACAAATGTCTGATATTTTAACTGAACTTAATGACTTGGGTTTAAATTTGCAGCATATCAGAAGACAGGGATATGGCAAGAGATCCAATATGAGGGTGCAATAAAGCAGGAGTGAAATCTAGAATTCACGAGCATTCTATGTTCTGTGTAGTATTCACTCTCTCATCTTGTTAATATGACAAAGACGCTAATTTCTTCAATATGGTCAAAAATATGTATAAATATATATATTTTCAATATCTACTTATCGATGGGCAATGCTTATAAAACATGTTCAAAGTTTAACTTTGAAATGGCTGAGTGACACTAGATGGAAGAGTAGGATAGAGGCCTTAAACCCTTTGTGAGAAGTACTGCTAAGCATTTACAAAAACAAAGAAATGGAAAATTAAATAAGACAAGTCATCGTGTTTACTAATTGTGTTAAAACAATTTAAGTTTTTCTGTTTATTGATTATTTGGCATGAATCCAATAAGAAAGTTATAAAAGATTTTGTTATTTTTGCAGCCGTCATATTAATATAATATAATTTGCTTACGGGATTAATGCTGTGTAGAAACACTCCTGCTTCTTCTTCTTCCCGGCGTTTCGACCACGGCTTAGGTCTTCATCAGGGGCCGTCTGCCGAAACTGCTACAGATTGTGATCCATTTTATGTTGTCATGGTGCCAGTCTCCAGCGGATCACCATCTGTAGCAGATTCGCCAGACGGCACCTGAAGAAGACCTAAGCCGTGGTTGAAACGTCTGGAAGAAGAAGAAGGAGGTGTGTTTCAATGCAGCATTAATCCCGTAAGCAAATTATATTATATCAATAAACAAGTTGACGCAAACAAAAGATTCTGATCTAGCCTACACCTTGTTAGAAGAAAATTGAACTTTTCATATGTAGCCAGAAATGAACCCATCAAAGAACCAAAACAAAATTATAAAATAGGTTAAAAAAAAAACAATCAATTTGAATGTGTTAATCATAGCAACTGTTTTCAATTATTTCATCATCATCCTCAACAGTTTCCCGCCTCTGGCCGGGTCTGCATTATGCACAAGCCTCTCCATTTCCTTCTTTCTTCCCACCACCTCTCTGTCACCACTTTGTTCCAGTCCTCTCCTCTCTTCCGTACACCCTCCTCCACTCCTTTCAGCCATCCATCTCTTGGTCTTCCTCTGGGTCATATAATATGTACAATTTAAATACCATGTCCAAAGAAATGCTACTAAAACATTAAGAATTTAAGTATTTTAACTGATGGTGATTGTTGACACAAACAGGATAGAATTAGCAGAGGAAATTTCTGCAGTATTTGCACTTTTGGGCAGAAAAGAAAAGCTAAGCAATGTACTGAGCTTAATTACGAAGTTAAATTTTACCCCAAACCTTACTATGAATTTAAGAATATTGCTAACAATATCAATAACCTTTTTGTTTAACTACACACAAAATAATTTTTAATGGTTTGGCCATTTTGGCAATCGAGCATGAACTTGTCGACAAGTAAATTTAAAAAATGCAATAAAAATGTTGGTAATTTCAGAATAGTTTATGTTTGTTTTATTTTCAAAATAATGACATTTTGATTATTTGTGCAGAAAAACAAATTTTTAATAACATTTAAAAAAGCAAAAAATTATATGGTTAACTATTTGTGGTTAGGTACAGATATTTTTGGTTAATTTCTGTTTTGTACTGTTTGTTTATGTGTTTCTTTCTAGATATATTATTTTATTAAAATTTAAAGGCTGATTTTTAAAAAATAATACAAATCCTTTATTTAAAAAATATATACATTTTCTTAAGGGGCAGAAATATATCTTTATGTTTGGGGTGACTTAAACATTAGAACAGGCCCTGTTGGAGTGGATTTGTTACTTTGAGAATAGAAAGAATTCAGAAAACAGTTTGAGAGGGTCCAAGTTTTGGCATTTATGCAAACTGATTTAGCCGCCCTCTCCTAATTTTCCCCAAAGAACATTCCATGCACTGGCAGAAATGTACAAACAGGACTAATTGTTTCTTTAAGTTTTTCATGTGAAATTTTTCATGCTGGTGAAGGAATGTATTTAACAATAGAAGAGAAGATATACTTTAAATTAGCACAGAACTATTTTTGATAAAGAACACTGATCCTGCAGTATCAAAAATTAATATCACACTACAATGTAAGAACTCAAATATAAAATGTAACCCTGTCTACACAACTGGTAGAGGTATCGAAAGTAAAATATCAAAACTAATTTTTCAAAAACATTTTCTAGTATAGGATAGTTGGTTTGTCCTTAGTCAACCACATCACAAGATGAAACAAACTTATTTACATATCCTGCTATATCAAGTATAACAACTCTGTCTAGTTATGATCAAAACATTGTTACGATCATAGAGAAATATGTAAAAGTCAATTACCAGATTATATAGTGCAGAACACAGTGTATCAACACTTGGTTTTATACATTTGACAAACTTCAGTCTTTAGTGAGATACCTATTTCACAACACATTTAAATAGAAAACAGTTTCAATGCATGGAAACTTAATAATACAGTACCATCCAAAATAACTGAATAATCACAAAACATTAATACACATTCAGCATCTTTAAATTTAGTTAAAAAATTAAATTTACAGAAAAAAGATTCTTCACTCACATTTATCACAATCACATTTATCAATTATACACTATAAATGAAGTAATAATCATGATAAATTATATTTACAATGCAAAGATTCTTCTCTTGAATCATTGCATAATTACCAATTATACACTATGACTGGAATAACAATCACAAAAAATTAATGCATATACATAATCGTTGAATTTAAAAATTATATTTAGAGTACACAACAGGTTTTTCTCTTCTGCCATCATCGAATTTAGTATCACGCTACAATGCAGGAGCATATAATTTTACTGCTGCTACACAACTAGTGGAGATATGGAAAGTGAAATAACAAATCTTAGTTTAGGATAGTTGGTTTATGCTTGGTCAACCATGTCAGAAGATGAAACCAATTTATTTACATATCATGGTATGTCAAGCTGTGTCGAGTTAAAGAGAAATGTGTGAAATTCAGTTCCCAGATTACATGATGTAGAATACAGTTTATTCAGCTCCTGGCTTTATGTAATTGGTAATCATATTAAATATATCTGTCAAACTTTATTGAGATACCAATTTAACTAAAAATTCATGTAGAAAACAGATTCAATTCATGAAAACTTTGTAACAAATATCATTCAAAATAACTGAAATAATAATGATGAGAAATTAGTACACTTTCAACATCTTTAAATTTAGTTAAAAATTATATTTACAGAACAAAGATTATTCCCTTCAACAATCACATAATTATCAAATGTACACAATAACTAAAGTAATAATCACGAAAATTCATGTACATTCAGAATTTTTAAATCTGGTTAAAACAAATAATAATTGCGTTCAAAGATTCTTCTCTTGAACCATTGCATGATTATTAATTATATGGCACTTTCATTGTCACCATTATCCAATTATCTTAAATACGTGGATTTTGATGGAGTAGCAAATGTTAATGTTAACACATGATTGTCTGGGTAGAGCACAGTGTAATTAACACAAGATATGAACTATCATAATATCTCAAGAAGTTTTTCTGTGTTAAGATAGTTCCCACTTGCTTCTGTCAAACAACTTAGTCAACCATATTATTACAAATAACATACTTATTTACTACCATACTACATCAAGTTAAACATCTATATTATCATTATTATAATCACCAACAAAATATGTAAAAATCATTTTGCAGACTGTACAGAACAGACCGTACTATTTGGTCTTTCAATCATATCCATTATACAATGTACCCTAGAATCAGAGTCTATAATGAGGTACACAGTCTCACAATCCATTTTTGAAGAAAAAAAGGTTCAAATCATGGAAAATTAATTAAAAATCCAGCACTTAACAAAATAACTGCATCAAAAATAACATATTAATAATGATTAAATTATGTTAGAAAATTGTATTCAAGTATAAATATTACTTTTTTCAAGCCTTACATACATTATCAATTATTCTAACAGAAGCAACATACTGGATTATTCTTAGTAAAAAAAGAAGAAGAAAAAAGGGTTGCTACGGTGGTTCTTGCCTTGTTTCAATTTGGATGGGAGAGTAATTGTCATAAAATGGCAAATAGAATGTGTGTTGGTTTTCTGATTCTGCCTCCTGGTTCTCACTACACTGGGCCATTGGGAAAGCAAACAGATGAGGCAATTGTGGGATCTGCATTCCTAAGTCTGTATTGTGGGCTTGATGGGTACTTGGTCCTATTAACATTTCACTGCCAGAACTTCTCTCTGTGTTAGTGTATTCATCTTTCTGCATAATATTAGTGATCCTCTTCTGGAAATCGGGGACTGTACTGTGAGTGGGTTCAGAAGTAGTCTGAGTGGATACACTTTGCATGACTGGCTGCTGAGCTTGGCTTTGTTGATTACAAACTGAGGGATGATCCGGTTGCTGAAATGATCGAGGAAATAGAATTCTGGGAAACTGACATGCCTCTCTAACAGGCAGTTGTATGTCCGTCTGACTTCCGGTGGTGACTTGTATTCTTGGTGGATTTACAGAAGAGGTACTAGGAAACTGGTGATTTGAACTCGCCTGAAAATTTTGGGACCAGAAATCTGGTGGCAAAGCTGAGCAGAATTGGTTATGCAGTCTATTTGGAAAGGAAGTTGTATTTGTCTCCATGGTGTTAGGAAAAGGTTTATTCCCCATAAACAAACGGTTCGCCATGTTTGTTGTTGTCTGCTGTTGTTCATTGGGAAGAACCAGGTTACCTGATGGATTTGAAAATAGGCGATTCTGTAACATATGACCACCTGGATATGAAAGTGGAACATTTCTAAAATGTTGACCATTTTGCCCCAATGTAGGGACTAAACATTCCGGGCCCATAAATTGTTGCTCATTACCAGGGTTCGTCATTAAATATGGATTGTTATTAAAGGTTGTACCAACTGTAGGATTTTCAGGAGCCATAGTATGAGCCATTGTGCCACTGCATTGTTTATGGGCATTGCCAGGTAATCTCCCTATTTCATGTATATTATTAGCAGAATACTGCTGTTCAGTGTTTAAAGCATGTGGTAAAGCTGACACATTATTGGCAGCACCTGCTGAGCGAACCTTTGCTGTTGATTTTCTTTTTGTTGTTGTACACTTTTGAGAAACTTTATTTTTTACATATCTTCGCATCGGAACATTACTGATGTTATTTTCTGTTGTCTTCCTTTTTCTTTGAGACAATTGTTGTAGCTTTACTAGTTCATGTGCCTGGGATTGTTTATTTTTGCTTTCTTTTCGTTTAATTGATTCTTGAACGTTGTATCCTTCAGTATTAAGTTCTTGGTTGTCAAGGAAAGTAGTGGGCTGTTGACTGGGTTGCTCCAAACTGTTCAAATTTTCACACTCTTGTATTGGAATGCCTCGAATTTCATTCACTCCATAACGAACTCGATGGAGAACTCCTTGTGGTGTCATGAAAGTCTTTGTGAATAGCCTTGTTTCTTCGTGGATTCTTACTTTTGGTTTTAACTTTTCCTTGTTTTTGTCAGCTATTCTTTTTGATTTCCGTAATGGTTCCTGGAAAAAGTGAAGAAATTAAGATTAGAAATTACTAGTGTGTAATACAGCACAGAATTCTAATTAATTTGTTCACTAGGAAGAACTTTCTCAACATATGCCCCAATTCAGCCAAGGGAGCAAAATAGCAGATACTTGACTGATAAAAATTGTAACTAAAGAGCTTCATGATGTTTCCACTATATTTCAAATTATTGACTCTCTGATATTCTAGTCTCAATGGTCTATTTCTCTGGACTCTGTTTCAACTGACTGTTCCATCTGACACATTTAGGATGAGATTATTATATACTTGGTATCTAAAATGTTCTAGCATACTTCACACACGGGTTAAGAGTTCACAAACTACCGGCCACAACCAGGAATCAAACCAAGGGTATCTTATTACCAGGGCACTATAGATGTAGAAGCTACATGGTGACAATTTTGTGTGTTCTGTCAAAAGAGACAAATTATAAATTGAAATATGTTGATTGATATGTTTAAAAAAGTAATTATTTTTTTTTCACACACAGCAAAAATTTATAAGAATTAAGCTTTTCTCAGTTTTGGGAATTAATATAATGTTCTCGAGTAAATGGCTAAGTGAACGAAGTCTTTACACATGATAATTTGGTGACTAAAAACTAAGTCATCATAAAGTTTATAATGAAAATGCCAACTATAAACAACAGTTGTGGTATTTTTTCTACTCCACAGAAGCGTTTCACCATTATGATGAAGGTCATCACTGTCTCCATCTTCACCAGACTATTTTGAACACTGAAATATCGTGTTAAACTTCTTGTTCACTAGGATAGTTAGGTACACAAAAACTTAACAATAATCACAAATTTAGCTTTGTACGGCGTGTAATCATACTATCGAATGTGTGATATGTCAATACTTGCCTCTGAGAGGAGGATCTTAGTAAGATGGCGAGAGAGACTAAGTAACAGTGAAGACGGTAGGGGCACATTGTGCTTGTGTAGCCAGTGCCATGCACTAGTAATGTCTATTGTGTTTCAAGTGTGGCGTGGGGATAATGAAGAACTGTGGACAGAGTATGCCAGTGTCGTAATATTTGCGACGATTGTGGCGGCAGTAACAGTCGGTGTCTACTACCTAATACGAGCTGTGCAGTTTACGGGATTTGAAGTCTGGTCAAATTCATTAGCTGGTGGCTTACTATGGTGTATTGTAAATGCTTTGTAGACTCGAGTGCAATAAAACTAAATGAAATACTGTGCGATTTGTGTAGTCATGTTTCAAGATAACCTTAGTATTCGATCTGTGTACAATTCAGTGTGCCAGACGAACTTTATTTGAGTGACTTTAAATAATTAATATCTGATAATTCCAGTGGCGACCTTGGTAAGATCGAATCAGTAATAATTTAAGGCTGATTAGCACAGGCAGTCAGAGTACATAGATATGCCAATAAGTCCAGGAGTTTGCAGGTTCCTTGTTAAGTTCAAGGAAGTAGGATTCTACTTGTATCCTATAAACAGTAGTAGTGTGTGTTTACATTGCTGGAATAATATTTTACTCTCCTGAGTTAAAGTTAATGAAATATGTATTTGTAATTGGTTGTTATGTGGAAAATAGAAGATATGAGATAAGTAGAAGATTTTTTATTTAATATTGAGGTTGTAATAAAGACAAAGTAGTTGATTTTAAAGTTCATGAGGTATGATTTTGTTAATAGTCGTTTGATTTACAGCGTGAGTATCGAAATAAATTCAGTATAGGTAACAATGAAAGGAAAGAAATGCTGCGAGGCAATATTTACATGAAAAACGAAGGGAAAATACACCCAACACTCACCAAAGTTGAAGGGAGGAGGGCAGCAGCAACACAACACACAAACAAAGAAAAAAAAACAATATTTCGGGTGAAAATCCCCTTTTTCAAGTTAACAGAGAGAGGTGGCTGGTCTTGTGCAAGACTTGCGTTGGGCGCAAGACTTGCGTTGGACGCAGCCACTCATAGAACGCAACAGACCGTCTGAGGTGGTGGGGGCAGCAACGATAATATAACCGCGAGTATACGAATGATCAAAAAATATAGTAGTTATTAAAAATATAAATAAAGATAAAATATAATTGAAAATTTAAAAAAATGAAACTATTGTACTGGCCAGTGGTGGGTGTATAGGGTGAGGATGGAAGATGTAAACGGAAATAAAGGCCTGGGGGATGTCTAGTTTGAAGGATGTGTTGATATGCCAATTCCCACCTGCAGAGTTCAGATTGGGAGGTAGTATATGGAAGTACTCTAATGGCTCTGACTGAGAAGCAGTTATTAAGGTCGCGGGTGTTGTGAGTACTGGCATGGTGAGCAACGGGAGGTCCAGGTTCTGGGAGTAAACTATCTGTCTGTGACCATTCATTCTGATGGATAATGAGTTTGAGGTCAGGCCAATGTAGGAACTTGGACAGTGGAGGCAGGTGAGCTGGTAAATGAGATGGTTGGTTGTACAGGTGGCATGACCTATTATGGGGTAGGTTTCACCAGTAGTAGTATTGCTATAGGTAGTGGTAGGTGGATGCATACTGCAAGTTTTGCAACGGGGTCTCTTACAAGGGAAGGGTGGCGAAAATACTTGCCAAGTCTGGGCGACCGTTTACCGACAGCGAATTAATAAAACAATGTGCCTTAGCTATGGCTGAAGAGGTATGCCCAGATCAAAAAAAAAGAAATTTGAAAATATTAGCTTATCTGCCAGAACTTGTACCCGGCGCACTGAAGATTTGGGCGCTAATTTATGCAAAAAACTTCGGAAAAAAGCACAACAATTTGAATGGTTCTCCTTAGCAACCGACGAAAGTAATGATGTGTCAGATACTGCCCAGCTTCTAATATTTGTTCGTGGAATTGATAAGTACAGTACTTCAACTTGTGTGAGGAACTTTTACAGTTATGTAGTTTGAAGGGAAGGACTACGGGGGAAGATTCGTTTTGTCACTTAGAAGAAGCAATGTCGTCAATGCAATTGGTGTGGGAAAAATTGGTAAGTCTAATAAATTAAAACAAAACTGGCAGAGATAGGATGTGAAATTCCATTATTTTTTCATTGCATTATCCACCAAGAAGCGTTAAGTTCCAAAGTCATTTCATGGAGAACAGTAATGGACATCGTGATATCCACTGTGAACTATATCAGAAATAATGGGTTGACACATCGTCAATTCCGAGAGTTTCTATCCGAAATGGAAGCAGATCATGAAGATGTCCTTTATTATTCAGAAGTAAGATGGTTAAGTAGAGGTGCAGTACTGAAAACATTTTTCGATCTCAGAAAAGAAATCAACACTTTTATGAATCAGAAAGGTAAATCTGTTCCAGAGTTAACATACCCTCAATGGCTAATAGATCTTGGATTTTTGATAGATTTAACTCATGAATTAAATGCGCTGAATGTCAAGCTTCAAGGGAAAAACAAACTAATATCTGATATGCATACAGACGTAAAGGCGTTCCAAACTAAAAACCGGCTATTCATAAAACATAATTGATAAAAAATAATTAGATCACTTCCCGAATTGTCTAAAGGCTGTGGAGGAAGCTGGCATTGATTTTAACCGGGATGATGAAAAAATGAAAGACATTCTAATGGAGTTACAAGGTCAATTCAGTGACAGATTTCGTGATTTCGAGAAGGTTTCGAACAAACTGAAGATTTTTGCTAACTCTTTTTCATGCGATGTTGAGGATGTACCCAGTAATTTACAAATGAATGTGATTGAACTTCAATCCAATGAGAGTCTAAAAAACGCCTTTTATGAGATGAATGATTTGGTCAAATTTTATGGTAGCTTACCGTCTGAATTTGTCGAATTGAAAAAGTTTGCTCAGCAGTTTATTTAAATTTTTGGATGCACTTATTTATGCGAGCAAACTTTTTCAATTGTCAATTATCGAAAAAATAAATACGCTTCTCGTCTCACATATGAGCATTTGAGAGATATATAACGTATTTCAACTTCTAACATGAAAGCTGACATACAAAAAATAGCCAATCAACTGCAACCTCAAATGTCACACTGAATTTAGTATGTAAGATCAATTTTGTAACTTGTCTTCATTTGTATATTCATTTGTACTAATAAAATTTGAATACTGGGATTTCGCATTGTTACTGTGTATGTGCGGCCCCGCCTTTACTTTGTTTTGCCACCTTGTGGCCCTTGCCTGCTAAAAGGTTGCCGACCGCTGCATTAGAATGAATGGTCACAGACAGACAGTTTACTCCCAAAACCTGGACCTCCCCGTTGCTCACCATGCCAGTACTCACAACACCCGCGACCTTAATAACTGCTTCACAGTCAGAGCCATTAGAGTACTTCCAGACACTACCTCCCAATCTGAACTCTGCAGGTGGGAATTGGCATATCAACATATCCTTCAAACTAGACATCCCCCAGGCCTTAATTTCCGTTTACATCTTCCATCCTCACCCTATACACCCACCACTGGCCAGTACAATAGTTATTTTTTTTTTTTTTTTTAATTTTCAAATTCATACTGGTCTGACACCGGAAACATAAGTAAAAGTATTATATTTAAGTGGATAAAGTACATTTTCACATTATCAAAAATAAAGAACGTTACAACTATCTCGGCGACTGTGAGCAATATTACATTTCCTAACCTTCCTGTACCAAAGCATATATTATTCTATTTATACTCTTCAAAATTCATACGAGTAAACTCCTTCAAAGGTAATCATATACTTTGCAAGAAAGTGTTTTAACATGAAATTGTAATTTGTGAATAAATTTTATTTCCTGGGGGAAAATGTTAAATAGATAAACTGCAGAATATTGTATCCCTATCTGCTTTATTGGCAGTGACTTGTAATCTCTGTGGATGTTAAATCTGTTTTCTGGCTTTATGCATTGTCAATGTTGAGGTCATTAAAGGCAGGAAAGGATTTGGGGGGGGGGGGCAAGAAACAGGAAGCAATTTGCCTGGAATGATTTGAAAACCATGGAAAAGCCAAATCTGGATGTCTGTACAAGGATTTAAACTCATGTCCTCCCAAATGCAAGACCCACCATGCTTGGTATGAAGAACTTCCCCAAGAGGAGACGCTAAGCAAAAACTGAATGAAATTATGCTAAATATACTACCATTGTAGTTTACATATCACCTTTCTAGCTATTATCTTCAATGAAAATGTTGCAGGATTCATTTTTTGAGAAGTTGTTGAATTGGTTTAGTCTTGTTTATTTGTTTTGCATATATTATGAACCGCAGACTACCAACAATTGATACCATGGTTGCAAAGTTAAGGTGGAAAAAAAAAGTCTCAGCTTGGTACAGAGACACATGGATACCAAAGCCTTTTTTTGGTGTTGTCAGTACACATTAAACTTTGTACGTGAAGTAATTTTCTTTATGTGGCTTTTCAAAGTACAATGTAATCTAGAAAATGATCACACAATTTATGGTCGAATGGAAATATTTAGCCTACCTTTTAAGATAATTCTAAAACTATGACATGCTAGTTCTTGCACCAGCTTACGTCTGTTGAGAAATGTACTGTACCACACTAGTAAAATCAAGACGGAAAAATGAGAAAGTACAAGATCTTATTCCTCTGATTTGGATGTATCATCCATATTGGGATAAAGATTTTACTACATACAACGAGGTAATATTCCTACATGTCTTTCTTATTGTAAGACTGTGTAAGGATATGGGACTGTGAATATGTAATTAATGCCTTTATCATTAGCTAATAACTAGTCTTCAGAGGTGCACGAGTATTAGAGAGATCTGTAATCCTCGACTGTGGTGTGTTTACACAAAACTCAGATGGATATAATCTGATGTGTATACTAGTGTGAGATAGATGAGTTTGAAGGCCTGGGAGGTGTCTGGTCCCTATAGTATGTTGTTAGGCAAATTCCCACTCCCAGGATTTGGGTGGGGGATGCGTTTTCAGGGAGTACTCTGATGGCCTTGACTACGAAAGTCACTGACGTCATTAAAGTTGTGACAGATCTGAGTAAGAAGCATGTATTGATTCCTCTAATCTGCCCAGGGAAAGGTCGGCATAAGAAGGTGCTATGCAAGTACCCATAACAGTGCTTCATACCTAATTCTAAACTTGGGAGTAGAAGATGAAGAACTTTTTGATTAGGATGATGTGGGCAAGTTAAATGAGGAAGGCAGTGCTAGGGAGAGGGTGTGGACATCTTGAGATAGTTTTCAAGGATAATAAGGGCATGACAGTGGGGGATGTTGTCACGAGTGTGGTGAAATCTCCGGCGAGCAGGAAGGTATCTACAGGTAGGAGTGTGGGAACTGTTTACAGATGCTCTAAGTAGTGAGGAGTCTCTCTAAAGTATGATGGAAGAGCACAAACAAAAGGCTGTAAGTGATGGTCCACGAATGCAAAAGTGTGCTCCATTGGAGATCCACAGACGATGACTATGGGGCATCCAGGATTTATCATTTTATATAACTTGAGCAGAAGATACAGGACGGGGGTCCAAGGGAACTGAAATGGTGTGAGAGAGTCCTCGGACAAAAGCAGAATCTCAGGACTCAGAAGGTGACTAGCTTATTAGTAACAACTGGGTACCAGACAACCACAAAGACAAAATTTTAAATAGCAACAATTTTCCTCACCCCCCCTCCACCTCCTACCTTTTCCCAAAAAACCATCCCTTACCATAGTCTATATTTTTGTAGTTTGTAACTTTGAAATTTGTTTAGTTTTATATTTCCAAATATTTTAAATTTAATTAACATATTTCATGATTTGTACACATACATCCATGATGTAATAGGCAATTTAGGACCATCAGCTGACGCATCTGCTCTGTTCACGAATCCTGTTGCAACCCTACTAGTGGTGAAGCCTACCCTATAATAGGTCATGCCCCTTGCACAACCACCCATCTCATATACCAGGCCACCTGCCTCCACTGTCAAGATTGGCCTTACCTCAAATTCATTATCCATCAGAATGAATGGTCACAGACAAATAGTTTACTCCAAAAACCTATACGTTGCTCGCCATGCCAGTACTCACAACACCCGTGACCTTAATAATTGCTTCACAGTCAGAGCCATTAGAGTACTTCCAGATACTACCTCGCAGTATGAAATCCGCAGGTGGGAATTGGCATATCAACACACCCTGCAGACTAGACATCCAGCAGGCCTTAATTTCCAATATCATCTTCCATCCTCACCCTGTACACCCATCACAATAGATTAATATATATTTATAGACGTTATTTCAAAATTTTTCGATTATTTTTATTATGATTACTTTTTCAATTGTTATTATTATTTCTCATTTTAATCTTTCGTGTGATTTATACTTGCAGTTATATTATCATTGCTACGCCCACCACCTCTGACGGTCAATTTCATTCTATGAGTGGCTGCGCGAGCTCAGCCACTTACTTCTTTAAACTTGCCGAGCATGGTGGTGTAACGGTTAGCGTTCTCGCCTCGCATTCGGGAGAACGGCGGTTCGAATCCCCGTCCAAGCATCCAGATTTGGGTTTTCCATGGTTTCCCAAATCACTCCAGGCAAATGCCGGAATGCTTCCTTCAAAAGGCCATGGCAGAATTCCTTCCCATTCCTTGCCCCCATCCTTTCCCGTCTCTAAAGACCTCGCTGTTGAGAGACGTAAATCAGTTTAAAAAAAAAATCTTTAAACTTAACAAAGGGTTTAACCCGAAATATTGTATTTTCTGTATTGTTTTGTGTTGCTTTTGTCCTCCTCCCTTCAACTTTGGTGAGTGTTGGGTGTATTTTATCTATACTTTCCATATCCATATTGCCTCGCGGCAGTTCTTTCCTTCTACTGTTACCTGTATATATGAAACAAGCAGCAAAAATGAATTACAAATTAAGACTAGGGAAATGAGATGATGGTTGTGTCGCGTGAACACGTAAAACAAACACCAACAACAAAGAAATTTTCGATAAGCCTGAAAATTTCTTTGTAATTTGTGTTTGTTTCTGTTTTAAGCTAAGGGGTGGTTTGTTTTCCTATCCTAATTTGTTATTTATTAACTCAGCTGAGTTAGCTGCCCACCTTCATCAGGCAGCTACTTCATTCTATTGTTGAAGAAGGGATAGGAGCCAAAAATTTCAACGTCACAGCAATCCTTAGCTTTCATAAGTGATGGTTATTTTCCCGTCCAAATATATATATATAAATAAGATAGGATATGGAAAAATAAATAGATAGCAGTCACTTACCAAGGCAGGAGAGTGAGACGAACACGTAAAAACACAAAAACCTAAACAAATTGCACAATATTTTGACATGAGTCTTAATCAAGTGAGAGGCGAGACATATGTCTCGCATCTCACATGATTAAGACTCATGTCGAAATATTGTGCAATTTGTTTAGGTTTTTGTGTTTTTACATGTTCGTCTTGCCCTCCTGCCTTCATCTGTGGTAAATGACGGGTATCTATTTATATTTCCCTATTCTATCTTATTTTCAGTGCCTCACAGCAGTTTCTTTGTTTCCATTATCCAAATATTTACATATATAGCAAACAATGAAATCAAAGGTGCTAAGTAGCAAAAAGGAATTAAATTAGGATAGGCAAATGAGCTACCACATACCTTTAAATGATGGATGTGGGGCGCGAAAACTCAGAAAAGATAAAAATAAAACTGATAAAGAAATTTTCGGCACGAGCCCTTAATCAACAGGAGAACATTATGGGAGGTGGGTGATGTTGGAGACTGTCTCACAGAAAGACTATTGGCCAGGAAAATGGTCGGGTAAATTCAAACAGAGGAAAGGTAGGGGCAGTGAGTCAGAGCTAATACCCGAGCACAGATAACTATCCAAAATGATGTCTGGTCGGTGGGAAGTGCAAAATATAATTAAATATAAATATATATATATAATAGAGAGTTGGCTGCCAGCCGCTTGCATGCAGCCATCTCACTTCTACTGAGGAAGAGGGATGCTCGAAAATTCTTTGTGTGTTCATGTTTTTTTCATGTACCAACGCTGCAGGAACCCCCTTCTTTGGTAAGTGGTGGTATTTTATCCTATCATAATGTTCTATATATATATATATAAAACTAAGGAAGGATAGGGAAATACGACCCAACACTTACCACAGATGAAGGCGGCTGGGACGACGAACAAAAAACAAACACAAGAAAAGCGCAATATTTCGGCCTACAGCAGCCTTAAACGTGCATAAGGTGAAGCCCCAGGCGGCGTCACATGTGTACACATAGACGGCCGACTGGTGAATGGCGTCTCAGGCACGGATAGTAGTTTAGGTGGTGGGAGGAGGGGGAGGAAGCTCAAACATTAGATCGATAATCGATACTGATGACGATATGTTATTATTGAAAGAGATGAATAATAACTGGGTGGGGATAGATATATATATATATAACTATAAGTGAAAAGTAAAATAAATGTAAATAGCATGGAAAATAGTAAATACAGAAATAAAAAAATGTAAATGGTATAGCTAATAAGTGCTGGGTCTAGTGGGCAGAGTTTATTGGAGATTGAGGCCAGGAGGGTGTCTGGTGTCAAGGATATTCTGGTAGTTGCAAAACATGCCAGTTCCCACAAAATCAATAATTTGAACATCTGTTTTTCAGTTAGAGCAATCAGAGTTTTCCCTAACAATACGACCCCCTCTGAACTTCATAGATGGGAACTAGCCTACCAGAATATCCTTGACACCAGACATCCTCCTGGCCTCAATCTCCAATAAACTCTGCCCACTAGACCCAGCACTTATTAGCTATACCATTTACATTTTTTTATTTCTGTATTTACTATTTTCCATGCTATTTACATTTATTTTACTTTTCACTTATAGTTATATATATATATCTATCCCCACCCAGTTATTATTCATCTCTTTCAATAATAAAATATCGTCATCAGTATCGATCTAATAGTTGAGCTTACTCCCCCCCCCCTCCCACCACCTAAACTACCATCCGCGCCTGAGACACCATTCACCAGTCGGCCGTCTATGTGTACACATGTGGCGCCGCCTGGGGCTTCACCTTCTGCACGTTTAAGGCTGCTGTAGGCCGAAATATTGCGCTTTTCTTGTGTTTGTTTTTTGTTCGTCGTCCCAGCCGCCTTCATCTGTGGTAAGTGTTGGGTCATATTTCCCTATCCTTCCTTAGTTGTATTGCCTTAAAGCTTTTTCCTGCTCATTGTTATTATATATATAGTAACAATGAAATAAAAGACGCTAAGTAGCGGAAAGGAATCAAATTAGGATAGGGTAATGAGCCACCACTTACCTTTAGATGATGAATGTGGGGCGCGAACACACAGAAAAGACACAAACACAAATAATAAAGAAATTTTTGGGAAAAAAACCCTTCGTCAACGAGAGAACATTATGAGAGGTGGGTGCAGACTGGCTCACAGAAAGACCGCCGATCGAGAAAATGGTGGGGGTAAATTCAAACATCGGAAAAGTAGAGGGGCAGTGAATCAGAGCTAATTCCCAAGCATAGATAAATATCCAAACTAATCTCTGGTTGGTGGGAAGATCAAAATATAATTAGAACTAAATATATATTTTTTAAAAAATATAAAATATTATCCAAATACAAATAATAATTTTTAATTTTATATATATAATTTAAAAAATATATATATATATATATTAAAAAATAAAAATACTATACTAATAATTTTACCACAGATGAAGGCAGGAGGGCGAGACACGTAAAAACACAAAAACAAACGAATTGCACTATATTTCGACTTTTTAGTCTTAGTCATGTCGGAGGCGAGACATATGGCAGGGGGAAAGATGTGGTCACATCCCAACCCGCCACATGATTCATGTGGCGGGTTGGGATGTGACCACATCTTTCCCCCTGCCATATGTCTCGCCTCCGACATGACTAAGACTAAAGTCGAAATATAGTGCAATTCGTTTGTTTTTGCGTGTCTCGCCCTCCTGCCTTCATCTGTGGTAAGTGACGGGTAACTGTTTATTTTCCCTATCCTATCTTATTTTCAGTGCCTCGCGGCAGTTTCTTTGTTTCCTTTATCCAATACTAATAATTTTGAAATTTTTAAACCAAAGACTCTATGAAGTAAACATCACCTTAGGTTAGTGGTGTAGGAGATGGTCTCCTACACCATCCTCCCTCCATAATGTTCTCCTGTCGACAAAGGGCCAAGCCTGAAATACTCATTATTTTCCTATTATTGTTTTTTTTTTTTTTTTTTTTTTAATGTTTACACACTATGAAACCATCATCTAAGGTTCATATATATATATATAAAATGAGGCATGTGATTTCCTTTGTCTCAAAATACATTACACAACATTTGTTAGGGCTAGAATTATTTTCTACAACTCAACAGCAATGAAAAACCGCAGACAGAATTGCTGGATTCAAATGTTGAGTCCAAAGTTGAAGTGCCATGTGACATTAGTGAAAGACATATGAGAAAAAATACCACTAATGCATTTTTGGTTGTCATTTAGTAGAAAAAGCTGTAAAATTTCTGATGGATTTTGTCATAACTTAAAAATGTGAATCCAGATTTTCAACATTAGTTTTCATAAAAAATAAATCTTATATATAATAACAACAATGAGCAGGAAAATGCTTTAAGGTAATAAAACTAAGGAAGGATAGGGAAATAAGGCGGCTGGGAATGTTGAACTTAAAAAAGAACAAGCATACAAAATGTGTAATGTTTCAGTAGTTAGCCTTATTTTTGCTAAAAGTAAGACACCAGGCAGAGCCAAACGTGCACACAACAGCCGTCTGGTGAATGGAGGTTGAATGACATTGCGGGCATAGATGGTAGTGTAGGAGAGGGGGGAAAGCGCAAATACTAAATTGATAGTCAATAATGCTGAAGGTATATTATGCTTGAAAGTGGAAGATCAACATAATAACTGAGTGACGACATAAATATAAATCATATTTTGAAAAACTTGAAGTAGGGAAAATAAAATATAAGAAATTTAAATAGTAGTGATAATAAGTGCTGGGTTTGAGGGGAGGGATTTATTGGTGATTGGGGCCTGGAGGATGTCTGGTGTCCAAGATACTATGGTAGGCCAGCTCCCATCTACACAGTTCAGAGGAGGTTGTGTTGTGTTGTCTAATTGCTCTAAGAGAAACAGTTGTTGAAATTACTCAGATTGTAGGAACTGGTATGTTTTGCCATTGGATGGGCTTCATTGCTGGTATACACTGTCAGCCTGTGGCCATTCTTTCTGATGGCAAGTGGGTTAGTAGTGAGGCCTATATATGAGCTGGAGCAATGGAGGCATGCGAGCTGATACATGAGGTGTGTGGTGCAAGTAGCATGTCCAATGATTGGGAATATTTCATCTGTGGTAGGATTGGAGTAAGTGGTAGTAGTTGGATGCATGCTGCATGTTTTACAGTGGGATCTGTTGCACAGGAATGATCCCCGTGGTAGTTTGGGGGAATTACTGGATGAGTACTTGTGGACCAAGATATTTTTTAGATTTGGTGCTCTGCTGAAAGATGTGCATGGGGCAGAGGGTAGGATTTTATGGAGAATGGTACACATCCCGGGGAAGGAATGTAGGAAGTCATGCCCACGACGAAGTATTAGGTTAATTGACTGAACTGTGCGATGAAAGCAGGGCTGCGGTTAGTTTCAAGGGGTACAGCCTCGGAGTGGCTGTAGCACAAAAGATTTGTTTGTGTACTAAGTCAGGGGGGTGGCTGTATATGCACAAAACCTACCTGGAGCTCTCATCTCCTGCAGTTACCACCCGGACTTAGTACACAAACAAATCTCCTAAGTATTCTTTTACATAAGGTAAATTATCAGACTAAAGTTTTCACTTTTAAAGTAGCAGTAAATAGATTGGTAATTTCGATTAAAATGTATAAAAAAAAAAAAGAAAGAAAGAAAAGCAATGAATATCAGTGAAGGGTGTAAATTCCGGTGAGATCATAAGCTCAGAAAAGAAGTTAAGCGTGGTAGAAATCAATTCTTGGTCATATACATTAACGATGTATTATTCATATATTATATGACAATAATTAAAACATGGTACTGTTTGAAAATGACCAGCAGATTTTTGAACACCTACTGAATTTTAAAGAAACATACTTTAAATAAAGTACAGGTGGTACAGCACATATAATTTAGTAACAAATGTAGAAGTACAATTGATACAATTTGTGGTAATACATAAAGCAGAATATGGGAAAAAATTATTAGTGAAAGTAAATGCACTAAATTTCTGGGTGTGTTCATTGAAGACAACCTAAATTGGAATCAACATATGTAACAAACTCTTAAAATGCTCATTTCTAAAACAATCTCATCTAGCATAATGCCTCCAATAGCTTGTACAGAAGCAACTAAGCCAGTATCTTTTACTTATTTTCATTCTGGCTTAGTGATGCAATTTTAGAATATGACAGAACTCATTTCACAGTCAAAAATTGGTGAAATAGGTTTTACTTCCTACTGGTGACTAAAAAGTAGTTTTTATGAACTATAAAAATGTTAAATGATTCCTAAGACTTCCGTGACCGTCTTTGTTTAACTCTTACTCTGTGATGCTTGAAGACTGTTGCTATGTCAACATAAACAGTATCTCTGAAGACGGCTGTAGGATATCAGCCAAAAGCTCAGATAATTAAATAAAAAATGCGGCATAACCTGAAAAGCTATTAATTATAACAATGTTTTGATGCAGCATTCATTACTGTTTATTTTTTATTTGTCATGTTCTCTTCTGTTATTAGAAGAATATCTTTCACAAACTGAAATGATATAATTATGTAAACAAAATTAATTATGCTGAAAACTACTTTGAGAATCAGGAGCCAAACAAATCATCGGTAACAATGATGGAGAATCTTTCTTTTCAAATTGTACACATTATCAACTGTTACAATATTGCAAATATGATGATTCTAGATCAGTCCTATTCAATATTCTTCATTAAGACAAAATCAGGTATTGGTAGAGGAATCTCTATCTGCCTGTGAATTTTAACTGATGGAACAAAGATGCAACGTCAAAGACAAGTTTCTTTTTGTTATGGCAAACCAGTTAGTAATGGAGTTCATAAACTGTTTCTGTTGTTATTTATAAGGATGTAGCTATGAGGAGGAGTGGTCCGGTAGTTCAGTGGTTATGGCACTTGCTTTAAAAAGTTCGGGGTCCTGTCCTGGGTTCAAATAGGAATTTTTAAGGGTTGTGTTTGCTCATATCAATTACACCAGGTCATTCCATTTTTTGGATTCCACATTAAACTGTAGATCCCAGAAGAAAGGAATTGGTCATTCTACCTCTGATACATTGGCTTAGTTTGCCTCCTTTGGGAGAATCCAACCAATCCTTGGCTACTCTGATTGAAAGCAAGAAACATGTTATCTGACTTATTACTACATCTCAGGCATTTGAAAGAGTGAACCATAAAATTATGGTGAACAATGAAGTGGAGGAAAGAATGTTCTGGGTGGAGGAAGTCTTAAAGGTAGGAAGCAAAAGTTGAGGGTAGGAAATGTAGTATCAAAAGATGTCAAAGATGAAACAGGAGAGCCAATGGGTGATGTATTTGGGCCATTGCTGTTAATTATTCTAACAATTGATTATGTTGAAGTTGGGAAGGGTGCCATAAAGCCACTGTGTCTACCGTTCTGACTGGTCCTTGATATCCTGAAGACTGGCAATGAGATGGAGTTGATGCCTGAACTGTTCCCATTCTGTAGAAAAATGGCACCACGGTACTGTTGCATGTGGGGTGACATATAAGGAAGCAGGATGTCCATGATGAACAGTTGTGTCACCAGAGTTCCCTCAATCACAATCAGCCCTGATGTCATGCCCAATGGCTCCCCACACCATGATGCCAGGAGTAATACCAGTGCACCTCTCCATAGCATTGGAAGAATAGGAGACACACTTGCAGACGATGGTCATCCAAGGTAGTGCAGAATTGTAATTCATCACTGAACACAGTGTGACACCATTCATTATGTCAAGCGAATCTGCACTACCTCGAATGACCATCATCAGCAAGTATGGTGGCGACCGGAGGAGACCCCATTTTTCTAAAGCGGCCCCTACATGGTCAATATTATTGTGCAATATTTACGGTTGCACAATAATATTGAAAGTGTGTAGGTTAGATTGAGAGGTTGTGCAATATTACTGAGTGAATCCGAACAGTTATTATTGTGCAATCTCAACAATATTGTGCCGTTTGTGGCAGGGGCGGCTCCAGGATTTTGGTTTGGCTTGAATTAAATTTGGTTCAGAGGGCTTGCCTTCAGTGGATTTTTTTTTTGGGGGGGGGGCCTTGAGTCGACCCTTAGGGTAGTCTTTATAGCTTTCCCGGGCCTCAAATCCGTAGAGCAAAGAAAAAAAAAAGGTCTCCAAAATTACAGTGGGGGAGAGTGGTGTACCTCAGACCTATTTTGCCTTTTTAATGTTTAGTTTTTTTAAAAAAAATCACCAAAATTAAAAAAAGAAAAGATTTTATAAAACTTTGTCTTAAATTTTTATATAAAGAATTTCAATGAAAGTTTTTGAATTAAAAAAAAAAAAATGAAAATAGGACTGAGGTACCTTGGACCCATTACTAACAAGTGGACAAAAAATTTGTTTTAGTGAAAAAATCAACATATATTAGTACATACATAATTTTTTTCCTTTAAAAGCAATAAAAAGACTGATACATTGACTTTATTATCAGGTTTATAAAAAATAATATAAGTCTAAATAGACATAAAACATCAGAGTAATTAAACTTATTATAAATAGGCTACAAAAGACATTAAAAGTTATTTATGTTTGCAATTACACTTATTTTTAGCCAAGATTGTAATTAGATAAGTCAATTCCAAATGTTATCTTCTCAAGCTGCCTTTCAGATCCACCAGACAATATTGGATATGGCAACTTGAATGCGATATCATTTTTGTCAACTTCATAAACAGTAGGATCTTCTCTTTTGAACTTCTGAGAGTTTGGATCTCTTTTTAGATATTGAACTTCATATACATTATCAGTAATTGAAATAATTTCAGCAATAAAGTATTTAATACTTTTTTTACCAGCAAACTTCACTAACACAAAAGCACCAATCTGAATATTAACATTATTTGGATCTTCCATTTCACCAAAGTCTTCCTCTGAAAGATCAGATTCCTCAACTATATCATCTATATCCTCATCTTCAGACTCTGTTGCATAATAATAAGTCCTCTTTTTAGCTGACTTAGTAGGAAGTTGTACTGTTTTAGTTTGTTTTATTTTTTCAGTGTGCTTTTAGCTTTTTCCATTTCGATGCGATTTTTCTCTGGCGTATCAGTTAAAATACAGGATTTTCCTTTAGGTCTTCCTCCATGGATACGTTTTCTCGGTAGTGCTTTTGGATATGGTCATATTTGTTCAGGAGTGACAATATTTGGAGATGAAGTAATAATACCTAGAGTTAATGGTTCAGATTCTGTGTTAGAGAGAGAATTAGATTGGTTGGGATAATCAATTTGTGATTGATTTTCTTCTTGGTCTTGGTTTGGGCGATCTGTGACATTTGATGGTAGGAATTCCGAGTCTTCAAAAACATCTTCATTCAGTGGATGCAATCCACAAACCTTAAATCCATTAATTATATTTGATGGTATGAAGGCTAGTGTAAATGCTCGTCCAACTAATTCAGCTACATCATAAATGGTAGCTGGTTTTCCAACATTACCTGGTGTAGTCATCCATAGCTCTGTTATAAAATGCTTTAAAAGGTCCAAAGACACATCTGTCCAGGGGTTGCATTTTATGACTGGTGTGTGGATGGATTGTGAGTAATGTCACACCATTTTCCTTTGCAAGTTCTATTGTTGGAACAGAGATGTGACTCTGATGATTATCCATTACAAGAATTACTGGATTCTGTTTACTTGCATCACTATATTTGATAAAATGTTTAAAGAAATCATAAAATAAATACTCATTTGACCATCCAGAAGGATTTGCACCCCCTATTGTTCCTAATGGAGCACCCTTAAGCACATGGTCTTTAAAATATTTGCGTGGAAATATCAACATGGGTGGAATAAAGCCACCACCAGCTTTTATTGCACATATCATTGTGATATTAGTCCCTCTTTCAGCACTGGTCATACTTCGTACTTGTTTAAGTCCTTTACTTGCCAAAATCTTCGGTGGGACATGGACTGTAGAAATTACCGTTTCATCACAGTTCCAGATATTAAATGATGTTATTCCAGGATTTTTTTCGAGAGCAGTTTTAAAATTTTGGAAAACAAGTGCAATGTTATCTTTATTGAAAGCTGTTGAGCGGGCTAAACTTGTAGCTTCAGGTTTTCGCAAAGCCAATTGCTTTCCATACCTCTTACGAAACCCTCGAAGCCAATCTTTACTTGCCAATTTTCTGTCTTCCCATGATGGGTCACATTTTTTTTTTATTTTGCTTGGCAAACTGGTAAGCTAAAGTCCTAACATCTTTAAGAGTCAAGCCATATTGCAAGTGAGCAGCCTTTAATATGTAAACAACAAGGAGCTGTTCTTCTTCATCTGTAAATATCCTTCTGGTATCATTGTTTTGTTTGTATTTAAAACTGGACAAACCTGTTTTTTTAAATGATTGAATATGCCTCAATAATGTTGTTTTAGAGATATTAAACTCTTCAGAAGCTCCATAGACAGATTGTTGTTTCTTTATAACCATATCAACTGCTTTTTCTAGGTCATCCTTAGAGATCTGTTTTCTTTTTAAACCTGTCTTGCTCCGTGGCATCTAGGGCAAAATATAAATAATTACTTCAAGGTTCTAAAACTTCCATTTTCTTAAAAACTGTGTTAAAAACAACTCCCCCCCACCCCTTGTTTACAACTAGGTTGAAACAAAAACTGATGCAATCATTAAACCATATCCATTCAAAACAAACCATGTTGCCATTAAAAACATTTTAAATATATATACTTGTTGATAGACTTTAAATAAAATACTAATTTGAAAGAAAACCTTTTACTTGAATTTTTAAAAGATTTTTCAACATATGCATTTTATTATCTGAAATGATATTTAGGGGTGTACCTTGGACCAATCCAAGGTTCACGGTACACCACTTGACACTTAAAAACAAAACTGCCAATCATGATGTTAGGGTTAGGTCTAACTTTGTTTCAAGCACATGGTGTATTAGCTAGAACATTGCTTTATGATGCATCACCCTCATTAAAAAATAATTAGATATGTTTTAGTACAAAAATAACATAGAAATATCTAAGAAAAACTTACTTTTGAAAGGTGGATTTCTTTTTTCAAATACTGCACAATAAGTTGAGCTTCTAAACAAATACCAAGAACTTAAATGAGACCTCTGGTGGCAAGAGTTTAAACTACAAATGTTGTTGTTTAACAATCTAAACAAGTGAAGCTAGAATTAGCATAGGTCCAAGGTACACACATGTCCAAGGTACACCACTCTCCCCCTTTTGGGGTGGGCTTGAGCCCCCTAGCCCCCCCCCCCCCGGTCTGTGGGTATTATTGCACAATATCCCCTCAGTTGGTCTTGAGTTGATGCTAAAGCCTGAACAATAAAGTATTTAATTGATGTTTCGTTCATGGCTGAATTTTTTGATCTTGACAGTATTGGAATAATAGACAGTATATTAATTTCTAACCCCATTCAAACTCCAAGTCAAGAATTGGAGGATAAGGATAATATAGATAGACACCGGGGCAATAACTAGTCTGTTATAGGTTTTTGCTGTAATATTTTTTGTGTGAAAATGAATACAAAAAATGAAGAAATGAGAGCATAGAATTGTACAAGACGTTACCAGCACTGTAGAACGTGAAAGCGTGTGAATATAAAAACAGACAAGAAAAGTAAAGCTTACGAGTTGCTTCTCATCAAATATAGATAGAAATATGCTGATGCTGCAAGGGAAGATATTACAAAGAGGTTCAATTCTTGGAGATCGAATTACAGAAAAGAACTAATGATTCAAAAAAAAAAAAAAAAGTGGTGCGGGCAGTGATGAGGTAGTGGAGCCTACGCTATGGTATTTTTGACCACATGACCTTTCTCAGAAACCAGGAGATCAATAAATATGATGGAACAACTCTAAGAGCAGAGGGAATCACTGAATGATGTAAGTTTTCATTTTTCAGTTTTATTATCAGGCATAATAAAAACAGCAAATCGTTTGTTAACATACATGTGAACTTAAAAAATAGAAAAGGTTAATTAGATATAAATACAATACAAATTTTACTCAGAAAACACAAGTAAAATTGATCTTGCCAAGGAACTTTTTTCTCATTGTAAAAATAGTTACGACAAGTATGCCTGATTCTTTTGCTGCTTTCACATAGATTTCTTGAGGTTGAAGATTGCAGGCATACTAAATCACTTCTTTCTCTCCACGAGCCTACTGCCGTTCCTTCATTTTCCTTTTCGCTATCAGTTTGTCCCTGATGACAGTATGCTGCAGATTTCCTACTCCTTAAATAATTGTGTAAATAACAACACGCCAGTGTTATTATCCTTGCTTTCTCGGGAGATAAAGAAATAGAGTTTTTAGTTTAAAAATCCAAAAGCATTTTCCACAATGCGGCATGCATGGCTTGAACGACAGTTGAAAATTCTTAGTTCTTTAGTTAATTCTGCTTCAACAAATTCTGAGACATTGCAAAAGCATCGTAACAGACAAAAACAAACGGTGACAGCTTATCACTGTTGGGCAAAAATTCTTGAGATGGGATTGACAAACTATTAGAGCGAAGCATATCTCCAAATTTGGAGTAGTTACGAACACCACCATTAGGTACACAACCATTCATTCCAATGTCAACCATTAAAAACTCATAATTCGCGTTTACCACACCAAGTAGAACAACACTGAAAAAATGTTTGTAGTTGTAATAAAGGGATCCAGAGCCAGGTGGTTTCTTGATAGCTACACGTTTGCTGTCTATAGCGCCAAGACAGTACGGAAAATTCCATTGTAGATCAAACTCATTGGCAACTGCTTACCATAATTCTGGTTTATCAGGAATCAGTAACATACACAAGAAGTCACTTTTTTGTTCCCATTAGATGTGTAATGCACTTTATATGTTTTACTTTCAGGAGTGCAATGTCAGTCAAGATGCGGAACGATTCCCTCCTCCAGCCAAAAAGAAGAAAAACATTGAAGATGAGCTAATGGTGTTGGCAAGAGACCGTCTCAGGGCAGTTGAATCAGAGTATGATAAAGTAGCAAACTTTTGGGCTTCAGAACTCTCAAAAATGTCTCTTACCCAACAAACGCACACCAAGAAGGCAATAAACGACATACTATTTGAGGGTCAACTGGGAAATTTATACAAGGGGTCGTTACAAATTCACCCGCCGCCCCCCGTTGTTTACATTCGAACATCTTCAGCGAGTTCTGCTCATTCGATGAGCCCAAGGCAAACGTATTCGCAAGTTAGCAACCAAAATGTATCACAATTTTTTGCTAAATATGAGTAAACATTTCTGGATTTTTTAAATAAAAATTTATTATTTCAGTAAACAATTTTACGTTTTTAATTACCTTTGATTTATAAAAAATATATAAAAAAATACTTTGTGCACTTCTCAGAAAAAATAAAATAAACATATCCAAGATTTTGATGAAATTGTTTGATTACTTACCTTAATGTAGTCTTTTAGTGCAAGTGTTAATGTTTTGCATGTTTCAGTAACTATGACTCCAATACTTTAAGGTGAAATTGCACTTGTGAACTTCAAGTCTTCGTATGAATTGCCAGTTGCAAGAAAACGTAGTTTGATGGATAAGTGCTGACTTGGAGGAATTGCATCTCTCATGGTTGTGTTTTGTTTTTTAATCATTGGTGATACTAACTCAAGTAACACATCAAATTCTGGTCCATTCACTTGTAAAAAGTTGTGGTAATCGCTAGGCTCCTTCAGTCTCAATTCACTCATCAAGTTTTCATGTGTGAACTTTCTCCTCTCCATAAACCAATTCTTCATCCATCTTCTTTTTTTCTTTTTCGTACAGTACAATAAAGCGATGGCAACAGCCATCATTTCGAAGTCAACTAACTATCCTGCATTAATTATTGAGTAATCTAGGGAGAATGTGCTTAAAATTTTTGAGAGGCACACCAGTGTTACTTCTGGGGTAATGGTGAAAGGAGCCATCTGGTATGACTTCAAGTGAAGGCTAGTAGTGACTCAAGGAACTCTTCACAGCACAATGGTACATCACAGATATCCTACATCTTCATATGTTACCTCTTATGCAACAGTATCATGGTGACATTTTTCAACAGGACAATAGTGGTCCACATATTGCACATTGAGATCCAGTAAGTGAACACCCCTCCTAAACTCTAAACAAAGCCATGTTGCAAAAATTAAGACTATTAAAAATATACCTTGATCTTGCATAATTGTAGTAGCACATATTAGATGTGCTATATGAACACCAAACAATACGAAATTCGTTTTAAATTATGAGACACACTCTGCTTACCTTAATATTTTAGCGCTGGAACCACGGTCTGCATGAACAATAACAATTTTTCTATCAGAAGGTCATATGACCCAAACAAACAATCAAGTACAAATAAGATTCCAAAATGAAGTAGGAAGCCAGTGATACCAAACTAAAGGCTATAACTAAAGAAATTTCCTTATTTTTAAACCATTTTCCCATACGGTTCATTCACTGGTCAGGTTACCATAATCTTCCTTCTGACAGTCTAAAAATATTTTTCTTAATCTCTGTATAATGATTATACCTGCTATATTTATCTTTCAGTGCTTAATTTACATTAAATGGAAGTAAAAAAATAAGAACTGTTCAGTGTGAATCATACTTACAGTTCTAGGAATAGAGAAAACATAGGATTCGGTTTAATTCTAGATGGGGATACCGCTGCCTCGCGACTGTTAATGTGACGTCATCGTGACGTCACATTCACGTACAGTCATCATTTATTATTGTATTGTGCCCTCGCTACGCTCGGTCACAATAATTTAAAGCTATACAATATCAACATAAACTGATATCCCGAAGGTAGATCAGAGGCAGGCGGCCGCAGATGTCCGATAACACGACCGGATCTTCAATGTTTCAGGTGAAGCATTTCAATAATAAATTATCTGCTGTTAACTTCGACAAGTAATAACACGTATTTTACGGAGATGACTGTACGTGAACGTGACGTCACGTTAACAGTCGCGAGGCAGCGGTATCCCCATCTAGAATTAAACCTAGGATTCTTCAGGTTTGAATACAGTCACACTCAGAAAATATGTTACTATATGCCGATACCACTAGAACAACTTTCCACTGCACCGGATAATGATATCATAATACTGCAGCAGTCAGTCACCAGAAGGTTTATTTTCTCACAGTTATTAGGTTACTATGCAACCTGGGCCAGAATTATTTTCCAAAATATTGCTAGTTCTAGCAATGGAAAGTGGTATTTTGCTCATCCTTGTTTGAAAATAATACATCTTGCGATTGACTACTGCATTCATTACCTCACACGGGTAAGGTTGTTCTAGTGGTATCACAATCTCGGTGATTCTACGACAATCATGGCACTGCAATTTGATGGTGGATTCCTATATAACTCGATGAAACAAATCAATAGTAAAGAATAACATTTTTTATATCTCACTTAGTTTTCAAAATATCGAATTTCAAAACTGATGTAGTTGGGTTTAAATGCGGTCTGCATCAGGGGGGGGGGGGGGGATCGCAAAATTTGATTATGGATTATTACGTAAATCAACAAGGCAAATAGAAAGTAAAGAATACAATTTTTTGATATCTAGCTTAGTTATCTAAATATTGTATTTCAAAACTGATGTGGTTAAGTAAAGATGCAGCCTGGACCATAAAAAAAAATCATGAGGACATGCACAATAAGCGTTTTGTTTTCTTCCTAACAGTTGTGGTTAGGTTGAAATAAGACCTGGACCAGAAGAAAAACGGTACCAAAAGTGCCCTACCTACAACAGATTTATGAGATTTGATTTCTCAAAAACGATTTAATTCTAGATCAGAATACTGCTATGTCATCAGGACTACAAAATTAATATAAATAGCAATATTTTCTAATATTTCTCTGATGAAATGCGAGCTTCACCTCAAACATTGAACAACTGGTTGTGTTATCGGACATCTGCGGCCGCTTACCAGTGGCCGCCTGCAGCTGATCCACCTTTATGTTGATATTGTACAGCTTTAAATTATTGTTTTTACGACTTTACGTGAACGTGACGTCACGTTAACAGTAGCAACGCAGCGGTATCGCCATCTCGAATTAAACCACTGCTATGTCATCAGGACTACAAAATTAATATAAATTTCTTGAAATATTCATTAATTCTTTTCTTTTGTAATATGTTCTTGAGATGTCAGCTTCTCCTTGTCGCAAAAAATCACAACAAATTTACGCTTACAAAATATTTTCAATGGCTTTTACAGGCAGTTTTTCTACCTCACCACAAGCGCTAGGAAGAAAACAAAACAATTTAGGTTGATATGATCCCTGTTACAACAATGGTATTGGCTGAAAATGTTTTTAGCATTGTAGCGGTATCGCAATCTAGAATTAAACATTTAGAAACTAAATAAAATCACTAGAAATTTAATTACGCAAAAAATACAAGTTATTACCGGTTGATATTTATTCAAAGTGTTTCTCAGTCTCAATTCTTGGTGTACGTTGCATTTTAATCTGGCTAACTGGTAGTGATTAAAAATTAAACCGGCTTAAATGCTCTGTATTAACCATCGGTTACAGCACAAACTATCTTTCAACGTGGAAGATTGGCTGCCATGTGATCTCTTAGCAAGAAATCCAACGCAGCTACACACAGAAACTGTAATTGCAGTAATTTTTATCCGAGAATAAAGACTTAGAAACACGTGGAATAAATATTAACAGAAATTAAGGTGTATTTCTTGCGTAACAATTTATATGGATCTACCCACATTTCGAGTGATTTTACTTCATTTCTGTATACTAGGATTGCTTTTTTCAAATGTTACCGCCAAAGGAAAGCTTGTGCCAATTTCATACCGATAGGACAATTATTATAAGTTCCGACGTACTAACAAGTAATGTAAATGTATAAATAAAATTGAGAAATTTTATCAAATAGTATTTATAATTCATTAAAGTATTAATTCCACAGACTTTTGTAAGTTAATTTGACACACACATCATTGGAATATAGCCTACGCTTGAAATATGATAAGCATGATTTCAGAAAGGTTAACAATACTTTTAAAAGACTACATTAACTTTTCAAAAAACTTTCGTTCAAATCTAAACACGGCACAAAAAAAAACTTTAATCCCAATTCTGTATGAAATTCGATAAACATAATTTCCGGATAGATGTAACAATGTTTTTAAAAGCTACAAAAACGTTCCAAAAATATTCTCTTTCAGAATCTAAACAAAAACTCAACTCCACATTCCGTATGATTTTATAGGTACGTTTAAAATACACTGAGCATACCTTTTCGGATACACGATCTCCAGCTTCCATTTCTCCGTTCAAATTCAACGTCCACTACTCTTAACAACCAAGATGACGGAGACAATGGAAGAAGTATCTGCCGCTCTCATAACACTTGCTTCTTGAGCAGGGTTGCAAACCTAATTGGCAGCGCTGCCAGTCGAACCAACTTATTCTATACCACTTGGTCCCGGGAATTATACAAAATTAAATCTTATAACACAAACTAACAAACTGTTGAGATATAGTCAGTAACAAATATATTTATTAATTTTTTGACTTAACTTGAGTAGGAATAAAATTAAGTAATTGATATGTATTCCTACATAATATATATGTTACACACAATTATTATCCTAACTTTTCTATAAAAATAATAGGCTTTTTGACTATTCTTAGGAAATTGTTTACTGACGCACGTTAAATTTTATTTTAATAAAGTACATATTTTATGTAAAATTCAAAGTTAAAATTTGAAATGTTTAAAAGCCCGCCAAAACGCTCCTTTGGTACCTAGTTTGGGCCAATGACGCCCGCGACGTCACGTGCTAGTAGACAGGTTGCCAATTGTCCGGTTTGTCCGTATCCGATTCAATACATGCGACAAGCCTCAAAATGTCCGGTTTATTAATAAATTTAAAAAAATTAAGTGTTAATAGTTTATATACATAAATTCAGCCAATGCACTGGTTTCTCAAATGTGTAGGAAGTAAACAAGGTCACCTTTTCTCAGGGCCACCGGCAGGATTACTTTAAAGGGGGTGCATCTGGTTTTTTTAAATATACATTACAGCACTTATTACTTATTAACTAAGGATACTGAATTTATTGACAAGGTGTTGAACAAATCTGGACACAACCTAGGTGAAATAAGTTATCATTCAAACAGTGAATTTAATAATAAAATTTTTGTTTAGTAATCTTTTTCTGTGTATTTTCTTTCATAGCAGGAGGGTGCAAGTGCGCCCTCTTGCACTCCTCTCCCGGCGCCCATGCCTTTTTTGTTCCTTAGGCCGAGGTTACACAGTGCGAGCTAGCATCTGAGCTGGCCTAGTCAGTTACTGCAGTGCAGCTACTCGCACCGTGTGACCGCACCCTACGAGTTAGTCACGTGCGAGTCGGTAAGTAGCTCGCATGCGAGTTACTATACCATTTTTTGTATTTTACTCGCCACTCGCCTTCCCCCACCACGCCGCAAGCAGCGACTCGGACGTCAACTTGCACGTTTTTTGCTAAATGATAGTAGTTCGTAAGCCCGGGGCCACGCCAGGTGCATTAATCGTTGTTATTGTTGAAAACAGAACAAAAAATGGTGGATAGATGGACTTCCGAACAAAATATAAATTTTTTGGAGCATTACAAGGACCAAACCAAATTATGGAATTGTTTAGATCCGAATTATAAGAACAGTAATTTGCCTAAAACCTCGCTTGAACACATTTGCGTGGAATTCGGTTCACAAGACACGAATGAAGTAACAAAAAGGATAAAAAAAATTACGTTCTATGTATAACCAGGAGTTACTGAAAATTGAGAAAAGCAAAAAAGTGGATGTGGCACTGATGAGCTCTATAAACCATCCATCAAATGGTTCGATGCTATAGATTACATTATGAAAATAATTAATCTAAAAGAAAAACAAACAACAAGTAATCTGGTAAGTATTTTATTATTATAATGTATTTATATTATAATCACACAATCATATTATTTTGCCAAGTAACCGCTCCCTCGGCAATGAAGTAATTTTTCTCGCATTTTCTCTGCTATTTCTTTCGATCTATTATTGATCCGCGAGCAATGGATGCTTTATAATTCATGAATTTCTGACCTCCACTGCCAAAAATTGATTTGAAAGTTCATGATGTCTTCATAATCTGTCATTCCTGGTGGTGCAGTGATACGTAACCAGTTGTGTAACGTACATGGACATAAGAGGATCTTTATCGCAGTGTGCTCTTTAACTTGAACTGGTTTTCCCAACACGCGACATCGAGATGCTAGGATGCCAAACCCATTCTCAACGATTCTTGTTGCTCTGCTCAATCTATAATTATAAATCTTTTCTCAGTTAGTTCGTGTATGTTTGTAGGCTTTAGTAAGTACGGGGTTCTTCATTATATAGTTCTTTAAATACTATCTGCGTTGCCTCTTTCCTTTGAATCCAATTCTTGACACATATCGTTCTGTTTTTGTTCTCTTTTTGCACAGCACTTTCAGTATTTCACCGCATTTTTGTAACAGCTTTTATTACGTTATGAACTGTGACCAGTCGTGTATTTTGCGACAGCAATGCGCGAGACCTATGAATAGCTACTGTAATGCGAGTACACAGGGGCAGTAGCTGTCCAGTTTCACGCCAGCAGCTCGCACTTGTGTGACCGGGCGAGACGAGTCGAGCTACTGTCATGCGATGACACAGGGGCAGTAGCTGTCCACTGCCAGGTCAGCAACTCGTACTGTGTAACCTTGCCCTTATTCTCCCACCCACTGAATGTAACTCAATTGTTTCGCTCCGTGTTGAAAAGTTGAATACAGTCGTACATCCGATTATCGTGAAGCAATTAGTTTATTGTTTCTGTTACCTATCCTACGTCGACATCCGAATGTAGTGCTTGTTTCGTTCGCGGAAACTTAAAGATCGAATAGTGTTATTAAACTGTACGTTACAAACACCCGAAGAAAATTCAGGAAAGTTAATGTCATTTTAGAGACGAATGGTGTTAAATGACGGGTTTTAAAACTTGGTTGCGTGAGGAAAATGATTGCACCGAATATTGCGAAATGTGTAAAATTACTTCTACTGTGAAATTTGATGGTAAAGAGGCAGTGAACCATCATGCGATTACAGAAGGTCAGGTGAGAAAAACAAAATCTATATCTTCGACTTCAGTGTTAAACAACTTTTTTTTAAAAAAAAAAAACCTGCTTGTGCTAAAAAAGACGAGGTTTCTTCCCCAGAGGATTTGCTATTTTTTTAGTTCACGATTGTTATAACAACAATTATTTGTAAAAATAAAAAAGAATTGTTCTGTAAATTTTACTTTTTATAACATATACCCCTTTTCTCTCTCCCCCCCCCCCCACCCCCGCTTACAGAGGGCATTTGTCCGATCTTTGAAATCTCAAAAGTTGGCATTTGTCCGGTCGAGGAAATCTCGAATGTTTCATTTGTCCCGACGTGGAAATCTAAAAAGTTGACTAGCGTAGTCTCGCTGGATAACGTCTGGTTTGTTTCTCTGAATTTGTGTATAAATTGTTGGAAACTTGGTTTATGTTTAGTACACCAATGTACGAACACAACAGTAGAATCACCCCAAAAAACTGTAATTGTCCCCACAATAGCTGCAACTTGCTCGACGATATTTGGAATAATTCACATATCAATTTGTATATTTGTATGAAGATAATTTACATTGCAATTTCGATTAATTAAATATAGTAGGGGAGACGAGGAATGGTTGGCACAGATTTTCACATTTCGATTTTTACAGCCGGTTCTGTGGACACTCTCCCAATTTTGAAAATAATACTGTAATCTGCATCTATTAGGTTACATTTTTGTGTGTTTTTTTTTTTTTAAATCATAATATTAATTCTTATGGCTGCAGGAAATCAGCAAACAGTGCAAGTCGTGGTTGTCCAACCAACCCCATACGCGGGGTTAGTTGGAAGCAGAACAGGATTAGTTGGCGTAACCGTCGTCAAACGTTTGAAGAAATGAGTTGTGAGCGAAAAAAAAGTAAAGAAGCCTGGAATACGTGGAAATACTTTAAGTAAATAAAAATAGGTTATTGTAATTCATTTGCATGAATTTTAATTTAAAAAATTAGAAAATAAAAGGCAGAAAACAAGCCTGAGAGAAGCTAAAAGAAACAAGAGACCGTAAATTTTTGAATTCAATCAAATAAGCTTTGTATCGACGAGATAGGTTTGTTGAACTTAACTCACTGTTTTGGCTCACGAGATTTTCTCAAATTTTCATATTTGCACCAAATTTGATCTACTTTTTTTGACCACATCCAAAATTTATCACATTTTACGTTTATTTTAACTAGAACATCAGTTTCGACCAATGATGTTACAATTTCTATATAATGAGTACTATATACTTCCAGTTATTCTTGAGCTGAGGCTACTTTAGCTCTCCAGCTTTTGACTTCACCATTATCATCTTATGGAGAGATGCTAACTGGGCTAGAAAGCCCTATCTCCTTGCCACGATGTGTCTAGGATCTGGCTTACTCGTGTTAGTGTCATGTAAAGGTAGACGTCATCAAATCTATCATCTCTGTCAGCGTAACTCACAGTTAGGCTTCCCTCCTAACTTAAAATCGTAAAATAGATTTTGCTCTTTGCACTTAGTGATTTAAAAGTTAGTTTCTTCGTTTTCCCTACTTATGGCTATGTGCCAATCAACCCCGAATAGAGATAGCCAACCTGTCCCAAATACGTTTTTATAACAAAGATGGCAGTTGTAGCAACTACCACACTGACAATGAATATTTTGATTCAAATATACTACACAAGTTAAGCCTATGCCATGCAGCCTGTGATACAGAAAGCAAATAACATAGTTTAGAAAAATTACTTACTGAATGAAATTTACGACAAGTGCCCCTCCTTTCCTCACAACCAGAGAACGCACACTGTTGATTTGTTGGTGAGTAGTTGAGACTATGAAGGTCACGTGGTCAGCAGGTGGACCTTCCACACACTATACAGAGAAAAATAGGAGCTGATGGCCAACCTGCCCCCACGCCAACCAGACCCGGTCTCCACTGCTAAAATGAAGTAGTGACATGCATACACAGTCAAGAGAAAAAACCTGCTGAAGATGCTTCTAACAAGGAGAGAGATCTTTAGTGTGGAAATTGGCATCCAAGAACGAAAAAGTCGGATGAATAATATATGAAACCTCTTATAATTCACCCTAATACCAATAGCAACGTAGTTAAAGGTGATTTAAAGTCGTTAGGTTCAGTGGCGTAGCTAGGTTGACAAGGGCCCCGGTGCAAAAAAATATTTTGGGCTCTCAGGCCAAATGGGCGACCCATATATATATGTTTAACTCTACCAAGTCTTGTGAGGTTTGCTGGCAAGGGCTCCCTAAGGTTGGGCCCCCTGAGCTGAGCTTGAGGCCCCCTAAGCTGAGCTTGGGGCCCCCCTGAGCACGGTGCACGGCACCGCCTAGACTTCCGATAGCTACGCCTCTGGTTAGGTTCGATCCTCGCTTCTGAATATGTTTCATTTTTTTGTGAGCATTTTATTTCGATAGTATTTGAATTTAATTTTTTTTAAAAATTCATCAAAATATTAATTTGTTTTTCTTCGAAGCCTTCACAAATTATTTAATAATAAGCTTATTACAAACATTTCAAGAATAACCAGAGAAGACTTGAAAAATGAAACTGGACGTCACTTGCACATTGAAAAACTATATTTTTTAAAACAGAAAATTACTTACAAATTACAAGTGATACCTCCTAAATGCAAGCATTTTTGTTAGAAAGGGAACGGGTAATTGCATCTTCACGAAAAATTCCAACAAAGGGGATTTAAATCGTTCCTGAATTACTCTCCACCGTGCGCCTGTATCTTTTGCCACGGTAAAAACTGTGTCTGCTGTAGGCTTCAACAAAATTGTTCTCCATTTTGAATTCAACTCATTAAAACATCAAATATCCAGTAACAAACAATAAAAATAACTGAAAAAATGGATAATAGAGAACACTGCTTGCAGCCGCAGCGTTTGCTGGCAGGTTAAGTCACTAATAGTAGACGTCACGTGACCAAAGGTAAGAAATCAACGTCTTTTTTTTTTTTTTTTTTTTTTTTTTTTTTTTTTTTTTTTTTTTTTTTTTTTTTTTTTTAATTTTTTTTTTTTTTAAAACTCTCTTAAGCAGAAACACAAGTATGAGGAGTTAGACAAGGAAGTGTATTGTCACCTGTTCTGTTTAATGTGGTATTAGATATAAAAATAGCTGAATAGTCCAGTAACGGGGTCGTCACGTAGAAGATTTTTTTCCCCTTATCTTGTATATATTGGTGAGAGTATGCAGTAACCAGGTTTTCGACCTCCGACACCCTCGGCACAATTTTCTGTGGCCAAAAAGTCAAACTTTTGGTGCTTTTTTCACTTTTTCGTCTATAACTCCTTGCTGATGAGTCCTAGCAAAAAATACTTTATTTCCAATTTTAAAGAGGAAAAAATTTCCTACAACTCTAGTAATACAAAGTTTTTTTTCTAAACTCAAACCTAAGCGAGCTGTAGTTCTTCGAAAATCAGCAAAATTTCACACTTCTCGTAAATGTTGCGTATCCACCTACTTTGTTGCTCTAAATGCCCGGACCCCCTTTATATATGATTGATATACATCTATTTCTGTATGACATGGTATATATATGTATTGTGCTTCGATTAATGAAGGACAATTCAGTAATCATATGGTATTATTAGCCGGGAGATCCCGAAGGATTATTTTGCCGCCAGGTGACAGTGTTTTCGATTCACCAAGGAATTCGCCTGTTTGTGGCTAACCTAACTAGGTAATCGTACCGGGTATGGGGAACCTACAGCTTAACGTGGTATCCGAGTCACGGAAGCGGTCTTGCTTACTTCATATTATACAGCACGCTGTGTGAAACGTGAAGTTCGGGTTAATGGCCTTTGAAAATCCCAGCTGAGAACGGAATCTGAACCGGGGACCTTATGATCTCCAGCCAGACGCCTTAACCACTGAGCTACCAGACCGCTCTATTATTGACGGTATTTGTACCAGTTTGAAAAACGGGGTTGCAAAAATGAAAGCATAATGTTATGGCACAAAATTTATTTACACACTCAAAATTAAGTCATAACAAGTCAAATATTTGTCATAAGCCAATTTATTTTCCGGTTGGATGGTCTGGAACTCTCTTTTACATTCGAATTCGCTCCGTACTTCAAGGGAACACATTTTTTTTGTATATGAAGCACTTACATCTCTTCAAGATGCAATATCCAATATAATTTTTTTTTTTTTTTTTTTTTTTTTTTTTTTTTTTTTTTTTTTTTTTTTTTTTTTTTTTGGATTGTGGTTGGAGGATGCCTCCTGCATAAGGTTATGTGGTATTGTAATGAAAAGTTTGGTTCCATCTGTGGAAAATATGAAGCCTATTTGAGAAAGCAACACAGTTATATTTGACGGATACCGAAACGATGTTGCACAGAGAGGAATAAAGTCATCTGAAAGGTTTCGTCGTTTGAAACCGTCAGATACTTCTGCAGACATCATTTCCATTGAGGAAACAAGTGCTGCAGTGACGCAGGAAATGAGAGCAGCAAGAACCTTGTAGTTTTGATACTAATGCAAAAACTGAAAAAGTAGGCATCCAAGTTCAACAGGCAAAAGAAGATGCATCTGCATCAAAATCCGACAGTGTGATAATTCTAAATGAGAACATTGGCTGTCTCGTTCATCAAATGAGCCTTGGCAACATTTACGAGAAGTTGTACTTCCATAAACAAGGGAAAGGCAAGGAAACAGGTTTATGCTACACAACCTTCAAGTTTGAACCCACACTTATCCTCTTCATCCATGCATTTACAGGATATGACACAATATCAGCATTTTTGGTTATGGGAAAAAAATTCTGCTGCCTCATTCAACACCAACGGCATCTGAAAGTAAAATGCATGCTAAATTCTCAGTATTTCTAGCCTCCGGACACTAGTATCTGGAGAACAGGCAGTGGAACAGCTAATCTTGGAACGCTACTGAGAAATTGGTTGTGGAACATTAGAAGGCTCAGATACGAAATGTTTACGAAATATACCCAAAAAAATGAATTCAACCTAGCACGGATGTCACCAACATAATGCGGTAACGTTTCACCCAATATGCATGTACCACCAAGTGCAAGTATGGCTGGTTCGAGAAATCTATTTCCATGGGGATGAAGGAAAGGCTCGTCCAGACTTATTCCATTTACAATAATAAAAGACGCTGCAGCTGAGTTTATTCCGAAGGCTGTATCATGTTCCTGCAAAAAAATGTTGTACTTCACAATACAACTCTCGGAAATCAGGACTACACTGTTCAGCTGCTTGCAAAAATTGCTCTGGCCTGTCTCATGAAAAAATTCGTCAGACTGAAGTTGATGAAGGAGAGGAAGCTGCTCCTGATGAAATGGATGAATGAGACACCACTCTAGATGATGGATGACATTGATAAGCCGAGACAATCCAAACGGAAAAGAAATTGATTTATGACCAATTTTTAACTTATTACGAATTTGTTTAGTGATTTCCACTTTATGAATGTGAATAAAGTCACTAGATATATTTTTCAATTTTTTCAAATTTAATAAAGTTCATGCACGTTTTATTTTATCATTCCCATTAGCCTAATAATTTATCATAATCCCTTGTAAGTGATCAATTAATTATGCTCATTAAAGAAGTAAATTACTAGAGGTGCCATTAGTGATGCTACGAAATATATATTCTATTAAAGGTTTTTTGTATCAGTTAAAAATGAAAAAAAAAATTGCTAGATATATTATACACGATTTATTACCATTCTCACTATCACATTTTATGCAAACATCGCATCCTACTAACAGCAGTTACACAGACGGAAAAAAAAATCCCAACACCAAGAAAAAATTATTGTAGAGTAATGAAATTTGGACAATGCATTTGTCAAGTTAACATGTTTAATTGATTAAATTTTCAAGATCACAGGTTAATTTAAGCTCAAGAAAATGCATTTCAAATGTGAAATACTGTTAAATTAATAGCCGGTGTAACCTCCAGAATTTTGAATGCAAGCCTGCAAACGTGAATGCATTGTGTCATACAGGTTTCGAATGTCACTTTGTGGTATGGAGTTCCATGCTTGTTGTACTTGTGCTGTCAATACTGGGACGGTCAGTGCTGGCTGTGGATGATGCTGGAGTTGTCGTCCAATGATATCCCATACGTGTTCAATTGGAGACAGATCTGGTGATCTCGCAGGCCAAGGTAACATGTCGACACTCTGTAGAGCACGTTGCGAGACAACAGCGGTATGAGGGCGAGCGTTATCCTGTTGAAAAACTCCCCCTTGAATGCTGTTCATGAATGGCAGCACTACAGGTTGAATTACCAGACTGACGTACAAATTTGCAGTCAGTGTGTTTGGTATAACCACAAGAGTGCTCCTGCTGTCATAGGAAATTGCTCCCCAGACCATGACTCCAGGTGTAGGTCCAGTGTGTCTAGGCCGCAGACAGTTTGGTTGCAGGCGTTTCCCCTGGCCTCCTTCTAACCAACACTGGAGATCTGTTGTGTTTTCTGATGAAAGCAGGTTCTGCCTTGGTGCCAGTGATGGCCGAGTGTTGGTCAGAAGGAGGCCAGGGGAACGCCTGCAACCAAACTGTCTGCGGCCTAGACACACTGGACCTACACCTGGAGTCATGGTCTGGGGAGCAATTTCCTATGACAGCAGGAGCACTCTTGTGGTTATACCAAACACACTGACTGCAAATTTGTACGTCAGTCTGGTAATTCAACCTGTAGTGCTGCCATTCATGAACAGCATTCAAGGGGGAGTTTTTCAACAGGATAACGCTCGCCCTCATACCGCTGTTGTCTCGCAACGTGCTCTACAGAGTGTCGACATGTTACCTTGGCCTGCGAGATCACCAGATCTGTCTCCAATTGAACACGTATGGGATATCATTGGACGACAACTCCAGCATCATCCACAGCCAGCACTGACCGTCCCAGTATTGACAGCACAAGTACAACAAGCATGGAACTCCATACCACAAAGTGACATTCGAAACCTGTATGACACAATGCATTCACGTTTGCAGGCTTGCATTCAAAATTCTGGAGGTTACACCGGCTATTAATTTAACAGTATTTCACGTTTGAAATGCATTTTCTTGAGCTTAAATTAACCTGTGATCTTGAAAATTTAATCAATTAAACATGTTAACTTGACAAATGCATTGTCCAAATTTCATTACTCTACAATAATTTTTTCTTGGTGTTGGGATTTTTTTTTCCGTCTGTGTAATTATTCATAAATTGTCTTACTTAATGCTCCAAACCATCCAGCATGAGTTAACAATGCAACAAGTTTAGTTTTTATTTTTATACTGGTTATTTTTAGTTAACATAGCATCTGCAGGTTCAAACGTAACACGGCCGCGCGCTCCATCGCAATTAAATTAAATTAAAGTACCAAGCTCTTATGAAATTTGTTTTCGATTAGAATATCGCGTGTTCTCTGAATTCCTCTTTGTGCGACACAGTGGAACTTACGTACTCATTTCAGCGCAAAATCAGCGAATATCGTATAAGCGTTCCGCAATATTAGCTGTCCTCTGTTCAAGATTCTTACAGAATTTTTCCGGGTAGAGTACTCCGGACCCGAAGGAATCTGGTTCATACAGGACATTAAATTCAGGGGCACGCTCTTCCGTTCGCTTGTTTGTTAGCTAAGGGAACACTGCGCCTTTGAATTTGTAGCCAGACATGTTGTCCTTAAAGAAGAACTGCAGCATAGAAGGATTACAGTATGCTCTGCACTTGATGCAGGACAGTTTTCAGTACTTTATTTTTTATAATAATTTTTAGTCTGGAGCATAAAATGAAATTATATGATTTATTTGGACGAGACCATGTTTATCACTTGGGATTTTCTTTAGTCGTTCTGAAAGATTAATTCGTGTTATCTTTCTGTCATAAAGATTCAGCAAATTTTCACTACCTAGAGAGTCTGCAACATTTTGTCATTTATTCATTATTGCGATGACCTCAGTCACAGCTAAGCTAAATTTTGGTCAAACTCGAACCGCAGAGATTCGTTATGGACTTACATGCTTTCTATTTTTTTCGGTACGGTCACCATTAGAAATTAACCAGCGACATATATGCCATTTACTCTCAGTTGCAATAGAAGTTCTGCAACTACTGTTCACGTTCCCTTTGCACTTAAGCCTCGAATGTTAATTCCCTTGTCGTCCGATCCGAGTGTTATAGACATTGGATTTAACAGATTTTTTTTAGGCAAGACACAGAAACTATATCATCACGTTTTCTTCTTTAATTTAACAGTGTTTTAATTTGATTGCTATCACAAAACAAATACGCCAGCATCACAGCCATTAATCTTCTTAACGTTGGACCTACATTATTCATACAGAAATAAATTATATTTAAGTTTTCTCTTCACTCGTTTTTATTGCGGGAAACATAATATTTACATATGCTTTTCATAGAACACTATTGGATGAACGATTGCCAAATTATGATACTCGGAATCCTTTTTTCACAGCTGTCGAATGTTCCCATTCAATGATATTATTGTTATATTATTGTTGATATTATTGTTTGCTGGAGTATACGTAAGTAATTGGCATGTTAATAGGCCCTATTTTATATATCCATATTTCGCTAGACAATACAAACCCAAGAATATGATTGAATTTTCGTTCATTGATCGCAGTCTATAAACAAAACTCTTTTCGGTCTCTTTTATTCAATATGTAAAACTTCTGTATAAGATCTTTCAACACCTATACGGTGTTTGGAGGAATTAAAAAATGATAAGAAAAGAATACCTCTCATTATCGTGGAAGGAGTTGTTATGTATTCTACAACTCGAAACTGTGTAGCATCAACGAGACACTGGAAAGGAAGCTGCAGAACATAGAAATGGGTGTATTGAAAAGATACTGTAGATTATAAGGCGAATCAGATGTTAAAAAGAAACAAAAGAGAAAGAACATATCATTGACAGAATAGAGCTGAGGAGGCTAGAGTAGGGTGGACATTTGAGAAAGAAAGTGGCTTTCAAGATATGGGATCGGTAACCTAGTGAAAGAAAAAACAGAGTAAGATCCAGGAAAGCAAAGGCTTTTAACAGAGTGAGCCTTAAAATGGTAGTAAATAAGGTAAAAACTATTGGAGTGGATAAAAAAGTGATTTTCTGGTTAGACGAATTCTTAAAAGACGAAAGATAAAAGATAGGGTAGGAAATCCAGTATCAAAAGAAGTGGAAGCGAAAATATCAGTGCCACAGGGTAGCGTATTGGACCATTGCTACTGATTATTCTAGTGAATGATTGTGCTGATGGTTTACTATTAGAAGTTAGGTTGTTTGTAGATGACACAATGCTATATAATTGGATCAAAACTGCAGAAGACTGTGAACAACAGCAGGGTGATCTGGACAGAATATCTACTATGGTACGTCAACATGGGATGAAGATAAATGCAAAGAAGAATCATCTTATTAGGTACACAGATAAGAAACTAAAAGTTGGTTATGAATATAAATTGGGTAAAGAATTGTTTGAAATGGAAATATCTTGATAACAAGCTTAACTGGGCAGGACACATTGGACAGGTAGTAGGAAAAGGTTTCAAATTCCTTCACTTGTTGCAGATAGTGATGAGGGGATGTACCACAGAAGTAAGCAAATTGGGTTCCAAAACTCCTGTCAGACTGTTGCTTAAATATGGCGGTGTAGTATGGGACCCACATTTTGGGTATCAAATACAGGAGTTGGACGGGGTGCAAAGAAAGGCTGCTAGATTTGTCTCTGGAAATTACCGCAGGATATAATCAGCAACCGATCTAAAGGAGTTGAGATGAGATTAATTGGAAGACAGGAGGAGAGTCAACAGAGTCGTGGGAGTGTACAAGACGTATGTTGGCGATGAGGCGTGGAAAGATATTGGTGTAAGAATTAAAAGCAATGCATGGAATGGAAGCGATGACCACAAGCTCGATTTCAGGCACAAGGGTGTGGGAAGATTTTCTTTCGTAGGTAAAGGGTCAGGGGTTGGAATGAGTTACCAAGAGAATCGATGAATAATTTACCAAAAAGAGTGAAACAATTTAAAGTTGAAATTTGTAAATGGCAAAAGTAGGTGGGAACAGGAAAGAGGAAGAGTGGGTATGTATGGAAATTTGGACCGAAGCGTGCACTACATCGCAAATAAATTAAATTAATTCTCAACTGCCACTCTCTACTGGAACTTTATCAGGACTGACTCTGTTTGCGCCTCTGCTGGGGAGATCAATTTATTATTTTATCCATACCTTCAAAAACACTCTTGGTTTCCCTCAATAAATTTCCCCTTTTAGAAGATTACTTTAGCAAAGGGTTCCATCTAGCATTGCATTCGGCTATGTAAAAGAAGTCCTTTCTTCACAAGCGGCTTTAGTATCGTAATATTTCCCGCAAGGACTTATTAAATAATTCGTCAGGTGTCCCTATTCTTTTCTGAACTGATATTACATGCGCAACGTGAAAAATACGTCTCTTCAACGGGAAAACAAGGCTAATGTGTAATGGCATTTTACCTTACAATAGGTCCATAATTATCTAACCTTACTTTTTTCCCTCTGGGTATAATTACAATAAAAAAAATATTTGTCCTCATTTTTCTGACATTTATAATTAGTGTAGTACATATTCATTACCAATTTGCTGTGGGTGATAGAACTGGCCTTAACTTCAGCCGAGGATTTGCTACCAAATAAAGCTGTTGCGCTTGTTCACTAGACTTACTTTTATCAGTCCCTCATAGTTAAAAAGCCACTGCAGAAATTCGTAGAGATCTACAAGCGTAATGCAGCTGTGAAGTGAGTAACTGCTTCAAAGAGCAGATATGGGACTTTAATTGTAGTTAACCACATCAAGGGAGAAACCTTTCCTCAGCATGAAGGTATCTACGCTCTGGAAAGACCTCGCACGCGCTATCATTACTATCTGCGACCTAACAGCTGCTGTGCAAACTTTGCAATAGATGTGCCATCTCTAAGCGATTCGGCACATTAATAAGAATGATCCGGTCTCTTACTGCTCAAGTTACCGACACGTTTATTGGCACTGTGTTCCAGTTTCCGCTATGGACGAATCCGAGAATCTCTTAGGGAAGCCATTACCAGAACGGAAAACACTTGCAGTCCGGACTCGATTGCTAGCAGGAACCCTAAGGCAAATACGCCACGCCAGATAAGCTCTTGCTAACACAGTTCCTTCATCCTTCTAACAGTTTCCTCGTCCTTCTAACAGTTGAAAATGGTGTCATAAAATTGTGCACAAACGAATATGATACCAACATCAAATACGCTGACGATTCTTGTTATACGAGGGTAAGTCAATAAATAAGTCACTAAACGAGATAGAGGCAATAATGCTCAAAGTAAATTCCTGGAATTTATTTCACTTTTCTACTTATTCACCCAGCACATTCAGACACTCATCCCATACGTCCTCGAAAGCCAACGGCAAAAAAGTCTTTTGGCTGGTGTTGCTTCTAGCGAGTAACCGCTAGAACTAAATCATTAACATTTTCAAAGGTGCTGATGGAATCGTCTTGATTTTTTTTGGGGGGGGGGCGAGTTTATGGGATGTTTCCGTTTCATGGAGGATCCTTTGGATTACGGTTGTAACAATTGGTGCCAGCAAACCCTTTCCTTCCTCATTGCTCCGAGTGAGATGCTGCAAGGACAGAGCCATTCTGTTCGTTTTGTGGTCCACAGACAACTAGAGGGGCACCCATCGTGCACAAACTTTGTGAAGCGTCAGCTGCTCATGGATTATGTTGAAAGCATTTCCATGTGAACAACCCATAGCATGCTCTACCTCACCGATCGTCACACGCCTATCATTAGTCATTACAGATGATTTGTCCCACACGCTGCAGTGTGGTTTCAGTTGGTAACTCAACAGGTCGACCAGGACGATTCTGATCTCTAACGTTCAATCGCTTACTGTTCTTTTCTGGTACACTTTTGCAACACCTGTCATTTCTCCTAGCTGCCACTGACTGACCATGTGCACCAGCGACGATAAGCATACATATGGTGCCATCTGCTGGTGACATTTAAATATTTTATACGGTAAATGGACGTTTGTGACTTATTTATTCACTCACTCTTGTAGCATATGATCTGCCTGAGTTGCAATACACGATGGATTGCTTAGTTGAATGAAGTGAAGAGTCTGGCCTAACCATTAATATTTCCAAACGAAGTAGAAATATTTAGATTTTAGATTTTAACACAGTAAGATTAAACACAAAAGAAAGACGAAATCAACAAAATTTTAAATCGAAAAAAGAAGGGTCATAACCTATTATAAAAGTTAGGAAATTCGTTATACAATGTCGTTCCAAACTCGTTGTATAAACTTGTTTGCTCAAAGTGACCCGTTATTTCATCAGCAAAGATATTGACAAAATCCTTAGACCACATAAAGAGACGAAATTTTCCTTGTTGTGAGATTTCTATAATTAATAAGTTATTGAATTATCGGGTTGCACCGCAATCTTTTAGGCATATAGATGTATAACATAACGACACCTAAGACTAAAATAGTTGATGCTCTACTTGGGGTAACCCAACATAAACAAATTGCGCAACACTTGAAATTTACGATTTCCAATTAGTAAAGTTCCTAACAGTTCCTATCAATTACTTGCACACTTGTTGAACAGTTATAAATTAACTCTTGCTAATTGCTACGAAAAACCTAATTGGAGTGATTATACTAAAATCCTTCCTTTCGATGAATCATAACAGCAAAATAAATCAACAATAAACTTACTCCCTGTACGTGATAAAAGACCAACTAACTAGATGCACACGACACAAAAATTAACACTTTGCTGGTGATGAAAAAGCAACGCTTGGCGACTCTCTAAACTGACGCAATCTCTCGCGGAGTGTGATGTCGCATAGCCGTCACAAGCTACAATCCATCTCTGTCTGGTACTTCTGCCCTAGCTACATTGAACAAACCTACTGTATTAAGTCTAATCCAAACCACAAAGCATTCTAGACTACTTCATATATACAAATCAACCTTTTCTAAAGTTGAAGGACGGGTTAATTAAGGCCTAGATCGGAATTTGAACTGGGGATCCACTTTGGGGCAACCTACCACTGAGCTATATTTTTCTTTCAAGTTTTACGTTTCCTTAACAACCAGTTAGCGCCATCAGAGTATTGTGGGGTGGGGGAAAGTAAAGAATCGGATATAGCCTTTACCTGTAAACGATCTAGAACCGACGTTTACCGTCTATCCACCACACTCTACAACTAATTAGAACTTTTTTACCTAAATTAATAGAGCTGTAGAGAAACGGATGTGTTCGTTACCGAGTAACTCACAAATTCTTTTCGTTACTCACATGTTTCGTTACTCGCATTTGTCGTAAATATGTCAGTTTGATTCAATACCATAAACACGACGTATCATGCATCATGCGGGAGCTGGAACGGTTCGCCCGGCGATTGAATGAGCAGATGTTTGTTTTGAAATTAGTGTGATGCGATTGTGATAGTAGGTATTATTCTGAAGTATGTAATATTCAGTGCAATAAATCGAATGTACCAACAGCATACCTAAATTTACTTTACAAAGTAGCCCTACTAAAGAAGTCGTTCATGCGATGCTTCATGCTAGTGCTCAATTGTATCAGAAGTAATGAGACATAGCAATCAATGAATTTCAATTATCGCAGGATCCATGTGATCAGTGCGCTACTGCCTTTGATGTTGAATGTTTGTTCTAACCGCGACGCAACAACAATTACGAATCTAATCACAAAAAGATAAAGAATTTACAAAAATAAATGGAAACAGTAAAGGAAGACAGTAGTGAAACCTCCTATTTAAAAACGAAATACTTTGATGATATTATAATATTTGTTAAATACATGTCCAGTTATCATATCAGGCTTGTATGCAGGATTTTGAATAGGTTACTTTACAAAATAACCATCATTAGTTATTGTCACTAGACATGTTCGCAGTCAGGTGAAAGGTCAGGTCTTTTTTTTTGTATGCAAACGGGTATTTGTTTTGAAATTAGAGTATTCTTTCGTATATTATAATTATTACAGTAAATCAAGTGTACATTCAGAGGTTTTCCGTAAAATCCATGTTACAATTACTTTAAGTTTTATCCAAATGAACAACTTACCTAAACTAAATAAACAATTTACTTAAACTTTAGCAAGTACGAACGAAGTCGTCCCGTATGCTACGCGATTCGATGCGATGTTCATGCTAATGTTCGATTGTATCAAACGTAACGAGTAACGAAACGATACGATAGTAACGAAATTGTCCCGTACGCGACGCGACTCCATGCGATGCGCTCGATTGTATCGAAAGTAACAAGTAACCATTCGAAAGTAATGGATACATACGGGTACAGAATTTCTCGTTACTTTTACAGCTCTATAAATTAAACATCCTATAACGATGCTGTCCCTTCTCGCACACTTGTTGCCGGTGGGAAAGGGCGGCTCAGAAGATTCAGTAGCGGGTAAACAAAAACAAATGGGGTTCGAGCGCTAACACGCCACTTGAGGGTTTTCAGTCGATCGAGGAGATAGACGGAGGCGCTACAGCTAAAATTCACTGTGTAGTTCCTCATAGGAAGCATTGCCAGATGTACGTGATCGTCTTATGACTAAGCTAGCAGTAGGCTGTTCGTTTTATTGGAATGCAACAGCCAAAGATTAAGAGAACCAACAGTTTGCCTGCAGAATGTTTAAAAGTGATCGCCTGGTCGAAGGAGCTAAATTGCTAGTAAATTCATTCTACCAGAACAACTGGAGAGTTATTTCTGTCCAGTATCTCCTATTAAAACATTTACCATTGGCTTAAACCTAAGTTCTAATTTGGCAGTGGATGTCGACAGCAGTGAACGAGTATTCCTCTGAACATCACAGAGAGAAAATTTGAATACGTTTCTAAATGTTAAATAATACACCAATCCAAATCGAACAATAGTAAGACAATTGTCGCTGCTGCCCTTGAACAAGACTTCTTGCCAATGTTGGCTTCTTCGCAACTTGAATATTACGCTAAAATCCTTTTGAATTATAACATAACTGGTGGCGTATATGTAGAGGCCTTTCGGAAATGCTTCCATCAATGACAGCACTTCTCGGAGAAATCTATACAGTCCAAAGGAAAGAACATTTTTTGGTAGGGATGTGTATTTATATTCCCCTATTCCACAGCAGATTCGATAATGGCTGAAGAAACTTCGTGCTGCATACGTTGCCGATTTTGGGCGAGTCATAGAAATCTTTCCAATTTCATAAGTTCGTTGCCCGAACACGGGCGGGAGCAGAAGTGTGGGGATAGCGTCGTTAGACGCGCCATGACATGCAGTTTTTAACCGACTTCAAAAAAGGAGGAGGTTCTCAATTCTTCTGAATTTTTTTTTTTTTTGATGTATGTTCAGCGATATCTTCGCCAATTTTGAACCGATTTAAATGAAATTTTTATAGTGGATAGAGTATACCTCCAAAGTGGTCCCATATGAATTTCATTGAGAAACTACCCCTTCTACCCCTTTACACCCCTTAACTTTTATACAAACCCACACTTTTTATCCGATTTTGATGGAACCTTTGGAAATGTATATTAAAAAACAAACAGAAAAATACTGTCAACTTTTGGTTTAAAAAAACCGAACCCCTCTCCCCCTATCCACCCCTTAATTTTTGCCAATGTTCTTTATACAAAGCTAAAGTCGACACCATTTAACTGATCTCCATTAAAGTTGGCATGTACATGTAATTTTTCATGGAAAAGGTTCTGACCCAAAAAAATAAAACAACACCCCTCTCTCCCTTTACACCCCTTAATTATTATACAAACCCACATTTTTATCCGATTTCAATGGAACTTTAGACATGTATAGTTAAAGATAAAGAGAAAAATGCTGTCAACATTTGGTTTGAAAAAACTGAGCCCCTCTCACCCTATCCACCCCTTAATTTTTGCCAATGTTCTTTACACAAAACTATAGTCGACATCATTTAACTGATCTCCATTAAAGTTGTCATATACATGTAATATTTCATGGAGAAGATTTCTGACCAAAAAATAAATAAAAGCCACCCCATGTCCCCCTTTACACCCCTTAATTTTATAGAAACCTATATTTCATATCTGATTTTGATTGAACTTTGTCAATGTATACTTTCAAACAAACAGAAAAATCTTGTCAACATTTGGTCTGCCAAAGCTCAACCCCTCTCTTTCCTACCAACCCCTTAATTTTTGTCAATGTTTTTTCTTATATATATATAAAGCTATAGTCGCCACTATTTGACCTATTATCATGAAAGTTGGCGCTTATATGTATCTTTTCACGAGGAAGGTTTCTGACAAAAAAATATAAAAACCATCCCCCAATCCTCATTAAACCGTTTAATTTTTATACAAACCCACAGTTTTTATCCAGTTTAGATAGAACTTAGCAAACTTTTACTCTTAAACAAAGAGAAACATAATTTCAGCTTTTGGTTTGCAAAAACTGAACCCCTTCCCCCATTTCCGCCCCTTCACTTTTGTCAATTTTCTTTTTGATAAGCTTTAGTTGACACCATTTGACCGATCTTTATGAGAGTTGGCACATATATGTATTTCTTTATGGAGAAGATTTCTGACCAAAAATGAAATAAACTACCCTAGCTCCCCGTTTACATCCCTTAATGTTTGTACAAACCCATATTTTAATAAGATTTCGGTGGAACTTAGCATGTGTATACTTTAAAGCAAATAGAAAAAGAAACATACTACTCACATTACTTTGACAAAAACACAAACCCTATTCCCCTTTCTACCCCTTTAATTACTGTTAATGTTCACTATATAAAGCTACCATTTCTACCTGATTTTGAAGGAAGTATGCACATGTATGCTTCAAAACAAACAGAAAAATACTGTCTGCATTTGGTTTAGAGAAGCCAAACCTCTCTCCCCCTTTCCACCCCTTTAATCTACACAAAGCACAGTTTCTATCTGATTCTGAAGAAAATTTGCACACGTATACTTTAAAAAATACATAACAATTGTGTTTAAATTAGGTTGAAGAAGCCCAACCCCTCTTCCCTTCTACCCCCACCCCTCCTAATTTCCAATGTTCTTTATAGATACTTACCGTTTTTATCAGATTTCGATGGAACACTGCAAATGTATACTTAAGAACAAAGCGAAACATTCTGTTTACAAAACCCAACTGCTCACTCCCTTACACCATTTAATTTTTATAAATGTTCTTTACACAAAGCTACAGTTTATATCTGGTTTCGATGGAACTTTGCACATGTATACTGTAAAACAAAGAGAAAAATGCTGTCCAAACTACCTTAACAAAAATCAAACTACTCTTCACCTCCACACCCCCTAATTATTTTTTTATACACACCTAAAACTTTTATGTGATATCAATAGAAATTTACAAATGTATACTTTAAATCAATCAGAAAAGACAGTCTACATTTGGTATACAAAAGCCCAATCCCTCTTCTCCTTTACCCCCATCGTTTATAATTTCCAATGTTCTTTACAAAATCCACAGTTTTAAGTACCGTCAAAATCAATTAAGCTATTTTTAAGTCATTGCAGAATATTTATAAAATGTATGTGTCCTAATGTCTCAACATGTACTTCAGATTTCAGCTTTTACGCTGTGAAAACCAATTAAATATCTATATTTTCTGTGTGATGCTGGAACGAACAGATATATTCCAGAGACAGATTTGTGTATGTAGTATGTATTAATGTCCAGATGTTATATGTTTCGATTATCGAGCAGCAGCTTTAGCAGATGTTATGATTAGAATGAAACACAGCCTGGATCAAAATGTAAACAAACATTCCTTAACACAGCATCAAATTCACCCCATTCTGAAAGTTGTTGTAAAGACAGATTTTTTTAAAAAGCTTCCGCTTTAACCACTGAGCTACCAGGAAGTTCACAAAATGAGAACTGCTGCGGCATATTTAAATACAAATTAACTATAATACCACTAAAAATTTAAAAATAAAATAATTGTTTAAAAAACATAAAAACCGCCTTCAAAAAATGGTACTAAAAATTTTAAAATAACTTTATACAATGCTTAGAAGAAAGTAAATCTAAATGGACAATATTTTACATTACTGTTATTGAAATTTTTACGTTAATTAGTTATTTTTGGAGTCGGTGCCAGCCAAAACAAGAAAAATAAAAAGATAAAAACAATAATAAATAACAATTATACATAAAAAAATCATGTTACTACTTACCTACAATTAATTATAGAAACATTTTTCAACAAAACTGAAACATTTAGATGATACACCGATATTATACTAACTATAAAGTATTTACTGCATGATGCAGCCTACCAACTGACACTATAGCGCCAGAGATATGCCTGGATGACTAATGAGGCCGAGCCACAGATAAAATGCCATTAATTTGTTTCCCTAAGCTGTCTCTCGCAATAAAACTATCTTCCTCACGACATGCTGTAAAATATTTGGAATGTTTGTTCGTACTCTTGGTTCGCCTCGAACACCAAATAAAGTTCAATAATTCGATCTGCGCGATCTGACAGCTGGCACCGACTCCAAAAATAACTAATTAACGTAAAAATTTCAATAACAGTAATGTAAAATATTGTCCATTTAGATTTACTTTCTTCTAAGCATTGTATAAAGTTATTTTAAAATTTTTAGTACCATTTTTTGAAGGCGGTTTTTATGTTTTTTAAACAATTATTTTATCAGTGTGAGCAATGGCTTGGTCGGGATAACGTCGACCGTTCGTAGTGCAAGAGTACATTCAAAATGGCGGAACCATGATCAAAACACAGCGTGCGTTTTGCTCTTGGTAGTCATGATCCCATTCCAACTGCACTAACAATTAGGAATTGGGTATTAGAGAGATATCTTCGGCATTAAAAGGAAAACCGAATTAGGATGTCAACGTCAGCGGAAAACGTGGATAGAGAGCGGGTTTCAATTCAACAATCTCACAGCGTTCTGTTCGTAAACACGCCGCTGCACATGGGTTATCTGCTAGTAGCGTGAGAAGAATCGTCCATAAAGACCTTAAATTGTACCCACAGAAGATGCAGATAGTGCAAGAGTTAAGTGAAAGAAACTTAGACACACGAACAAATTTGTGCCGCGATATTATGCAGAATATCCCTCGTACTTCTGTTTTGATCTGTAGTGATAAGGCCCATTTTCACCTGACCGGAACTGTAAATAAACAAAATTTCTGATACTGTGCTCAGAATTACTCTCGGAACCCTCACAAACGACCACTCTACAGCCTTCGAGTGACAGTGTGGTGCGCTGTTGCAGATTTTGGTGTCTGGGGTCCCTGCTTTTTCGAAGAAGATGGTTGAGTTGTAACGGTGACTTCTGCTCGGTATTGTTACATGCTTGATAATTTTTTAAAATCGAAATTGGATGAATTATTGCACGACCATGACAATGACAACAACTGGTTCCAACAAGATAGAGCTACGGCCCATACATCGCGTAGTTCGATAGAAATTCTGAGACAAATGTTTCCCGGTCATCTTATATCTTTGCAAGGTGACATTGGGGGTCACCAAGATCGCCTGATTTAACGCCCCCCACCTCCCCACGCAATTTTTTTCTCTGGGATTACCTCAGGGAAAAGGTGTTCAGGCATCGTCCCAGAACTATAGATGAACTGAAGACTGCCATCACTGAATAAATCAATGCTATTCCTCTGAATAAGATTCGCAGAGTCATGGACAACATCCGGGATAGACTCCGTCAGTGTTGGACAGCGGAGGTAGACATTTAAAAGATATCATTTTCAAAACCAAGTAAATTAAAACTGCATTCTTTGTTCTTTCAAATAATAAAAAAAAATTCATTGTATCTCGCTTTGTGTTTATTACATACCTCTTTGAAATCGGAAAGATTTCTATGATTTACCCTGTATATGTCAGCTTCAACTGCAGCTCCTTTGAATAGCTGAGGAGTCAAAAGGAGATATCAGACAATTCAGCAGGCAGGGACGATCAGCTACGTCAGCACAGATCCTCGAACGGCTGTCCTACTCAGACGCTGATGAAATTCACGCATCCGGCGATATCAGAGCAAAGTGTTTCTTTTTGCTCTCTTTGAAGAAGTGTGCTGTGTGCGATAGGCGGCGACCAATCTGCATATCGTTACACAGGGTGTGAGTGGACCAACGCATACATATTTCATGCGGAAGTAACACTTCCAACCAAGCGTATTTCTGACAGATGGCTCGCGTAAATTGTATCTCAGAAGCAAAACAATTCGCACTGAGGTTTCAGTCCGTTCAGGTTTTGGGATTCCTGTTTCTGTATTAAGAATCTTTAATGGAGTCAGCCTTCTTTTGCACAGTTAATTGAGGTGTATTTCTACTGCATTTAATGACGTTTGAAGCTATGCTAACCACATTTATCGGCTCGTGTGCAAAACTCATTACCCGATAACAATAGACAATAATCGATAAATGGCTTTAAAGTTAAATATTTGATAAGCACTATGGGAAGCAGTTTATATTTTATGTGGACATTGTAGTAGCGGATAAGGTAACAAAATTTTAAAGTGGATCAAAATAAGCATTTGGGAATAATGAATAACAAATTGAATTTGAAAGATTCTGTCAACATTTTAAAAAAAAAAAGAACTGTAGTATTACTATTTTTTTGTTAAAAAAATTACTGCAGTGTTTTATATACACACTTTTAGCTAATTAAACATTAACAGAAATTACCGACTGATTAATAGAAAAATTATTTTGGCAACAAGATGGAAGATGGTCAGTAACAAATAATATCAAACCTTAAATGTGCGTGAAGCAAATGAATTTCTGCTACCTCTGTACATTAATTTCTTGCAAAATTATCTACTTTTATCTGATTTTAAATAAATTGAGCGTGTTGTGTATTTAGATACATAATTAATGTTCCACCTTTGTGAACGATAATTGTGTTCAAATGTTGTCTTCAACTATTATCTTATGCCATACTAAATAAAATAACCGTTGGAAATTCGAAGCGGAGGAGTTGCTGTAGACCATATCGACAGTGTCAAATTGTAATTTTGAATATCGATATTCGTTCCGTCCGTGGATTTATTATAGTTGGCAGAATGATTATTAGAAAACACAATATTTTGCTTTCATCAACTAATATTAACGGTAACAGAAGAATTAACGAAATTACTTCTATCATTGTAAACAAATAAACGTAATCATTCATTATAGTCAAGAAGCTGTATATGAGCATCCTACATAAAAACATTACACCTTCAATGTGTGGATCGCAGGAAATACCACACATTTTGTATAGATACATTCCTTTATCTTCTTCACCTCCTTTTTCCAACATTTTGGTGTCGTCTGTCTTCAATGTGTTTTACTAATCGTTGATATGGTCAAATTTGGAGCAATGGTTTTACGACCGCAAGTCCTTAGTGACGGCAAGCAGTTTATACCCACTTCCATGTGAAGTACTACTGGGCGATGTGTAGCGTTGCCATCTGTCTGTGAAATGTGGAATTATGTTCAGCGCGTGATAAGTATATTTTTTGTTTGTGAAATATGTATTTTATGGGGCGGATATTGGGGACCGTTCCGGCATTCGCCTCGAAAACTGCGAAAACCTACTAAAAAACCGCGCTGAGGCACACTAGCTAGCCATATTCTCTTCTGGTTCCCCAGAAATTTCACAGATTTTTGTGAAAATCAAGAAAAGCAAGGAAACGTCTGAATTCAAGTGTCATGTCAACTAATGGAAACTTATTGCAAGCAAGCTACCTGCAGGAACACCACCAGTTTTCAACTAACACTTCAATCTTGCAGTTTTCAATATTATAATTTTGAAGTTGATATGTATTTTTAAAGACTTAAGCTACTACAAGGGATTTTACTGCTTCTGACCATTAACGTTCATCATAATTCAAATATTTCTGTATGCATTCAGAGGAATGAAGTTTATAGCAAAACATCTTAAGGCCCGGGCACACAAAACGCGAAAAGCGACAGCGATACGCCATTCTGTGTAATGAGTTTACGTAGATTTGAATTAGGACGGTCACACAGAAAGCGATTCGTCACCGGTCTGCAGTCTTTGCTGCGGCGATGAGCGACAGAGTTTTACAGCAAGCGACATGGCAGATGAAGAAAAATTGATTGAGAGAGTGCGAGAGTATATTTTTTTTAAACTAATTATTATTTAGTAAATACGCCAATTCAACTGTTGTAGGATATTCTTAATATCCTACAACAGTGGAAGAAATGGCCTGCAATAATCAAATATATTTTCTTATATGACACCAGTCTATAAAAACGTGTTGGAAAAAGTAGAGCCATGGAGTACAATAGTAGCCGACCTGGACATGGCAGTAAGTACTTTTATTTAAAAATATATTTTGTTACCAAAAATAAATAAAATCTTGTTGATATAAATAAACTAAATAAGTAAACAAACAGTAGATACACTTCAACAAAAGGGATAAATTAGTGAAACGGGTTAATAAACTAAACAGAAGTTTAAAACTGTTGTATTATGAAAAGAAACAAATTTATATATTTTCAAATTAAGGTTTATAATTTCGTTTATTTATAAAAGTGTTTTTAATGATATCTGCGATTAATAGAAATAACTAAATATCCCTACTTAAAATGGTATTTAAAAAGTTATACAAAGTTTATCGTATATTTGTTCCATGTTACAAACATTTATGTTCCTGAAATCCATATTCTGTATAATACTTTTAAGCCCAGAAATTTTTCTGAAACCAGCGTAACTCTTCATCTGTTGAAGTAATCGGAAAACTTTTCGCGTATTTGAACCCCAGCAGTGTTTGATCTGCGATTCGTAGATCATGTGTTTGATATAGCTAGTATTGGTTCATCCTCTTCATTTTCACTGGATGCTAATTCTGCAGTATTTCTTATCAGGATGTAATTATGCAGACAGCAAGTTGCTTTAACAATACGTTCAGCTGTTTTGGCATCTGTTTCTATGGGTCTCGAGAGTACTCACCACTTGTGAGCCAGTATGCCGAACTACGCGTCGTGCCATGCTGAGATGCACATTAAATCTTTTTTTTTCCCCAAGGATCATTAATGATCCTACTTTTTGGAAGCATTCTCAATAAGTAAGGTTGAAGAACAAATCCTTCGTCGCTCACAAATACATGAGGGATGTTGATGTTGCTAGCCGGTAGTTTTTTCGCAGGTAGCGCTGTCACAGTGCCGGCCGTAACTGCCGACGTCGGCGACCATAAACTTGTAATATGGCTCAACTATCGCTAAGAGAACGATAAAAAAAATATTAATAAAAGAAATAATTCGAGCCACTTTTAGCAGGACACTTCATTTGTGTGTCCCATCCATACTTCCCAAACAATTTGGAAACCCCCTTAGGTGTTCGAACACCTTCAAAGCTTATTTACACACCTGTGTAGTGGGCAATGGAATATACTGTGGTTGTAAAACATTCCAAATTTCCTGACAGACATCTTTCACAATATTGGAAACAGTTGATAGTCCTAGACGATAAGAAAATGCAATGGTATTCTGGCAGTCACCTGTGGCCAAATATATGGAAAAATGAAAATTTTACAAATCATTTAGGTAAATTAGAGGATACTAGTGAAATACTTAATTATAAAACTAAAAAATACATTAAAATTTACTCAACAAAAAAACAGGAAAAACTTAATGTCGTTTTGGTGAGATATAATTTGTTCACAACCAATTTATGTAAAGTTCTCAGAAAGCAATCTTTATTTCAGACAATTCGGTAAAGCAAAATGGATTTTTTTCTCGAGATTCATACATGAGATACAAAAAGGCCATCAAAGGTACCATAAGATGCGCCAAAAAAGTACCATAAATAGGTATGGACTAATCACATGCAGTTCCAAATCCAACTGAAGAGGGAGAAGATAGCTAATTTCAGAGAAGTAAAACCCGTCTATCCAGTTCAGATATTTCTAAGCACCGGGTGAGTCATCATCACCTATGCAACCACATCCACAACGAAAAACAAAATGGTGCAGAGTTACAGCCTCGTCAAGTGACGTTGGCAGAGTAATCGGTTTTCTAGGCAACCGGAAAAAACAGGAAAGAAGAACGGCCTAACAGCGTAGATCTTCTGTTTTTAAGCTACGCTGAATTTTTCAGAAAATTTACGCCGAAAACGCAAGTAGCTATCAAAATTGAGCTAGAAACATTATTTGTACACACGGAAATGACCGAGCTGGAAGCACAGATGGCAGAATCACCCATAGAATACTTCTACAGCAGTTCCACGTTTTCTGATGATACACAGTCAGCAGATTATGCCGATCTGAGATCTTGCAGCAAGATCACCACTGTTTTCTTCTTTATTTCCACCGCATCCGACGGGAAGTACCTCAGGTGTACTAAGAGATGCATATGAAACGTTTCCCAACTCCTCAGAAATAATTTTTTTATATTCAGGATTGTATTTTGTCTTGTTAGTTTCTCACCTTTGTTTGATTTTTTACATTGTAATTATTTAAAAGTAATCAATATTTCTATTTGAGCCTATCTTTATTTTTCTTCATTATGAAATAAATTTCAATAATAAATTGTATTTTTTTATTAACTATTTCACTTTGTGATGATGCTCCTGATTTTTTGGGTATTTCCTAATGTTGACCGCCACGGAAATGATTACAGATGCCTCCCCGAGGAGTGTCCGGAAGTGACACATTCTGCATCCACTAGGATTTTGGGCAATGTCATTGTTTTTGTTTTGTTTTTAAGAATATATATTAAATGAATAGAACTTACCTCATACAAATGTATCATCTTTCTCTTGCAACAATTTCTTTTCTCCAGTTCGTGGTGCACTTCGATATAGTTGATTTCAACAGGTAGTGTAATTTCTGGAAGCATTCTCGAGACCTTTGAAAATATGTAAAAAATCTATCTTCATGCGACTCCAGTTCCCAGCAAAGGCGGTGGTATTCACCGAGGCATTCTCTCTTCTTATTGATGTCGTGAACCCAGAACCGTCTTTTCTTTCTGCTTAGTGCAAACAAAAGAATCAGAGTCTCCTCATCACTTGACATGTTGTATAAGAATTTACTAGCCCTAGAAAACTTATTAAGAAAGAAATAGAGAAGTACAGATCTCTTCGCGAGAGAGGAGTGGCATTTGTCGCTCTAGAGTTGTCGCGTCCTGTGTGACGTACCAAAATCGCGTATCGCCGCGACGAGAGAACGACCACTTGCCGCTGTCGCTTGTCGCGTTCTGTGTGACCGAGCCTCTAACAAACAGCACGATAGGATGATATAAATCTATATTTTAGAGTTCATTTTTTTTTGCTAATGGCTTTACACCTCATTTAGGTAATTAGAGACGGGAAAGGACGTGCAAGGAATCCGGCCATTTCCTTTTTAAGGAACCATTCTGGTATTCGTGTGGAATGATGTGAAGAAACCATGGAAAACCAAAATCTGGATGGCCGGATGGGTATTCGCACCCGGGTCCTCCCTAATGCGAACCCAGACCACACCTCACCCACTCAACTCAGTGGGATGCTGTCGCTGACACCTATCAACAAACAGTAGCGAAACTTCTAAATACAAAATTTTTGCAATTTTCATTAATCAATAGAGTAAAAAGCAGTAGATAAACTTATTTTAGTTTATTAATTTTACGTGAACAACGATGGGCGGAAAAACATTTTAAACTGCCGTAAAACAAGCCATGAGTAACAACAAGGATGCAAATGTTATTACGTCGATCGTCATAAAATTGTAACATGCAGCTTACTGGCACACGTTATTACGAAATCCAATATAACTTCGTTAATTACGTGACGAGCTAGCGCTTGGAGCAATCTAGTGATTAAAAGTCTTTAGGGCAGTTAAGTCCATTCAGGTAGAAATCCTGTTCTGAATTCCAAGTTTTATGAAAATCTACACAACTGCAGAGCCTCTCCCGTAGAGGAATAATCGAAAGCAGGTCGCACACAAGGCATTATAGTATCAAAGTTCAACTGCATTAATGAGGTATTTGTTTTTATTTGCCTTGTTTGTGGTTTTGTTTTTTTCTGGATTTACGCTTCATCGACATCGAGGCCATTAGAGGTGGGAGAGGATTTGGGGGTCGGAATTTGGCCACGGTCTTGTGAAGGAACCATCTCCGTGTTCACCTGGAATACTTTTCGTAGATTATGGAAAACCGAAATCTCGATGGCTGGAAGGGTGTTTGAAGCCGCGTCTTTCCGAATGCTAGGGCCGAGCGTTACCACTCACCTACTTGAAATACATTATAAGGTAATTTAAAATAATACAAAACAATAACAGGAGTTAACACATCCATATATCTAGTTTCCATGATCCTCGGGCGGTACCGCTTTGTAGTATTAAATGGCAATGCGTCGACCTCCTTTTAGGGCGGAATTGTTGGTTGTTCTGGTGGCTGTTTTTCGTATCACGAACGTAACATCTTTCAATCTATTTTCTTCTAAACATGTTCTGCGAACACCTCTTCTTACGTGCTTTGTTATTTACTTTCTGGGTTTTCCCATCCGTCTTTTGATTAGTTGACATTCGACTACATTTCGGGGTTACCTCTTCTATGACATATGTCTGCATCACACATTTTCTTACAAATCTTCAGTGTGTAGCGTTTCTTAACTATAGACGCGAGATTTTATCCCTGGCAGATTTTACCTGAAAATTGGCATTCATGTTGGGTAAGAATGTTTGCGGAAATGTAGCAGAAATTGACATAGCACATTGAATTTTGGGTTATAGAAATTACAGTGACCCCCAGGGTTGTACACAAATCCCGTACAGTGAAGGTGTAATAATGGATATACCTGCAGTTGCTACAAACACCTGCCAAAATCAATTATTTTTTGTTTACAGAACCAATACTTTATAGCAGGCAATACAAAAATCTACCTCCGACATTGATTGGTGTGAGGTGCTATCGCCTATGTTGAAAGCCAGAGACGTGGTGAAATAAAGATAAGTGGCATTCAGTATGTAGCGAAATATTGTTATGAATGGAGAGAGTTGATTTTTGAAACGAAGAAAACCATCGAGGTGAGGGTGGCATCTTGTAAGTACGCGTGAGCCCAAATAGTTGTTTAAGAACACAGATACTTTTAGCCAAATACAAGTCAAATTTCTAAAGTCAGCTTTCCGTTTTTTGAGGACCAATGGAAGAAGAGAGCGGGCTGCGGAAAACCTCGATGGTTGGAGATCCTGGCGTTTCTGAGGAACATCGGTCGAATCGTGGTGATCTGCGAGTTGAGGAGATAAATATTATTACGGTTCTGCTGCCTCTGTGGTGTCCATGGCCAGATGAGAACGACGTCTCCATCCATCAGTTGACGAACACCTTGCGCTAGGCTGGGAACTGATATCTTTGGGAACTGAGCGACAGCGCATGTATCCTGTACAGCGGGGGAGCCTACCTTGCAGGAAGGGAATCTCTCCAGCTGTTGGGGTCAATGCCTGACTTCCTGTTTCCTGAAAATCGTGCTCTGAAGTGAATTTCTGTGATAACACATAGCAAGCAGTACCCGGTAATATTAAAAGCACAAAATCACCTCACGTCCTTGGCCAGCTGAATAGAACCAAGCACTGATTTACAGTGCGTCACTGTAACTTGCCGAAAGCTTCTTGCTGTGTCCGGCATAAAAGCTGTTCCTCTGTCTTTAAAAGATCATATCACCTCACACCTCTATTAAAACATTTATGGTACCCGTTGTAAATTCTTAGTTACACTGACTTCTTATAGACACCGGAATGTATTTCGTAACGACTGCAATCACCATTTCACAGTTTTTCATCAATAAATGTTTTTGGAGACAAAGTGGAACATTACGGCCAATACTGAAGAAAGATGTAGAAATTAGAAGCACAGGTGGATCAAAGGAGAGCTACGAATAACCCTAAATGAAATCTTAACAGATGAACGAACCTAATCCTTGTATAGGAAGGATAAAAGATTTTTCATTTTTAAATTAGAAACTATTTCTCAGAGAGAAATTATAGTATAATGTGCCGGGTACGGTTTGTAAGCCATATACTATTATTGTCAAATTATGTTGTTTTTGCAAGCTGCTTCATAACAAATTCACGCCTTAGTAGATAATCTACTTGTTGCAGTATAGTTTCGGGAACTGACAGACCTTTCGCAGGAGTAATTGTTGCAATGTCTTTGTCGGGGATAATGACTTTTGCTGGAGGTGTTAGGAATTGTGTGCGCAATCAAGAGTTTAAAGAAGTCATGAGTATACATTGTTTGTATAATATGTTGTTAGCTTTAAATGAACTTGTTACAAAAATAGGTTGTGATACTTCGTTGCATTTATTAAAGTTGAATGGGATTTTGAGGCAGAACTAGAAAAGAAGACAGTGGAGGACAAAAAGTTTTATTTAAATGGTGTTAAATTTGTCCCACAGACCTAACGAATTGTCATTAGTTAAAAAAAAAAAAAAAAAAAAAAAAACGGTGAAGACCATCGTCATTTGTGAGTGTGAGTGAAGTTCGCGTCCGTCCTATATCACACTTCTGGTATCTTTTTGTTGTAAACATTTTGTGCCTTTCTCAGATTTATAACCATCTGCTGTTGCCACAGGAATGCAGTTGTACTAGACTGGACTGAACTGCGATGCAATCGGCAACTGTTGGCTTAGTGCACTGCAAAACATCAGCATGTCAGGGTAAACATAATCCGTTCCAATTTACTGGATGTTACTATTGATTAATTTTATCTTCCTTTAACCATTCCACTGTCACTGCCAACAATTTCTGTTGGTTCCCTTCCCTGATTTCAACCTAGCTCATGATACCATTCCTCCCTCTTCCTTTTTCGACGTTTCCTCAATCTCGCATTTCTTCGATTACGCGACATTTTCTACCGGTTACCAAACTAAGACACTATAACTCCTCATGTTCCCCCATTTCATGTAGTAATTATGTCTCATTTGGTTTTACCGTTTTATTTCTCAAGAACTTCATCTTCCACTGCGCTCTTGTTATTTATTCTCTTACGTTTTTACTAGGGATTATATGACGTCACCAAAAGCGGAAAAAGACTGACTACAATGATTCGCCTTTCCGGCATTTACCTTGAATGATTTCGTAAACCATGGAAAACCGAAATCTAAATTACCAAACTGGTTTCGAAACCTTGTTCTCCCGAATGTCACAGGTCCAACGGTACTAAACCTGATCCTGCTAGCACACATACTACCCCAGAGTTCACATTGTGTCCGATGCTCAGCCCCTGGTGTAATGAATCCCCAGAAACGGGGTTTCAGTAATAGCAAGTGCTTCCAGTTCCCACCATTATCAAATTAAGTCCTGTAGCGAGAGCAACGGCTTCTAGTTTTCTCCCGTATGAATATTCATACAAAATATTATGAACGTGGTCATTTTAGATAGCCATAGTCTCCGATGTGTTATCCACCTTTGTGTTTCATTACTTTCATTAACATGTTATGGATTATTCCCAATAAGAGGTAGAATAAATTGTATACAGCAAATTTTCCAATTTAATTGTGATCCAACACACAACCCAAAGCAGTTATCTCATAATGTTTCTTTTTCTTTTAAATCTTAAAATTCATTGATTGCAATATCACCACAGAACTACTTTTGCCCTTAATTGAATTTAATTTTAAAATCTTTCAGTATTCCTGGTAAATTGTTACACATCCTGACTTATGACATGCACTTACAAAAGAAAATTTTCCTATTCCCTTATGTCTGAAAACAAGTACCAGCTTGTGGTTATAGTTATTTTACATGCACTCCTCTTACATCTTCCGCCTATATATTTCCAAGTCTTATAACCAATATACAGTCCCAGTACTCTCTTCACCAGCCTTGTCTTCCAGTGAATCCCAAACTAGGTCTTCATACTAGTTACTGATTGTGTTATGCATATTTGATACCCAAAATGTAGGTCCCATTTCACACCTCCATATTCAAACAATGACCCAACCAGGTTTTTGTAACCTGATTTTCTCAATTCCCTGGAATAACTTCTTATCAGCCTCTCCAATAAATAAAGGTTATTGAAACCTCTTCTTAGCACGTGATCAATGTGAGCTACCCAACTGAGTTTACTGTCAAATGTTGCGTCTAGATATTTTCACATAACATCTTCAACAAGTAATTCCTTACCCATCTTATAATCTTAGAAAGCAATCTTATCTTTGTACCTAATCAGCTACTCTTCTTAGCATTTTTTTTTTTTTTTTTTGTTCCATGTTGACCTACTCATCTAGTTACACTAGTGCGACCGCATTTGGAATACTGTTGTGCAATTTGGGATCCGTATCGCAAGGGATTGATTGACATGTTAGAGAAAGTACAGAGGAGAGCCGCTCGATTCGTGACCGCTAGTTACAGTCCTTATGTAAGTGTCACAGAGCTGATATGTGGGTTAGGCTGGGATTGTTTGGCGGACAGACGACGTCGTTTTCGTTTAAATTTGTTGGAGAATATGCGAAAATCTCTAATTTACGAGTGCAACGAAATACTTCTTCCGCCAACCTATTTAGGTCGCAATGACAGGAGGGATAAGATTCGAGAGATAAGATGCCGTACTGATACATTTATGTATTCTTTCTTTCCTCGTTCTGTTCGGGACTGGAATACTCTAAAATAGGATTGGTGCTTAGCACCCTCTGCCACCCACAGTAATTGTGAATTGCAGAGTATAGATGTAGATGTAGATGTAGAATTTCTGGGGTAGTGGGCTCTACAAGAATCAGCGTTACTTGGGCTCAATGGTACGTCGGAAGTTACTAAACCACTTACAAATCGTTCTAGTCGAACATAATTGCTCTCCATAAAGTTCACTGAACTTTGCTTTTTTTTTTTCATTGCACCCGATCGATTCACCATATAAATCAAAGACAGAGGAATGTATCTGACTTCATGGCAACTAAAAATAACCTTTATACTTACTAGTGGCGCCACTTTTTAGACATTGCACGAAATTAACGTAGGCCTACAGGCTAATCTTATGGCTGAGCTGGGAGTTTTTCAGATACCCTCGTACAAGCTATCGATAATCTAAGTTACCATATTCTGTGGATTTGTCCCTACAAGACTTTGAGTGGGGTTGGGCACAAAGGGACAAGATTGTCACGGAAACCTTAAATGGAGGTTTCAGCACTAAAAACGCGAATTGGCTGTCTGCTTGAACGAGATTTTTCTCAATTACCTGCTACATGTATGAGCTTAAAATGTCGTGAGGCCAATAGTAGCTGCGTATTGAATTCTGGAGGGATTTAACCATTCAATCAGTGTGATTAATTTTTCTGGAGTCGATATCCTTGGAGGAGGTTGCGGGGTTGCAGGATTGCTGGGGTATGGAGACGCTAACTAGAGGATGTGACTGATTAAATTGTGCTTCAAGAGGCTATGGGAGCCGGACTTTATTACTAACACACTTAGCATATAAGACAGTATTCAGCACACAATTAAACACATGAGAAATCGTGTTAATGTTCCGATTTTACTGTCATCCAAAGATAAATACGTATCTATACTTACGTTTGAATGCACAAGTTGGTATCTTTGCTTCATTCAGGAAGCTGTTAACATTTGAGAGCATTGCATAGGAGCAGTAGAAGAGATCACGAATGAAACAGCGATATACTTTGCTAGAATGAGGTTTTCATGGCGTCGGTTCCCATTACGATTGAAAATGGCATTTAGCTTTATTCCAATAAACAAATTCAGAAAGAGTTGCTGTACTGGTTTGTTAGTCATGTAAACAACTAGACACTAGGGCAACAACAAATCTGGAAATAATAAGATTAAAATAAATATTTGTTATAGTGACATCAGACGACTGAGATATATCCGAAATTAATTACTATAAAAATTAGGAAAAATTTAGGAATCTCTACTAGGCCATGTTGATAGTATATGTACGGTTTTAAGTAGAGGGAATCTTCCTGTAGCGATACAAGTCGGAGATTGTCAACTGAAGGGTGGCGGGGCATTGATGTTGTTTATGGCCCGCTTGCTGCGGTATCTTAATCCCCGTCTCTCACAGCAGAGCACTGAGTGACAGCCGAGGTTTAGCGGCTCAACTACCTGCTATCGCGATCAGGATTACCAACCACCAGGACTCTTGTCACACGCGAGATCTTTTAATTCCATCTAGCGCGGTGGGCGAGCCGCAACGCTTGAGCCTGACATTCGGTAGGACACGGCTTCAAAGATGAGTCCGCTCACCCGGATTTCGGTTTGCCATCGTTTTCCGAAATAACTACAGGCAAATGGAGGAATAGTTACCAGAAAAGTCCATGTCGAAATTCTTTCCCCCACCTTGTCAACCATCCTCTCTCGCCTCTAATAACGTCGACGTAAACGACGCAAAAGCTCGATAAAATATTATTCGCAGTGATTTATCTCATTCTTAATATTTGTTACGCGTCTCTCATCAATCTCGCATGCAGCTTATCCATGCTTTCATTTTCCCGTTGATTTTATTATACTAGGGTCACTAAAATTTAAATTGTAGTGTACATGACTGCTATGAACGCTTACTCGGGGTACCAGAATCCTAGCGCCGGCCCTGACTAATATAAAATAAATAACTTATATGTTGTTATTTTTCAAAATTGTAGTTTCAACGCAGTACTCTCTCTCTGAAAAGAAATTGTCCCCATTGTTGTAATTTTCGTAACTCTCGATACGTTAGATAACTATGTACGTTCTCACGGCGGCAATGTTGTATAAAAACTCGGGTTTCAAGACGCGTCAAAATTGGGTCGTCTGGCGACGTTGCGGAAGCTTGCACTGCTTCCATTGTCAAGACCCGCTTAACATCACTGATACGTTGTCAGCCATCTTTGAAAGCTTGTATCTATCTTTATTTTCTCACGATAACAGATTTCGAGTCTTCCAGAAATATGTGTTGTAGCGGTATGTGCCGTTGTGGAGGTAAGGGTGAAAACCTTTTACTTCTTTTTATAATTAAAAGAAACCCTAGGCTGCTAATTTATTGAGTACTCATAATGGCGTACAGGCGAGGCTTATTTATCGTTAACATTGACACATTGAAATATGATAAAAACAACTATGCAAAGCCTGTTCTTACAATTGCCAACATATTAACAAATAAACAAAGCATTAACACAACCACTTTTAAAATTATTCTTGAAACAAACTCCCAATGTTAATTGGCAAGCAAGAAAGCTTCACACTTGATTTGTTTAAATGAATGTTCCCTTCACAATGATCGGGAACCATAAATCAAATACAGTATTGACATTAACTGTATCCGATCTGAAATGCCGGGTGCCAGGATAATTTAAATTATCCACCAAGTGTGGCTTTAAGAAAGTCTGCCACAGGTAGCTCAATATTTGGGGGTGCGAGAACTCCTAATCATTCAGTGGTCGTTACAGGGCTGTACTCAATGACCGAATAAAAGTACCACACTGCACTGTAGAATTATTACCGTGACGGCGATGTATTTCCCGCGACGGCGGAATTACTTTAGCCCCTTGGCTATAGCGGACAATGCACCACGTCCGTCAGCAAGCGTAGTGGATGCGCGATGCCAAGACGGAGCGATCTCCAGCTTCGGAAGATCCGCTCCTTCCAGTCTGAAGGCTCTGAGTCAAGTCCTCTCCAGCGTCCGCCGGAAAAAGCCTCCTCCCGTCGCTCGTGGTTTACATAGAGCAAAAATACACCAGCATTACAAAATGCAAAGGAAAGTCTCTCTCGATTGGTCCTGCCATTTTCAAGCTCCTCCTTCCGGCTGTCACGATAGGCGAACCTTGCCTTTCTCGATTCGTGCGAACTCGGGATAGCCTCGGACTTATTCGTCACCTGTGACCTCCAAACTGCCCGTCCGTAGACCTGGGGCTTGGATAGTTTATTCACCCCAGTGTACAGTTTCCCCGGAGCCAAGGGATTATACGCTTGACCAAATGCGTGAGAAAGGGTAGCTGGTGTCCATTGTCACTGGCACACTGACAATCCTCTCCAATAATTCCTTTCTTATTCTTTTTATATATAAAAATATACAAAATATTATATATAAAAATGTACGGAATGACCCATATTTGGTCATTCTGCTACAGTGTTTCGTAAAACATTTAATTAAAAGTTTCGTACCTACATGCACATCCACTTCATTTAAACCTGAGAAACAAATATCACTACACGTTGGTAGGTGAAAGATTTAACAAGGTGGTTACTTGCTCCTGCGCATCAGGTGGGTTACGAACGGTGTTTCCGGCCACTGGCCTTCAGTGCAACAGTAACCCGGCAGTCAGTTTGAAAGAGACAACGAGGCTCTAACGTGGTCAGCTTGTAAGGGAATTAGATAACAAAATTTTGGTCAGACCATTGCTTGAATATGGCAGTACAGTAAGGGATCCACATTTTGGATATCAAATACAGGAGTTGGAGGGGGTGAAAAGGAGGGCTGCTAGATTTGTCTCTGGAAATTACCACAGAACACAATGCGTAACTGATACGGTAGAGGAGATTGTAAGGACTTTATTGGAGGATAGAAGGAGGATGCAGAATCGTGGGAGTGTACAAGGCGTACATTGGTGATGAGGCACGGAAAGATATTGATGCGAGAATTAGCAGAGGTGCATGGAAGGGAAGAAGTGAATAAGACCACAAGCTGGCCCTAGGTTACAGGCATAAAAGTGTCAAGGATTGGAATAGATTACCAAGCAAAATGAGGAACAATTTATCAAAAACAATTAACTAATTTGAAGTTAAAATTACTAGAGGGCATAAGAGGTGAGAAAAGAAAAGGGGAAAATGGGTGTTAGGGAAATAGCTACCGGATCGTGTACTCCATTGCAATTAAATTAAATTAAACTCATCAGCAGTTACTGCAATTCGTCCGTCAATCGCAATTGCTTAAAAGAACCAGAAATCATCCTATTAACTGTTAACTGAGGGTTGGCGGTTTCTGCAGGAAGGGAAAACAACTTTGGATGAAATATTTTTCTATTAATTTTTTATTTAGTCCAGCAGATTGTTACACAATTGGTTTTGCTCATATTAGCCCCGCCAGGGGTCACTTGATTATGTACTACGAACGTCTGGATAACTTTAGTATGCCCGCAACCAACCTCGACATGTGTCGCCATGTCAGTCGGTTTACTGGCGTAGGAAACATAAATGACACTAAAGATTTTTGTTGAAACCTTTTTTTTCAGGTTTCTCTCTGCTCCTAAGCTGTTGTTATTGGTAAATTATACCAGTTCGCCCTATATAAATTTTTATCTCGCCACGTGCAAATAAACTGGCAGATGGCTGTAAATTACATACAACTGTAGCCTCACTGTAACGGGATGACCCCAATTAATAATGATAGTCATTTATAGTTAAAAAAAGTTTTGATTTAAATGAAGAGGCGATAACATCTGTAGATTCTTATTTTTCAGACCTTCCACAATCGCACTTCAGCGATGGAATCCTTTCATTCGAGAACAATAATCATCCAAACGCTGTTTCAATTCAGCAGCGATATTGCTCTAAGTGACAGGAATATGGGATATGGATAACAGTAGTTTCAGGTGGTGTTAATAGATTAAAAAAAAAACCCCCATCAATCCTTAATAATCCTGGAAACACCAGCAAGAGCTGTCCAATGTGTGATAAGAAATCGTTATATAAATAAAATAATCGGAATGTGTATGTATAATTTTTCCTTTAGCAAGACTGAAGACACTTTCATTTAATTCACTGGTAATTATTTACCCTGTTTACCAACCCCAACACATTCTCCATCCCACAGAATGAAGCTTATACATTAAACATACGTAAAACTACTGTTACCTGATTCCGTGAAACTTGTAAAAATGTTGGTCAGTTTCCGTAACAACGGGCTGCAAGACTAAAAACCACACAGAATACCTACAGGGATGTGTTTACAAAAAACAGATCAAAGATACCGAATGACTTGAATCACTCCTGCACGTTAGCATTAAATGGAAAAATAACTAGGCACCAATCATGACAAATGATGAAGCGCAATAATCTGTTATGAATAGCTGACGCAATTGTACGCAAAGTACAAATATTCGAGGAAGAAATAAAAAAAATGTGTAGTTTGAAGGCGTATAAAAAAAACGTATAGGGCACTTAACGTCAAGAATTGAATATCAGAAATTCAGATTTGTTAGTAGCTTACCATAATAAATACGAAAAGGAATTTCTCCACAATCTCTGGAAAGTCTTTAGAAGAATCCTACAAATTTCATAAGTCGATTTATTACTATGCATAAGACGAGAGTTCATCAATGCTCGGTAGAAAAACCAAGCAAAACATTAAGTAGAAGCCGGTCTCTTTGCATCAAAGGGGGGAAATAAATTTCATTTGGCAGAAAGGCAATGACAATTGTTTTATGGAATACAATTTTTTTTATTGAATATACTGAAAATCAGTAAAACAATGATTAGCCAACAAAGCAAACGACGGATAGTATCGTCAAAACATAGCGTTTCGACAGCTGGGCTATTATCTTCATCAGATGTCGCATGGCTTCTGGTGGTTCTAAGCCGACGAATATTATATTTAACATTACGAAGGGAAAGTCTTCACTCACACACTATGAAACCAAATGGATGAAAAGATTCATGAGAAGAAACATGGATTACACAAAATGCTTTTGGAAATGGGAAAACTCTATTCACGAGATTTGTTTTCTCAGCACTTATCCCTCCAAAACGAAAGAAATTTATAGTTGAAAAAAAATTTGATTTAAATGAGGAGGCGATAACATCCGTAGAAGGGTATATTTCAGACATTCCACAATCTCACTTGAGCGGTGGAATCCTTTCATAGGAAAATTTTTATTTTTGCTTATGGCTTTACGCCTCGTCGTCATTGAGGACTGTATCGACTTATCGTTTCCAAGTGTATTTTATTTCTTCCATTATTCATGAATAGAATGTTGGTTTCAGTTTGTAACAGTACTGCCTGCTCTGGGATCTGCTTTCACTGGACAATGTGAATTATTTGAATATTTTAACAGTTATTTTATTTTATTCCAAAACAAAGCATTGTGATCCATGACTTATTAAATTTACAAATAAACATTGATTGGAAAATTCGACAAAATTAATTATTTATATGAGGACAAAGCTATGTTAACTCATTAATAAACAAACAAATACAACAAATTAAAACAATTCTGATATTGATTTACTGTCCGGCCCCTATCTCAGCGATGATTATCTTTTTTTTTCTAGAGACATGATAAATCCTAACTGACAAGTTTCCTTGACCAGGAGTCGTTATCGGGTTTTTGTTTCCATTTAATCTCAGAAACAAATGCAGTATGTTGAACTTTCACACATTACCGTTCGTTGATGTCTTCACCATCAAGCTCAGCTGATATCCTACAATATAAAATATTGCCACACGCGACCCTAGAGTTGGATCGTCTCACACAACTCTCCACGTGGAACAATGGCGGAGCATCCTCTCACACCTCCACACCCCTCGACGTGCCGGTCACCAAAGATGGCCAGCCTCCTCCTGTTGAGCCGGTCTTCCAGCCACCCATTCCCAGCATCCTTTAGCGTGGCATCTCTCCCAGCCAATCACCCGTCGGCACATGCAAAAGGAAGAAGCGCTACACTTAAGTACCGTCCTGCAGCGCCCCCTCACACTCATTCAATCTCCTCCCACACTCATTCAACCCCTAACAGATGGCGTGGGTGGTGTCTCTTTGCCAGGACTGTGGACCCGAAGTGGAGTGACAGGTGTCACTACATTAGCCCTCGGTGCACCTTAAATTTTTGCTTGACCGCACTGAGCAAAAATTTCACAATCACTGTCCTTAGTGTTCACATGTCACCGTCATCTCAAGTGTTTCTCAATCCCTATTCTTTCAATTGTTTGTGTGTTTCATACAATATTATTTTTTTCGTGAATAATGTCTCATGTAGGCCCAAATCCTAACTTAATTATAAATATATACATTATTAATAGATTTTTTTTGCCAAATTTGTTATAAGTGAAAAACATATCCCATCGCTATAGTATGCAAATGTATTTCTGAGGTCTTTGACCACTGACGTTACAATTCCAGTTTATACTATCATTCACTCTGCCATTCATACAAGATTCTTATCTCTAAACTTATGATTAGCTATAATTAACAACCACAACTATTTTACATGTCATTACAAATATGTATGGATTATGATCAATCAATCAAAATTTTAAATACGACAATAAATATTTGCAACACTTTGGTTACAACCATCTCACAACTCTCGAGCCCACAATGACAGGACTTCAATTGGGAAATAATAGAAATAATATTTTGTATAAATATTAATTTTTCTTAAAAAAATCCACCTTCATTTAATCAGCAAGTTCCGTTATAGCTTAGCATCATTTTCCTTTAAATTGTAGGACACAGAAAAGTTACAGCAGACGACAAAAAGGAAAATTTGAGTTTTTGATACATTCACTAAAAGTGTTATTTCCTAGTACTACCTACGACTATACTGATGTTCATAACACGTACATTTTCTCCTCTCGTTAAACTTGGCAGGTGGTTTAATTTTTTTTTTGGGGGGGGGGGGGTCTTACCATATTCCTATCTGTGCTTTTATGCCCGATACTTATACATAATTTCACTGAAACACTTCAATCCTTCCTCCCCATAGAAAAATACTGGTTTACCAGCTCCCAGTAACTACATTTCACTATCGTCGCCCACGCGACATTCTTCAGAACTATGTCTGATAAAACAAAACAAAAAGTAACTTATGCGCATCCTCAGTTTATAACCAACCAAATCAAATAAAACAAGCAAACTTCTTTACCAAATGCTATGAAATTGTGTCAACTATTTTCCTTACTGTAGAACACTTAGTATTTGTATCCTAACTTGAACTCCCCCTATGTGACTATGCTGTGTCTATTGTGTGTGGTATGCCCGCAAACTCCTTGCATTGATTGGACCAAAAATCCGACCGTCATCACTCAACAAGTATGCGTTTTCAGCCACGACCCGATGAATTTGAAAAGGTCCTTTGTATATTTCGAAAAATTTTGAAATGAGCTTCTTCTCTGCGTCCGAAATCCGTGTATTCTTCATCAACACCTGTTGTCCCACTTCGTATTTCTGTGTCGATTTTCTGTCTAGCCTCGCTTTCCTCTCTGTGGCACGTTCCATCAAATAGTACTTTGCCAATTGTTCATTTTTACCCCAGTCTTCATCAATGTCAGAAGACGGAAAAGTGGCTATTTCTTCTGCAAGTGGCGTCATCCTCTTGCTAAATTGCAATTCAATGGGCTTGAAACCAGTGCTGCAGTGATTGGTATGGTTTAAATACTTTTCAATTTGGTCCAGATGTCTCACCCATAAGCTATGCTTTGGGCCTATCAATATCCTTAAATATGTCGATAACTGTCGCATGTATCTCTCAGCCGGGTTTGTCTGTGGACTTCTAATTGAACTGAATGTCACGTCGATACCGGCCTCGTTCAATGTTCTCCTCCACCTGGGGTTAGTGAAAACTGTTCCATGGTCAGACAAAATTGTCATAGGTTTGCCACATTCTGGAACGTATTTCTCCAATATTATTCTTAATGATTGCTTGGTATTCAACTTTCCCACCGGATATAATTTAACGAACTTTGTGAAAGCGTCAACAATTAAAAATATAAATTTCCTTTGCATATTGGCCAGGAGGCAATGGCCCAAAATGGTCAACACAGACTAGCTGATGTGGCTTGTCCGGAATAATTGGTACATATTCTCCAGCACTCCTGACATTCACGTGCTTATTCCTTTGACATATGTCACACGTTCTGGTACAATTTGCGATGTATTTTCGCATTGACATGGCGTAGTACTCGTGCTTCATCTGATTGTACAACCTTTCAGTCCCCGGATGTCCGTACTGAATATGATAGATGGTGGCAATTTCCTTGCACATCGTCTGTGGAAGCCAAATCTTCCAATGGCTATTCCCGTCACTTCTTTTAAAACATACATCCCCCTCAATAGTGCAATGCATGGCTATATTGCGAATGTGTGAATCGTCGCCGTTTTCTCCAGCTTCGATGAATTTTCGGACTTTGCTTATCACTCCTTCGCTCTTCTGCTCTGCAATTATCCTTCGTTTCAATTCGATGGATCTAGTTCCGTCGTCGAATGTTAGTGCAGCGATTAAAACTTCGTTTGGATGGACGATCTGATTTTCCTTGCCCCTCGTGGTGTCCGGGTTTCTGCTAAGAAAGTCAGCTATAGCATTCTCGGACCCTTTACAGTATTCTAAATGTATATCGAACTGTTGTAGGAACATCGTCCACCTAGCGATCCTACAACTCGTAAATTTTGCTGTCCTCAAGAATGTCAAAGCCTGGTGATCAGTTCTTAAATAAGTGGTGCTTCCCCAAAGGTACGCTTTAAATTTCTGCACGGCAAAATGTATCCCTAACATTTCCAACTCACTGGTATAATATTTAAGCTCCGCCGATTTGAGTGTCCGGCTGGCCGTCGCAACAATACGTAGGTTCCCTTTGTCGTCGAGTTGCTGAAGACATCCTCCTAGACCCAACAAACTCGCATCAGTGTATAAGTAGTACGGCTTGGTGAAATCGGGATGTGATAATGCAAATGTCCTTTCTAAAAATTTCTTCAATCCTTTTCAAAAGCCTCATCAGTGCGTTTCTTTCCACTCCCATCTCCTTCCGCCTTTTAATAGGTCATAGAGTGGATTTAATACACTTGCGAAATTAGGTACATTGCCACGATAATACGCACACATTCCCCAGAAATCGCCGCAGCTCCTTTACTTTTGTAGGTGGTTTCAACTTGAGAATTTCTCCTACTTTATCCGGTGATGGTGCCACCCCATCTGGTGAAATTACGTATCCCAAATATTCCACCCGATTAGTACACAGAGTGGCCTTCCCAGGGTGCAAAGTTAGTCCACAATTTCCCAAAACAGTGAACAACTTATCCAAAGTGTGCAAGGTGCTGTTCAAATTACTCTGAACTTACCTAGCACGTCGTCCACGTACAGAGTGCAATATTCTTTCACTTCTGGTGGTAGTATTCTGTTCAGTGCTCGAATAAATGCACAGGATGAGTACTTCAAAGCCAAATGGAAGCATTTGAAATTGAAATTGTCTCCCTTCAAATATAAATGCCGTGTATGGTCTGCATTTCTCATCCAGTTCTAATTGGTTGAAACCGGCGGTAAAGTCCAAAACAGTAAGCCATTTCTTCCCATGAAAACGTGTTAACAAATCGGGTATCGACTCCGTACGTTCCCCATCTCTTTCTATTTTTAAATTGAGGGCTCGTGCATCTAGACAAATTACGTGCACTTCCATCTCGTTTTTCCACAATCGTGATTGGGTTAAGATGAGGGGATGCCTTTGGTACAATAACGCCGTTTTCCAATAATTGGTTTATGGCTTCCCGGGCTGCAGGTCTTAATTTATAGGGCACCGGATATGTGTGTCCCTTTAATGGGTTGTCGTTCGTGAGTCGGAAACTATGCGTCACTCCTTTGATTTTTCCGGGTCGGTATGAAAAGGTACGCAAATGCTTTGCGAGAATTTTCATTAACTCCGTCTTCTGTTCTTCTTGTAATAGACTGTTATTGTGAACAAATCTGCGTAACGTGTCGTGTACCAAATTTGCTTCGTCTGTTAGGGCGCAGAGTACCTGGACGGATGGCCTGTTAGGTTGACCTTGGGTACTGTGTTCACAGGGCTGGGGTACTATTCTCAACGACTCCGTTATACCTGTGTCTACCCAACTGATTTCCCGTGGCACCAGATTTCTGATGGTACGGCTGCCCCAGTCCATTACTGCTCGTTGTCGTTCAAGAATGTCACATCCCAATTATCACGTCCCGCAATAAACCATGGATGATTAATGCTGACATGTCCAATGTTCCCTCTCCTAGTTTAATATGGAGTAAAATTTGCTCGGTTACAGTTCTTTCCCGATCTCCAAATGCTGCTGAAAGACAGACACGTGATGACGGGATGACTTTAATCTGCGACAATGTAGTCTTCACGGGTGTGCAGCCGGATGGTGTTTTGAAAACACCATCCGGCTGCACACCCGTGAAGACTACATTGCTTCAGTACGCCGGGAAAGTCTCCACGCTTTAATCTGCGTGTTGTGTCTTTGCAACCGTGTCACTAAATTGTGAGACACCGCAGTCACTTCCGATCCTGAGTCCAAAAGAATGTATGAATCAACTCCTAGAATTTTCGCCTTAATCTGGGGACACCTTGCTCTACTTGTATACCAATCATTCGACACCACCGTCGCATCGCCTTCTTCAACTTCCGGTTCATCACCCTTCCAGTAATTTAAATTCTGAATTCCATATATACAATCACCTTCGGTATCCCTGACCAATCTCATTGTTTCCCTCGCTCTTCATCAGAATGAACAACACTATCTTCATTCTGTGGTGTTCCTGGAAAATCATCACATGTTACTTGGTTTTGCGCAGGTTGTTGGCTTATGGTATTTACGTTATATCTAACGTCTTGCTGCCTTTCAGGGTCGTCATTATAGCGTCCATGGTCTCTCTCTCGTTTAAAATGGGGGCCTATTTTGATTATTAAAATATCCTTTCCTATTGTTATCTCTACCATTGTTTTGGTTGTTCCCTTGATGTCTTTGGTTATTTGATCTGTATGATTGGTTGTTATTTTGGCGATCATACCTTTGACCTATACCCATGCTGTCAAGATTTCTGAGCGTATCCATTAATTGCTCCAGATTTGTGACTATTAGCGGATTGATGTGACTTCTAATGTTCCCATCAAAATGTGTGCCAATTGCTTCTATAAACTCCCTGTCCTGTATGGGCTGATCTAATTGCTGAGCAAGTGCGGCGAGGTGTTGCACATACGTGGCCATCGACCCATGTGTCCTTGCATCATATCTGCCACGATATATTTTCAACCTACATTGATTTTGAGTCGTATGTGACCAAAATGCACGGAGAAACATGTCTTTAAATTCACTGTAAGTCGTCCCTGCCGTACAAGTAATTAAAAACCAAACTTTCTCATCTTGTTCCAAAGCCTGCTGTACTACAAACATTTTTAGCCTATCTGGGATAGATTTTATATAGAAATAGTTTTCGATTTCCATGAGGAATATTTTCGGATTCATTCCCTTGTGTACCGCAAACTTTGGCAGTTTTAATTCAATTTGTGCCTGTGCTACATGATCTGTGTTATTGTTCCTATTCCCCAGTGTGCCTTTTGTGTCTTTAATTGAACTGATTGAATCTTCAACTGTCCGGTACTTAGTCATTATTTCTTCCTGGAAACAATTCTGTGCCTCTTTTAAATCATTTCCCTGTTCCCACAAACTTGTGACTGACCGATCTACCTGCTCGAATCTATCCTTCGTTCGTGATGACTGGTCTTCAAATATGCCATATAGTTTTGTTATATCACCAGTTAGTGCTTTTTTAGTTTCCTCGACATCATCCCCTAATTTACATACCTTCTGACTCATGACCGCTACTTTGCTATCCAAAATATCACTTTTACCTGCTAATTGATCAAGGTTGTTTTCTAACCGGTTAGTGTTTGTCTGTATCTCTTTGATCTGTGCATCTAAACTTGATTGAAATTTGTTCATGTTGTCCTTCATTCTTCCCTCTAAAGCACTTATCTTGGCCTCAAAGAATTTTGTAGTTCTTCTCGAACTGTCTCTAACCGTTCGTTAACTGTTTTTATTTCCTGTGATAACTGTTCATTCCCTTGTTGTATATTTTCCAAAAGTGTTTGAAACATTGTCATCATGTTTAGAGGTGGAGTGAGGTTAACCCCTGAATGTGCTACCGTTTGTGCGCTACCGGTCTGAATTTCTGTCTCTCTGTTCGTAACTGTGACTGCGTCATTAGCCCCGAAATTGTTACTCAAATCTCTGTTATCCTGTTCTTTCGACATGATTCCAAATGTTTCAACCCTTCCTGCATCCAAATTATTTACAGCCTCCCCCTCTTCTGCCATATTAAATTGAATTAGACTGTAGTTTTTGCTTTCTTGATTGACCTTTATCCTACCAGACCTGAGAATCATACACAAAACTACTATCAGACCTCAACTTATCAGTTGCACAAACACAATAAATGGAAAACTTATCAACTGCACCAATACAAGAAATGGAAAACCTATCCTATCAATTGCACCAACACAAGAAATGGAAAATCACCCTTTCACTTTAAAAATTTAAATGTTGTTCAGTAAGTCGTTTAGAAGAAAAAAACCGAAAAAAATGTAAAATTTGTGCTTTCAGACACTCCATGACATCAAACAACCAGTGGAAATATCGGCCAAAATATGCAACACAATTTTTATGAACATGAACAAGTCAGAACTTCAAATCGACACAAACGATAAAAAAATGTATCACCAGTGATCATGGAACCACAACAAAACCACACTCACAAAACATGAATAAAATGAGACATATTATCATAGCCAATAAAGAAGATATCACTGCAACACAACAACTAGGAAAACCAAATAACACTATCAACCAACCATGGACATAGCATGCCTGCATATATCATTCCCACCAGGTTCAAACACTGATAGAAATACATTTATTAAAATCAGAAGAAAATGTATATTGCATTGTTTCTGGATTAAAATCGATCTTTTTATCAGATTTTTCCGAATAAATAAAGCACCACGTTGGGTGCCAAAATGTAACAGTACTGCCTGCTCTGGGATCTGCTTTCACTGGACAATGTGAATTATTTGAATATTTTAACAGTTATTTTATTTTATTCCAAAACAAAGCATTGTGATCCATGACTTATTAAATTTACAAACATTGATTGGAAATTCGACAAAATTAATTATTTATATGAGCACAAAGCTATGTTAACTCATTAATAAACAAACAAATACAACAAATTAAAACAATTCTGATATTGATTTACTGTCCGGCCCCTATCTCAGCGATGATTATCGTTTTTTTTTTTTCCCTAGAGACATGATAAACCCTAACTGACAAGTTTCCTTGACCAGGAGTCGTTATCGGGTTTTTGTTTCCATTTAATCTCAGAAACAAATGCAGTATGTTGAACTTTCACACATTACCGTTCGTTGATGTCTTCACCATCAAGCTCAGCTGATATCCTACAATATAAAAATATTGCCACACGCGACCCTAGACTTGGATCGTCTCACACAACTCTCCACGTGGAACAATGGCGGAGCATCCTCTCACACCTCCACACCCCTCGACGTGCCGGTCACCAAAGATGGCCAGCCTCCTCCTGTTGAGCCGGTCTTCCAGCCACCCATTCCCAGCATCCTTTAGCGTGGCATCTCTCCCAGCCAATCACCCGTCGGCACATGCAAAAGGAAGAAGCGCTACACTTAAGTACCGTCCTGCAGCGCCCCCTCCACTCATTCAATCTCCTCCCACACTCATTCAACCCCTAACAGATGGCGTGGGTGGTGTCTCTTTGCCAGGACTGTGGACCCGAAGTGGAGTGACAGGTGTCACTACAAGTTACTTAATATTTTTCACAACATTCTAAAAATCATTCCATCAAGTCAAAATTCCCTCTAAAATTTCTGTTCTTATTTTGTATGCATATATTATCGTACATATGTCAACAGTTATGTCCTATGCGCTGCAGGAAATTCCGCAACTTTTCCCTTCAAAGTTGGTGTTCGCTTGGAATAGGCTTTGTCCCCGCTCCTGTTTATCCTGTCTCGATACCATTGCTGCAGAATTACTTACTCCACACCGTTAAACCTTGTTCTATCATGCTCACCTGCGAGTCTCATCAGGAACTGGAACAACAAGTCCAACACTGGAACTACGACTTGCGACTTAACGTAAGGAAGACCACGTACACGGAGTGTGGAGTTCCAAGTGATGGGTCTGTTACCATCGACTGCTTTGAACTCTGTAATTCATCGGAGTTCAAATACCCGGGAACATTCGACCGGAAGGTGCCACTAAATCTTAAATCAAAAATTTATAGAACCATCGTTCCACCAGTGGTAGTTCAATAGTTAAGATGCTCGCCAACGAAACTCTAGGATTCGGATTCAGATCCCGGTGGGGTCAGGAAGTTTTACGAGCTTTGATTTTTACGGAAATTTGCTGAAAAAGAACATATTTAAATGAATTGTTTTATGCTATTTTTTCGAACAAAGCACATACCACAGTTTCAGTTTAAGCACCCAACTTTATTGGTGTTGAAACATAATACATAATAATAATTTAGCTGACGTAAGCAAGAATGTGACTAGTTTTAGTTATTTGTAAGTGCCATCTTTTATGCAGATATGTTGCTTGTGACCTCTAGAGTTTACACCAGGTATTTACCAGTCGATAATCAGATACAATAACAACCGTGTTGAAAAGAGTGTTAATTTCCAGAAATTTCCATATTGTAAGGGTATCACGATAATATTGAAAAATTTCCCCTCGTGGTTTCGTTAATAGAAATAAGTTGTATTTCTTTTCATTTTCCTGGTACCGGAAACATAAATCACATATATTTTCCAGTTACATCCTGTTCCAGGTTTATCACTAACGCTTTAAATTAACTGAAAATAGTAATCTTAATATTTTAGTTTACCATCAACGAAACACTCATATGTTTTACACATCTCTGTTTTATCATTAAACTGCAATGCTTTTATAAACTTCAAATCAAATGGTTTATTCAATTCTACAATTCGACAACTATTATCGGTTACATATCTTTTGTTTGATCTCAGTGCATATGTCTTTGTTAATACATTAACAACAATTTATTAATACAACCGTACTTCTCCACGTTCTCTTTGTACTTTCAACAGGCTACTTGAACCCACCAAAATCAATTTTAAGTTCTTCTTACAACATTCGATAGTGTTCTTTTTCCTTTCTCTCTACCGAGCGTGGTGGGTGAACGGTTAACGTTCTGGCCTCGCATTCGGGAGGACGCAGGTTCGAATCCCAGTCCGGGCATCCAGTTTTCGGTTTTCCATGGTTTTCCGAAATCACTCCAGGCAAATGCTGGGATGCTTACTTAAAAAAAGGACATGGCCGAATTCCTTCCCGTTCCTTGTCCGCAGTCCCATCCCGCCTGTAATGACCTTAGCCGTCGACGAGGCGTAAAGCCATAGTAAAAAAAATCCTTTCTTTAGGTATCTGATGGAACAGCAAACCAAAGATTTTCCCTGTTCCTTGGTTTGACGCTCTTTGCCACTTTAACATTAATTTATGTGACTAATGAGGTCATGTACCTCACAAAATCCCTATTGCAAATGATATTGGTACTGATGAATCTGAAATGATTAAAATTGAATCATATCATTGACAGTATATTCACAAGAAAGAACAGAATTTTGTTTGCAGCTGCAAGGACGCTACAGGACCTTGGGCAGCAGGTAGACACACAGAACAAGAGCTCGGGGTGGGTCATTGTCCCGCGCTAGCCAAATGTTTGACTCGGCGAGGATTTTTTTTAAATGACATTTGGCAACGGAGGCCATACAGCCAGCTCAATGTAATTATAATTGCTTTAAGTGTGTAGGTCGTCGTCCAGTATTTATTGTATTTCTCCAATGTATGGACGCCACAGGACGGACAGGACATTCACACAGACACACAACACTTAACATCCATGCCCACGGCCGGATTCGAACAGGCAGCCACGCGGAGCTAGCACTCTAGCCCCTACGCTACCGAGGCCGGCCGACTCGGCAAGGATCCTTCTGCATATCGCTTGGACGCAATTATTATATGTGAACGTGGGCCGGCATATTTTAGCCAAGTGGGAAGTGAATCAAGCGACGGAAAGTTCTTGTGTGGCTGTGCGAAACAGCATTTAAAGTTGGGTGCACAGACTTCCGCGGTCGTTGTCGATGTTATATTGGTTGTCCGTGTTGAACCGTGTCAATTTATGAAAACCTAACGTTTCGGCCATCATTTTGCGGTCTTCTTCAGAGAACTCTGAAGAAGGCCGCAAAATGATGGCCAAACGTTAGGTTTTCATAAATTGACGCGGTTCAACCTGGACAACCAAGATAACAGCATTTAAAGCTGTTTTTCTTCTCTTCTGCCAACTTACGGCGAGCTGGACAAATGAAGGGAGAAATGGAGTGAGCAGTCGCCGGGGCGACTGTAGACTGACGCGGTGTGTGCCTAGTGTTGTAAGGGAACCAAATAAATCCCCGAAACATAGTGTAAACGCGAAGTGAATATACGCGTCTGGCTAGCTGCACAGCGTGCGCTGTAAGAAGATACGGTATGTGCTGAGACAAGCACACGCGCTGGCCGGCAGCTACACGCAGGCAGTGTGCCTCGGGATTGTGAATGTAACACATCGATGTAGCGAGTGTTTCGTGATTTACTACCAACATTATCGCTTTGTACCCCATTTCGGCAATAGGAGTCTAAATTTAAGCTAGCGGGGGTACTGCTAACATATTGCGTGGGACAGAAATTACGTTCTTGTGTTTGTGAAACTGTCTGTGTGTGATTAACGACAAATAAAAGGGAACTATTTAGTAACTTCTGTTTCCTTCCGTAAAACCTTTCTAATCCGTATCAGGCTAACAACACTCAAGCCAAAGAACTCTACGCAGCCTTCAATATAAAACAGTTAACATCTTTTAATAGACATTAGTTGTTTCGGCAGCTATTGTCCCCGCAGTTATTGATTCTGCGTGATCAACAATCGACTGGTGTCAGCAGAAGGCCGTCGTCCTGACAAGAAAAGAAGAACATCAAGAAGACGTTACTATCGGTCAGGTTAGTGATCACGCCTCCGATAGTCAATCAGTCATCAATCAATATCCGCTCAGCCATCCAAAACAGAACTTTGGCGTCATCTGCGGGACTCAAACCCTGCACCACACGCATATCAACGAGTACCTACTACAGTGTGCAGCCTGTACGTACAACGCAAGTACGAGTGTAGTACTTGCATATCTGTACTTCGCGGGGCTCAGTGGAGGTCTGACCAGATACGTTGAGATGCGGGGGGAGAGACTCTCCAACCGCGGACATTCAGTGCGGTGATTGCAAAAGTGTGTCAGTGTTTGGTGGTAAAGTTGCCATCCTGTACAGCTAAGCGACCAGAGAGAAAACACCCTATCAAGACTCAAAGATGCATTGCACTTCAAATCTCGAGTGAACCGAACACGCTTTGGCAGGGAGACATGCACAGATAAAGAGATTCCTCAGTGCTCTTTCTAATTGCTGGCTGAGGTGGCGCCATATTTAATTAAAATTTAAAGCTCTTAAAAGTTTCAATTTCAATCATGAATGTAATGTTCTTTTTATTAATTTCTCAAGAGTGTCAATTTATTTAAATAAATGGTAAATTGTGGAATCAGAACTTACTTTTTTTTGTAAATGCAAATGTATCCCACATGGTGATTCATTATAAAATCATAAAAAATTTAATTTATGAAAATTAATAATTTCTCCTCCCATATTATATATATATATATATATATATGTATATATATATATATATATATATGGACCATTTCAAATCGAACCTTGCTGCCAGTGGTGGCGCTACAGTTATGTGGAACACGTTTTTCTCTGCTCTGTTCGACACTGCAATGAGCTTCTTCTCCAGGGCGTTGATTCTATTTCGATAAGAGCTGACTTATTTCTCAGCCTTACTATTTCCGCTTGCTCTTGTTGCCAATGCAGCAGGCGGCATTTCATATCTCCTACCAATTGGTATGAAAGTACTTCCGGGTAAATGGGTAACTTTTAAGGACCTAAGTGCCAAGTAATTGCGAAATAAAAGTAATGTGTGGGTTGCAGTGGTTGTATAACACTATTATCATGAAGGAATGAGCAGAACGGCATATGTCATGCAAATTAATAGAAACGCAGAGTGACTGCATCATTTGAACAGCATTTCAACGGGTACACATACAGCGGTCCTTAGGAACTACAACAGAAGTTGCGATTCTTTATTAACTTTCGCAATAAAATTTCCGTAGATGAAACACATTTGTAAAAAAAAAAAAAAAAAAAAAAAAAAAATTAAGAATCTTAGACTGTTACAGCAATCTGCAACGGAACTGTATTTGTGTGTCCGGGCATCACACTAAAATTACTGAACAGTTTGAAAGCTAAGAATCTGACTTATAATCTGAGGTCTGCACAATCACATTACATCCTCTGGCATCGTAACAGGAAATTTAAATCTCTTCTGAACATCTAATTGAAGTAAGAATTTGGAATATATTAAAAACTACTGAGCACATTTTGAAGAGGTTAGCACAGTTTAGGATCTTAGGTCTGGCCTAAAATTAGTAAGGTCCTAACTTTTTCTTGGGCTGGAGCAGAAAATGAATATTTCGAAAAAAAAATAAATGTGACGATCTAACACTCCATTTTAATGATTATCGGGTATCCAGCATCTAAATCCTGCATTGTGTTCATCGATGAATCGTGGTTTTGCACTACCTCGGATCACCATCGTCGGCAGGTATGGCGACGGTCTGGGAAGAAGTCTAACTTCTGCAATGATTTTTGAGAGGCACAGCGGTATTACCCTTGCGGTCATAGGGGTGGGGGGTAGCCATCGGATATGACTTCAGATCACGGCTGGTAGTGATTGAGGGAACTCTTGTGGCACAACGGTAATTTACGGACACCCTGAATCCTCATTTGTTATCTGTCATGCGACAGTACCTCCATCTCTTCCTATCATGTCGACATGCTTTAGACATCTCAACATAAACAAACATGCCCTCTATTACCTGCTTCTAATGTTATTATCTATTTTACATGGCTAAATAAACTCAAAATAAAAACTTCGGCTTATGTTGCTCGAAAATCAGTAACTACATGAGTTGTAATTATTTTTAGCATTTGTGATATAAATACGGGAAATAATTGATACAGGCAACAAATTTCATGTTCCTGGGTAAGACAATTAGAGATAGACTTGGCAACAAAAATGATATAAAATCGGTGATTTTGACGGCCCCTGTCGTCTTTATTTCGAAAAAAAAAAAAAAAAAAATGTAAAAATTCTGTTCTCTACCTGATGTGCTCGAAACTTCAAATTTTTGGGGTAGAAACCAGATGGTTTTTTGACCTCCGTTATTGCTACGAAAAGCCCTCAGAGTAAAATTTTACAAAGTATCTATGTTTTGGTTCAACGAAACACATAAAATGTGAAATTGAACATGTTTAATCTATTCCGTTTGAGTGCTAGTTGCCTGTGGCGGACGGAGGGAGAGAAGCAATGAGGTTTCGTTTTTCCTTGTCATGCAGTACATTAATAACTGGTCGAATGCGAGTCGAGTTTTACACAACTGGATTCCGTTCCCTAACGACCTCTACAACAATGAAGCGGCAGTCGAGACAGTGGTAGTTAGGTGCTACAGTAAGTGCTTTACATATTTTTCTGTTTACATAGAGAACTCCGCTTCACGCCTCACCACGTCTCCGCTCCGTCCACTACACCGAGCTCGGTGGGTGATCTGTAACATGTGGACCTTGTATTCGGGAGGACCTTGGTTCTGATCCGCGTCCGGTCTTCCGGTTTTCATTTACTCCAAGCGAATGCTGGGTTGTTTCCTAAGAAAAGGCCGTGGTCCAATATCCCTTCTCGTTATTTGTTGTTTCCCATTCTCCTCCGAATCTAGTTTCGTCAATATAACGAGCCGCAAAGACCGAAGCAAAAAAAAAAAAAAAAGTCTATCATCTACTACAATCAGATTTATTATGTGTAGCATGTATCCCATAACTTAAGGCAATAAAAACACACGGAAATAGAGGTACATCATGGTTTAAATATAGGATAAAATAATCGGAAAATAAAATATTTTGCTTTTTCTCAACAATAACAAACAATACTAGACGTAAGTATTTTTAATATTTGTTGCTTGGCTACAAAAGGTGGTAAAAATTTCTGGTTCCTAGGAAACAGCGCTTTCCTGGTTGGTTTGGTAAAAATAAAGTTTTAATGTTAACAACTCTGATCGTCGATCACGTTTTTATTTTCCATTGAAAAAACGTGAAAAACATTGGGGTCTTGACGAGATTTAAATACCTCAGAAAATGGAGCAGGATTTTTATTTCGAAACCCCTTAAATGTAGTTACCTGTTTAGAATATAATTTTAGAAAATTTTAATTACGATATTTGGTAGGGGACTAACGTAACATTTCGAAATCTGCAGCGTATTCTGTCTACGAGTTACAGGCTTGTGACAGATGAACACACAGCGGAGCGACAGGAATAGTGTTCTGTTTCTCTTCGGGTGCGGAACTGAGGGTTCCGTACCCCTGTGTTGGACACCACTTGTTGGTGAGCTGCGTGAAACTAATCCATCACGTCGCCCGGCTCTGAGAGGATTAGCGACGAGTTCAAGGACGGCCATCGATCTGTCACACCCAGCCGTTTAGAGCGCCTCCCGCCACCGGCAACATCCACAGATAGCGAGCGATACTGCACCTTGGTTTTGTCAACGATTTTTGCAATTACTTACCACACGGAATTAAACTTCCAGACTTCACAGAACTATTTTTATCTATTTTCGGAGCGGCAAAATGTTATGTCACTCCTTCATTAATAGCTTTTAAACGTTTCGTTGAGCGCCATCACAAATGTTTAAATCATCACCTCTTTCCTGCTGATTAGGGATAGTATTCGTTTGTGAGAAATAAAATAAGACGGATATCTGCCTTCATGATCAAATAACGCAAGCCTTATATTTATTGCGATTTCACAACAAAAAAGATAGAAAAATTAAAAATAAACTGCACAAGTATTTATTTTGGATCAAGAGTAAGAGATAAATCTATGGAATCGTTGATTAAACCATTTTTATGAAAAAGTTAATAAATGTAAAATTGTTACGGAATGTTAAGTTCAAAGGTCAAAGATGATCCAGGTAGGATTAAAGGAGATTCTTTGACTTGCTGAATCCATAGACGGCTCCAATGATGGAGGAATGAGCTGAAGCTGATTTTGGTGGTGCGGAGAAATTACGAATTTATAACCGAGCGTGGTGGGTGAGCGGTTAACGCACTGGCCTCACATTCGGCTCGACGTCTACGAGGCGTAAAGCAATAACTAAATATATATATATACTGGAAGAACATACCTGACGGTGTGAACAGATTGTACAATAATTTGTTGATGGGTAGGCGAAGAAAAAGTATTGAAAAAGCGAGGTAATTATAATACGAATCGAAGTGTGAAACTTGAATGAATTACGAGTAGGTAAAATAAAGCAGTTGGTTCGATGTTTTATAAACATCTTCCCTTTGATGAGTTTTCCTCACCACTGGTTTAATCCAACTTGAGCTATGATTTTACGGCTGCATGCTCTGGTCAAGCATTTTACACTTACTGCCAGCTCGTACTACGCACAGATGGAGGAACACAAGTATTGCCATCTGTATGCGAAATGTGTAACTATGTTCTGTTTGTGATAAGTGTATTTTTTTGTTTGTGAAATGTGTAGTGTATGAGGTGGACTATCCCGGCATTAATCCTGATGGCTGCGACAAATCGCCTAAAACTGTAGTCAGGTTGGGCGGTACGTGAGGGTCTTGGTTCGTATCCGGCCGTTGCACCTCCCCGATCCAGTGTGCGGTGCCTCAGCGCACTGAGTCACATTGGTGAGTCTGCAGTTTGACTAGAGTATTACCGTTAAATGAATAAAAGGAGCAGGGCCGGAGGATCGTGTTAGGCCCGGGTGGGTGGTCAGACAAAAGAGGGGAGGGGTCAATAGGAAAACGTTATTTGATTAACTTACATAAAATGTAATATAATAATAGTAGCAATGATCATGCAAACTAACTCGTAAGAGAAATTCGTAGGGGTACTAGCTACAAAATAAACTTAAAAAATGATTCAACAATATTTTTAATTGTATACAGAAATTCACTATTTTTATTTAAATTTACTATTACTCAATACTGATCGCGCAATGCAAAAACTGTAGTGCGATTTGTTTTATTTTTTAAATTAACTGATTCAACAATTTTTCCGAATCATGTTAATCAGAGAGCTTGCTATATTCCTGTAATTTGCGATGTTTTTGAGTCGAGCTTAGGTAACTCTCGAGTCCGCGTAAGACCGAAAAACTGTGTTCATTCGAATAGGACGACCCAGGAATCGTGAAGATAAACAGAACGACGCCCTCAATCTCTGGTCCATTTGTACTTTTTTTTAAAAAAAAAAACTCTAGAAACCCTCTCAAATTTTTTTTCCTGCTCATCTTTCCTTTTTAGAAGTTGTAAAAACATGTCTCTATTACTTTTTCTTTCTTTCTTTCTTTCTTTCTTTCTTTCTCTAAGTCATAGCTATGGAAATTTATAATTTTTTCAACATTTGTTGGCTGTCCCACAGGGAATCGTTCTAACCATTTAAAGAAGTGAGATGAATCGTTGTCGAATCGACTCTTTAATAACATAAGTGCTTAATTACAAACTCCAAAACAAGATTTTGGGAGAATAATCTTAAGGTGTTTTGCATAGGAGATACTCGCTTTTATCTTGGAGGAGGTGCTTGGGAATTTTACGCTGATGTGGAACTTGTGATTCGTTGATTTCAAAGTTAGTACATGACTGCACACTTTTCTGCCAAATTTCTATGAATTTTCAACCTAGAGAACAGTCTATGCTTAGTATTGTAGTGGGTGCCTTAGTGGGCAAACTACGTTACAATTATCTTTCATACCTCTATGATTAATAATTGTGGATTTTTAATTTTAATTTTTATGAAGGAGTGAAAATTTATTAATTTTGCAAGAATCTCGACGTTAGTTGGAATTTAGGAAAAATTGTCACAATATGACATTTATTTTCTTATCACTGGCGATTACAAGTCTGAGCGAATTTACCGTTAAAATTAACACAAATTGGCAAAATCATAAAAGCAACGCTCAGAGGTACAATTATCCGTCATGAGCAAGCAAACAATTGTATATTTACTTTTAAATATATCTCAGAATCAAAATGCAAGAAATAATGACAATTGGAAACAATGAAAAATACAAGTTATGACGACCTCAGACAAAGGTATCATAATACTGTGACTTTACAGTAAGAAAAGAAAATCATGGGCGCCACGAATGAACAATATACCATTCGAAAATAACTAGTTCTGGCAAATTATGCCGCTAGCTCAGGGGTTTTTACAATTACAAAGTGAGAACATGGATCTATCCTCTCAAAGTCGTTTAAGGGTTCTGTTTCACGGAATGCACAATCAGATGGCTTGGTCGTAATAAGTTACCATTGTAGCTCTGCGTCTGATGTCTGCGGTGACTGGAGATGACCCACGGCATGTGAGGCTATCTCACAAGGCGGCTACAGGCATCTCTGGTCTGACAATGCGCGTCATTGCATTACCGGCTGTGTTGCCGTGATAAGCTTGCTCCATCAAGCCAGAAGTCGTATATCAGCAGTTGGCGAAAGAAGTTAACTTTCCAAGTCAACCTCAGACTAGACTCGCATAGCATGGACTCGAAGATCGAATTGAAGCTCGTCGCTCTTCTCTCTCGCGAGGAAATTCTCGCTCCGCCCCTTGTAGTCTCGAAGCTCACATATAACAGAAATTCCCAGGATTTTAAGTTATACGCTCATTTGGATTGGATCTTCAGGTCGGCACCTAATGTCACGTGACACCCCCGATATGTGATTTGCCCAGCGTATCTGACAGAGGTCGGACATATTCGGCTAAGTTCGCCGGGGTGAGAGCACATTCGTGTGTCGGGCGGCAGGCATTTCCCGCCAGGTGAGTGACCCATCCCCAGGGAGAAGAGTGTGTGGTCCGGCAAACCCCAAATCCGTGACGTCCTGTCGCCATGGTTCGGGAAGACCAAGATTAGCTTCGGGCCTACATAGCTCAATAATTCTTTAATATTCGCTTTACCAAGATACACTGTATGTTCACCATTTCATTACAGTCCTCACTTGGAATCTTGCGTACTTTATAAAATTACAACAAAAATCTATTTAGGTGGTCGCCCAAGATTTATGTAAATTACTCTAACATTATGACATATATAATAAAAGTACACCTTGTAACGTGGCGACAGCGCGTCATGTTACAGTATGTCTCCTCTGTTTCTCTCTCTCTCTCTCCTTCAGTTCTTTCTCTCTAAGCACGTCCCACGCTCGGTCGCTCTCAAATTGCAGGTGGGTAAAATACTCACCCAGAATTTCCACTGTAGGTACCGCTACCCTCCGCATCATTATCCGCCGGCCCTAATATATTGCGTATGATTCGACTACTGATAATAAACTGTATTATAAGACTACTATATTCAGGTGTTTACAGCTCTAGCAAAAAAACCTGGGATTGGTATTAAATCGAGAGATGGTGATAAAATCAAGCTGAAGTAACCAATACCAGGCAGTGAAATATTTAAAACAGTTTATATAACACCCACTTAAACAATTAACTACAAGAATGGTGTCAAGTAACGTGTCTCCTGTGGCGAAACCGTGAAGGTGTCTCGTGCTCAGATTCCTTTGTGGCGCTGAGGTGCGCCAGCAGGGCGCTAAAGCGGCTTAGCGCGTCTGGGCAACCCTCTATGCTTGCGGTATTGTTCAACATTCCTACCCCTGTTTCCTTGTTTCCGAAAACTACACTCGGAAATTGTCTGCTGGAATTCACACTCTCACTATTATGCGTTAGTTTCAGATTAATGTGCCTGTTTTGACACGCCTTGGTTTAGATCGTTGGCAATAATATTAAAAGCAACGTACCTGAATTTCTTTGCCGACTTATTGATTATACATCAAAATAAAAGCCATATGTGTCGTACGCGAAGTTATTTTTGTTAGTAAATATATTGATCTTTCCGACGTCAGCTACGCCATTACGGACCGAGTGTGAAATTTCCATTCATTCCTCCTCGGTCGTGACATAACCTGTGTGATAATCATCCATCAAGTGGTCAAGAAAGTCCATGTACAGTCTGAAGCACGTAATTTTCCTTGCATATTTGACGAGGAATGAGGGGAGGTGAAAATTTGCTGCTCCGCCGGAAATCCAACGAGCGACTTCTCCATATCCAATCGGGAACCTAAAGTCTGCCTGGCCGACAGTATTTGAAGCGCCGCCACGGGGAGAGGCGACCGAATCTTCCTCTATATCTCCACAGAAGGTAAGGTGAACTGGAATTTTAACTGTTTTCCCAAAGAGTCTTATGCCGAAGGTAGAATTATCCCACTTTCAGCTTCAAAAATTGCAGGTGACGAAAACAGCATAACAAAAAACAAATTGCCAAGGAGCGTTTATGATTGCAAACATATTAGAGCACTCTTCATTCTATCTGGGAATCAAAACACAGAAAAAAGTTACATTTTACATGAAAGATGGGCATATTACACCTATCTTCTTTTAAAGGGAGAACAAACGAATCATGGCAGTTATCAATTTATCTTCAACCATCATAAAGTTAGATCAAGTCTCTTCGTTTTGTCTGAATAAATTAAAAATCAAACGTTGTATTGCATGTCTCTTCAAGATTCCCCCCTCCCCTCCTCATTAAATTAAATGTAAAAATAATTGAACTCAAATTAATAAACATAAATTAATCTCATATAAGGGCACTTAAAAATATGAATACTATTTTTTGAAGGTGCACTTAGTTCATAGTGCACTGCATCTTAATGAATGACAAAGATACCACCTGTAATAAATTTGATTGAAAATTAAACATTAGCGACGTGAGCGGCAACGTGGAGAATCGTGAGCAGAGTCTGCTGCCTGAACTGAAAACACCTACAGCATTGATCTTCTAATCAAGTTACCTCCTTCTCACCTATCACATCGAAATCTGTGAGTGCCATAAGAGTACCTAATAAGAGACCCTAATTGTGTTGTGCGAGGCTGGACTAGCCCTTGGCCAATTTTTATTTTTAACAATATTTGCTGAGATAGAAAGGTGTTTATATTGATAGAGAGTCGTTTTGAGCACTTTTATTAGGGAGAACGTGTTATCACGATCACATTACGTTAACGTTGATAGTAATTACATTATTGGCAGCTAATTTGAAGTTACAGTGCAATTCTCAATTCATGATCTTCGTAGGATATCAACATAGCTGTCATAACGCCAGGGAAATGGAATGTTCAAACGTCATGAGCTGGTGAGCTACAAAGCAGTGCGGGTTCATTTCAGCACAGAAATCTGCCTCTTTCCTTCCTGAATATGTTTCAAAATAAAAAAAGTTGTCAAGACATTCTAGTTTTCAGCAGCCCCTTTTATCGCATCCTTCTGAAATGCAGACATTTTCCGCCTGAGCGATCGTTTGAGAGGTATAAAATTTAATGCTAATTCTTAGGGAGCATATTCCGTATTTTCGAGCATTCAACTGCACCGGCACCTCAAGCAGAAATACTTCACCGTTTCCTAGAAGACCTAGAAGTTTGTTTGAGTCAGCTTAGGGTACGGCGTACAGAACAAAATTTCAGGAGGACAATTTCCTAAGAAACTGTATTATGAAATGTGTCGTTCAGGCATAACTAAAATGGGGAGTTAATTCTGTTTAACCAAGAATCTAGAAAAGCCCAGTTTTAACTATCACATAACCGACAGTGAAGGCAATAAATTTTGTTGTTAACAATACAAAGGATACAAACAGTTGCAAATTTTCACACTGTGTTGATAACAATATTTTTTCGACGTATTTTTGTCATTTCCTGAGAAATTCTCATTGCTTTTTTTGTATGCTGGCGCATGAAGTAGTATGTCTACTAAAATATGCTAAAGGAGGCAATTATTGTTGCTATCTGTGAGCGAACAGTATGAGCTTGTAGTGCAGTGTTCAGCTTGAGAGCAATGTTCATGATGAAGTTCCTATTTTGTAGCGCTTATTGTTGGGTACCTATATGAATCAGTGTAAGGGATGGACTCTGAAGCATATGTACTTTTTTGTATGTGCACACACAGTAAAAAAAGAAAGGTTACTTGGTTAATGGTTTTAGTTGTTATGAGAATATGCTGTAACGATGTAAAGAAATATCTGTAGCGAGAAAGATAAATTCATTATTGTTTTTAAAGTAGTGGTATCATTGCAAGAGGAGGCGAAGGTTGAGAATTAAGCTACTAAGATTGCTTTCATACGATTTGTTTGCAGTATTTGAATTTCAAAAACTTGATATTGGTCAAATAATCACTGTTTTACTGTTAATAGAACGATCGGAAATGAATAATGAGAAGTTATGAAGAGAAGACAAGCTTATATGTGGATCTATTGATGAATTTGTTATTCCTCCTATCCTCCCATATTATATGAAAATGTTAGTGGATATAAACAAAATGACTTTAGAACTTATCTTTCTGTTTGTGTATAAAGCAGATAAGAGTGTTATTTTTATTTAAGTGTATTTCTTTGAGTTTGAATTTATAAAAAATTAATACGCCACAAATTCCCACGATCGGCTCAAAATCATGAATATATCGACCAAGTACAATATTAAAAGTTAAATTTCTAATACCATATAGCTTCAGTAAGTGAACACATTAAGAAATACTATTGCAAGTTGTGAGGAAACGCATCAATAATGTTTCCTTTCGCTGCGAAAGAATATATTGTGGTCATTCCCAGGAGCAAGCGGTGCATGGTTGGAAGTAACACGGAGGTGTGAACTGCACGGAGGTGTGAACTGCACAGGCTGAGACAGCAGCCTGCTACGATAGACAGCGGGCACTCAACAAAGCAAGCTTACGAAAAGAATGTGTGACGTGCGCAGAAAGGGCAGATGCTTTTAGCTCGGACATCAGAAACTGTTATACGTCAACAATAACGGTGTACGAGTGGGGCTGTTGTACACTGTACAGTTATTAGAAAAGAGCTTCCTTCGACTCCCTCTACAGCGAAGTTACAATTTAGAATTATTTAACAGTGGCACTGGCAAATATGGACATTACGGTCAATAAAGGAAATAATAAGCTGTACCATTTGTCTTTTTTTGCAATATCTAGGCCACTAATAATTGAATAAGGCGACCGATGACCAGTCGCGCCGTTAGGGGTTGGGAGGGGTAATGGTACTCCTGCGTAGAGGTGGGCAAGTCTCGCCGGCGGCGTGGAAATTTTATGTACAGCTTTTATTATATATATATAATATTTAATATGAATAAGAAAGAAAAATGGTCATTTATTTATTTAAAATTTTATATATTTTTACACTCTTTGAAGTTATTGTGAATAAAGACAATTTTATTTACGCGATTTAAGTTTAGTCTAGAATCTAAATCTTTCCGCAGAAATAACTAATCCAGCCACAAAAAATACCCTTTCGCCCAGCGTGCTTGTGGCTGGCGCAAAAAGCAAAGAATTGGCAAGAAGAGAAGGACGAGTTCCAATAACTTAAAAAATTTGCATTTTTATTTTCTGATGGATCTGTTGAAGCTAAATCTCTCCAACAATCTTGATCGATCGGATCATCACTATCAGTACCATCTGACCTAGCATAAACACTATGCTATTCATCAAGAGTTTGTACAGCAGTCAGGTATCATTGGTGGAGCTTCAAGAAGCGATAGCGTCAACACCATCGTTTGTTCTGACACGTCAATGTCAGTGATTGCTTCCTTGATATATGAGGCACGAAATGAAGTTCTGGTCTTTTGTATTGACTCTAAATAAGTATCTACGTCTTTGAGACCCACAAAGCAGTATACAAAAGTGATGCTTCTACGAATGATCTTATAACAGGGAATAGTTTGTAAATGTTGCGCTTAAACTGAAACATAATCAACGATTCGTCATCTAAGGCAGAATTTACTATATTAATTATTTCAGAACGAAACAGAAGAGCCGCATTAATACAACATGTCTTTTGAGAAGACATTACCTCAAGTGCTGAGCGAAATCTTTTTCAAAAATTTTACTAGGTCCTCTAAGAGATTCCTCTCACTTTGATTAGTCTTTAGCTCATCTTGTCCAATCTTTTTCAACATTTTGTTTGATAGGTCACATTTACAAAATTTCCAGCATCTTTAAAACGCTGACTTGGTGTTGCAGTTTTAATAGAAGGAATATATTTAATACTAGTTCGTGCCTAAGACTTGTTTCGTATTTGTCAAAAATTTTGAAGCTTTTTATGTTTTTGTACGGAATCTTAAAAATTTCAAGGAAAAAAAGGAACCTATGTTACTCCCTGCCAAATCAGCAACCCTCCAGCTAAAGTCCTTATTAATAGCTGAAAAATGTGTCATATTATAGAACATTTTCAAGTATATTCTAGAAGATTACAAAATTTTTTTTAGAACACTTTGGTTAAAATATGACCAATTTCAACCACCAAATCTCCCGTACACCCACAGCTACCGACAAGAAACCACCATAGTGAATGATACAAGACTGAAAGAGGTTACTACCACATACAAATACCAGTGGTCTACGCAAGGTAGTTGTGGCTGCAAAGTGAAATATAGGGACACGTATTATGTCTATTTATATACATAAGATTTCCTTATACAGATGGTAAGTTCTCTTCAATTACTTCATCCGATCTTTCTGTTTGTACTGTTTCCGTAAAATCATTTTCTAAAATAGAATCACCTAGGGATTGTACGACACTATCAAAGGAATCCAGAAACTCTTGTTCTACTCCTTTGGCATCAACTTTTTTGCTCCGGCAAGCGATATCTCGCTACATTGACTCTTCTTTAATTTTTATTATTATTATTATTATTATTATTTTTTTTTTACGAGCATTTTAATTTCTAGAACTCCATTTATGCGATCCACTGTCAAAAAATGACGGAACCCATGACCAAGACACAGATCATGTCCCATATTAGCAAAAGAAAGTGCCCGTCGTACGTTTATTTCAGCATCGCTAAACTTCTAAATATTTCCAACAAAAAGTAGTTTGACTTTGAGTCATTTAACACAGATACAGAGGGTTTTTTAATTTTAGTTTTAACGAACTATGTCTTCATAGTACCTACTTATTCATTCAATTAAACGATTTTTTTTTTTTAAGTAGTGTCTTGTTTTGAATTGTTGCTCAAGTAGGCTCCTTTCACACGGGACACTCGGTGTCCGGCCACTGAATCTTGAGACACCGCCGGAACATGGAACAGAATGAGAGCGTTCACACGGAGCGGCTGTGTCTTGCGCCACTGGATTCAGTGTCTGGTCGGTGGCTTTCCCCTCTAGCCGCTCGGACACTGCCCTGTGTCTCGGCCACCAACCAACCAGTCAGTTCTATTAGACCGTTCACACGAGACACCAGTGGCATGGAGTGCTTTGATACTGAACAATTTATAGAGCTGATTCGAGAAAGACCGGCTCTATGGGATGTTCAAGCAGTGGCGTATTCAAATGAAACAGAAAAACAAAAGTGTTGGGATGAAATATTTTGTTTGATGGTGCCCGATTTCAAGGAACTGCGAGATGAAGAAAAAAACAAGAAAAGTAAGTAAATTTTGTATTTACAATTTATTTTTTCATTTTAAATTTAAAGTTTTACAGTTTATACAAAAAATTTGAATAACTAATTACAACTATATTGATACTGCAAGTACGTAAATTTATATTCTATTATATTGCCATGGAATATTGCCTTCCCCTACAAAAAATTCTGCAAATGAATCTCTTATTTCCGTTGGTTGTTTTGCTTTTACGTTATTGGCTTCATCGAAATCAATGAATCCTTCGCATGAGAGGGTATCATCAAACATGAAACCATCTCTCGAGCGCACAAAGTTGTGTAAAATAACGCATGCTTTAACAATGTCTTCAGAAAATTCGATTCCTACGTTAAGTGGCCTGTGAAAAATTTGCCATTTGTTGGACAATATTCCAAATGTGCACTCAATATACCTCCTGGCGATAATTAAATACTCTTTTTGTAGTAGAGAGGTTTTTACCACCATATGGTCTAAGAATGTGTTTTGATAAGCCGAATGCCTCATCTCCTACAAAAACAAAGGGAAATTTTGCATTTGTATGACTTCCTATCGGTGCAGGTGCGGGGACATTTAAGGAATTTGATTGTATAGCATGCCAAAGCCGACTTTCTTTAAAAATTCCTGCATCTGAATTTCGCCCATATGAACCAATGTCAACATAAGTGAAAGTATAGTTGCTGTCACATGCCGCCAACAGAACAATTGAGAAATACTTTTTGTAGTTATAATACAGTGACCCAGTATCAATAGGTTTTATTATTCTAACGTGTTTCCCATCTATAGCACCAAGGCAATTTGGAAAATTTGTGTTCTTATTGAAACCGTCGGCAATTTCCCGCCATTTATCTTGCGTTGGAGGTTGAATACATTCAGTTTTTAATGTTTCCCATATTAGTTTGCACGTTTCTTGCACAATTCCGGATAGCGTTGAGATGCCAATTCTATAGTAGTAATGCAGGTCAGTTAGAGAACTTCCGGCAGCCAGATATCTGTAAATTATTTAAAAGTAAGGTAATTTTCTAAAACAGACATTGTTTTGAACAGTTAAAACAATATTTTATTGTAATTGTTTTAGGCCATGAAATGCAACGCAGATGGAAGAGCTTGAGAAATAGCTTCACTAGGGAATTAGCAAAGCAAAAGATATCTAAGTCAGGTGACGAAGCGTCCAGCAGAAAATCATACGTTTATTTTGAAATGCTTAAATTTTTAAAGCCGACTTTTCAAAACAACAGGTAAAATCTGATTTGTGAGATCAAAAAATAGTTTTTTTTTAAATTTATTGAAAATACTAATTTATGATTTTTTTTTAAGAACACACTCAAGCCTGGAACCCGAAAATGAATGCCATGAACTAGAAGCACACATTCCGGAGGAATTTATTTCTCCGAGAGATCGTGGCCAAAAAAAAAAAAAAAAAAAAAAAAAATCGCATGACTCAGAGGATACTTTAAAGGAACTTAATGACACACTGAGAGAGTCAATAAGGTTGCGTTCTGACAGAGCTGATGACGATGATGACAAGTTATTTTTACTTTCCCTACATGCACATTTAAAAACCATTCCTGAAAATAAAAAGTTACTTGCAAAAGCAGAAATTATTCAGGTTTTAGCAAAATATAATGATCCACTGCCATGTGGTTCCGACAATTATAACAAATATCTCATTCCTTCCACTGTTTCTGCTCCTATCCATTATCCGCCATATCTGCAAAATGAATGTTACCAAAGAAATATGCACCACCTTAACCATCACTCTGTTCCCAAGCCTAACACAACGGTGCAGAAGACTACCAACCAGCAATCTCCAGTTCCATCTGACGATTCGAGTTTGCTCTCACTTATGAGCAATGAATCTTCTTAAAATGTAATGTATTAATGTTACATATTCATGCAGATTTATTTTTAAATTTTTGACAGTATAATAAATTCTATAATTACAAAAAGAATTTTTTATTACCTAATTGTTACAGCCAATCTCTCAATCCCTGGGATACATTTTCGCATATTGGTGTCCTGGTAATTAAATCCAAACTTTATTTTTTCATGTAGTTCATGAAACGTAGACTGTGACATCCTGAAATAATTGAAGAACTTTCTATCATCCGCCAGAACTTCGTTAAACAACGTATAAAATGCACCACTTTCTAATCTCTTAGCACATATTGGATGAACCCACTTCCTTCTTTTCCTTTTCTTTTTTTTGAGATTGTTTAAAATGCATATTGCCGCGGCCAATTCCTCAGGTTCCAACATTCTGAATAAAACTAGTAGGGATGGGTAAAATATATCGATGTATCGATATATCGATATTTTTTCTAAAAAATATCGATATTTATCGCCGATATTTTTATTTTCGATATATCGATACATCGATATTGTATTTAGTGTATCGATTTTAAGCACCAATTCGATATTTTTCCTACGAACGCAATTCAGTATCCAATTTAATCGTTACATGTATATAGGATAAATATACGTATATATCCAATCTTCTGAAAGTGTCTTAAAAAGTGAATTCGTCGAAATATAACAGCTTCATCAGCGGTTGATAGGTTAAAAAAAGCTGTTAAATTTTAACAATTTTACGTTAACATTATTTTTATGTTAGCATGCAAGCGGTTGTTTTATCTTTGTAGTTGAAATATTATCTTTTCAACTTTTTTTTCCCTTTACGAATAACAATTAATGGGTTGATGAATCACAAGTAATTATGGATGACTGTTAATTCATTTAAATGTCTACAATCTAGTCTACAGTCAAAACTCCTTAATCACAAGGAATACATTCCGTAAATTAGCCGCAAATACGAAAATCTTGAATACGGAAACCTTGAATACAGAATGTTAGTTTATATAGAATTATAGGGAATACGTTCCAAGTATACAGAAAAATTTTCATGTAATGGAATGATTGAACTTAATGGACCAATTCTGGATTGCTTTAAATCCTCTATCCTAAAGTTCATTATAATGCTCTTTAAAATATGCATATAGCTTTCTCGTGAATTACAGCCCCACTAAAGAATACTTTCTTGTGATTGCTGTCTTCGATTGATGTAGTGAGAGCGGTTTTTAATTTTTATTCACTGAGACACCAATGGTTTTTACTGATAGTAAGGTCCTCTTCGAACGCCTCTCCCGTGTCAGGTTGTAGGCGATTACCATGAGTGATGTATATCCCTCCAAGAAAAGTCCTAGGAAGATGAACTGGAGTGGTTTCCAATTTCACCGAATATGGTGGTGTAATGGTTAGCGTTCTGGCCTCGCATTCGGGAGAAGGGTGGGTGGAATCCCCGTCCGGGCATCCAGATTTGGGTTTTCCATGGTTTCCCAAATCACTCCAGGCAAATGCTGGGATGCTTCCTTCAAAAGGCCATGGCCGAATTCCTTCCCATTCCTTGTCCCCCATCCTTTCACGTCTCTAAAGACCTCAATGTTAGGAGACGTTAAGCAGTTAAAAAAAATCCCCGTTTACTTCCTCAGTGTGACAGTGCTCCTAAGTGTGTATGACAGTGACACTGTGTGGCTCGGTATAGAGTGTTGTGGATGAGAGATGAAAGAATGGATAGGGTGGAAGCCGGTGTCGGCATGTTCAGGCCTACTTTTGCGAAACATTCTAAAGGGGGCGCCAAGCTTAACATTCCCATCCAACGGATGAATCACCATCAACAACATCGTATGCCCTTGCACCATACGCAATGCAGAGAGGTTTGGTGATTATAAATTGCAACTTACTGGTCAAGCCCTGATCATGAAAATCGTTGATGTAGTGTTAAGTGAAAATAATTCATTTGCAGCACTCTGCGATCACGCAAAAAGTATTGTGACTTATTTTAAGCAGTCTGTCAATGCTATGGATCTATTAAGATCTAAACAAGAAGCATCTGGGGAAAAGGAAGGAGAGGTGTTAACCTTGACACAAGCTGTTAGCACTAGATGGAACTCCTACTTTTATATGTTAGAACGATTTGTCAGACTCTCTGCAATTGTAGCTAAAAACTTAGCTACAAAATGTCAGCCAAATATAAACACACTTGATATGGTTGCAACTTAACAGCTTAATGTAATACGTAACCTCATTGTCCTGCTTGGTCCTTTCAAAGAAGCCACTGAAGAGGTTAGTGGTACAAATTATGTGACTGCTAGCTTAGCCATTCCTGTTACAAATCTGATTCGACAAGTAACGGAACAAGCTACTCCTTCGACCACTTTAGGATTCACGGTAAAAGAGGCTTTACTCCAAAGAATTCAAGAGAAATTAAGTCCTTTAGAAAGAAATACATTCCTTGCAGCAGCTACCATTTTGGACCCGCGTTTCAAATGTATACACTTCACTTCTCCAATCGGTGTGTGAAATGCGATATCTACAATAAGTAATGATATTCGCTTGTAACTTAGACGACGAGGACAAAGTTCTCCAGAAGTAAGGTCTACAGCTGCAACACAACATATCGCAGATAACGCATCAATTTGGTCCGCAAATGAAAAGCTATTATCCTTTAGCACTACTGTTATGCAAGAGGTTCCAAGCTCTGGCTCAGTTCCTAATGAGCTTAAGCAGTATCTGGACCAACGATTAATAGACATAAAATCAGACCCAGTAAAGTTTTGGGTGAATTGCCAGTGCTCCAGCGCGCTGAAATACCTTATATGTCAAGCTTCTTCTATGTCGTCCAAGAGAATGGCTCCTGCAGTCAACTTAGCTGTACTGAACAACTGAAGTAGATTGACGGGGGAGCACATAAAGCAGAGTATTTTTGATGTCCATACCAGACGAATACTGGTTTGATTGATTGAAAAAAATAATAAATTAATAAATGTTTTTTTTTTTTAGATAATTAGTCCCTTTAGTCAAAAATATCGAAATATCGATATTTTTTCCCCGATATATATCGATAGTGTTTATAAATATCGTTTCGATATTTATCGATATATTTTTTTGATTGCCCATCCCTAAAAACTAGTACCAATATGAATTACAACAATCGCCTTCATTGTCGGTGAGAAAGCGGGAGCTGTGTCTCTGACGTAAGAGACACCAAGTGGCTCTGAAGTGGCCGCGCTAAGATTCCGGTGGCCGGTGTCTAAGAATTCAGTGGCCGGACACCGAGTGTCCCGTGTGAAACGAGCCGTACACGCCGCGAAGCAAGTGTCGGCGGCGGCGGCGGCGCGCCACTGAGACACGGCGGCGTCACGCCGCGCCAGCGCGGCGCTCACCTCTACCCCGGAGTCCCCCTTCCGCCCCATTGTCATTCGGCAGAGGTAGAGGTGGCCCAACTGGCCTGTGGGAGGGGCCCATTCGATGAATTTGCCATGGGCCACACCCTGTTACGTCAATACTAAGAACGCTTATCCAGGGCCCGAGAATCCTAACGCTGACCCTGCCGGTGACTTAATAATAAGTCCTCGTTAAAATATAAAGTCCAGAAATAGATGAACCAAGCGGGCGATGTGTCTGATAAATGTAACAGAGTCTCGGTGAAAATAGTTTAACAAAGTTAAGTGTGACAAAAATCACACAGTAAACTAACAAACAAAACCACACATTAAGAGAAGAGCTAACGGAAATAAAAGATACATGATACCTATGGTACATTGAATAGCGAAATATCTCAGGACATAATGTTCGGGGTGGTATGCTCCACTAGGAACCAGAGGAAAGATTTGTTTTCACTGAAACAGTGTTCGAAGAAAGAGTGAGTTGCAACAAACTTAACTTCTTTCTTTTGCTATCGTTGCTTTGGGCATTAAGTCGAGGACATTCAGAGAGCAGAATGGGGATAAGGAATAGGAATGGGAACAAGGAACGATGGAATTTACCTGGAGAGAATTTGTGAAACCATTGAAAACCAGAATCAAGATGGCTGAACGGGAAGTTGAACCCGCGTCATCCCGAATGACGGGTCCATGTGTTACCACTCACTCACCGTGCTCGATAAAAAGTAAGTGAGATGTGCATTCATGACACATACTCACTCACAGGAGAAAAACTCATACACTCCAATAAAAATCAACATTCAGTTTAGTTCACTTATTAGTGATACATTTAGTTTCAAGTGCTCAGTGTCATTGCTGTATGTTATAAAGTTTCTGACAAAATATTTGTTTTCTTTCTGTTACTTTTAATAGTTTTGCTTCATACATTGCTTTTGTATTTCTCTTGCCTTCTCTTTCGTTCCTTGTCTGTTCTTTGGTTACTTTCAGTATTTAGTTTCGTTGTATTTCGGCTCTGCAACATTCCCCCCCCCCCCCCCAAGGTAAATGAAGTTTTCTTCAAATAATATGGAATGACTATATACTTCCAAAACTTATGTTGCTCCAAGTTTTTCTTATTTTTCTACAGAGATATTGCCATGTAAAGCATATCAACTACTCAATCAATAGTAAAAGTTCCACTAGGGATGGAACATTCTGTTCGGGTACTCTCGGGAACATCAAGATCATGAAATACTGTTAATAGATATTGAAAATATCTTTTGATTGGACTTCCTCAGATGTTCAGGAGGCGTTTGGTGTTGTACGGTCACAAGGAAACCCATACATTTTCATAACACTGGCTGTAAAAATGATAAAACCTTTGCCGCAATCGCACTATTAATATCAAATTATTCTATAGAAGGCAGATCTCAATTACATTATAAACATCTTCTTGTTTCTAGAAAGTAATTTTTCGTGACAAACTCTTTTTCTCCTGTCAAACGTAACCAAAATCAGTATATAAAATGCCATTTTAGAATTCTGTTATCGGAACGGATTTTTATTTCACTCTGTCCCGACGGAAATTCACGTTTATTTTGCATTTCTTCAATTAATTTTCCACTGGTATGTGACGATGGAAGCTCGAAAACACGAATAACTTGGAGCAATTATCCGCGTCTTTATATTTTTTGAAACAAATTCACATCTATAAATGTAAAAACAAGGAAAAAATAATCAAACTAAAACATTTAATGAAAATTGTAATAATAATTAAAATTTAAATAACATGCTGATGACTGCTTATACAGAGAAATAACAAGTATCTTAAAAAACAATAATCTGGTCCCAAAGTTAATCGAGTCCTTACTGTAATCACGACACCACTGAATATTATTGCTACGTTATCATTACATGAATACTAGGCAACATGTTGAGGGGTGACTTTGCGTGAGACCTGCACCTTACCACTGCTTCACAGTTTTTTCCATCAAGTATGCTATACCCTTAAAAATGCGAGAAAACCACGTGTGTCCAACGTCTGGTGGCCTTCTTTCTAGAAAAATTAAGAGCACTATGATCTTTGCTGTAGAAAGTCGTACCTAGAAAACAAGAAGAAATGTGTGTCAACAAAGGTTGTAAATAAAGATGATACTCAGCTGGACACTCATCACAGTTGAGGTTGTAATTTCAGAACAGAAGAGGCCAAGTGTTAACCCTCCATTGTTCTTAATATGCTTAAGTGATCCCTCAATTATACTATAATATGGTAGTGACTGTATGGTGGATTTTGTAGATGATAGTATCATATTTTTAAAGCTACCAATAACCAAAAAAAAAAAAATTACTGCTAATGATATTCTGAAGAATATTTAGTGGAAAGAAATTAACACAGAAAAGACAAATTAATTATTTTTTTTTTCATGAAAAATTTATCAAAGGCAGCTATATTGTGATGTCTCAAGGGAAAGTAATTAATGAAAGCATTTACATAAAATCCTGTGAGTGTACACAGATAACCAATTAACATTGAACCAACACCTTCAGCTACTTTTAAAAACAGTTACATTGCTAGTCCCGTAAGTTGTTTGCTGAGATTAATAGTCAAACTAGCCGCTTTGAAAATAATGAAAGAGAATTTAATTTGAATATTCTTACTCCCAACTCATTTATGGCATTTCTTTCTGAGCAAATTCTTCACAATAGCATTATTTTCAACATATGTCCATTATAAACGTGTAAAAATTTGTCTAGCAATCTAATTCTACTTACAGTATATTTTCTCCCTCCTGTCTTTTTTTAAATAAATATTATTTGCAGTATTTTTTAATTAGAAGAAAATCCAGAACACTTAAGTCTCATCGCTGACATAGCTATATACTAGGAAATGAACTACATTAATTACAAGTCATTAAAAATCATACATGGAGGTGTACGATTATCTGCAACTTCTTTATACACTGTCATAGTCCAGAAAATAAATATTTATCAATAAAAACAGCTTTAAATACAGCCTGAAAGATTTTTTTTTTTTCAGAACCAATTTTACTCTGTGAAAGAACTTCTTGCTAGTAACTTGACAAATGAAACGGATTTGCAAAGTAAAGGTATTTGGTGCGGAAATCTGAATCTGGGAACGATCAGTGTGGATTTATAGTATAACACTTCAGGCATCTCGCCCTAATACCATTCACCCTGGTGGGCCTTCGTTTATGAGTTAAAACCAGTGAAATTTTAGATAATAGATGTGAACCAATAGAGAAGCATCACGTATTAAACCAGCCAAATAAGAGTGTGGTTTGGAGGATAACTCAGTATACGAAAGATCGTAGGTTCGATTCCTGCTTGTGGGGGAAACAATTTTATTTTTTGTGTGCATGTATTTTCGCTACTATTTGTTATTTATATATTACAGATTTATTTTTATCAACATTCACCGAAAAAATAGTTTATTTTTCTTTGAAGGATTAACAAGGTTTTTTTTTATGATAGCCGAAATAAAAACTTTAAACCATGAAAACATTTAAAACATAAATTCCTTACACACCGGGAACATTTGATAAAAATATTCTTCCACAAGCCACGAATTCTTCATCTTATCGATGTGGGGAAGCATATTTTATTTACATTGCTGAATTCTTATTTTTTGTTCTTTAATTGGCACCATTATCGACATACATCATTACCGAGAGAGAAGAGAGTGGTAGGTATGTACAAGGCGTATATTGGTGAAGAGTCGTAGAAAGATATTGGTAACAGAATTAGGAAACGTGAGTGGAAGGAAACAGATGGTAATTACCACAAACCGGCACTCTATTCCAGGAATAAAATGGGATAAAAGAAATTTCGATCGTAGCAAGGGGATCAGGAATTGGTAAATTACGAAGGTAAATGAATATTTTCCGAAAACGCTAAAAGGATTTAAAATTAATGTTCCTAGAGGGCAAAGAAGGAAAAATGTGTGTGTAGTGAAATTACAATTAAATAATTTATTATTAGTGTTATTGTTATATTATTATAAATATTGGCACCCGAAAATGTGACAATAACTGAATTTATTTTAAAGGCATATTTATTTTTAAGGTTTTCACGTGTACCTTGGTTTTAAAACGGATGTCGAAATTGTATTGTTTGTCAAAAATACTAATATAAACGCTTCGAAACTTCCCTCAGTGTCAAATATGTACATGTGTAGCTACTTTTGTAATACATTCCACATTTTGCGTGCTCCAGCGCTGTTCCAGTATAACGGAGAAAAAAAAGGGGGGGGGAATATACAAGTGTAAATCAAGTGTGATTCCCCACTTCAATATGTGGCCTGTAACTTGTCAACTAAAACGGACCGGGGCATAGAAGACGACAGTGCGAAGTTTTTATAAACATTTGGTGTGTGGTACGTTTTTTTCTCTGTATCTTGGTACAAATGTATCAGTTAAGAAAAGAAGCTGGAAATATGAAATGCATTAACATAGGATGTCATATACCTGTTGGTAACACTGGAAATTTTGGTATGCTAAGTAACTCGTCTGTAATCAATAGAATAATTATTTTTCCAGGATTGATATGTGTTGTACCATATCATTAAGAATTTTTGCACATGAGATTACAGTGAATAAATCTAAATTAAATCCAATTTAATTAATTAGAAACCTAGTAAGAGGTATTTTAGTTTTATATTGTAAATGAAGATGTTTTCGAATGACGAAAAGTTTTAGGCATTAAATGTCGGATACTTGACGGGGGACATAGCTCTGACGAAACACGAGCCGAACATTCATCGAGGGAATTCATTTGGGCAGTGAATCAGCCACCAAAATGCAGCAGCTGTCGACGCGGCTGTTTCTCTCTGACAGACGCATATATTTAGAAGTCTACGGCTTTAATTATTCACCAAATGAAAAACGTTGTCGCCCGCGTCACGCTTTTGGCCAATACCTATCAAAAAACAGCTTCGTTAATTGCATTTGCTGCTGCCATTTTTTGTTTTGTCCAGACTTCAATAAATTACGCTCGTAATTCCAGTTTCAGATCTGTGCCTGTTATAACTTTCGCCGTGGCGATAATTCTTTAGCGCCTTCCGCTGTAAATTATATCTCTGGCTTATTGTGCTGGAAAATTTCGTTGGAAAACACACATACATAAAATCTGCCTTCACTTCCTCATAGATACTATCCAACCCCGACTCTCTCTGCTTTGAATAAGATCGTGCCTGGGTATCTGTAACGCGCCTCAGCAGCGCGTTGCGTTCGAGTTGTGTGGTCTCTGACTTGATTCCAAGCTTCGGCCGTGTCTCTTCTGTTTTTGTTGTTTTTGGCTATTGTCTTTTGTTTTTGTGTGCGTTGTTTTTCAAACTGATTATTTTTCTTATTTCAGAGATCTCTGTTGAGAGCACCACTCTCATAACCATAGCACCGCAATTTGATGATGGATTCTTATGTTGCTTGACAACATAAATCGAAAGTGATGAATAACATTTTTATTATCTCGCTTAGTTGTTGAGATATCGACTGTCAAAAAATTGTTATACGGACAGCTTGTTGTGCTTTTGCCGACGTTTTTTCTTCTTGTTCAGTTTGCACTTAACTAACCACAATTGGTAGTAAGTTTAGTGTAACTTCAATTTTTTAAAATTATTTATTAGTTTAGGCCAACTAGGACCACGTTAATCCTTTGTGAATTTGGCAGCGAGGTTCATCTTTTTTTGTTTTTTGTTTTTTGTTTTTTTGTTTTTTGATCCCAGCCTTATCTCAACCTGTCTACCTCAGTTTTAAGACAGTATATACAGAGAACTAAGCGAGATATCGAAAAAAATTATTCTTCACTTTCGATTTGTCTCTTCGAGTTATACAGGGCGTTCGCCGGGAAACGCAACCCACTGTTAGCGCTACAAGGAAGAAACTGCTCCCGGCGAGCAAGCGGTCAGCTTCCGGCATTGTTCGACCGTCGGCCGCGGACTATTTCATAATAATTACGCTTCATAAACTTCATAAACTTGTATGTGCTAAGCATTTAAATGTGACGTAATTCATTAGCTTACCTTATAAAAGATGCTGGAAGTTGTAACGTGTACTCACGATATTCGTGTTTGTATAGTTAAAAGTTTGTTGAAGCAATTGAGCAGCTACACTTCCTAACACGATTTTTTCTTAAGCTTTCTTCCACCACTAATTACTCTTTTAATTAAAGGTTCGTTTTGCCGTGCGGTCGCCAGTCTTTCGGCTATGCTAATTGGTTAATTAAAGTCACAGAAGAAGAACACATATGCGTACTAGTTTTCGTAGATTTATTCCTCTGAGACTACACAGTCAACAAGCATGCCACCAGACAATAATACTAATGTTTCTTCGTCACCGAAGATAGCAGATTCAAGTACAGTCAAAAGGATAAATAAGCAGTGAGCACAATTCTCGAAACTAATTAACAAACAATCGCCATAGTCCGATTCTGCAGTAGTTTACTAAACACAGTCTATATTGAATCAGGTCACTCGGAAGAACCTTCATAGTCCAACATATACTTTAGCACACATCCCACAGTGTTCTTTAGTACGGAACACACGCCAAGCGGCCGTACGATGTATTCACGGGATAAACACACTGCCGTAAACCTTCCGCTCCCGCCGGCTGTTCCGTACGTTACCACTGACTCCCTACTCACCGCGCTCGGCGCTTGCCCACCGCCAAAGACCTTACATACCTCTCAGATTACACTATCCACTCCAAATATAACCGTAACGTTCATGGTTACGTTACACCCCCACCGTTACAATGTGGCAAAAGTCGGCATTGACAAAGCACCGACTTTTGTCATCACAAACCACACTTGTTCACATATACATAGAAACATTTACAAAAAAAATACAAGATTAAATGTTTACCAAACATAAAGGGAAGTCTGGGTGGCTGCTTGCTTATCCTTAAACTAACACAATTACATACATATTAAGAATAACACACACAGTCTGAAACAGCATGAAACAAATCATCAAACCTTTCAATGTCCATATGTCCTTGCTTAGATCCATGACATATAACCAAGAAATTACAAATTGAGTTACAATATATTTTGACAACAATTTTTCCTCTCTTTTTTTTTCTGATGTATGACACATGCACTGAATCGTGCCTTGTTTACTTCGCCAGTGCACTGACAGTGTGCCCTGCTCAGGCAGGTGCCTCATTCACTGACTGTTGTACACCAACACTGATCACTCCACACGCGGAAAGACGCAAACTGACATTGCGCTGCGCCCCACTTAAATCATCTTAACACTTTAATGAAAGGGGAAACCGCACTTCTAAGTACATTGTCCAGCCTCGGGGCCAAAATTACTGGGAAACACAAACCAGCAAGAATGCCTTCCGCAACTGTGTATTAATACTACGTGGGTCACCAATCTGTACCCAACTACCAAAGGTCCTTTCCCCACTAACTTATTGACACAGCCTCTTACACATTCTAATTGCGACTGCGATTGATTGTTACAAGAAACTACTGAAAACTTACTTAAATCATGGCAACACTTAAAGCTTGGAGGTGCGGTAGATGCGACAGTGCTGTGAGATGGGCCCCTCTATCCGGTGCCTGCACCAAAACAAACCGTGTGCGGGTCGCTAATCTGCGCACAACCTCAAAAGACATTTGATACAACAACTGTACAATACCATAGAAGAAATAATTGTGATGATCAAACAACCTGAAAACCTAAACCTACCATAACGCTAAGGCATTTATGCATGGATGTTTCCATCATGCGTAGTGAGGCAACTGAAGACTGTACCTCACCCTCTCTACCTAAAGTACCTACTTCTTTTTCTTTACAATATTCCTTCCTTCACCAAACAGCATTAAACCCCTCTTCTTCTTACGCTTCTTCCAACTCTCTTCTCTTCCTCCTCCTTTCTTCTTATTTACATTCTTTGCTTCATCATATAACCGTAACTTCTTCCTGTGCCTCTTCCAACTTCCTTCTCTCAGCAAATACCTTTCTTCTGGCTTCACATAGTATCCTCTATTCTGCCTAGTCTCTTTCTTCCCATTAATTACCTTCTGTTTTGTGTCTTTACATAATGGATAGTTCTCATTTACCACCATACAATGTTTCACTTCGAGATTCCCTTCCGGCAAAGTTTCAGGCTTCACTGTTTCTATCTCCTGAAGTGTTTCTTTCACCTCAAGGACTGCTTCTCGCTGTCTTACATCTTCTTCTTCTGACCTTATTTCTTCTTTTACTACAGTATCTTTCTTAACAATTTTGTCGTCAGTCACACAAGCATTCTCCTGCTCATCTGGCTCACAAACATCATTTTTATTCACAGTTTCTCTTCCATTTGATCTATAAGTTAGTTCTGAAATTATCTTTGCCTTTTCTTGTCCGAACCACCTTATCTCCTTCCAACTTGACCACTCTTCTGACGAGTCATCACTCTCCTCCTCATGAATGCGCACTTTAGCGATGAACAGTTTAGCACAATCTCCGACATTCGTCCAGATCACTCTTTCCTCTCCTTGATCGTTTGTAATTGGTTCATTAGAAATCTTATCTTCATCTCCCCCCTTCGTATTGTCTTCTGGTTCTTCTTTTGATAGCCTCGTATCGTCTCCTGTCCCCGCCGAGGCTGAAGCAGTGACAGGCACTAGTTTACCTGTGGTGCACTCTCCACCACGGCCACCTGCACCTGATTTACTGACTCTCCTCGGGGCCAATCGTCTCCAGTTGGTCCATTATATTCACCTCTAAATCCTCCTCCCCCTGTTCCACGACCACGTCCAAATCCTCCTCTTTGCCCGCGGTTATTGTAGCCGCCTCGATTCCTGTTATCAAAAAGATTGTAGCTCTCCTGCTGCTGATGTGAACTACTTCTATCGCCTTCCGATTGCGATTTCTCCGCGTAATGTGTGGGTGCCCTCACCCCATATTCTTTTGCTCTTATACTTTTCTCTTGTTCGTCCAGCCGACCCAACATCTTTACCGCCTCGTCAATGGTACATATATTGTGACTGACAAATACAAGCTGTGTCGACTCGGGCAAACGCGCACTAATCATCCGCACATATTCCCCTTCACTAAATGGTGAACTTAAATGTTTACAAGAATTAACACACTTCAAGAAAAAATTTTGCTGAGTGCCCCCACCCGGCGAGTATGGTTTTCCCATCATTAAATTCCGCCGAACAGCAATTTGCCTGTCGATGGACCAGAAATGTTCCAAAAAAGCTGACTTAAACTCCTCAAACGTCTCGCAATTATCTGCAAACCGCTCTCCCCACATTCGGGCATTCCCCTTGATATGTTTACTGAACATTTCTATCTTCTTTCTTTCTACGGCCCTACAGAACGGCCCAAAATTTTCAAACTTCTTCACAAAATCAACTGGGTGTATCCCCCCATTATCACAAAAATCCTCCCAGTCCACTTTCTCTTCTACCATGCACGCAGTGAGCGCATTCACATTTGGCAACATTTGACATTTGACAACCTCTTCTCGCACAACTTGTGGAACTCGTAACTTTAGACTTTTTTCAATTTGCTTCTCTTGTAACTGTAACTTTTCATTCACCCACACTGCAGTGGAAGCCTTAACCTTTTCCACCTGACACGACAATTTCTCTACGCCAACTGTTAAATGGTCAACTTCTTCTTTTACTACCGTGTATTTTTCGGTAAGGGTTTCTCCTAAAGTCTCCACCTTCGACAATCTTTCATCATGGTTATCTTCTATAAGCTCGACTGTTTTCTTTAGGGATTCCATATTTTGGTGCAAAACACTAGTTACTTGTTCGCAGTCCGAACGATACTGAGTCAATTTACACGATATTTCAGCAGTTTGTTGTGTACAAAGTTCCCTATATTGGGTCAACTCTTCCCTAAACTGCCCTAGTCGCGATTCAAAAGCATCCCGAAGACATTCGATACTCTCCTTATTTTCATTTAATTTAGATTCAAGCAAAATACTATTTTCATTTAGTTTGGATTCAAGTGAAATACTATTTTCATTTAATTTGGATTCAAGTGAAATACTTAATTCAGATTTAAGGGAAATATTATCTTCCTTCAATTCTGATTTAAGTGAAGTTAATTTAGATTCAAGCGAATTCTTGTTTTCATTGAATTTAGCTTCAAGAAGGGACTGAATTGACCTGACAAATTGTCCCTGGAAAGCACAAAACATTTCCGACATGGACGCCTCATTACTTTCCCTAACCACTTCTCTTGACTTGTCAACTTCTGATTCACTAGCAAAACTCGTCATCGACTGTAAATGATTAGACACAGTAAGGGAGGACTGATTAATGTCTACACTGGGTGCGTCACCAAGGGACTCACCTCCCCGCACCATCTCTCCATTCACACCACCCTCTACCTCAGATGCCATATTACGAAATTATTTCACACAATAAATTCAATCTTCCGTTGTAGAAAAGACAAGAAGTAACCAACGCCGTCAATCCAGCAAACAGAATACACCAGTATACATTAGCACAAAAAAAAGGTAAAATTCTGTTTCCAAATCTCTTAACTACCAAACAAGATATACCCCATGTCATAAAATACACTTTCAATTGAATACATACACTACTATCAATGACCAAAAAAATTACGGAAACTCTACAGAAATCTCTATCTATGAAATCAAACTCTTGAAGCAAACCCGTTCAACTACAGCTGGCGTATATCTGGTTTGTTATTACTTCCACATTAAATATCCTTTTTTTTCCGATTCCAATTAACAGCAAAATAAAATAATTTTTTTTTTTCCTTGAAAAATAATTTGCTAAGCAAATCTACCACAGTTCTCCGGCATTTCAACTTTAATAAGTTAACGAAAGAAAAGGTAAAAAAAAACCTCTGTTACTCAATATGCAAAAATAATAATAATTAATTTTTTCTTAAAAAAAATCGCGAATTATTCGTGCCGGTTTGTGCTTTTACAAAGAAAGAAAAATAAATCTTGCACTTCTTTGGAAAATCAACAAAAAAATCTACAAATTAATTCGTTAACAGAAACTGACATAACTTGCCCCAAATCAGAATAACATTAAGCTTGCATGCATAAAATTTGCAATCCGCATAGTCAGTAGCTCATTTGAAGATTCATTAATGCAAAAGAAATAATTACTACCGCGGAAATGTGATTCCAATCGAAACGGTATATTTTTATTTTTTATTTTAATGTCAGTTTGTGTCATTCTTTAATTAAAAAAATTGTTCGCACTTCCCTTTCGAAGAATCTCAGTTGCTGACCGCGCTGCCGTCGACCGCTATGACGCCGCGCCGCTTCTGCGTGCCCGCGTTGTTCCGCTGTCGCGTATCTCCGCTGTACCGCGTTGCCCCGGTGTCGAGTTGTTGCTCTGATGAGGCTTCCCGTCAGACTGCGTTGTTCGGTTCCGATCGTGAAAGCTCGGGTCCTCTCGTTTATTACATTGTTGTGCACTCGCCGCCTCGAAGTAGCCGTACCATCGCCGATTGTTGTCTTCCCGCTCTACTCACTGCTTATTATTTCCAGCACTTTTTTTTTTTTTTTTTTTTTTTTTTTTTTTTTTTTTTTTTATTAATCACTGTCCGTCCTTAACAATTTTAACTGCAACTTGTCCTGTCACGTTGAGCCATGTAACGTGTACTCACGATATTCGTGTTTGTATAGTTAAAAGTTTGTTGAAGCAATTGAGCAGCTACACTTCCTAACACGATTTTTTCTTAAGCTTTCTTCCACCACTAATTACTCTTTTAATTAAAGGTTCGTTTTGCCGTGCGGTCGCCAGTCTTTCGGCTATGCTAATTGGTTAATTAAAGTCACAGAAGAAGAACACATATGCGTACTAGTTTTCGTAGATTTATTCCTCTGAGACTACACAGTCAACAAGCATGCCACCAGACAATAATACTAATGTTTCTTCGTCACCGAAGATAGCAGATTCAAGTACAGTCAAAAGGATAAATAAGCAGTGAGCACAATTCTCGAAACTAATTAACAAACAATCGCCATAGTCCGATTCTGCAGTAGTTTACTAAACACAGTCTATATTGAATCAGGTCACTCGGAAGAATCTTCATAGTCCAACATATACTTTAGCACACATCCCACAGTGTTCTTTAGTACGGAACACACGCCAAGCGGCCGTACGATGTATTCACGGGATAAACACACTGCCGTAAACCTTCCGCTCCCGCCGGCTGTTCCGTACGTTACCCCTGACAATCACTGACTCCCTACTCACCGCGCTCGGCGCTTGCCCACCGCCAAAGACCTTACATACCTCTCAGATTACACTATCCACTCCAAATATAACTGTAACGTTCATGGTTACGTTACAAAGTGTTGACCCTCTTGTGTAATGCACATTTCACATCTTCTGAACATATTTCGAGACACACGCTGCCCTAACTGACTTAATGATTTTTTGGGTGACTGTTCTAGTCGAAAAGCGATATCGTCAATTTTCTCCTCTGTGAGAATACAGTTGACCGACAGTCTCTTTTTGTTAAAAAATGAACCCGTTTCTCTTACTTTTTTAACCAGAGGCAGAATTGTTGATTTGGCTGGCAGTAAAGCGCCAGGAAATTCGCGACGAAATTTACTGCGACACTTTTTAAACGACTTCTTCTTCACATATGAATCGTAGAGAAATATTCTTTGTTGCAAACTGTAACGTACCATAATTTTACTCACACTCAAACACGGTACAGATTAGTAAGAGTATGAAGCCCCAAACCAGCCAAACCGCAAAGAAACGTTTATTCACAACACTGATTAATACGAGACTGAAGTCACAAACTAGCTACAGTGCAAAGAAACCGTTCTTAATAATGTAAGGGTCCAAATTATATTGCGTCACTGCACTGTTGGGGCAGCGGAGGTGTTAAACAGTGCGGTGATTCACGGTGCCGTGTGGCGGCAGTTGCTGGCACCGCTGCCCGAGCAAGTTGCCGACGGCAACAGACTGGGAGGGTAGCGTTTTACGGCGAACGCCCTGTATAAGAATCCATCACCAAAATGCTTCGTCACGTTCATCGTAGAATTCCCTTGCTTAGGAAATACCAGGTCGACCGCATCTTCAGGGCACCAAGAAGGAATTCTGTTTTGTCCTGTAATTTGGTGCACAAGTTTCTTAGTAACGCTACATGAAACATTCTGACATACCTAGGATGCACTGATGTATGGCAGACATGTTGCACCAGAGACTATGTGTTGTATAGTCTGAGACCTTATTGCCGAACTAAATATGGCTGGACAATCAGTGCAAAGTTAATTATAAACTCATGTGGGTAGCAGTGTCAACCCTAGGTCATTAGTGGGAAATTAAGCAGAACGTTGTATGAGCATTAGGTAATTACGGCGTAATACGGTTTGTTTGTGTAAGTTGGCATTTGTATTTGAGATGAAGCGCTTGTGTTGAAACTGCTTTTAATATGTCAGGTTTGACAATATTATATAATTCAATACAAACAGTATTTAATAATGTTTCGTGTATTTTGCCAGAACGGAGTCTACGGGTTCCTAGTGAGACGTTTTCTGGGGTGTATTCCTTCTGGAAGGTCACGCAACCTGAAAGGGTTGACTGCGATTTGGTGGCCTCAACCCGACTGACAGTGAAGTTAGAGATTGTTTTGAAAGGCGAATCCCTGCAAATTTATCTTATAGATAGACCACTGTTACTTACAAAATACTGCTTGTTTGAAGTATCCGAGAAGGCAAAAAGACTTGCAGGAAAACATGGCGTGTTTGAATTGATAAACAGCGTCCCCACAAATTGCAGAAATGTTATTCGAACCCAGGTAGTGTAAGAAGGCGTGGTTTTCGATAGCGAAAGAGCGGCGTGGTTTTTTAAAAGAACTATGTTGGCCAGTAAGAAAACAAAAGGTTTGATATTTACAAGCTAATCTGTATCTTATATAAAGGAGAAAGTTTGGATGTATGTTTTCATGTACTATCTGCCTGAATCACGTCTTAATTTCTCAACAGATTTAAATGAAATTTGGCATGATGTTAGTAAATTGTGTGCGTAGCGACATAGGATAGTTTTTATCCTGCAAAAACGAATAGTTCCTTTAGAAATTATCAAAGCTTTGAAAAAATTGTAAAATGATATGAGAATACCAGATCCAAAGTCGTTTCACCAAAAGCGCCAAAATGGTTGCGCGCGAAATGTGTTAGTATTTGCACGTTAATCAGAAATATGTAATAATTTCGAATCCATCTCCCCTCAATTCAATTTATTTCCTGTATGTCTTTCTTTTTTCTTTCTTTTTTTTTGCTACTATGCACTCTCTGTAATTACAAATTATTTTTACCAGAATTTTTACATTTTGTTCAAAATTTTTGTAGAAATCAGTACAAATAGTAGCTTATGATTAACAAAACAGTGCTTTTGCTTACTGTTCAATATTTTCACTTTTAGTGAATCGCGGAGTAATAGTAATATTCTTCAAATAACTATTAAATCCTTAACTTAAAACGAATCCATATAATTGTCTAAGGTAGAAACTTTTCGTTTCAAGAAACAATGTTGGGAGCAGTTTACATCGCGAAATATGTCTTCACCACATCGACCTTATGAAAGGAGCGTATTTATTACTAATAATAACTAAATTCCTCCTGCCTTATGCTGTAACAAGAACATTCCGTTCCACACCATTTCTATCTAACCACCATCTACGCTAATATTGCTCCTGCAAAATTAAACAATACAGATACACCTTTATACATTAACATTATGATTTTTTTTTTTTTTTTTAAAAATAAGGTAAAGTACAAATTTATATTTCCTGCTTGCGAACTATTATTTGTGTATCAGTTTTAATGCTTTTAAACTAAACACACACATTTCGAGTAGTAGCAACATTTTCTGTATCAGGATTCCTAATTAGAGTAGCATAAATTATCACAATTAATTTAATTATACACTTTCAGTATGAACTGCAACCAACTAAAGCACGCGCAATAACACAGTTCCTGTACCGCGATATAAAACTTGGATCGCAATATTAACGTAAAGTGTGTTAAGAGTTGTAATGAATTCTGGAATTTCCGACGAGCATTTTAGAATACATTCTAAAAGTATGTTACTTTAATAACTCTCATTATGTGATTTCTACAGGTATTCAGTATTTACTTCTCTTTCACGAGTACCATGTTGCAAGGGTCATTATTCAGCTGGTTTTTAGCGTTGTTTTTTTTAAAAAAAATCAAATCTGAAATTGTGGGTCAAGTTTATATCGCCATTCAAGGCGTCACTAGCATGCAATATAATGAATCTGTTAATGAGCGAGTGATAGTACTTTTATTTTCTAACGACAATATTAACGAAGTTGAAATGCTTGGTTCATATGCAGTCTGGACCAGAATGACAACTGAAACTTAATTGGTAATTGAAGCTGCTTTCAAGAGCGCCAATTCAGAGATTTTATGTATCGCGAAGTACCGAAATTGTCTTAAAAGATTTATAATAATACGAGTTCCGAGGTTCCGGAGCAGGAAATATAAATTTAATATATAAATATAAAATCAGAATAGCACTAGCAAAAAGAGAAATCTTTTACTTTCAAATATTGATCTAGGAATTAGAAAAAACTTTTTAAAACTCTATGTGTGGAGCACAGCACTTTTACGGTAGCGAAACATGGACTTTAGGAATACCAGTAAGAAAGAAAATTGAAGCGTTTGAAATGTGGTGCTACAGAAGAATGCTGAAAATTAAGTGGACAGACAAAGTAAGAAATGAACGAGTTTTGAAAATGATGGGTGAGGAAAGAAGCTTGTGAAAGAAGCTTACAGAAAGAAGAGACAGGCTGGTAGGTCATATTTTGAGTTTTGAGACATGCTGGATTGGTTGATTTGCTGGTGGAGGGAACAGTCGAAGGTAAGAACTGTAGAGGAAGACAACGATTAGAATATATGAAGCAGATAATTGAGGACGTGGGTTGTAAGGGATATGTAGAGATGAAGAGGTTAGCACAGGATAGGAAGGAATGGAGGATTGCATCAAGCCAGTCGAAAGACTGATGACAGCAAAAAAAAGAAATCGTAGTGTTGGTAGGTTCACAATGAGATGTCTTCAGCTGTGGACTTGAAATAGTATATTTCAGGTATCACACAGTAATTTAGTTCGTAATATATGTGTCATAATATATGTGATAAATCAAAATTTGAAAAAAGTGCTTATTTTCAAGAAGCTGTGCTAACGAAGGTTGTGGTTAGGTTAAAATGCACCCTGGACCAAATGGACTATTAATATTCCATGGTGCATAGTGGATTTGCAGTAGTGATGTAACAGATATCCGCATCCTCAAGTACGGAACTTTCGCGTGAAATCCTACCTCCACATCCGCAATTTTAATGTGGATGTATAGCGGATGTTTTGTTTATATTGCAATATATATTATTCTTTTCTCTTTATACGAGATTCTGCCCATCGTCGATTAGCTAACAACAACCTGTTTGTTTTGTTCTTACGATCTTACAATAATAGTAACAATGAATTGTACGGTGTTATATCCTAACCGACGAATTTAAAAGTTTGAACTTGCATGTGAATTAAAGCGGCCTAATCACGGTCCAACTTATAGAACATCCGCGTAGAACTACCGTAGGATGTGCTCACCCATACACGCTACTTGAATGGGTCCAAAAATGTTCCAAGCAATCTTTTTCATTCGTAATTTCTCTACGCACACCAGTGTCCTTATCGCGCACTCGCAGGATGTTTTCTCCAATAATGATCCAATGCCATAGTTTGTTGGTTGGCAAGGACCCGTGTTGGTTGCCTGGGAATCAAAAACATCCTACACGTCCTACGTGTAGTCCTGTAACACCTGTCACGGCCCATCAAGAGTCCTTTATCGTAAAATCGGATTATCGTAGGTCCTACAAGTTGGACCACCATAGCGGTGGAATGGCGGGTGATGGGCACGGAGATGTGTGGTGGCGTGGCCTTGTGTTTGACGCTTGAATTAGTTGAGCTCAGAACGCCGCTAAGTTCATATGACAAATATTGTTTTTACGCGTGTGTTGTTGTGTAAATAATTTAAATTACTTGTGAAATCATCCCACGTTTTTTGTTGATGACAGAACACAGAAGACAAAATTAGACTATGAAAATGTAGAATTTGCCATAAAAATATACTTTTTTATTTTAAATTTATTTTTGATATAATTTTAAAATCTAAATAATTATAAATTTATTTTCCAGCTCCACTTAATAACATCCGCATCAGCGGTTGTCAAGGACTGATATCCGCATCCGCAAAGATGATCTCCGTTACAACCCTAATTTGGAGTGAGGAAGGTGGCTGCCATGCTGAATTCTCACTATAATGACGTCAGAATCGGCAAAAGACGTCTATTGCCGTCATCTGAGCAATGTGTGTAACCGTACCTTTCGGCGCGCGTTGCACCCTTCTTACCTATCTCCCGGCTTCGGGGAACATTTTTTTTTTAAGAGAAAATGTTTTCTGGGCGTACTTCGAACTGTAATCAAAACTCTTACAGTGCTGTAACACAGTTTCAAGCGGATGAAGTCGCAGGTAACTGCTATTTGTTTATAATTTTACTATTTTCCATGATGAAATAACCAATAAAAAGACGATAAAAAACATTTATGCTGGGGACAATTGACCATTAAATTTTAATTATTCACTTTGTGTGATGTGATGGGATGTCTTCAGTGGCGTAGGTATCGGAGGGCTAGGCCGTGCCGGGCACCGGGACCCCCAAGCGCAGCTCAGGGGGCCCAAGTTCAGTTCAGGGAGACCCCCTAAAGCTCAGGGTGCCCCTGCCAGCAAAACTCAAAAGACCTAGTATACTAGAGCCCATCTGGCGTGAGGTCCTAAAATATTTTTTAATATGTTTTAATATCGTGTTTAAAGAGTCACAATTTATCATTTATCGAACATTTACTGTAGCATACATAAAGCAGGCATCAAAATTAACAGACAAAATATACTTATTAATACGCAAATGAAATACGTTAACAGATTAGTATTCTGTCTCCAACATTACACAGATATCCGCGTCTAGTATTTCGTAAAATGTCCCATAGTTATCATAACAAACTATTAACCGTCGGGCGCCACTCAGCTAAGCTCAGATTTATTTTTATTATAATAACAAATATGGGCCATCGAGGAAAGAAACTGTTATCTATAGATCTTCCTGTCAGGACGCTTCGCGTTGCATCGAAAACTTGTAATTCATATATTACCGTCAGGAAACTGACCGCTGCTTGTATGGCGTTCACACTCACCACTCCCTCACCATGCCACGCCACTGCGTCGACATATCACCTCGGTGCACTATTCAGTTTCAGCGCGTCACGCTGAAAGAGCCAAGCGGAAAACACCCCAGGCTTTCTATGATAGTGGTCAACACACTCTCCGCGGTAACATGTACTGCCCTCAGTACTTATAACGATTGGGTCCCGCGTCAGACGAGAACTTTCTGCTTCCGCCGCCTCCAGACGTCTCTCCCGGTCGACCACTGCTGGCATCCCGCATTCGTTTTTCTTCCAGTCCATCTGCCAAAACCAGAAAACAGAGGAAAAATCTAATTGGCTACATGTATTCGGTATCATCATTTTATTTATATATTCAAATTGTCGTTTAGTTTATTTACGCCAATCTTCGTTTTAAGGGCCAGACTTGCTGTCTGTCACCCCTCCACAAACAGTTCTCCCACACCTCCACGATTTTTTTTCCCTTTGAGACACATTGCCTTTCTATAGTTGCTAGCCCTGCTCAGAATAATTGGCGACCAGGGCATGCCTCCCTTCCCTCCACCTTCTCCACCCTTGTTGATCTCTTAACGCAGACGAGTCAGATGAATGGAAACGTAAGGGTACGGTTACACTGCAACAGACTTCGGCCGATTGTTCACTCTGCCGAATACGGCCGATATCGGCGAACTAAACAAAAGTATGCAACAATATGGGTTCCGGCTACACTACGACCGACCTACTTCGCCGAACTCCACCGGATTCTGCCGACTTCCGTAGCAGAGCAAATAATTTTGTTTCATTCGGCCGAACGCCCTTGTCTCGCGTCATGTGTGCATTCGTGTTCAGCCCAATCGCCGTATCGAAATGAAAGAGTAAAAATGTATTCTCACTTATAAACGCATATTATGACTTGTTTTTATATTTCAGTAAATTACATGAATTATCTGCTAAAACATATTCGTTTTTTCGTATCACATATAAATTTTCGATTTCAGATAATAATAATTTCTTAAACTTTTTACCAAATATACTAAAACAGAAACAAAATTGTTTACATTCATTACAAAACTAGACAAACACCGTGTATTTTGTGGTCGTGTTCCGTTTGTCTCTATCACCCACAGTTCTTAAGAGATAAGACATTAACCAATTATAGATGTTTAACATAGATCACGGCAAACAACTCACAGACAGAAGTTTCAGAATAGCACTTATTACTTCATGTAGTACTAATGAACACATGCTATATAGAACAATCTAGTAGAAGGTATAATACATATATAAAACACATACATTTAAAATAAACATCCATATTTACAGTGAGTTCGGTTTGAATTTATTGGCTGTAAACTTTCGTTTGTGCTGAGCATTAGGCATCTCGTGCTGAAGCGTCCAGCAGTAATCAGCCAACATTGCTGCACTCCATCGGCCCTGATAGCGTGACTCCATCACCGAGATGTCATGATGAAATAGTTCTCCATATTCGTCGTTGAAAGAACCTAGGTTCTCCGGAAAGAAATCGAGATGTGAGTAGAGGAGATGAATTTTCAGGGACATGTTGCAACCCAGCAGGCTGTACGCGCTAATGCACTTCTGCACAACATTCACATAGTCAGATTCATAATTTACAGGAAATTGGCTACAACTAATTTGAATGCCATCCATGCATCGCTTTCAGTATCACCCAGTAAGTCTTCGAAGTGGCTGTTAGCAATGATCTTTCTTATTTGTGGACCTATGAACACACCTTCTTTCTCTTTTGCATAACTCAACTCCGGAAACTTGTTGCACAGGTACCGAAAAGCATCTGAGTTGTTATCTAGTGTCTTCACGAAGTTCTTCATGAGCCCCAGCTTTATATGAAGCGGAGGAATGACAGCTTGTCACGCTCAGCCGAGTAAGTTGCATGCACATATCAAACAGATGTACTGCGGTGCCCACAACTTACCACTATCCAACTTCGAATCAAACTATGGTTCAGAAACGGTGTAAAAGCCTTCCGAAGGTATATGTCTGTCAGATAACCGCACACATATCAAAACAAATCTTATGAATTCATGTAGCCTCTTGACGCCATATTTTTTCAGAAAATAAAAATATACAAACAAAATAATAGTAATTCAATCTCTAAATTATTTCAGTGTATTATGTTAAGTGTAACTGTATTCAAAATGGACTAAAACAAAAATTGAGTTGCATTACAAATAACGAAAACAGACGAAATCATATTCGATGAAAGGTGTTCTATATAAATATGTTTTTTTTACATATCTTCGAAATCTTTGCACAACTTCCAATTCATGTATTTGATACCCAAAATCTGGCTCTCAAACTACACCACCATGTTCGAGCAACGGTCTGCTAATGTTTTGTAATCCAAATCCCTATCTTCTTTGGTATATTCTCTCATCACCCTCTTCAGGAAATGAAGGATTCTGTAACCCTTTCCTACTACCTGCTAAGTGTGTTCTGCCTAGTTGAGTTTATTATCAAACTTTATGCCAAGTTATTTACACTTCAATCTTTCAACAAGCAATTTTGTCCCATCTTATAATCATAAAGAACCTTTAGCTACTTATCTGTCTACCTAATATGTTTGCAGTCTTTTACGATATAATAGCTTGCAAGAAAAGTTAGTTAAACCACAAATATGAGAGTACAGTTACATAAAGACACAGCATCATGTAACTGAACTTCTTAAAACAGATTAAGATTGGATTGCGATAGATGCCAACGGAATGACTACATCAAGTCGAGAACTCTGTAATCTTGTCGGAAATACTTTCTAAAGAATTCAAATATTTTTTCAAGAAATATAAATTTTATAGATATTTTTTTTAGCAAGTGTACTTGCTGTAATAATGCAGTTATATATTTGAATTTGTAATTTAAATGTTGCTGTAGAGTAATCGTAAATATCGCTATCTCAAAAAGTATCATTAAAGTGTAAGTATGCAGGGTATAAATTTAAAGTACCTATCATAGTATACTTGTCAAGATTACCTACCATTTTTATTACCCATTTCTTCTGCAACATTCCCCCCACGGTTTCCGCTGAATATCACGTGAGTGGTACCGCTTGTCTCTCATATATCACAACGTATTTTCTCATTTACGGCACTGATTAATATCTTACTACCCAAAACAAAAAGGTGGTATACATGAAAAGGAACGTTGAGCGTAGAATACGTAACGGCTACTACAAGCGATTAATCGAATTCCGGTAGGATCAATCGCTCGTCGCCTGCCGTCGGTTACAATCGGTCTCTCAAGATCGCTTGCAGTAACGCTCCGTGTGTTGGGATCAGTCGCATCAATACGCGCGACTACGCGAGACCTGTTAGTCGCTCAAATATGCTTGCAGTGGACGACCGGCCTATAAACAACGGGAAGTTCCTCCCACAAATTAATATTCATCAATACTGCTCAGAAACTAATGAGATCGATGGGATTTTAATATACGAGTATACTCTAATATTTCAAAGGTCTTTGACCCTGCGAAGTACTGTGTTCATCACCAGTGCGCATTTAGCCATACCAAGACGAGTGTCCGTCGCAAATAGAGGAATATGTCTTTAGAGATTTGATCTTCGGCTGCTCGCTTGACCAACAATTTGAGATGGTGTGTTTTTAGTTGGAAATACAACTAATGTTTTTTAGTATTGAATGAAGACTTTTTTCCAACACGGCACAGTAGTCTCACCTGGCTACTTTTATTACCCGAGAATTATCAAAAAGATATATAGTTGTTGCTTTTATTACAAGTAGATTTACGCGGAGGGTTTCAGATTTTCCACGATGTCGCAGAGGAAAGCTAGTCGTATAAAGGTAATGGACTAGCTGAATACAGCAGAGAGCTGATTACCTTGACAACGAAATAATATTCAGGAGAATAATGGGGTAACATTTAACTGGGTGCCGTCATTGCGACAGTAAAAGAGGAAAACTGAACTTTATTAGTCGGAACTCGAATGCTATCGGCGATTACTTTTTACAGTTGTTGACAAAATGATATTTCCATTTTCAATCATTAATTAATTTGACATTTCCACTTCTATTTATAACGGTCACTGCAAAATTTTTCCCTCACCACTTGTCTACAATCAACTCCCTTCGCATCTACGTCTTTCCTTGCCTGGTCCAGCCATCTTCCCTTCCATCATTTCAAACACGCTACCTTCAGCACTCTCCCATCCTCCATTCTCATGACATGTTCCAGCCACGGCAATCTGTTCTTCGTTAACGTGTCTTATAATGCTTGATATCTCCCTGGTGTTTTCGCTTCTGATTCTATCCTTTGTTGTGGCATTCTGTATCCCTCTCAGACACGTTAATTCTGCCACCAGCAATCTGCTTATTCCTCTCTTTGTGCAAGTCAAGGTTCATAGACATTGGTCAATATTGGTTGGTAGTATACTTTATAGAGCAAGATTTTGTCTTTCATCCCTGTGTTTCACCTCCAGATTATATCCTTGATCACATGATAAAATTGTCCCCTCTTCCTTATACTCCTTCAGCTTTATGCTTGTGGTTTCTTTGATTCCCCAGTAAACAAACCATTCTTTCCATTCCAGTTTCTTGCCGCCGAATGAAACCTCTTTGATGGTCCAGTTTTTGGTGATATCTTCATTATTTTTTTTTTCTACACTCATCTCCAGATAACTGATTTCAAAAAGTATAAAATATAAAACTTCATACTTCCTTCGGATTCCTGTTATTTACTTTATTGAATAATATTTGTTAAATCTTCAGTGAAATACGGTGTTCATACGTATTGCACGTAAAACAGCGAATATTATACAGTATGTATACGGGTATTAAAAAGCAGTTCTACATGGAAACCTGCGGTGAACACTGAAACGTAATGTGAAAGGACATCGATTTGCGAACTGTTCGGAGATACACTCACGGGCCGTAAGTTTATGCCACAGAGGATTTTTCGACGTAGGAATTCGATAAAGCGCTAAAGTTGCTCCCGCGTTCAAGTGCCTTTCTTAACGAAACGGCGGAGAACTTCGTGAATTGAAGAGCGAGAACACGTTTTCTCGGGCTACGAAATTCTGTCCCCAACGACTTCACTGCAATAAAATGAAGAACGTACTTTATTTCTGAAACTCTCGTCAAAACTTACGACCGTTTCGTATTCTGTCTTCTGCTTTATTGCTACTTTCGCTTAAAATTCAGAATATAACTGCTCTACGGAAATTGAGAAAAACTAGAAATATCTAAACTGGAACCCAGCACAGACCATGAGTAATCTAAGTTGATTCCACATTTGCCTGATTAAATCCGACGAGGATATGTCTCACTGACGAATTGGCTAAATAGCTGCAATCTATTCGTCCTTTGTCTTGATGTTAACACTTTCAAATGTTACCAGAGAAAGAAGATTCGTCATCAACTTGTAATGTCGCTGTTGTGCTTATTACTTTAGTTGATATTAATCAGATAATTTGGAATATACAGCTCAAGTACTAAGAATTTTAATTGACTTTCTTTTAGTTTCTATTCCTACTCGGCAGAATGAAAATACTATGGCTATCCCCTACAAATGAAAATACTATGGCTATCACCTACAAATGGAAAACTTTAAAAAACATGTAAAAAATATTATTATATTTACACAAGAAAAATATTTAGTTTTTGAATGGTAAATCTAATATTTAGAAAACTGTCACTTATTTTTCAACAAACCGATATTACAAAATAACAGTCTCAATCAATTTAATTAATAAAGATAAAAAATGCAACATTTCTGAACTGTGATCAGGCAGGTAGAGCTGGAAAGAAATACCTCTGGAGGCTTTACTGACTTTTAAATTGTGAAGCATGCATGGTCCCTCATCTCAGCGTTACCGCTCTGTTGTCTTCTTTGTGGAGCTGATGATGTCGAGCATCTCGCGTCTGACTCTCCGATGATGTCTGTGGGAGAACGCTCCATTTACCGACGTGGTATTTGGTGAATCCCGATAATCATTAATAGTTCAAAGAATTCATCGTTGATCGATGGCGGGACGAAACAGTATGATATTTTCATCATCATCATCATGTGGCACTAACGCTTCTACAAATCGTCCACCAAACTTTCTTCAATTATTGATCATACACCCAGGATTCCTCCTCTACTACTTGTTGCCAGTCCTCATTCTTGACCTCTGTGTCTCTAAGGATCATCCATCTTGTCCGTGGTCTTTTTTATGTTCAAGAACACTCACTTTTAGGCATTCTTCCCTTCTATATTCTATTCACATGTGCCAGCCATGGCGTCCTTTTCTCATTAAGTGCTTCTTGTATTGTGTCTATCCTTCAGGTCGACCTGATGGATTAATTTCTTATCCTACTACCCTTCCTCGTGACGCTTTCTGTGTCTCTGAGGAACCTCATATTTACAACTTGCTTAATTTTTTCCCTTTCTTATTTCATCAGTTAATTTGCGATTTCTTCCCAGGTAACAAATCCATTGCATGCGCTTATGTTTCTTTCCATGCATGCAGTGTCATCTCCATTGAAGAGTAACTTCAGTATCTAATTTATTCTCATTTCCTAACCATGGTTTGAAATTGCAATCGCCCACTTATCCAGTTCTCTATAATATCTACTCCCAGACCGTCATCTCGTCTGCATATGTCATTACTTTCTACTCTACCAGGCTGCAGCTTCATCCTGCGACGTTATGACAGCGATATTATGGTCGTCCATTATCTTCGCCGTTCTTTGCGCTTACACACCTTGAGTAACTAGTTAACGTTCAACGTCGCGAAGTAAAACTGTCTTCAGCTTTGCTTGCCTAGTTGGAGCGTGTATAACAGCCGATTATTATTGCCTAACATCCGGCTGCTTGATTCCTAAGTCTATCTGTTATTTGACTGAAATCCAATTTTAAAAGATACGTAATAGCGCGTGGTGCGCTAACTTTAACAGTTGGCAATCCCTACTTGCGGCCATTTTGCATAGGCAACCCAAATTTTTTATTTTCTTTGCATGATTCTTTTTGAAGTAAATTATAATTTTTAAAATAAAAAACAAGTGAACGAAATTTTTAATTTAAACAAAAATTTAATTGAAAATACTTGTGCCCATATTTTGATAGGCAACCGGCCAGAATCGTATTCTACTACTAGTAATTATACATAAAACAGAATTTCAATTAAATAACAGATGGACACAGAAATAAGGCAGCCGGATCTTACGCATACCAGCCAATTTCAGCATACACGTCTTTTACCACATATACGTCTCCTACATTTTCTTTTACTCTTGTTTATTTGTTTTTGTTTTAACTGGAAGATTATTTTTTTAACTGCTTAACGTCTCTTAACAGCGAGATCTTTAGAGACGGAAAAGGATGGGGGGCAAGGAATGGGAAGGAATTCGGCCATGGCATTTTGAAGGAAGCATCCCGGCATTTGCCTGGAGTGATTTGGGAAACCATGGAAAACCCAAATCTGGATGCCCGGATGGGGATTCGAACCGCCGTCCTCCCGAATGCGAGGACAGAACGCTAACCGTTACATCAGCACGCTCGGTGGAAGATTATTAATTATGTACTAAAACGGGTATTTCAGCATTTTATTCCTATATATGAATTGTGAATTGCTCGAAGCGAGCACAAGCGAAGCGGCGCGTAGCCCAAACAACAGAGCTGTCCAAGGTGACTGCAATTCGAAGCTCACGCACACGCACACCTCTAATGGTTTTGTAGGCAGCGCCATGCAGAGTAGCCCTCGCCACCTCCCCATCACGTTACCTAGTGTCGATTCAGGTACCCGGGCGTTCGATGTTTACCGACTGGGCGACGGATAGAGGCGTGCCATCCCTGCCAGCAGAGGCGGCTTCCTTCACGCGGTTCGCTATTGATAGGGTGGACTGGCCCGGCAGGTAAATGCACGGACATTGGGAAGCCACCTTAACACGTGATCATCTCGTGTGAGAGCGAATAAGAACCTTGTATCGATGTAGTTTTGGTCTATTCTGCCATTGATTATCATGTAGGAAGGTAAGAGATTGTGTATTGACTGTTGCCTTCGATCAGCTTGGCAAACTATGCTTGCTCGTAGCAAAACCTTAATAAAATCAAAGATAACTTTCAAACACCAGTAATCGACGATAAGATAATCACTGATATTATCCATCCGGAATGGTCTCATGTTCAGTGAAGAGTATGATATAATATCTTGGCCGTGTTAAGATACTTGAAAATTTATTTTATTTTTAAAGAACGATTTAATACCGCTGATTTTCTTATTATTTGAAGGTCACCATTTTGTTAGCTTTCAGCTAACAACTTGGGCTTTATTAATATTTTAAACAACCAAGGAAATGTATCGTTGAAAATATTAAATGCGCAATATTTAATGTCTGTTGCAAATGACTATAGTAGAACTTGATGGATGATTGATTATTTCCATTCCCCTGCGACGTCGTTACATGTGCATTCTCGAGTCACTTGAATCAAATATCTCCCTCCGGAAGCCAGACATTTCATTGACTTTCAGCTGTGGACTCAATATGTAACTAAGTTAAAATATTTCACGTTACACGCTGAGAATAAAATTTTGTGAAATTATAAGGAACATCCACTAAAGGAACGATTATTTAAAATATCAAAAAGATAAGTGCTTCTAACAATAACATTCGCCGCTTTATAAAGCAGGTACAGTCGGGGACAGAATTCGCGAGACACCTCGCCTTTTAGTTGTGTTTCGTTCTAGACATGACTACCTCAAGGGACAGCATAACTGGTAGGTGGTACACTAAATTCATGATAAAATAGACCTCTCAGCCTCAGCACTTTACCCAAGACTAAAAAATGGAGCCCGCTCGCAAGAGACCCGCAGATGCTCAGAGGCAAAGTTAGGAGTTAAAATAATCACGAGTATCAGCATTTTAGCCATAATAATTATTGAAATAACGAAATACATTGACTATAGAGTAATAATAGCCAATCTGTATTTTTTTTCTTTTTTTTCTGGATGAACAGTTGACAATTCGCTAGCAAACGCAGTTACATGACGAATAGTGAAAAGAATCACTAAATTACGCACGGATAAAAATTTGTAAAACCAATAAGACAGTTTAAGTGAGTCACACTTTCTAGCCGCAGCGTTATAAAACTGTGTGCGATAAATATACACAAAGTTTAAGCGTAAGTAGAAAGTGCATTTATGAAAGTACTTAATTGGTGAAATAGGTCACGAAATACAAGCTACCTATTTAATTTAATTTAATTTATTTCTAGATACTTCAGTGGTTCGGAATAATAAAACTTTAATTTTGTCCTCATCATAATATATTTAGAAGGTAAGCTTAACTTGAATCGCAGTAGCAACAGTTTTAGTAATAATAACAATTAATAGCAGTAAATCCGTCTGCAATGTGAATTAGCGGTTCCAGATTTTATAGATGAAAGAACGGAAGTAGGAAACCTGTCATATCTCCCTTTGTTTCTAACATTGATACTTTTTTAAAGTTTTGTGTCAAGCGTTACTTCTTGCCTTCCAAGCCGGATGGGATAGAGGTAAGACTCTTGCCTGGCATTCGGGAGGACGCGGATACAAACTCAATCGTACATCCAATATCAGTTTTCCATGGTTTCCGTAAATCTCTCTGGTTAAACTCCGGAAAAGTTCCTTAAAAGCCGTGGCCGAAATTCTTTCCTGATTCTAGTTTCCAATACCCTCCGGATTCAAATCACATTCGCGTCGAAGAGAAGAAGAAGAAACAAACCGAACGCGGTGTATGTGGCCTAGCTTTCGGGAGGATGTGAGTTCGAATCCCCGCCCGGCCATATTTCGGATTTCGGTGGTTTTCCCAAATCACTCCAGGCGAATGCCTGGATGGTTACTTCAAAAGGCTATGTCATAATTCCTACCCATTCCTCACCTCAAGTCCTTTCCTGCTTCTTATGACCTCGACAAGTTGTAATGCCAGAAGCCAAAAAAAAAAAAAAAAAAAAAAAAAAAAAATAATAATTTAAAATTCTTCTCAATATCAATGTGGACTAAAGCAGAAGCACAACATGATTTCATTGTTGGATTTATTTTATTCATCTGCCGACAACGGTAGCGAAGGGACTAGAGTGCTAGTTTCACATGTGGAGAATCGCAAGTTCGGATTTTTTTTTTTGGTTGACGTCGAAATCATTAGAGGTTATGTTGTCCCAAGAGGTAATCGTGTCTAGAAGAAAGCATAATTAAAAGGTGAGGGGTCTCGCAAATTCTGTCCCCGACTGTATATTTGCCATCTGTGTTATCACAAATAGAAAATGGTATATAAAATTTGCCATGTCAGAACACAACAAGAAAGGAATGTTCAAAAATTTAATGCTGCCCCATACAGCTGATGGCAATTACATACAACGTGCGAACAATATCATTGTGGTGAAGTGCCCATTACTACAACCAGAATCGGAGTCTAGTTCTGTTTTGAGACCTAAATTATAATTATTAAACTCAGATTGATGTCATGCAGTCATATTTCCGAAAATATTGTAATAAACCGTGAGTAGTATGTTTAAAAAATCCTTCCACATTGCTGTGTAAAGACAAGACCCATCAAAGTTTTCTAATGAGTAATAAATAAAATTAACAAATTCCGCAATCAATCAGTTAGCACATTTTTTCTCTCACAAAGGATCGTAAAAAATCACACACTTCTTGTGAATAGACTTATAGTGTGCCAAATGTCACGGGTACAAAAATGTATCACACTCAGACAGGCGTATGTATAAAATTAATAGAAGAAGTACTTCCCAGTAGCACGGAATGTGAAAGTTGACTCGAATATGGAAATACGCACTGCCTGCTGACGAAAATAGGGAAAAAGGACACTGAACTGCTATCTCTGCGAGCGCAGGCGGACGTTTCGGGGTGATTAGCTAATTTGGCGCCGCACACTCAGATCTAGCGCGGATTTAGGGTCAAGGCTTGGCGCTGATAAAGCTGACACCAAGCAGCGGGGATCCCCCTTATTACGTGGGCGCGGGTCCGCCAGAATGTAGTCTGCAGTCGAGATAAGGCTTGCCAACCTCGTCGCGTTGAAACGCGAGGTTGCGTGACCACTCTCTTCTCTCTCAGTGTGTGCGGGTCTCACAAATCTGTGTAAGAAGTGTGCCAGTACTCGCCCTATAAACCAAAGATAAAATCGATAATACCCACTATTGTCGAGCGTTTCGAAAGCGTAATTTTCTCCAAGTGCAAAATTATAAAGTAAGCGCTGTGTTTATACTTATTGTGTCGAAAAATTAACGGAATTCTTTACTAAACGAGGCCCAATGAAGCGTCTTTGGTGTTTTTCAGCTTCATATCTGCCCCTGTAGCTGTGGCATGATAGATTTTTGCTAAAACGATATGTGTAATATTAATCATAAATCCCTTTTCAGTTGAACAGTATAATTAGATTTTGGAATCTTAGTTTCTGGAACATTATACCTGTAACATTCTGCAACATAATAGCAAAGATATTCTGACCAGTTTCAACCACTTTGGCTCCTTATTCCCAGTTGCTTTATTGATTTCCCGTAAGAAGTTCATCGGTGCGATGCATTCTTTTGACACCCATAAGTATACACCCAACCCCTTAAGTTACAAACCGATGGGAAATGGAGGGTTACTATACCCTATAAACCCCATGGGGCTGCAGGGGCGGGTGGCTTCGCTCGGGAGTTTCTCCAGTCATGTAATTAAATAATTCTGATGAACGCACTTCCAATGGTACTAATCTAATTTCTGCGCTCATACAACACATTTCTGGAGTTTCTCTACTAAATTTCTTGGCACTGCAGAACAGACACACATGATCCATTTTGCCAATGTTTTTTGTAGCACGCATATATCTACTATATAATTTCCTAAGCTCACTCAGTCACCTCGATAGCTATTGGCTGGCGAACGGTGTCACGTGTCAGCCTTCGCTCACAAATTAACAGCGACCAGAGATATCATTAGTACAAATTCGTGTTTATGTCCACAATTTAATAGCTAAGCAACTGATACCAAATTAATTGTCATGATACGTTCATTATGTTTGCTTTTCGTAGCATTTCATAGTAAAAAAAATATCAATGAACTATACTGCTGAAAAATCGGAAAACTGCTTTACAGTAACATTTTACTAATGAAAGCAACGTAAAAACTCGAGAAGCTTTAAATTACACATAGTTTCCTCTGTATCCACGAATACCAATTGTCATTCTGCCATAGGCTAAATTTCAATTTAATTGAAACTTTTGCTAATTTTGTTGCTTGACCAAAGCTTATACATTACGATTTATTTGCTTTTTACTTATTTTACTGATCGCTTTCATTAGTGATATTTGTTCATATTCACCGTACGTGAGTTATTAGGTTATCTAACGTGGACATAAGACCAAATATGTTAACGAATCGAGTATTCTGGCAATTCATTTCTTCCGAGATGATCAACTGTTTAATAATCTGGAATCTGTATTAAGTTCTCTGGCCGTTACAAATATTATGACCACGAATTACGTAATGAATATTTGCCCAGTCTCAATAATAATAATAAAAACAACGTGATGCTTTCGAAGCAAACAGGAATTATTCAAATTTTTCAGTGTGAACTTTAAGGGTCAAATTCAAGTCAAGTTTATATTTCAGCAAGTTCGAATCTACGACCTTTGAAACAATAAGAATCGTTTATTTCAGAAACCAGTCATGCACCAAGTTTGTCCATTTTGGGAAAATACAAAAAACTGTCTACCATCAGACTACATGTTTTGGTGGTTATTAATTGGGTAGTTTTTGCTGAAGTAGTACATATTGAAAACTATTCTATCAAAGAAAAAATATATTGGGTATTTTAATATTGCTGTAAATGGAACGAAAAAAAATTCGCTTAACTGGTTTCTGCAGTAAACCAGTGGAGCAAACATAGTTTTATGCTATATTAATTCTCCATACTTTTACGATTTACAAATAAAATCCCTATTTTTGAAAAAAACTGGATTTTTAATTAGATAGAGACTGCGTTACTAATACAAGGTAATTACTCAGATGAAATAATCAGCTACTCCAGTCATCACGGTAGGAGTTACTCAATCCTCATAAACAAATTCCACAGCACACTCTGCCTCTGTAGTAGGTAATTGTAAAATGCTGTCATAAAAGGTTTCATACACCACCAGGTAAGGTCTTAGGGCATTTATGTCTCGCAGCTTCTTGATATTTATGGGAATCAAAAACAATAATGAAGGAATTAGGGCTCAGATCCTAAACATGAATGGAGAATGGCAAAAACATATATTATTTCAGACTGCACTACAATATGTTAAGTACACTTTTGAATGAAAGAATATAATTAAATCTAATAGTAATATTTGTGTAAGTTACCTAATAATATTAAGTAATACATTATATTATACTATTTATAAACTTACTTTTCATGAAGGGTAGGCCAAATTGGTGGGTAAGTCAGGGGCAGGCATTGTTTTCAGCAGTGTGAAAATTGACTGAATGATTCCATCAATAAGTGGCTTTACTACCACTTTTCCAGGAGTATTACTGTTGTATTTTTTTTTTTTTTTTTTTGTATGTCTATATCTTGAAATTCTCCTTTTGGTCTTTTTGAACACCTCTACCAGAGGTTTCGCCTGAGTTTGTAAGCTTTTTGTATGAATGAGGCCACGAAACTTCTGATACCTTGGAAATAAACTCTGCGTACAGTAAAACGATTTGTTTTACTGACTTTCAGTATAAGCTCTCTATATTCCTCTGGTGTATAGATTCGATCAATTTTTTTCAGGATACGCTTGATAGCACCGAAGTCTCTGTCACTGACAACATAGAAACATAAAATGTCCCCACAGTTTACTGCAGAAACCAGCCAAGCGGAGTCGTTTGGCTGGTTTCTGATGTAAACGCGAAATTAAACGTAGACGTCAGACAACAACAGATGGAGATTTTTGACTGCTTTCTGCACTGAAGTGTGCAATTACCATTAAAGAATAATATGGTGCCATTAAATCATTTTTTCTAGTTTTGGCACTTGACTGGTTTCTGAAATAAACGATTCATTTACACGATAGCGCGATCGTCCCTGTCCGTGTTTAATACCTACGTCTGTTAATACTTCTGAGTTCTTCAAGCTCAAGGGATTTTACTCATCCTGAAAGGTGAATCACATTAAAGTTCTTGTTTGGTCAGATCAGTTAACCTGTCATAATGTTTGACCATAAAAACTGAAACTTTTCTAGATCCGTGACGATCCGCAATAAACGGTCACGGGCTTACACTAGTTTACTATAAATATTAATATTGATGAGTGAGCTGTCAACAGCTGAAGCAGAAACTTCGTTATTAATTACCATAGTAAACAATATCTTGTTTATTTGTCGAGCTTGTGCAGCTGAATAAAACTGAGCGAGACTAAACACATTTGCTGCAAATGCCACCACATTTCTCGTCATTACTTGGTATCGCACGTGTAGGGAGCAAATTACCGTCTCCGACCTGAGAACGCGAGCGTGCTGGCAATCAGGTAATCAAGGATTGGCGTGTGGGACTGCATCGTACCGGACACTGGCGGGGTCGATACATACAGACGCACGACTTTGCTCACAACACACGCCATCCTTGGCAGTTCCAATAATCATTAAAACCATGTTATTTCTCTTCAACATGTGGCAACACTAGAAATCAGGTAGGTACATAACTTTTAAAGCCTGAGATTCGTGATTCTCGACGTTAATTACATTTTTTACTGATTGTTGTTTTGTGACTAGTCAACGTCGATATCATTAGAACTGAGTGCGGAATGTGGACAAGGAGCGGGAAGAAATTCGACTAAGGGCTTTTGAAGGAATTATCGCGGCGTTCGCTTGGAGTGATTTCGAGAAAACATGGAAAATCGAATTCTGACTTGTCGAAATGGGGATACTCGACATGAAAGCTCCAGATGAATCGACAATTTAGTAGTTATTTGCAGAGAAAAAACAAAAATTATGTAAACAGAAACCATTATTTCATTACTGTACAATGTACGAAATCATCCAGCTTACCCCGTGTCGAGTGTGGTACATCATGGTGTCTCTTCGCTCATAGCCAATGCGACGAGCTTAAAGGCCATGACGTCTGTCCGGCCTTCTTCGACGAGTCACTGGCAGTTAAGTTTGTCTATAGAAGTCGCTTTTAATATCAAGTACGAAGGAATGTATCAATTTGTGTTTGTATAATGGTTCAGTAAATTTTCAGTTTAAATTAAACTTCGAAATCAACTACAAAGAAAGATATTGCATTTCCTTTAAATCTACATGTTAGTTAGAAAGATTCTCGGGCATCTTCGGATGTTGTGATCTGTGTCCATAGCTGGCGCTATCATAACAAGCTAGTATGATGGTAGGCTGTCTATATTTGTATAATACAATCCGACCGCACAGAGTTATCATTGGTTACTGGAAGTCAGGAAAGGTGATGAAATGCTTTAATTGGGAACAACTAAGGACTTAATGACTGAATCCGAAATGTTATTGGAAATTCTCGGCGATGGTCTTAGGAAAGAAGTGGGCTAAAATCTTCATCGGGCTATACAGATTTCGGTTTTCCATGGCTCCCCAAAATAACTCCAGACGAATACAGATATTGTATTCCGATAGGAGATGACTGAATTCCTTTTCGTTCATTGTCTCCAATCCTCTCTAATTACGTCGACTAGGCGTAACGCTGAAAGAAAAAATAACATTTCATGGAGATGATTTTGTTAAAAACTGAGGTTACAATTTCTTCAGCAATAATCTACAGACTATGCAAAGTGGCTGAGACCACCGAGGGTATATATGTAAGAGGGAGGAACCAAGAAAATTGTTTGTTGGCCGCAGCGTGGGCTACATAGTCTCGAGTTGCGTAATATCCGAGAGAAGGTTTGGTAGTGGATTAACACATAGGTGATGCCGCCTAGTTTGTAATCCTCTCTCCGACTTATATGCACTGAAATGGCGCTTCTCTGTCCGACCAGGTCCACCAGGTGGCGTTTTAGCTAATGCCGCTCCCTCTAACTCTGATATACTCTGATCAGCCCGCTGTTATCAGTGCCAAAGGCGGACATACCGGCTATTAGGTAGGTGGTCATACTGTTCTGACCGATCAGTGTATACTATTTCACAGATTCCAGACGAAGGTTTTAAGACACGCTTGTTGAAAAACAGCTTTCTTTCTTAGAATTTGTGAACTGTATGCCAGAAAAAAACGATACCATTCAACCACAAACCTGCCCACTTGCGCAGCACTCTCATAAATTCCCCTCCCCGCGCTGAGGTAAAAGACGTCACGTCGCTCGGAGGATATGCACTCCGACATCTGCCCACGTCTCCAAGAGCCAGAACGCAAGCCACCCATGGCACTGCGACACCACTCCTACACAACGAATGACTTGTTTCTTCGATTCCTAAGTGCCTTGAATTAATCTCTTGCTCTACCCAACAATAAATGACCTTCTGATCTGACACAATTTTGTGTTAATGTTTTAATAATTCAGTTCATTTTATTAAATTTTGATTTTAATATTAAAGGCCCTGAAAATGTTTTAGTGCTTTTGATCTGGACTTGTAGTTTCTTCCAGTCACATCCACTCACTTCTTTATCATGCAAATATTGATGACAATATTCAGATAAGAAAAATTCAAGTAACGACAAGTAGTTACATTGCACTGCGTCTTCGTATATCTTTTGCTCACGCAGTACGTCCATAATCAGAAGCATTTCTGGTAAGCATCTTTTGGAATGGAGATTAGTATCAATTTCGCGTGGGTTCCGAAAGTGGTACAATCCCCATGTAGGGCTTCACAAATCTTTTATAGCTATCAGTGTAAAAAAAATAATGAAATAATGGTTTCAGTCAGGGTTTATAAAGTATCTTCACGCAGGGGATTTCGAAACCCTCGCGAAATTGTACTACCCTGTTGAAATTTGGTTTAATTGCTTCGTCAATATGACCTCTACACGTTTTGCGTTAACTTCCCAGGAATTTAATTAGAAATGCCGAAATATGACAGCGACGCACTGCCATAAGATGCCTCCAGTGTTGAAAAATCAGTTCTAAAAATGTTGGTTTAATCCTTTGTTGTAATATTTTCTTCAGGTTTCAGCTTTTCCCCGTTCTAAAAAGTGGCACAAAATTGATAAATAGACATTCAATTAGTATCAGAGTAATACTGTGATGCCCGCAATCTTATAGCGAACGAGCAAACAGAGATAATCTATTGCTTCCGTTGTAAACAAATTCGCTATTTCCGTGATGGATGCCGCAGAACGAAAATTTCGTAATTTTTTTCTCTTTGTCCAGGCCATATATCAATTTAACCAAGAACTCTACGACAAAAAGAAACTGTTTAAGTTGATATGATCCCTGTACCGATATTTTTTATGTTATTTTTGCAGTGCTGATAGCGTTTCGAAATTGCGCAGCTTCTCATATTTCGGATTTTTTAATTTAAGTTCTGGCGACTTTTCCGCAAAATAACACACACACACACACACACACACACACACACATATATATATATATATATATATATAATTGGGAACCGTACTTGTATTGTATAAGGCTATAGGAGTGTATAAGCTGTAAGCAAAACCATTTAAAAGCCACGAATATTTAAACGACCAGGGAAGTATGTGGCATTTGCAGGATATGATGATAGAACAGCATTGTTCGTACAATAACGTATTCACTAAATACGTGTCCAGTTCATATCAAGCCGGCCCCCGTAGCGTGGAGCTAGCGAGCTGGCTTCGCTTTGCAGGGGTCGCCGGTTCGAATTCGGCCCAGGGCATGGGCGATTTTAATTAAGTGTTCTCATCAATAATAACACGAGAAGATTCTATATACATACTTGAGGAATAAAGGAAACACAGTTGCTGGCTGACTGACTACAAGGCCGAATGCCATATTGTTTATTTATTTTTAAAAGTTTACATCAGAGAGAGCACCGTTCGTTTAAGGCTTATGTTAGTGAAGATTTTCTGAGGGTCTTGTTGAAGATGTAAGGAACTGCGGAACGTGCTAGGGTTGGTAATATAAGAATGGTGAAGTAAACAACAGTAAAAGTTGTGAGGTCTCGATTCTTTTTATATTATTTTGTGCATATAGGTCGGTGGTATTGGTAGCAACCAGCCTACAGTAACATTATTATTCAGTTGGTTGCTAAATTCAGAGTATGCTCAATATGAAGTTAACTTTTAATAGTTCACTACCATTTTAATAACATTTTTTTTTGTTTAACTGCTTAACGTCTCTTAACAGCGAGGTCTTTAGAGACGGGAAAGGATGGGGAGCAAGGAATGGGAAGGAATTCGGCCATGGCCTTTTAAAGGAAGCATCTCGGCATTTACCAGTAGTGATTTGGGGAAACCATGGAAAACCCAAATCTGGATGCCCGACGGGGATTCGAACCGCTGTCCTCCCGAATTCGAGGCCATAACGCTAACCGTTACACCACCACTCTCGGTACTGTGTTTCCGTTGGAACTGGAATATACTTTTAGATTTATTATGTTATAATAGTACAATACAATACGTCTCAGATGTTGATAAGATATACTTAGGTAAAAAATTAGGCACAGATAAATCAGTGATCCGCAGCATTATTTTGTCAATTTATTGGTCCTCGGGTTGAGAAACGCTGTTCTAACTTATTGGAATGTACAAAACAAAGTTCTCAATGCCACTTTTGCGGGGTGAAATTATTATTTTTGCTGGCCTCTTTGTGAAGATTGCTATTTATTTACCGTAAGATTGCATGCTGCGACTATCTCGTCGATGATGTAGCGGCTGCGGCAAGTTGCTTCATAGCACGGCATAGTTCGCTTGCGAAGTCGCCTCCGTCACTGATATTCACCTTGTACGATGATACCTTGGCCGAACATATGCGCGACGCGGTTGCAGGTTAACTGTATGTGACTTAAGTTAACAATCTCGTTCATATAAGCCGTAGCTACAAAGGTACTTTTGCTGCACCTTTAACTTGTGGAGCTGGGTTTAGTAAAACTGGATAGTTGTTTACGAATTCGGAGATGAAATCCTCTCAAGTTTCTATCACTGGTTGAAGAGTTCGTTGTTGAAGTCCTACCCACCTTGGATAACCTTGGTGGTCCACCGTCTTGATAGTACTTGGTCGCAGATCATTCCGAACAAAATGGTTCGTCGTGAACCAGCTATGATCAAGTCCCCCATAAGATAGCTAATCTTGCCCGGTGCCTCCGTCCAAGAAAATTCCGTTTTCAGTTTTCTTGCGGCAGCGGAAAAAGTTGACAAAGCAGGTTTTCGCAGAAACTTGACGATCTCAGATACGTCATGCATAACAGAGGAAATAAACCACATATTAGTACGCTCGGAAAATAGTCTGTTTTGCTATTCGTTGAGATCCTCCCCATTCTCGCACGTAATTTTTTTTTTTACCTTGTCCGTTCCCGTAGTTCGACAACTTTCTGGCTTGCTTGGCTCGTCAGCCCTCTCACACACACTCAAAGTCGTTTCGAGTGTCTACACTTAAGAGTTGCACTCCACACTGTATTAGATGCAGAAATCTTTGATCAAGCGCGCCGCCCTCAGATATAAAACCGCCCACATTCAGTCCATGTTAGCAGTCCCAAAATTCACAGTCTCTCACTTAAATTATATGGTAACATTATTTGCGATGAAAATCGTAATAATTATTGTACATTGTCATGTAACACGGATTTGTACGTTACATGTTGGATTTAGGAATTCATTTCGTAATGTGAAATTGCGAACTATTCGAAAGTGTTCGAACCGAATGATAGTACTTACAATTGAACTGCAAAAACCAAAATTTAGGTATTCAAGTCGAAAAGTAAAGGAGAAACTGTAATAGCAGATTTCGTAAAATTGGATCAATATTTACGTTATTTGTGAAGTAGAGAATGTTGTGCAGTGTAGTAATACATTTTTTATGCGTCAACATGGGAATTTTATTTTATTCGTGTGGTAGCGGAAAAAGAATTGGCCCATTTTAAGAATGGCGAGAGCAGATAAAAGGCGGTGGCGTTAGGCCACAACGGTATCAAACACATCCTTGAAAAAACCGTAATCGATTAAAAATGGATTCACTGTCACAGTAAGTCTCATCTTCGGGCGTCTTGTTTTCAGTATATATTTTCAGTGTCCATTAAACTCTGAATGATGTTGTTTATATCATCGACTTTTATTTTTCTGTGGAACCCTGGTAGGACTGAAAGTGCGACTGCGATTAGTCCTGCAGATCAAAACCTGCCCCGGTGGATCTACGGGTCAGCGTGATGATATTCAGAGGGAAGCTTAGAAATTATTGGAATTGCCTTTTTTTTGCACTCTATCGTGTTTTACGAAATTCTATGACTGATGAAGAGATCAGAGGATACTTCAGTTTTTATTTTCCACAGAATACTGAAGTCCCAGAGCCGGAATCAAGAAGAGCCCTCAGATACCTTTACTTCGAGATATTACACAAGATAAATACCTACTCTTGAAATCGCCGTGTCGCTATGGATAGCTCAATGGGAGCAGTCATCGGTAGCCAATAAGCATTTAGTTGAAGACCCTACAAGGATTCCATCTACCCATTCGACAATGGAGAATCATCAGTTATATTCGAACACGACATACTTATTACATAAATGGGGCTGGGTCACTTCTGCAAATTGTGACTATGTAGCTTCCTTTCAGTCAGTCCACCACATCGTTTCTGACTGTCCTCTTCGAGCCTATAAAGGAACAGTTGCAGGCATACACGATGCATCGATCAATGCAACTGAATGGACCAAAACACTAGAGGTATAATATTGTACGAGCTTGTGAACATATCAATCACCCTACAATAAATAATTGTTCTCGGTTTGTGGATCTGTATTTGTTTTCAACGTTTCCAGTGACTTGAAGAATCACCTTGAACCTTTATCTGGACGGAAGAGGAATAATACACTGGGAACTCTACGTTCATTGCTCTTTAGACAATAAAACAGCACTCTGGCATTAGTTACCTCTGTTGGAGTATTCGTTGACAAAAACAAGGTGCAGAACAAACGTCAAAGTTACAATTGACCTATTGAACACGTTTGTGTATGAAGAAGTACGAGAAGAAGCCAAACTTAAAAATTATAGAATCATGAATGTTTTAACTTCGATTTATTTAAGCGGAACTTGGATGGATAATACAAACTGATGCAGACGAAGAAACGGGAGCGCATGGTCTTCAAGGGCAACCCGGTAACATTGACCTGTTAGAATCGATGTCACACATCTCAGGACTTAAGTTGAAGACAATACCACCGCCATCATTTTAAAAGGTCCTGGCAAGAACAATTAATCGCTTCATGGTGTTTGCGTCGTTCTAGCAGTCTACCATTAGTATGTACTCATCAGTGTAGACAACAACATTTTTTAATGGCGCTGTTTTCGTACCCATGTTAATCTTTGCGTCCTGATTCCCCCCGTTCCCGGGGTTTCTAATTGAATTACTGTCCAGTGTATATTAGTTCTAATAATATACTTCGTATTCCATGCCTTAACTTGGGAACTTTTCTGAGAGAGTTGTTATTTTTAGACAGATTTTGAAACAGTCCTTTTATATGAGATAGCTTGTGTTAGTGTTAATTAAATAAAATTTCTGTATCTTTTAATAATTGATCAAAATTAATCAGTGAGTGAAAAGGATTTCGAAATGAAAATTTTAAATATACAAAACACTGCATTTACTATCGATAATTAATTACACGACAAAAATACATTTATCGTAATCTTATTAACATTGTGCAAAGTAATCTTGATCTAAATTTTGGGCCTACCCATTCCAGCCACGATTTTGATTATTCCGCCCATACACTTTTACCCAAACAAACAATAAAATGCTACCCTAGGTTACTTTTTTTTTTTTTTAATTGTATTTACGTCTCTCAACAGCGAGGTCTTTAGAGACGCGAAAGGATGGGGGGCAAGGAATGGGAAGGAATTCGGCCATGGCCTTTTGAAGGAAGCATCCCGGAATTTGCCTGTAGTGATTTGGGAAACCATGGAAAACCCAAATCTGGATGCCCGGACGGGGATCGAACCGCCGTCCTCCCGAATGCGAGGCGAGAACGCTATCCGTTACACCGCCACGCTCGGTCCCTAGGTTACAATGGTATTAAAAGATGAACAAGATTACATTCCTCATTCATGCAGATTAGAAAATTGAAATAATGAAACATTTAAACCATTTGGGCTAGCTACTCAAAATTATTATGCACGCTTTTGCTTGGAAGAAATTAGAGCAATGAGATTTTTTTTTAAAAAAATTATCTTTGGCGTGTTATGGTTTTGAGTTACTTTTAGAAGTCCTTGTTATTTTTTAGACAGATACGTAGATTGAACAACTATCTACCGTTCATTCGTATAGGACCATGTGATAGCTGCATTTACAGGAATAGATAAAAATCCGGGTTTACTTGCTAGATGGGAGCTGAATGATTTTTGTAGACTCCGTAAATGCGCTAAATGTATTCCGATGTTTCAATGAATGGATATTATACTATAGTATACTATGCCAGCAACCATATTTGAATGTGTTTTAAATGTTTTTAAAATGTTTACTTCTTAAATACTATGTTACAAAGTTGTGATTATTTAAGTGTATTACCGATTAGTTTTAAGTAATTTTAAGTTCTTTAGTGGATGCTAGAAGTTTGGCGTTCTGGAAGCGAGTAGAGGCGCGCTGTTTGCGGCGAGAGTTTGCCGCGTGGCTTAAAAAATGTTGCGTTTGCTGCCACCTGCTGAGTCACTCGGAATAATGCTAGTACGAATCTACATAATTTTTACAGTATAACTTGCCAATTGTAAACCTTCAAAAAACGTCTGATCTATATTTTAAATGTGTTGTAGCAATAAATGCCACGTTAAATTAATTGTCGCATTAAAAGTTTCCCTTCATTACAGTTGAGAACGTAAAAAAAAAAAAAAAAAAGTTTAATTAGACTAATATGCATTATAACTGATATAAAAGAGTTTAAATATTTATTCCTACTAAATCCAACAGAGCAAGGAGTGTGCTGATGTTTGTTCTACGTGAATGCAGTGGATCGACCTACTTTCTCGCAACTCGCAATTATATCGACCTCGGACGCTTTTCAGATCGAGCGGTCGTTCACCCCGAGGCTCACCTTGAACGTCTGTCTCGGTGATGGGTTTCACATCGATTTCTGGCCGCGACATGCCTACAAGGGAATAACTGTTAGGGATATCAAAGAAATTTGCATTCGCAAATAACAGTTTATTGTTGGCCATGCGATTCCACAAACAATCGGTCGAGATGAAAATACGAATATCCGTGACTGTGTGCCATAAGCGACGAGTCGCGTAATGCAAAAACAATATTGTTTCTAGCGTCGCGGATAATACGACTAGGCGACCTCTGAACTTTGGCTTCACTAAGCGGACGGGCGCTGTGAAACCGATTTCATAATTCTTCAAAAGCTGTAAAAATTAATTTTATCGTATTTGTGTCAATGAATTATACAGTATTAACAACGAAAGCATTTGACTGAAAATGCAGATTTAGTCTTTCAGAGTGTTTACGCATTTTATATGTACAGATTTTTTACTTTGTAGGCCAGATTACTGATATCTGGTTTAATAGACTTTTGAAACACCGCTGAATGGATTTTAATGTTACTATACCAGTTAATTAATGGAGCTTTTTGGAACGGCATCCTACGTCAAAATATCATTGAACGAAGCCTGATGGGTGAGCGGTAACGCTCCGGTCAAGTATTCGGGTGGATGAGTGTTCAAACTTCAAATCACTCCAGGCGAATTCCGGGACGGTCCTTTCAATAGGCCAGAATACCTTGTCCCCAGTCCTTTCCTGCTTCTAATCACCTTGACCTAGACGAGAAAAAAAATCCTTTGAATTGGCAGTTCTAATATTGTTTTCCTTTGTAGCCAAATTTCATTACATCTACTACATTAAATAGAAAAAGATTCTTAGGAAGTTATGTACATTTATTTAAAGGTGTTCAGCACTCTCTTCTACTCCTACCGACAGCTGATTTATAAATGTTTAAACAGTGTCTTTATTCTTTTTTCGAAATAAACACCTTACTAACTGCCTCAATAAAATTATCCCCTCCCCCCCCTCAAGACTGACGTTCATTATAACTGTCCCTACCTCACTGAGAATCGTCACTTGTTGGCTTGTCGCGCGCCGCCGATGAGGTAAAGGTCATAATGACCTGGTGACAGGGATATTATTGGCTGCGTATTCCGTCCCTTTCGTCGCCGCCTTAACTTAAGGCGCTAGCTGTAACAGCTATATGAGAATCAGAATCACGGAATCGTTCTGGCATACTTCAAATTTCACAGCAAGCTGTGCCAGAGGTGAAAGTCGGGTTAAGGGTCTTTGAAAATCGCTGCTGTGACCGGTATTCGAACCGGGCAGCTCTCAGACGCCTTCAGCACTGATCCACCAGGCAGCTCCGCCGACAGTAATGTATGCTGACTCGCTTGGAATGCAGATTCCCGTCAGGTGATTTTCGATAATGCTATTGGAAATTCTTGCCCTTACACTAGCGCTCTTTTCACTGGTAACTGGTGGGCTGGCCGGAGCAGACGTGATTGCATGTATGAGTATCGGAGTGAAGGTTCGGCGAGAAGCGGATGAGCTGGCTAAACGAGAAATAAATCTCTGAACTTCATACTAACAATTACCGAATTATAATACTCAAAGTGTGAGTAGCTGGTCAGCTGAAATATGTAAATAACCTTATAAAACAGTCAAGAAAGTATCTACTTCGAGAATTCATCCAGTCTTGGAGCTTATCGGGGTTTTCCGCAGTCACACCAGGTGAAAGCCGGGATGGTTCCATTCAATGGCCACGGCTGACTGCCATCCCCTTAGGTTAAGTCTGCTGAAAAGGCTCCCAGAGACCCTCCAGCAGGCATCGGAGAAATGACATCTAAAAAAAGTGAAAATTATTTCCGTAGACGCTGGGAGGGGGGGGGGAAAATGCCTATTATTCTGTTAGCACTGTTCCAGGATATTAACTACTCTTTAAAGTTCTGGGTTCAAGCATGTGAGGAAAAATTTTACTTAAATTCGTTCTGACATTCGGCGAGACAATATTACTCAAGTTTAGCCTTCATCCTAAACTATGTCTCATTTAATATAGTACTAAGCGCTACTTGGTAGTAAATTTTTTTTTCTTCGAATGATGTTTGATGTAATGCTTTTTTTTCAACGCAAGAATGACATTTATTAAATATTACTGATGATTTAAATTAAATGAGTTCGTTTAGTTCTAATTACAAAAATAATATAATATATTAGATTTTTCTCTTTCCTAATTTCATTATCGTTCACGATTGCTGTTTTGTTACGGATAAATTGGAACAATATTTACAGAATTAGCAATGGCATTTGTATACGCAATTGTTTATTGACAAACAGCTGAATCAGAAACAATGACGAAGCTATTCAATGATCAGCCACAATCTTACGGATTACATGTTTCCTATATTAACGACACGGTTTCTTGTAGTTTTTTATATTCATGCCTGAATTTATTTCCACTTTTTTACGATTTGTTTTTACTGTATTGTCATTCTGTGTCATTACCATTCTCGCTAAATCCACTTCATTCAACTGGCAGTCGCCATACTTGTATTCCAAGATCATCTATGGGATTTAAAGGCACTTTAAGTTATACTTATAGAACTGGCAGATAAGATAGGATACTGTCAATAGTCGATGGATTGTATTGGAATAATTTTGATAAACAGCGGGAGGTATATAGATTTCCGTCACCTCTCCGACCTTGTGAGCGTATGGTTTGGGTGACCGAACGGCTCACTGCATTCACTCAGTTTTGAGACACTTGAATAGTATGTTCTTACAGAAAATTTACTATAATTATCATTAATAAATTACCATAATGATTCGTATGTAACTGGGTCATTCCCAATGCCACGTTGCAACTTGCAACTATACTGGATCCGTGAACATCCACAAACCATTATCACTGGATTATACTTAGTTTTTTTTTGTGACTGCTTTACGACTCTTTTTAACATCGAGGTCTTTAGAGACGGGAAAGGATGGGGGGCAAGGATGGGGGCAAGGATGGGGGCAAGGAATGGGAAGGAATTCGGCCATGGCCTTTTGAAGGAAACATCCCGGCATATGCCTGGAGTGATTTGGGGAAACCATGGAAAACCCAAATCTGGATGCCCGGACGGGGATCCGAACCGCCGTCCTCCCGAATGCGAGGCGAGAACGTATACTTAGTTAAATATCCATAGGATTAGAGAAATGTCACCGTAGGATACATTCGGGGAGATTACCTCTGCCAAAAACAGTGGAATATTTGCATCTTAATTTAAACGAAGGAGAAAACGCACTGAAGATGATCACCGTGCAGGAATCCTGTATCTCAGGTGTGATAGGAACATTGTGCCTTATTGGAAGCAATCCAGTAGTATTAATGTACTTTTGTGACTGAGACTTTACCTCAGAATCATGGCAGCAGTCAACGCCACTGGAACCACTCCATTTCTTACATTCCAGATAAGGTGAAATGGCTGTCCCTTCTGCAGGGAAACTGGCGGTGTCTGTTTTTGCGATTCTGAAGGTGAACTGCATCTATATTTCCTTAACAAGAATTATATCATCAAGGGGTGTATATTACGGTAATCTTTTGACAGCGAGCATCTATCAGCGAATAGAAAAGAGACGATGTGTGAAAAGCATCAGACAACGATGCCGGTCTCGTCCCTCTTTGCCGTCGGTCTAAATATTGTGTGGTGTCTATATTTGGTACCGCTACCCCCAACTCACGCGATCTGCCCCCGTTCTACGTCCACCTATTTTCAAACAATATAGATTACTATCTGATACTCGCGACTTCGTACGCGTGGATTAAGAATTTCTTTGCCAGAATTGAATATAGAAAGTTGTTGGTAGCGAATGATGGTCCCAAACAACACCGAGTCGGCATAATCATCACTATATCATTTTACCATCGAACCTGTCTCTTGAAGAGAATCAATTTCCAACATATTTAAAAACAAACGAAGGTGAGGGGATGTGGGGGGGGGGGGGTGTTAACTAAGGGCAGCTTTATTTTAGCTTGGTCTTTTCTTCTTTCTTCATCATGAGCATCCGATTCTTGGGTTCTAATAACTTTAGCTGCTAGTGCTGTGCTAGAGCTACAACTTAGGCCAGTATACGCCCAAAAAGAAGGCAAAATAAACTGGTACCAGAAACATTTAAGCAGACACAAAGTAATAGGACAGAGAAAATCGACATCTATACCAAATAATACCTTTTTTCTCTAAACGAAAGTTATTAACAAATTATACACTAATATAATGCGCGAGAAGCATAGCTTGAGCAAGCGAAGTAACATTACAGACTAACACACACCTCCTTCTCTCTGTCATCATTCGATAATTTCTCAAAAATTCGTGACTACAACTGTTAATCATACAGAAAAAAAATGTCCTGTGCCCTCACTACAGATTTTCTTGTCAAATTCCGTCAATATCAGTATAGGCATTTAGTCGTCAAAACGTAACAAAAGACTTACTTCCGCATTTATAGTATTATTACTGCAGATCACACACACACAATCACCCCTGAGGAATCAATATAACGTAAAAAAGTGCACACCTACAGCATTGCAAGACTACCTACGATTTGCCTCGCATTGCACCCCTAACTTTGTGATATCTGCAGTTTAACATTAAATCCGAATAACAGACGGCTCAGGCGTGACTCTTACGATCATAAACAATTTTTAAAAATCTTAGCCTCCACGGATATTTGAACCGGAGACCACGACCCAAACACCAGTAAGCAAGCGCTTTAACCACTGAGCTACCTGACCGCTACACGGAAAAACAGTACACAGACCTCCACATCCAACGCGTCTGTTTATCGCCGTTCAGTAATTTTTCGAAATTATAAGACAGCATGTATTATTTATACAGATAATTTTTCAACCAAATATAGACGGTATTTTTCTCTTTGTTTCAAAGGATAAGTGTGCAAAGTTTCATTGAGATCGGATGAAAACTGTGGATTTGTATGAAGAACAAACAAACGAACAAACAAACATACATACATTCATCTTTATATATATAGATGTCTGTTAAGTCAGATCATAATGTCATCTGTGATATTACTTTTTTGTCCACTTTGAGTAATCCTTTATATGTGTATAACAATAAACAGAAAGAAACAGAGGGGACTTTTGTCTGGTTATGGCACCATCCAGGTATTGAATGAAATTAGTTGCGAGAGAATGGAAAAAACTGTAATCGGAATAGAGCAAATGATGTATGTTTTTAGTCCCCTTCTATAAACACAATCATATTACCCTTTTGCAATTTAACTCTGCATGTTAAGATCTTATTATTATACAAGCAGATTAGCTATGGCGGTTTGTCTTTTCATTGGCATGTTATTCATTCCACTAGAAGTAACTGCAAGATATCTACTGATCCTGTGTACAGTGATCTTGCTGCTAATTAATCAGAGAAGCAACTAAGGAAGCAGCTAAGTATAGCTCGAAGCAATGTAAACAAAGTAGGGTTTCTTAAACGGAACAAAGTTTTATTCTGTTAGATTTAATATCGGAAACTGCAAGTAGTTTTATTGAATTAAGTGAGACGTTTGCTTACCGCTGTTTATAATAGCCAAAGAAGAAATTAAATCTCTTGAGGAAATGTTGGTTTTAACAGCAAAACTGTTATCAGGAGGAAACTGTAGGAGTTTTTCTTTTTTTACGACTCTAATATCAAGATGCAACCGACAATCAGAACATTAATACATTGAGACGTTGGTACAAAATATGAAGCAGAGATAGTATATTTTGTAATGTTTCTATATATGCTCGTAGGTTATTAATAGTTTTATGACTCAAGTTTTTAGTGAATTAGTCTGAAGGCTAATTATATCTTCATCAAAACCTATTGAGATACAAAAAATCAGATGTGATAAAAGTCTAATGATTAGGCCTACTGGTTAACCAAAATCCGTCATAAGCAAATACAGGGGATTGAGGTAGAGTCCGAATTACAGAAACATTCGTCACATACACAAATCAAGAATTGCCAGATGCATTGGACGAGTTAGGTTAATGCCTTTGTAACCGAGATCGGAATTTGAACCTAGCACATTTCGATCCTCAATCAGACGCTAAACCAGCACATCTCTATCAACCTGGACGAAACATCTTGATACGTGTCGTTAAATGAAACCATACGACTTACATTAAAATCGTGCTCTGAATTCTTCTGTTATATTGTGGTATACAACCTATCATGCCACATTTATTCTGCACAGGGCTACAATGCCATCGCATTTTACCGGGCGATAAAAGCGGTTCCAGGAGGTGCATCATTAAATACGCCTCAAAGATTTTCCTTTTGGATGACATTCAAACTTTTGTTGGACCACGCGAAAAAAGTATTCCAAAATAGGGTTATCATACAATAAGAATAATGTATGTCACGGCATACGTGGCGTATACATACATTAAAATTTATGCAATATCAATTAGTAAAGGGAGTAAAGAACTGTAAAAGCATGATTACAATGTATGGAGCAGATGAATGAAGACTGGGCTGTGATTGGTATGTTAAGGTGAATGGATTCGCTCAGGATTGGAACATATGGAGAAATGCATCGAAACTAGGAGAGAGAAAGATAACAGAAATTGAAGCATAGGAACTTTTAGTACTTAGCAAAATTTTAATTTTCTTATCTTCTATGATACAGTTCTCGAAAATTCGACTTAGAATTAACTGTTCCAAAGACCGGTCCTGTGTCGATCCCATTTCATGTTGATTTGTGTTTGATATAAACAGCTCTGCCTCTCCGAACATTGCCATGTGAAAGATGTCTATCAACCCTAGGGATCTCTTTGTTCGTAATATATATATTAGTGGTCACAAAGAGAATTCATAACTCAATCCTCTTATCACCAGCAGAGAAATGAAGCACCTCTGCGAATGGAACGAGAAAGAGCCTGTGCTCCATTGCAATTAAATTAAATTAAATTAAACCCAAGTAGGCTTCCTATAAAAGGTGATTTGGCAGCTAGAGATGGGTAACTGATAATTTAGTTTCAATAATTCCTTTTTCCGGTGGTATGTGAGCAGTCAGTTATTATTAAGGTGATTTTGGACGCATCAATGTGGTTTTTTAAGGCACCACAACACTGTATTGGTTCGATTCATGATCCCCGCAAACTGGCCGTAAGGCTGTTTCCCGCATCATATAGGATTCTAGGCGCATGCTGGAGCGGTCTCCACCTCCGCCCCAAGAAGCACACTTTTCACAAACAAAAATACACTTATAATACGGAAGACAAGTTACATGTTTCACAGACAGTTTGCAACCCAAACATTAAGCATTGGTTGAATGTTCCGGAACTCACAAATCCTGTTCTAAAACACATGTAGGACACATGCCCTCCCACCCTCATGATTTCACACTGGACATCTATTAAACATGATGATGTTTCGCGGGACCTAACTCAGTAAAAAAAGTAATTTTGTACCATCTGCTTGCAACGGGTGAAAACTACTATCACTGGTTTAATTTAAATATAAAAAAAAACATACGATTGTGGCTTTTCAGTCTTCTAACTACAAGATCAGTACAGTGTTTGATGCTGCATTCTTGATTTTTGGGCGAGCAGTGATCTTCACTCACCAGAAGACGCCGCTCTTTTAGAACGCAGTACTAAACCGTTAACATTTCTCCGGCGTTCTCACCTAACTCTTTCTCTGTGTCGCTTTGACATGAGTTTCATATTCTGCGAACGAATCACGTCATAATAATAATAATTCAGTTTAGAAAAATTGAAAATAATTGTTCTTAATACACTTCAATTTATATCTGGAATAAACAAATTTTTTGTGTGTTTTAAAACGAAGTAAACACACATTTGATCACTCATTTCTTTCGATACCAAATCATAACCAAAATTATTTAGCATTGAATTGATAACTAAAAGTTATAAATCATTTTCCTCAATTGCAGATTGTAATTACATGTATGATTACTGCCAAAGTAACTGATTTTTTCGTTCGTTTATTTCTTCACAGATGGCGTTTCACGTCATTCACAGAAACATCTCCAACAGTTTTTTGTTTTTTTTTTGCTGTTAAATTTGTGTACATCTCATGAAGCGGTTTTTCTATTACATTGTAAATCGAAGTTTTGATATAAATAATGATCTACTTACAGTTTCCATTTAAATTATTAATTGTAGATATAATTCAATGTAAATGGAAGATGTAAGTATATCGTAATTTATACCATTACAAAAGGTAATACGAAAAGTATGTAATGACGTGTACATGAATTTAAAAGCAATATACTGCTCAGACGCTTCTGTTAATGAAGTGGAACGCGTTCGCCAAAATAAATAAGCGATCGAAATATTCAATTGGATAGACAGTAATCATTTATCAAACATATGTAATTACAACGGTTGAACTTATCTTAATTACAGTTTTTAGAACGTGTCACCATTTGCCCCTCTGACTCAGAAACCAAAACAAAGCCTGTCTGATAGTGTGTGACATACTGTAAGACATGTGTATACTTAAGTGATTCAGCCTTCCAAACAATTGAACGAGTAATGGGCAAGTGGTATACAGTAGAACTCCAAGTATCCGAATCAATTGGGACCGAACCCCATTTGGATAGTCAAAATTTCGGATAATTGGATTTTTTTCGAAAAAGGATCTGTTTTAATTAATTACTGTATGTATGTTGAAAATGAGAAAAAAATTATTTTTAAAGAAATTTTTTTAATTAATTAAATTAAAAGGCAAGCCTTTTATATGTTAAGCGCACTTACAAGTGCTGTACATTAGTGCAGTATGTTTGTACCGTACTGTAAATAAAAGTCATTGCTTGCTGAACTTCTCGGTCAAATTAAGTTGTTTGACTGTATTCATCTATTTTCGGGAAGCATGTGGTCACACTCGGGTTGACACTCGATCCACTTCAACGCATTTTCAAGGCCAACAAATGCTTGGCTGGCTGATGGTCCCGTGACTGTTTCAACTTCGACGACATTAAACTAATCTTCTTCCTCGACACTTTCTTCTCTCACACTTTCAATAAGTTCATCATCATTTAGAATTTCATACCCACTCTCCTAAATCTTCAGCACTAACTTCTGAACATCCAAGAATTTTCACAAGAATGTTTCTGAATTCCTCAAATAACACGTCATTCCCATCTTCTCCTGTCTCTTCCCTTTCCTTTCCTTGAGCTTCTTTTTTCTTTTTCTCCTTTTCCTTCTCCTCTTCAGTTGACATGCCTTTCAACTTGTTTCACGCACGTCTTAATGTGACTGCCTTAAGTGATTCGGATAATAAGCGATTCGGATAATTGGAGCTATACAGTATTTTTATTAGTTGGAAGCATTTTCTCGCAATTATTGCATTTAATTTCATTTTGAATATACCGCATCATGCTGGAGTACATCAAGATCACGTCGGATCTGTGAAAAATCAGCGCAAGCCTTTATTTCCCCATAGGTTGCTGCATTATTAGTTGGCTCTTTTGAACGGACATTGATATGACCTGCAATACCTTGACATCAAAGGAAATTCAATGACCATCTGTACAGATGTCTGGAAAGCCTTCAAGAGTGAATTGTGGATAGGTATATCAAAATGTTTACTCCTGAATGCCAGCCTCCAATGTCATGACGCAGACAACAAATTGGATATGTGTAAAATAAAAGATGCCAATATTCGAGACCCTGCCGTTTTGTTCGTCGCCAAGAGCTGGTTACTGCGTTCCCATTCTGCCCTGGCCGTGACTGTGACCCGGCGCACACAGCTCGCTGGACGGTCGATGCCAGGCCGTCGGGAATGTATAATGAACGAAGCATTTCCCTACCTGCAGGGTCGATTTGTGGTGGGGTCGACGCCCGCAAAGTGTGTCGATAGCCGGCTGACCACTGCGGTGGCGTGTTGAGGTCAGTTCGACCCCTCACGCCAGCGCCAAAGATAAGGCGGCGCAGTTGATTTAGGGGACCCCGCAGGAGTTAACTGGTCAACACAAGCCCACCGGCAAACACTGCTCCGCCTGCCTGCTCCAAAAACAGCCGGCCTCGGCAAACACCGTCCCTAGTCTGGCCAGGACTCTTTTGACTGGGTGGCGTCTCAGAATTACGGGCGACATGAAAGTTGTCCAGTCTGTAACGGCTAGTACTCAAATACTACTGCACGGAGGACAACAGGGAAAGATACAGATGGTCGTGTATAATATCCGACACCAACACGAGGCGGGGAATAGACGTCATTGGTCGGATGAGAAAAGACGATACAGTGTAAGTCCGACCGTCGCATTCGGGAGGACGGCGGTTCGAATCCCCGTCCGGGCATCCAGATTTGGGTTTTCCATGGTTTCCCCAAATCACTCCAGGTAAATGCCGGGATGCTTCCTTCAAAAGGCCATGGCCGATTTCCTTCCCATTCCTTGCCCCCATCCTTGCCCCCCATCCTTTCCCGTCTCTAAAGACCTCGATGTTAAAAAGAGACGTAAAGCAGTTACAAAAAAAAAAAAAAAAAAAAAAAAAACAGTGTATGTCGAGTGCCCTTTGAGATGCAAAGACTACAAAATAAGGCGCTAAAAAGAGTTCTTCATCTACCAATAATGTTCCCGACTAATCAACTCCACAAGGTAGTTGACATGGAAATGCTCAGAGATGGATACCGGAAGTTGGCACCTGCTTTCTACAATAAGGCAGAAACGAATACAAATCCAACAATAAATACACTCGCCCAATATGACGTAAATCTAGGACCGGACAAAAGACCACTTAACTTAGAACAAATAATAAATTCAAAAATAGATTACTAATCTAAGGACAAATATATATCACTCGTTTGTTGAGTGAATTGAGGCAAAATGACATCGTTTCGTATGATATACACTAAGACGGACTATTTACGACCGTTTCAAGTGGGTTATAAGTAAATTTCAAAAAAATATGGTAAGGTGAAAGTAAAAATGTTGAAGCAAATGGTAAGAAAGTGGAAGGAGAATCGGCGGAACAAACGTTAAATTGAAGGAGATTCTTCTGGAGAGGTGTCGCCTCTATTTATTGAGGAAGAAAGCCGAGTAAAAGAAAGCCACGTGGAACCACGACCTCGTCGTGATTGATTTTCCTGCAATTCAAAATCGAGGTCAGTGCAATTCGAACTGACTATTATCAAACCTTTGGAATATTGATTTGAACTGCTTTAAGCACTTCATCATGTGATTCAAATACAGTTTTCGGAAGGGGAGCAAAGACAGCTTGATCAATTTGTATGAAATGCCGGAGAAGACAGTGAACTACTGATATTATGCTGGAGCCGGGTTGCGAGTGACTGGAAGACGAGAAATGAATGATGAGTCCTGGTTGGAAATTGGTAGCATAATTATTAGTACTTTGTGGAACGGGTGAGGTAAGCACAAACTGATTCATTTTGGCTTACGGGAGTGTGAAAGTTCTATTTGTACGTAAGAGAGTCAAGGGATGGAATAAATTATCGAGAGATGTGCTGAACAACCTACGTTTAACAGTGAAAGAATTTAACCAGAAGTCCAGGTAATGGTATAGTATGTGTGCTTCGAATTTATTTAACTGAAACTAATATTTCTTAAAAAAAAATGTTTTACTCATTAGGCGAAACGAGGAGTCATGCTCTGCATCTGGAAGAGAAGGACACCGTTAGGAACAGTATCTGTAAACATAGTAGTGTATCATTCCAGGTGAAATCGGACTTTACAGACCAAAATAAAGTATGAAACTTTACTGTGAAGTATGATTGGCAAACATAGCGGGTAAAGACACAATGGAAAAAAGAAGAAGATACATTTTTACGACAGTTATAACAACTGAAACAAACTATAAGATAGGGTTATGTCCATTTCTCCTTTGTTCCACGAGAAATCTTCTAACCATTGTCGTGTCCCCTTTGTGAGACAGTTGAGTCAGCCCGCTTGTTCTGCTAACAATCGATCGCCGCTGCATTATTGATACAAATGCTCTTCAGGAAACGGTGCTGGTTGTTCACCCTCAACAGGAAAGGTTCTGTTTTGCCACACAATTTCTGAGCCCAAAATTTAAAGAATAATTTTATGGCAGTGGTTATTTGTGTAAACACAAGATGCTCGGTATGTTTTAGACAGAAAAATGAAATTAGGAACATTGAGAGTATTATAAAAAAAATTATTCTCAACTTGAGTCATTGTTAGTTTTTTTGGGGGGGGGGGGGCACAGAGCAGGTTGCTGTCCGCCACCCCTGTAAACTCCCAGAAGCTGCGGTGTAGATAGGCTTGGAGCAATCACAACAGAGCCGTCTACTTGTCATCTTGGTAGGCTCGTAGATTGTTGACGTACTTTGGTCAACTAAAGAGAAGTACACATGCGAAGTTTTATTGTTGATTTGAATAAAAATTATTGCAAGTTCATAGTGAAGATTATTATTTACAAAGCTACATTTTTGTTGAAAAGGTCAACAGATTAAATTCGCTAACATTGGCAACAATATGGACCACATAAAACTTATGAATACTCTTCTTCAGATGTAAAGAATTGAAACCGGAGCGCCACAGGCCGATATATTGAGACCATTGCTGTTCATTATTCTGATGAATTATTTTGTAAGTGGTTTACAGTCAGAAGTTAAGTTGTTTGTTGATGACACAATCTTAAGCAATCGGATTACGATGGAAGATGACTGTGAACAGTTGCAAGGAGATCTGGATAGCATAACTAGATGGGTAGGTCAACAATAAAAACTATAAATGTCAAGAAGATTCAATGAATTAGGTACACAGATAAAAGTTTTTAATTATTATTATAGGGTGAGGGAGGAATTGCTTGTTGAAGACGATCTTTGAATAACATTTGATGATAAACACAGTTGGTCAGGAAACATTAAGTATGTAAATGTAATTTCATACTTTATTATGAAAATTTAACCATAGCCTAAATTTTGTTGTTTAGAATTGTTAGAAATGTTAGTAATGCAAGCTGCTACAATGACTACACTTGAAAACAATGAATCGATATTTTTTTTCTGATAGTATTGTAAAAATTTATATGTAAATTTCACCAGTATGTAATTGCATTTCAACTGCAGACGGTAAATGTATTCTTTCGCGTGATGTAAAAGTTTCACAATTAATGCAGAAATATTGTCACAATCCTGGAACAGAATCAGAAATGGCATTCTGTGGTACATCATGTGGCACGACGATCTTGGCTTCTGTTTTTGATTCATGTTTCTTTCATGAAGTGATTATTTCATTAGGATGAAAGTACGCAGCCTGCACGAGATTTCCAGTACCTGTTTTTAATTTAGGTCCCATTTATTGCCGCTTTATTACTGATGTCAATTATTGAGTCGCGCGGAAAAGATTAGAATCGTATCGGAGTGTACAATTGTATAGTTATTTGCAGTGTATTGCATCTCGGTTTAGATCAATGCCACATAATCAATACCTCCTCCCACCTCCACCCTCCAAAAAATCAAGACTTCAGTATGCTGCAACTTAAATAATCTGTGCAATTTAATGTTTAGAAAGAAAAAGTGAACACTTCACAATTTCAGAGTTAAATCCGAATTAATTTTTGAGTATTTCGTTCTTAGAAAACTAATTCAAAAAATAATTAAGGGTTTGCTGTTTTCAGTATATTTGCCACAATTTCAGAACGAGTAGTTTCAATGAAGACGTTTTAGGACATCTGAATAGCATTTGTCAGAAAGATTTGCTGTTACGAGTTCTTGTCTTGGTTAGCTTTCTGTTATTTTTCGGTCTTTTAAAATATTTAGATTCTGTCATAGAAGATCTTTTCTTAGGTACTAGATCAGGAGTTTGAGAAATAGCTTAGAAATTGTTTTTGTTGAATGCTAATAATCACCACTTAGTTTGTGTATCTAATATAATGGTCTGCCAATAGACTCCATAGCTAACTATGCGATTGTTTAAAGTAATAAAATCTGTTTCTACCACCGTAGTCCACATGATGATGGTTCCATCTCCATTGATTTTGATGTTCAGCTAGTTTAACTTTTAGTTTATACATACTGTTCATCGATTTATTTACAGTCGAAAGGGAGCGGGGGGATTGGGGGGAGACTGATGACAAAAAACGCATATTAGGCCAATGGGCCAGAGGTAGGAATAACAATTCGCTTCCTCAGAAACCGATCCACGAAGGGCTCACAACTTACTTCGCATACACAAAACAAGCTTTGTGAGAGTTAAAAAAAAATCAGTCCGGTTACAGGAAGTGAGTCCTACTTCTTTATTCTTGATGTAGGCATCTAGCAAGACGAAATAAATTTTCTAGAAAAGATATTAAAAAAACTCATATCTAAGTGAATATTATTTATCTCCGTAATAACAGGAGAAAAAGATGTAATGAACAAATTATCGTTAGTTAGATGTCGGATACTGCCAAAAATACAGATTTCGACTTTATTCGCAGGAAAATAGTGTTGAACTATGGAAAAAAGTTTCATGTGAGTTTTCTTCACCTTGTGTGGTTCCATGGATTCGTTTAAACTATTGTCAGTATGATACCTCTGTTTATTTACGCCTCGTATTTCTGCGACATGTTCTGCGTAGCATAATATGAGTCTTCCTAAGTCATGTCAGATTTATACGAAGTTTCTTATCAAGCTTCACATCTTCGCCGTCTGTCTTTAATAAATTCTAAGACTCATTCTTCTAGTCGGGGGCCTTTATTTAGATCATTATTTTGCGGTTGTTTTCCTTAATAACTCTGCTATAAAATGAGTTAGTTTATGTAACACATTGCACGCTATTTTTCTCGTAGTACACTGACAGAACAGCTCTAATTTCTTTTTAATGGAGTTAAACGCCATGTAATCAGCCGAGGTAATTAAGAAGAAGTACTGAAGTATGTAAAAGATTTTGCTGTTTTTGCGGACGACGTGATGTTGTAAATAACTTCGTATAACCTAGTATATTTACAGTGTAAATAAAGACGAGAACAATCGGTCATAACTCCAGTCTCTAGTAGAATCAGCAGGTAGCTTGTTTCCTGAAGCATACAAAAGGCTTTGTTCGAAACGTCAGGAAATTGAAGAGTGTTTAGACATTGCGTAAATCTCGCGAAGTTACTTACAATAGGGAAGTATGTATTGCCACTTATATGCAAAATGTATAATCTTCGTGCTATTGTTACTAGCCGATAACAGTCGAAGCGTTAAGTATTAAAACGAAAGAGTATGGTAGTGACATAGTTAACTAAACACTGTGAAATAGGTTATAATCATTATTCGTAAACCAAAGATTGATTTAGTTTAGTTTTGCACTGCTTTATTTTCCTTGTACATTGCGCATCAAACATCTGGAACTAATTGTTCTAAAACTTTCAGATGTCTTTGGGGGCATCCATAAATTACGTGAGGTGTTTTTCCGGACCCCCCCTCCCCTCTGGTGAGATGTGGTCAGTGAGATTCCCCCCTAGAAATCGCCCTCGCAACTTTTTGAGACTTTTTTTTCCAAAAGCCCGTAACACCACCACTTTTCGACGAAATACCCCCCTAAAATCGACTTTCGCGTCATATGTAGACCTTTTTTTTTAGCTCTGCAGTCCGACAATTTTTCCAAAACCTCACGTGAGATTTCCGTAGATCCCCGCTCTCCTCTTGGTGAGATTTGGTGAGATTTCGCCCGACCCCTCTCCCCTATTTCACCTCACGTAATTTATGGACGTTCCCTTTACTGGTTCCGGGTGTCACAACGACATAATGACGCATTCCAAACAAAAGCTTCTGCAAATCTTTTGACTGCCGCCAAAGCTAATAATATTGACTGTGAAGAAAACATTTCTTGATTGGTATTGGTGAGAATTTCTGTTTTAATTCTTCCATCCGTAGTGATTTTGTTCGACAAATATGTGAACTGTTTAATTTCTGCTAAACCTCCTTCCCCACTTCCAGAAGGACTGACAATTTGGATGCTGGGTTTGCTGTATAGAAAATACAGCATCCAGCGAATACAGAATGCCTCGGAAGTACATTACTGTACATTACTGAGCCCGCGCCTTTGGCTCTGCTGGTTGGGTACTGCTGGCATCCGGTCGCTGACGCCGAGATAGCTGGTGGAAGCAATTTTCATTACTAGGATTCTGCCGGCAGGGTAGGAAAAGTAGTGATGCACAATAATCGTCAGAGTGTGTACCAAAGTATTGGGTTGAATCCAATACTTGAAGTAAAAGCAAACGATTCTAATTCGTCCATAAGATGTGGACGTTAAACACGGCGGTTTCCTTACCGTCTTTTGGAGGAGCAGGACTCTTCCTTCCTTCATCTTTTGTTCATCCACAACGAAAACAACACACTGCCCTGATCACACTCACACACAGTCATCAACGCTTCCATCACTGGGGAGGCAAAGGAAAACAACCCCATTGAATTTTCCAGCAAAGTTGCTATGTCAATCACGAAGCCTGGGTCACCGTTTAATGGAGACAACTATCATTATACATTAATGAAGTAGGGATTCAGAATCAAATAAAGGACAGTATGATCTGCCCAGGTGATGTTCGAAGTTATCAAACCTTTTTTAAGTCGGTGATACTGTTCTGAGAGATGAAATTGATTCGGTAACGAAGACGCTAAAAGACAAACAGGAATTACTAATCGGCACGGTACCAGCAGAATTGACCACGAATTGTAGAGAAAACCTAAATCAAAGTGTTTATAAACTTGTATGTTATATTTATAATGAAGGAAATGTGCCTGATGATATTGGGAAATGTATTATCCTACCTTTACCAAAGAACATAAATGCTGAGAAATGTAAGCAGTTCCGCCCACTAAGGCTTGTTTCACGTGCGTAAAAACTTCTAACAAAAATAGAAAAATGAGATCATTGCCTCAGGAAAAGGTAAACGTCAAATTTTCAAATGAAATAGCAACATCGATGAAGCAATCCTGCTACTAAGAATTATTCTATAAAATCGGCTAACGTAAAGTCTGAGTACATACATCTTCTTTATCGATGCCAATAAAAAACTCTACAGAGTAAACTGGAAAAGCTTCTCTATGAATAGAGAAAATAAGGTATTAAAAACAAATGATCTAAATGTCATTTCGAGAAGGTATTAGTAGCATGTAATGATCATCGGAAGTCAAAAATCGCAAAAATAAGAAAGGTGGTAAGGAGAGTTATATTCAGTACTTGCTGTGGATAAAACTGGAATGTTTCAGTGTTCTGGTAATATTGCAAATCTGGGACAGAACTCGAGAAAGAAATTAAACGTTTGGAAGATATCGTGAAAAAAGACCGCAGCCTAAGAACTAATAAGGATAAAACGTGTAGATAATCGTCAGCCTCAATTGATAAACCACTGCCGCTAGGAACGTATGACGCACGCGCATGTGTAGCAGGGCTTTCCCTGAGAAGACGGTGCCACGGGATCCACAGCCAGTCCCTCCATCCAGATTCCACGCCTCGAAATCACTTTAGGCAAATGATGAGGCAGTTTCTTTCATAACATCAGTGGCAGAATCCCTTCTCAATCCTTGTCCCCAATCTTCTACGGCAGCTATAATGATATAGATCTCGACGATCCGTAGAACAGTCACTAAAAGATAAACAAATACAAAAAAATATATGAAATCTATACGTTTTCTGTTGGGCTATATGATAAAGAAGCTATAGTATCTAAGATTTAAATTTTGTTATCTTCTGCGATCACCGGGTTATTAGGGCAAATGAATATCTCGCACACTTATTTAGGGAAATAACGCCTGTACTGATATAATCATCTTTTAAATAACCGATATTTTTCTTATACGGCTACTCCTACACGAAGATGGCTATAATACGTAAACTTAACTTAATTATGCGTAGATATACACATCTAATTACGTCTAGTTACAAATATAATATGTTCTTCTTTTACCTTCTGGCGATTTCTTTGCCTTCTTCTAACAGGAGTACATTTTGTGTTTTCTATTGTATCTTAGAAGACAACGATTGTAGTCTCTCTCCCTTATATATTATCAGGTATACTCAAATCACGCGGTAAAAAAAAAAAACTTAACCTTTTCTACTGTCTCCGTTAGTTGATTATTCGACAATTTAACCTAAACTAGTCACTTCGATGTTCACTTTCGAGCACTCAGTTATTACTAAGTCGTACATTTACTCAATTCTAAATTAATCTTTATATAATAAATTACAATTCCTTCTGGCTGTAGCCGTTTATAATCTTTATTAACCGTATGTTTTATTCAACAATATTTCTCCAAGCCTCCGTTTTATATTTCAGCAAAATGAAACTTTAGCGGTTCAACAACGACATTAATTATTATTATTATTTTTACTGCTTTACGTCTCTCAACAGGGAGGTCTTTAGAGACGGGAAAGGATGGGGGCAAAGAATGGGAAGGAATTCGGCCATGGCCTTTTTTTTTTAAGGAAGCATCCCGGCATTTGCCTGGAGTGATTTGGGAAACCATGGAAAACCCAAATCTGGATGCCCGGACGGGGATTAAATTTCTTATCCTCCCTCTCGCCTCTGCTCTACTCTCGTTTATATCTTGACATCAGGACCCTCACAGCCCGCCATTACTCTTTACATGCCACAGATCTTCGGATACAGTACCAGCAGTAATCGTTTTCGTAACAATTATTACACTCATTTAATACTATCATATTTTCTACCAGTAATTTCTACCTGCGGTGATGGAAGTCCGTCACAGCATCAATAACAAATGCCCGAGGCAATGAAATCGTTAAGTTATAATCAACGACTCTGCGAACGTTTTCACCTCAATAACGATGGCACGTTTTTTAAAAAAAATTATTCACTTATAAGTTGAATGTTTTTTTTCCCTCATATTCGTCCCTTCCTTCCCTCTTCAGTGTATTTGTCTTTCGTGTTAGGTTGCAATGCAAGGACATCTATCAGTTTTAGTTAGTCAATATTTATTGCCAAGATCTAAGAAATGGCGCCAAGACAGCGTCAAACGTTTGCGAAACGCACTAAAATTTCTTCTCACAATTTCAACAAGTTAACAGAAACAGATTTCACTTCGTTAACTACGTAAACAAAACATGTCGTAAGTTTGTTTAACGCACTGTGTTAAATGAGGAAGCCCTGCCGTGGCGCCGTGTGGGCGGCAGACACCTGTGGTCCCGAGGGACTTCGTTAGGGACGCTCATAACGCGTCTCCGCTTCCAGGCGAGACGAGCTGCTCGGCGGGGAGCCGCGCTCTTGTTAACACTGCTCTAACAATCACACAACAAACCACTCTACTCCACGCCTGTTATAATTATTTGACATATTATTACTACTTACTAACGATATTTCCTGATAGATAGCATTAAGTATTAGTTTGTTGGCACTAAACCACCTGTTAATTTTCTTTATAGCATCATTTGCTGTGTTTACAAGGATTTTGTACTGATGGGATCATTTCAACGATATGCTAGTATCATCTGCAAAGAGCACCATGTGTTCATTATCACCTAGTATATGTGGGAGATCATTTATATAGATTAAGAACAGCAGAGGACCAAGAATTGAACCCTGAGGAACACCACCTTTAACTATACTCCATTCTGAGTTTATAACACCTCCTGTATTAGCATCTTTCAGTGATACACATTGCTTTCTATTTTCCAAGTATGATTTAAACCAAAGTCCTGACTTACCACTAACTCCATAGTGGTCTAATTTACCTAGTAGGATCTCATGAATAACACAATTAAAAGCCTTAGCAAGATCACAGAATATACCTAGGGAATTTAATTTTTTATGCATTGATTCCAGTATGTTGTTTACAAAAGTAAAAATTGCTGAATCTGTGGAAATACCTTGCCTATAACCAAACTGTACTGAGTAGGTCATTCTTTTGTAGATGTGCATACACCCTTCTGTACAATGCTTTTTCAAAGATTAGTGATAGGGGTCTGTAATTCTCAATCTTTGAGGTATCACCCTTTTTATAAAGTGGTTTGATTATTGACTTCTTGAGTGACTCAGGGAAGATACCTTCTTCAAAAGAACTATTACAAATATGACTAATAATTCTACTAATGCTGGTGTTACTTAACTTACGTTCTATTCAATTTCTGTCACGACAAGTCTCACCTCAGGAGCAACTGGATTTCTGGAAGAGTTCAACTGGCATCGTATAGTTCGAAGTTCTCAGCAAAATGTGCTTAAGTCATAACAACATGGAAGAAGAACGGAACGGTTCTAGTTATAATGCTGGAAGGAAAGCGGTTGAGCAGCAATACATATACGAAATACTTGGAACGCATGACAAAAAAATGAAGGGTAGGGACAGAAATAAATGTAAAAAGAAAGATCAGAGGATGGATTTTTCAAGATTCTTGCAGTTCTTGTTCCGAACAGAGATTGACTATAAAAATTAATTATTTCGGGAACTAGTATTTGAAATACTGATGTATTTAATTTTTAGTATATATCCATCTCACTTTCAGACTTGGTCAGAAGTAGTTCGTAGCTAATCTTCGGTGAACAAATCTGATTAAATTAATAGTAGAGAATGTTACGCGTGAGATGTAGTATGTTCAAATAGAAAGCTTTTCCCACAAATTTAAGACGGACGATCTGTGAGTAACGGAATACAGTCCGGTAGGTTCAGTCCCAGAGTGTCTATCACTGTTGGCTCCCCTGAAAGAGCCATATATACGCGCAGTGTTCTAGATAGCCATGGTTAGACAGACCTCGTCCACGTAGATCACAATTATAGCCCGAGACAGGGCATAAAGTTACAGTAGGACAATAGTACACTTGTTTATATACATTATGGTTTTATAGCCGATGAGTAACACTACATACTTTGGCCAGCCCAACAAACACTCACCGGATAATTTTTGGAACTTCGTAAATGCCAACTCGATGTCTTGATTCTTGTTGAATGTCTATATGATTTTGTACAAGATTACAAAATGTCGAATTTAACCTTCGTATATAATGGCTAATGTGTTGGTTCACTCAAATTTGGCAAAAGAAGAATATATGGCGGCACTATTAACAAATTAAACATGAATTATGTACAGCTGGAGCTTTAAAAATGATTGCCAGTGTGATTTCGTCAGTGCTAGCGAGAATAGCAGAGTGGCTGCAATAAGTTAAGTTCCAAATTGTACCGCCAGAGGGCAACGGCCCACAGATTGAAGCGGGCGTTTGTAGAGCAGTTTGTCTCCTTTAGGTCTGCCAGCCCGCCGAACACAAACAATTCAGGGCAGTCTGCAAACAGGTGTGAAAGTCCGCTCAAGGCTAGACTGTATTGTGGAACGCACAGCATTGTGTCTGACAGTTAAATTCCATGAAAGTTAAGTCTTTAACAACCATGCACCAACTGTCTAATAATTACAACTTTTCTACCTGTAGATAGCCAGAACGATTCCATAGGCAGGAAGTTAGATAATTTCTATTAAACGTGATGACTGCTAAACCTTACAGCAATGTTATTTTTTGTTTAAAACATATGGCGAGACATCATAACGTGTTCTTTGATATATAGGGAGAACTTTGTGGAAAATTGAAACGAAGTTGGCCTGTTTATTGGCAGCAGGATCTCTACCGATACAACTCAGGCCCTAGGGGTTGCGGCGCGTCAGAACTCACCTCCATTTTCATGGGTAATTGTTAACTGTGCTGGTAACGAAGGAGACTTTCATGACTTCATATTACCTGCTTTTCTCATTTTGGAGAAATACGCTAAATCGTTATTCAAATATAACTACACATGTGCTCTCATCATTTAGCACATATTTTCATCTATTTTATTAAATTTTCAGGAATTTGCATCTATTTCTAAAATATGTAGCAATGAATTCTGGTCGTCCTATAGTTGAAAGATCTGCTTTTTTTAAATTGCTGAATACAATTACCGTATTCTGCATCACTGTTTTAGTGCATGATTTCGATTCAAATTTTCAACTGCAAAAGGAACAACAGATATTTTAGAGAAGATTTAAAAAATATATCTTTTGTGTTCTAAGAATGTATATATGTCTGACCTTGGCTATCCATTCCGAACCTGGTGGTACCAGTTTGGGCCTGGCATTTTGGAGAACGCACATTTGGTCCCCAATCGAGACATCCAGATTTCGGTTTTCCAAATGTCCTTCAAATTGATGTGGCCTAATTCCTTTCCATTCCTTGTCTTCCATCTTCTCCCGACTTCTATAATTGTAAGTCATAATACCTTAAAACATAGTATCCCATTGTCCGCTTCGTAACCGATGTTCCTAAATCGCTGCAGTGGTGTCTGGCAATCACAGCGATATTACCTGTACTTCGCCTGCAGACTGTACGGTAGAGGGCTGAATAGATGACAGCTGAAGGCAGGTGAAATTCACGGTTCTTTAGGATCACTTAGCTTGCCACTGAACGAGTTTTGGCGAGGGAACTAATAGCACCGAGGCCTCTATCGTACCATAAATGGGCACACCTTCACATAGTACTGCAGTGTACGAAAAAAAGTGGTTCACAATTTCAAGCCGCCGGATTGAATACTGAAGGCGTGAGGTGAAACCCAAACCGCTCTACAGTGGCTACGTAGTGAGGTGTAGGCGTTGATTCCTCCATGGGATGAGTACGTTAAGCCTGGCGGTTCTCTCAGATTTCTTTCGGGAAAGCAGGCTTGAATGAGCCATCATCAGGTTTCAATATTTCCCTTCTTTCATCTCTCATCCAAATGAAATAATACAATTTACACTCTTATCAAAGTAATATACGCGAACAATACCAGTAACACAGGAAGCCGACGGGATCAAAATTTTCCGGCTGACAGTTATTCTTGAACAATAATACCTTACACTTACGATTTTTTTTTTTTTCACCAGCCTCCAGATTAGATTAAAACAAAACTTTTTCCTATCTTGAACTAATATCTTCATCTCAACCTATATCTTCAGTTATCTGTTTGACGTATTGCACTCAGTGTTTTTCTGTAAATCCTTCCCTCGACATTCCTTGTTCTAACAAATTAACCAATCCCACATGTCTTAAAATTCCACCCACAATCCTGTCTCTTCATTCTGTATGACTCTACCACAAAAACTTCTCCCTTCATCGTTCGTTTCCAAAACACATTCATTCTTATTATATCCATCCACTTCATTTTTTATAACACCAAATTACAAATCGTTTAATTTCTCTTGTAATTGGTATTCCTAAAGTCCGTGCTTCACTGCCATCAAGTGCTACGCTCAAACATACAACTTTGGAAACTTCTTTTTGAGTCCTAAGTCTGCTTCAAGAAAGCCTCGTTTATCATTGCTATTCTGCTTTTATCGTTGTTCTTCCTTCCGCCATCAGTTGTAATATTCCTTCCAAACCAATAGAATTCGCTCAGTTATTCTTTCATATCTGATACAAGTATTATATTTAAACTACTGTTACTTCTACCATTCCTGTTATATTTCATGACTTTCGACTTTTATATTTAGTCCAAACCCTTTTCCCAATATTTATTGACGTGGTTCAGCAATTTCTCAATATCCTCAATCTTGTCTATCATTAGTAAATTCAGCATACTGAATATTCCTTCCTGAGCATTTTTACCTGGGACATTGGTACACCGGTCACACTTGTAGTCAGAAACGGTACGTGTATTTTCAAACGGCTATATTACGACCATCGACAGACGAGTGTAATTAATTCTCTAAAAATCGTGAAGGGTACAGCTGGAACGCTGATGGCGTTTGAAACTGACTCTAGTTTTTACACTTTAACGCCACCATTATTAAGTTGAATCAGTGTGTCATTGACTTCGAGAGTAGCTTTGTTCCAGACTTTTGACTGTGAAGCATGCGCCGGGAGTAGAGGTCACGATTTTATGGCGTAACTGGTGGATTATTTCTTGGAGAGTACCGAAAATATTTGTTGTTCTTCTTATAGACCAAGATCCAGCTGCATGATTTCTACGTCCATCTGTTTTTTAATTGAAGTGAAATTTTTATGTATAATTATTGATAGCAGAATACCATTCTGCCAGGTTGCCTATCAAAATATGGCTGCAATTAATTTTAATTAAAATAACAAAATATATTTTTTTAAATTCCATTCACTTGGTTTTTTTTAAAAATAAATTGTAATTCATTTCAAATAGTGACGTATAAAGAACTTAAAAAATTTGGGTTGCCTATGCAAAAGTGATCGCAAGTAGGTGTTGCCAGCTGTGTAAGAGCGAGAAAGTGTTTGAGCACCACACCGTCCATAAGACGCTATCCTCAACAGTTGGCCACCCCCTAAGTGTGGTCATTTTTACACAAGCAATCCAAACTTTTTAAGTTCTTTATATATCTCTCTTTGAAATGAATTATAATTTATTTAAAATACAAATGAACGAAACATTTGTAAAAATTAATTTTTGAAATTTTAATTGAAAGTACTTGACGCCAATGTTTGATAGGCAACTCGGCAAAATCGTATTCTGCTATTAATAATTAAGCATAAAAATTGCATTTCAATGAAAACACAGATGGACGTAGAAATCACGCATCTGGATCTTAGTATATTAGGAAATGAACAAAGGTAAATAGTAAGTATCCATTCGATACCTGCTGTTCGAAGCATATACGGTTAACTTGTGGAGTGTCATTCCTTGGAACTAACTATCCACAGATATTTAGGCTGAGTGATTTACCAATGTTCGACCACGTTCTATTAGGTGTTATTGCATGTGTGGACGACTGCAATGATATATGTCAAGTAAAATGTTCACTGTTTTGCACACTACAAATGAAACAAAGGAGATGCAGAAACACTGTAATGACCAAATCAAGCCTACTTAAAATTCCTTTGCGACGGACGAACCGAGTGTGGTGGTGTAACGGATAGCGTTCTGGCCTCACATTCGGGAGGACGGCGGTTCGAATCCCCATCCGGGCATCCAGATTTGGGGTTTCCATGATTTCCCAAATCACTCCAGGCAAGTGCCGGGATGCTTCCTTCAAAAGTCCATGGCCGAATTCCTTCCCGTTCCTTGCTTCCCATCCTTTCCCGTCTCTAAAGACCTTGCTGTTAAGAGACGTTAAGCAGATAAAAAAAAATAAGCTACGGACGAATCACTACTAGTACCATATTTCGTCACTCCGTACAAACTGGGGAGATGTTTTAGATTCAGTTCAAACTTCTGGAACATACGGTGGCGATTAGGACCTGTTAAAACAGCCCCGAATGATGAAAGTTTATTCATCACTGAGATAAACAAAACATTCGCAGAAAATAAGCTAAGAAAATTTGGAAGGTGATGCAACATTTTGTAAGAATATTATTTTAACAATACTAACTTTATCTCTGCATCATGACACCTCACCATTAGCGAAAATGTGATCAGAGTTTTTTTTAGAAAAGAATGAGTAAATACCGCATCAAATGGACCCAGAAACAAAAATATCGCAGGACTAATGAGAATTCGTCGGCGTCAGTGGATATCCTGCAAAGATGAATTAATTAAAAATTTCCACAGGTAGACGTTACAGACTGATGCTGTATTTGTATATAAGCGATATGTAGTCTGCAAAATTCTGACGTTTGTTTAATTTTAGAAATTACAGGTCACTGAAATTTTCGTAAAAAAGAAAGATACCGAGCCTGAAATTCTATTAGTCGTGATCTGTACTCGAGTATTATATAAGGGTGTTTTAATAAATAGGAAAAGTACATAACAGCATAGTATTGAAACGCCTTAGAATAAAATTTTGTGGCTGAAAATTTAATTTTGTTGCATTTTAACCTGCCTTAGGAAATCATTCATTTGGTCGGAGATGATTAAATTGATTATCTGCACCGATTACAGTTTTGCATTTTTGATGACGCGGGTTCAAATCCCTGCCTTTCCATGGTTTGCCGAAACGACTCAAGGTGAATGTTGGAATGGTTCCTTCACAAGACAATGGCCGTTCCCTCCCCAATATCCCATCTAATGACACAGATATCGTCAAGATATGCAAAAAACAAATTATTTCTTCAAAAATACTTAGGTTTTGAACGTGTTAAATACTCACAGAAGTTATTTTAAAATATTTATAGATTTTATTTTTCGGACAAATTATATATATCTGGAATTTGTAAGATCTGTGGATTCCAAAAGATATGAAATGCTTTTCAGATCATAACCTCTTTTTTTTTTTTTTTTTTTTTTTACGTCTTTCAACAGCGAGACGGGAAAGGATGGGGGTAAGGAATTGGAAGGAATTCGACCATGGCCATTTTAAGGAAGCATCCCGGCATTTGCCTGGAGTGATTTGGGAAACCATGGAAAACCCAAATCTGGATGCCCGGACGGGGATTCGAACCGCCGTCCTCCCAAATGCGAGGCCAGAACGCTATCCGTTACACCACCACGCTCGGTATCATAAATTCACTAATGTAATTATAGTAATACAAATACATTGTACTTGCAGCAATAAAATTATTATTTCTCAGAACAGCAGGATAAAAATGCGGTGGCTGAACGCAAACAGTGAAGGACGTTCAAGAAGTGCCGAACTTTGTCTTGAGTCCGGGTCTTATATAACTGAATTGATGTTCTGTTCCGAAATGACCTGAAGAGCCAGTGAACAGCTGACTACGGAGAATAGAGAGCAGCGTGAACGATCGTCTGTAATTTTTTGTTGTTGTCGAAACACTGGTTCAGGTGTGAAATTCACTGAAAAATAAATAAAAAAATTGATTGTGGCCAACAAATCCGTAAACCCAGATCCAGGGATTCTAATTCATGTTTTCACCATAATATACATCAATAACTAAACCGTTTGATTTATGAAAAAGTGAAGGACATTACAAAATGGCTGCAACATTTCCTTAAAACCATTCAGATTCTCGGCCAGTTACGAACCGGTAACCTTGAGAACTATAATCCCTACGCTACAAAGGCTGGCGACATTGTATTACTTCATACACCACTAAAATGCAAGAATCACTTAATAATATCTAACCCCAGAGTTACGAACTTACCCCATTAATATATTAAAAAAATCTGTCAACATTATTTTAAAATCGCAAGTGTCAAGAACTGCTCCTATTCTTGAGTGGAAGGTTGGAAGAACTGTATAATTTTTTGCGCTCTGGACATCCCAGAATCTAAATACTTGCTATCAAGTATCCATACTTTGGATGATGCTTGAACACCGTTCTTACTGTCAGTCAAATAAAATAATCGTATGGCATTGTTGGTAGCTTTTTTTTTTTTTGGTAACTGCTTTACGTCTCTTTTTAATATCGAGGTCTTTAGAGACGGGAAAGGATGGGGGGCAAGGATGGGGGGCAAGGATGGGGGGCAAGGATGGGGGGCAAGGATGGGGGCAAGGAATGGGAAGGAATTCGGCCATGGCCTTTTGAAGGAAGCATCCCGGCATTTGCCTGGAGTGATTTGGGGAAACCATGGAAAACCCAAATCTGGATGCCCGGACGGGGATTCGAACCGCCGTCCTCCCGAATGCGAGGCGAGAACGCTAATACACCGCCCCGCTCGGTTTGTTGGTAGGGAGATCGCGAAGGATTTTTCGGCCATCACGTGACAGAACTTAAATTCACCGCGCAATCCGCCTCTTGTAGTGGCTAACTACCCGGTAATCCTTGCAGGTAAAGGGGACCTACAGCTTAACGTGGAATCCGAACCACGGAAGATTTCTTGCATACTTCAAATTACACAGTGTTAAGGAACTTTGAAAATCCCCAGTCGAGGCCGGGATTGGAACCTGTGACCTCTCGATCTGCAGTCAAATGCCTTAACCACTGAGTCAACAGACCTCTCTACTGATCTGGGTGACATTGGCCCGGGACAGACGTTCTACTGTAGAGTGCTGTGTTTGGCGGGCGGGCAGCCCTAAAGGAGAGAAATTGCCAGCCAAATTGCCAGCCAAACAACTCTCTCAATATCCCGGTCATTAACTCCTGCAGGTGCCCAAGTCTGTTCAGGGAAAAGTAAATAAACTTAGAAACATTGGTTCTGCCTCTTTTATAGGTCTCTGAGACGACGTTCACTAGTCGCGAATACGTCACAGATCAATAAAACGTTTTATTCATATAGAGCAGAATCTGTTTAACTGTGAGACGAAGATAGGAGAAAAATTTTTTCACCGATGCCGATTTCATAAAAAAATATAAGGTAATCGTGAACTTACTATCTATTTAAGCGAAATTTATCGCATGTCTGACCTAGCTAAATTTACTTTGGCAACATAAGAATTGTATTGTAAAAAGTAAACTTCTTTAATACCGTGCTCTACTCAACTGTATAATTTCGCTAATAGAATATTTCGATGCGCTGCAGTACACCACTGTGAACAAGAATTTGAACACATAATTTTAACGCATAATAAATGATTTTAAGATCTAATAAAAAAAGATCCGAAACTTATTAGAATGCCCGTTGTGTGGAAAGCGCTACTAATTTTTTCCAATCGTTCATTGTTTTTTGTTTGATAGGTATGAACCAAACTTCGAACAACTCATTAGCATCAAATTTATTCTAAAAGAAAACGTGAAACCTTTAAAGATTTACGAAATAATTGAACAAAATTATAGTGAGGATATATGATAAGGTTTCATAGTTGGCAGCGATTGAGACGAGAAAGAAACGGCCGAAAATATCTAGTTGAAAGAATATTTATGCCAAAAATGACGTTAGTGCATTATGAAGGAGGGATATTGAAAAAAAATAAGTTTTACCGAGCGTGGTGGGTGAGCGGTTAACGCTCTGACATCGCCTCGAATGACCTCGACGCCGACGAGGTGTAAAGCCATAAGTTAAAAAAAAATTAAAAAAGAAAAAAGTTATATTACTTGTTTTATTTCTGTACGTTTAGTTTATACCTGAAATATACTCGTGTCTCAATCATGCTGCGTAATAAGCTCATGTTATTTCATTAAAAGATAAAGTATATTAAAATTCCATAAGTAACGAATATAATAAAAGAGCTGATTACAGACTTTTTAGTAATATCTACCATTAATAGCTGATAACTGTATTTGGCGTACTTGAGGAACAAATTTCTTTCTTCGTCTAGTAAAGAATTATATATTCCATTTAGAGCATATTAACTGTAAAAAATGTCAGAATTTAATAAAATACAGTAATTTAAACATTAAAATGGAGAAGACCCTAATTCTCTTATAGTTGAAAAAAATTCTGCATCTACAAAAATTATTGGTTTTGTCACATGCCCTGTCTGCGTCCATCGCATACTGTGGTCGAATTGCTTGTAGAGGAAGAATGCTTACCATTGGGTTGAAGGCACGTCTTGAAGGTTTCCAGTTCGAATTCTGTCACAGTTTTGAATTTTTACATGCCCTTATCTCTGATAAAATATGCGTTGTGTACGCTGTGACCTCTCGGCAGATTAAAATTTTGGTTCCGGAGGAAAGCAGCTAGCCTTCCTACAGCTGACACAATGATTAAGAACGCCCACTTTGATCAAACCACCCTTCGGTTTGAGGTTTAAGTTAAAATGTCAACTTACAAAGGAGTAAATTACATTATTGTGGGAAATTTAGTTGGTTCTGCATATTCTGTAATTTTTACCTTGCATTTTCTCTCTATGTGGATGGCGAACACGGATGTTGGATGGCGAACACGGATTTGCTACCTATAACTGTGTCATATACGACCATAAAAATGAACCACTATGGTCATAAAATACGAGCTAACCTTTGTTTGTTGATGAGGCAGTCTGAACGTCTAATCAGAAAGATTCCAGTTTTGACATCAAAGTGGAAAGCCGATTACAGTGGCTGCAAACAATACGGTTGGTTTCTGAATCAAGATATTTGAAGAACATCATAGTGCTGCTTTTGTTGTTAATATTCCAAAAAAAATTGTTAAGTTGTAACGCAACAAATTAACTGATCTGTTCACTGCAGTGTCCAAATCTGGTTCACATCTCTGCCAAAAATCAAGATGTTTCTCGGCTAAGAACTTTTTTAAAAAAAAGAAGTGATATCTCCAGACAACAGCAAACCGTACAGCACAAAGCAAGCTACCAAAATTGTTTTAAGTAAAGTACGTTCACCAGAGTAAGTAAATGCTTTCGCAGTTTAGTGACATGTGCTTTAGAATTTTCTTCCCCCAAATGCGAATTTTCTTAATGAAGTTTCTCGTAGCAGCTGGACTAACCATTCGATACCAACCAGAATAAAATAACCGTTGTATTTCCACACTCCTACGGTCTTACCTTGAAGATCTACTGGAGTTCCATGGAAAGAAAATAGTATCTTCTGCAAAGATAAATAAATTTTGCAAAACATTTTACATTATTCATTTCAGAGGAGTTTTGCTTTTTCTTCTGATAACTGCAGGTGCCAAATATTCTGCATTCACAGAATAGAGAAGATTTATTTGCTGGACTATTGATATGGTCGAATTAGCGTTAACGACACTTACTGGAATAAATGTTGTTGCCGGCTGTTTGTATCAGAAACAGGGTATTTACTTATGTGTTATGGATATTATAAGTGAACACACACTTTCCCGAACTATGCTCTCGTCTCTTACTAAGTAGAATGATGAAGTGTTTAGCATCATCACGCTTAATCCAGAATCTGACTGTCAAACTGCATGGATGATTGATATAATCAGTACATTACAAAATTCAGTGGGCAATGGAGAACGTGCGACGATTTTGCAGTTTCGGCTGTTGAGTGAAGGCTACCTCGACAGCACGTTGAGTGGGACGTTGAAGTCTCGAGTTTTCCGGAAATGCCCTTGAGTTGCAGATGTGCCGAGGCGGAGGCATGGTGAAAAATAATGGTAAGTGTGCGTATGATTACAGACCGAACACACACGCACGAACATTCAGTCATTACACCTCTAATCACATGATAAACAGTCAGACACTATATGCGAAGGTTTGTATTTGAGATATAATTTTATTTATTTATTTGTCCTATTTACATAATAGATCAGCACTTATGAACTAATCTGGCCCTTATTTTCATGTTTATCCACGCAAATATAATCTTTATGTAATTAATGAAGAACTTTTGTAATGTAACATACGAAAATATCTTCTTTTATATGAATCCTGCAATAACCAAACTCCAATTTGAAAACTATTAGTGCTTCTACTACTATTATTGCCAGTAATGCTGCTACTTCTTACACCCAGATTTTAAAAAAGAAAAAAATTACGATACATGTAATATGCCGGGTGTTTTAAAAATGACCGGTATATTTGAAAAATTAATAAAAACTAAACGGGCAGCGATAGAAATACACCGTTTGTTGCAATGTGCTTGGGACAACAGTAAATTTTCAGGCAGACAAACTTTCGAAATTAGTTACAGTTTTCAACAACAGATGGCGTTGCAGGCGATTTGAAAGATATAGATGATCGTGTGATTGCTTTGGGCTATTCAACACACACAGGAAGCGGCGTGGATTGGGCTCCCTATTCGCCAGCTCTGAACCCCTGTGACTTCTTTCTGTCGGGACCCTTGAAAGACCAGGTGTACCGCCACAATCCAGAAACAATTGAACAACTGAAGCAGTACATCTCTTCTGCATGTGAAGCCATCTCGCCTGACACCTTTACAAAGGTTTCTGGTAATTTCCTTCAGAGACTACGCCATATTATTGCTGCGCATGGTGGATATGTGCAAAATATCGTACTTTAGATTTTTCCAGATTGCAGCGCCATCTGTTGTTGAAAATTGTAACTAATTTAGAAAGTTTGTCTGCCTGAAAATTTACTGTTGCCCCAAGCATATTGCAACAAACGGTGTATTTCTATCACTGACCGTTAGTTTTTATTGATTTTTCAAGTATAGCGGTAATTTTTGAAACGCCCTTTATGTTATTATTACTACCCTACTACTTGTACAGGGCGTTCGCCGGAAAACGCAACCCTCCCAGTCTGTTGCCGTCGGCAACTTGCTCGGACAGCGGAGCCAGCTGTTTCCGCCACGCGGCACCGTGAATCACCGCACTGTTTAACACCTCCGCTGCCCCAACAGTGCAGTGCAGTGACCCTTACATTGTTAAGAACGGTTTCTTTCCATTGTAGCTAGTTTGTGACTTCAGTCTCTTATTAATCAGTGTTGTGAATAAACGTTTCTTTGCGGTTTGGCTGGTTTGGGGCTTCATACTCTTACTAATCTGTACCGTGTTTGAGTGTGAGTAAAATTATGGTACGTTACAGTTTGCAACAAAGAATATTTCTCTACGATACATATGTGAAGAAGAAGTCGTTTAAAAAGTGTCGCAGTAAATTTCGTCGCGAATATCCTGGCGCTTTACTGCCAGCTAAATCAACAATTCTGCGTCTGGTTAAAAAAGTAAGAGAAACGGGTTGATTTTTTAACAAAAAGAGACTGTCGGTCAACCGTATTCTCACAGAGGAGAAAATTTACGATATCGCTTTTCGACTAGAACAGTCACCCAAAAAATCATTAAGTCAGTTAGGGCACCGTGTGTCTCGAAATATGTTCAGAAGATGTGAAATGTGCATTACACAAGAGTGTCAACACTTCCAGCATCTTTTATAAGGTAAGCTAATGAATTACGTCACATTTAAATGCTTAGCACATACAAGTTTATGAAATAGTCCGCGGCCGACGGTCGAACAATGCCGGGAGCTGACCGCTCGCTTGCCGCGAGCTGTTTCTTCCTTGTAGCGCTAACAGTGGGTTGCGTTTCCCGGCGAACGCCCTGTATAACCAGCACCAAAGTCAGTATAATACTCCTCTAGTGTCTGTTCGATCACTATTGCGCTCCGAAAGTAGACGCCGTGGAACCAGTATTAAGATAACAGAATAGTGACAAAGTTATTAAATTTATTCCTGAGCAGTGGATTTGCGTTTATGGGTTAGTAATGAGTGTGGAATTAGTAACCAATCAGTTGCATCTGGCCACCTAATATGTCTGTATCGTGACGGTCTAACAAACCTGGCGATTTTTAACCGACTTCAAAAAAAGGAGGAGCTTCTCACTTCGTCTGTATTTTTATTTTTTTATTTATTTTTTTAAATTTTTTTTTATGTATGTTCAGCGATATCTTCGCCAATTTTGAACCAATTAAATGAAATTTTTTTAGTGGATAGGGTATACCTCCAAAGTGGTCCCATATGAATTTCATTGAGAAACCACCCCTACTACCCCCTTCCACCCCTTAATTTTTGTACAAATCAACATTTTTTATTCGATCTCGATGAAACTTTGGACATATATAGCCAAAAATAAACTGAAAAATACTGTCAACTTTTGGTTTAAAAAAACTGAACCCGTCTCCCCCTATCCACCCCTTAATTTTGGCCAATTTTCTTTATTCAAAGCTACAGTCGATACCATTTAACTGATCTCCATTAAAGTTGGCAATTACTTGTAGTCTTTCATGGAGAAAGTATCTGACCAAAAAAATAAAAAAACCACCCCTCTCCCCTTTACACCACTTAATTTTATAGAAACCTACATTTCTTATCTGATTTTTTACTGAATTTTGCCCATGTATACTTTAAAACACAGAGAAAAATCCTGTCAACATTTGGTCTGCCAAAGCTCAACCCCCTCCCTACTTCCACCCCTTTAATTATTGTCAATGTTCTTCATAAAAAGCTACACTCGAAACCGTTTGACCGATTATCATAACAGCTGTCATATACATGTAATTTTTCATGGAAAATCGGACCAAAAAATAAATAAATATAAAACCACCCCTCTCCCCTTTACACCCCTAAATTTTATACAAACCCACATTTTTTATCCGATTTCGATCAAACTTTGGGCATGCATAGTCAAAAATAAAGAGAAAAATACTTTCGACTTATGGTTTGAAAAAACTGAAGCCCTCTCCCCCTATCCACCCCTAAATTTTTACCAATGTTCTTTATACAAAGCCACAGTCGACACCATTTAACTGGTCTCCATTAAAGTTGGCATATACATGGAGGAGGTTTCTGACAAAAATTAAATAAATAATTAAACCACCCCATGTCCCCCTTTACACACCTTAATTTTATAGAAATCTACATTTCTTATCCGATTTTTATTTAACTTTGCCCATGTATAGTTTAAAACAAAGAGAAAAATCCTGTCAACATTTGGTTTGCCAAAGCTCAACCCCTTTCCCTCCTTCAACCCCATTATGTTTTGTCAATGTTCTTTATAAAAAGCTACAGTCGCGATCATCTGACCGATTACCATGAAAGTTGGTGCTTATATGTATATTTTCACAAAGAAGATGTCTAACCAAAAGTTCTAAAACCACCCCCTCACCCCATTAAACCGCTTAATTTTTATACACAACCACAGTTTTTCTCCGGTTTAGACAGAACTTAGCAAATTTTTACTATAAAACAAAGAGAAAAATAATGCCAACTCTTGGGTTGCAAAAACTGAACCCCTCTCCCCGTTTCCACCCTCCTGATTTTTGTCAATTTCGTTTTATAAAGCTACAGTCGACACCATTTGACCGATCTTTATGAAAGTTGGCACATGTAATTGTTTTTGGAGAAGATTTTTGACCAAAAAATTAAAAAAAAAAACAATGCTAGCTCCCCTTCCCTTAATTTTTGTACAAAACCCACAGTTTAATCCGATTCTGTGGCACTACGCATGCGTATACTTTAAAACAAATAGAAAAATACTATCCACATAACTTTCACAAAACGCAAACTCTATCCTCCTTTCTACTCCTTTAATTACTGTCAATGTTCTTTATACAAAGCTACCGTTTCTTTCTGATTTTGAAGGAAGTATGCACATGTATATTGCAAAAAAAAAAAAAAAAAAAAAAAAAAAAAAAAAAAAAAAAAAAAAAAAAAAAAAAAAAAAACTTTCTTCATTTGGTTTTGAGGGTCCAAACCCCACTCCTTCCGTTCCATCTTTTAATCTACAGTTTCTATCCGATTCTGAAGGAAATTTCCACACCTATACTTTAAAACATACAGAACAATTGTGTTTAAATTAGGTTGCAGAAGCCCAACCCCTCTTCCCTTCTACCTCCACCCCACCTAATTTCCAATGTTCTTTATAGATACCCACAGTTTTATCAGATTTCCATGGAACACTGTACATGTATACTTAAAAATAAAGAGAAACATAGTGTCTACATTCTGTTTACTAAACCCTACCACTCACTCCCTTACCCCATTTAATTTTTGCAAATGTTCTTTACACAAAGCTACAGTTTTTATCTGGTTTCGATGGAAATTTGCACATGTATACTTTAAAACAAAGAGAAAAATAGTGCCCTCACTAGTTTTACAAAAACCAAACTACTCTTCGTCTCCACAACCCTTAATTGTTTTTTTTATACATACCTACACTTTTATCTGAAATCAATAGAAATTTACACATGTACACTTTAAATCAATCAGAAAAGACACTCTACATTTGGTATACAAGACCCAATCCCTATTCCCCTTTACCCTCACCCCTTTTAATTTCCAATGTTCTTTACAAAAATCTACAGTTTCAAATCCCGTCAAAATCAATTAAGCTATTTTTAAGTCATGGTATAATATTTATAAATTAAATGTGTCGTAATGTCTCAACATATTATTCAGATTTTAACTTGGATCCCAAGCTTTCACGTTGTGAAAACCAATTACAAATCTAGATTTTCTTTGTGATGCCGAAGCAAACAGATATATTCGAGATACAGATTTCTGTGTATGGTATGTATTAATGCCCAGATGTTACATGTTTCGGTTATCGACCAGCACCTTTAACAGATGTTATGATACGATCGAAACTTAGCCTGGACAAAATGTAAACTGACATTCTTTAACACAACACGAAATTCACCCAGTTCTGGAAGTTGTTGTGGTATATAAAGACAGAATTATTCTTTGAAAGCAAGCGCTTTAATCCCTGAGCTACCAGAAAGTTCGCAAAATGGGAACTGCTGCGGCACATTTAAAATACAAAACAAACTATAATACCACTAAAAATCTAAAAATAAAATAATTGTTTAAAAAAACATAAAAACCGCCTTAAAAAAAAGCACTAAAAATTTTGAAATAACTTTATACCTTGCTTAGGAGAAAGTAAATCTATATGGACAATATTTTACATTACTGTCATTGAAATTTTTTACGTTAATTAGTTATTTTTGGAGTCGGTGCCAGCGAAATCAAGAAAAACAAAAAGATAAAAACAATAATGACTAGCAATAATACATATAAAATCATGTTACTGCTTACCTACAATTAATGCTAGAAACAAGTTACAACAAAACTGAAACATACATATGATACGCCGATGTTATGCTAACTTTAAATCGTTTACTGCATGATGCAGCCTACCAACTGACACTGTAGCGCCAGAGATATGCCTGGATGACCAATAAGGCCGAGATTAAAATACTGTTAATTGGTTTCCCTAAGCTGTCTCCTGCAATAACACTATCTGCCTCACGACATGCTGTAAAATATTTGGAATTTTTGTTCATAGTCCCCGTTTCGCCTCTAACACCAAAAGAAGTTCAGTAATTAGATCTTCGCGATGTGACAGCTGGCACCGACTCCAAAAATAACTAATTAATGTAAAAAATTTCAATGACAGTAATATAAAATATTGTCCATATAGATTTACTTTCTCCTAAGCAAGGTATAAAGTTATTTCAAAATTTTTAGTGCTTTTTATTTTTGAAGGCGGTTTTTATGTTTTTTTAAACAATTATTTTATTTACAGAAAATGTAGATCGAACCATATTACCTTTAGCAGTGGTGGAAACAATACGCAGATTAATTATTGGTTAATTCGAAGGGGGAGATTTTAAGTAACTGATACAAAATTCATACCATCGGACAACATAGCACCCCACTATTACTTGAACCCCATCAGTTTCATGATTTGCGTCGACTTCTACAAGAAAAACATGAGTCTACTTCGGAGAGAGTTAAATGGTGAAAATTAAAGTAGTATCACAGCCAGCCTATGGCTCTATAAATATGCCAGAACATGGACACCATGCTGAAGAAGTTTCGACAACAATCATCAAAGATATTAAGACTTGTGTCAGCAAGATCATCAGCACGAAAAAACCTGGATGTCGTTTCATCAACAAAAAATTGTGGTGGTAAAATGATCAGATGCAAGATGATATCAAGACAAGATCTGGTTCAGATCGAGACTTGATTCTGATCGTCAGAACTATAGACGACCGAATTAGGTGGCTAAGCTGGAAGTGGCAAAGGCAAAAGAAGACCATTATAGCAACATGTTGAATGAGATAAATTCCCCAGAAGGAGGAAAAACATATTTTGGCTAGCGAATAGTTGTCACCGTTCCAGTCAATGTGTTGGACATGTTATGACTATTAAGGATGAACACCAGAAACTTCTACAGAAACCTACCAAGATCCTCAGCCGATGCAAACAACGCTTCAAAAATATCAGCCAATGGCACCTGCAGATTCTTTATAAGGCTCAGCTGCAGCCTATGGTTGCTGAAGTAGAAGACGGCATGAAGAAAATGGAAAAGCAACTGGATCAGATGATATCCCATCGGAGGTATGGAAGATGCTTGGATCGCGGGTAACTAGTTTATTAAAAGATCTCTTTAACAATGTTATAGACCAGGATGATGATCCTCGTACTTGGCTAATTAGTGTCACAATACCTGTTTGGAAAGAAAAGAGAGATGCGCTAGACTACTCAAGTTATCGACCGATCCGCCTACTTTGGCACACAGTGAAGATTTTTGGGTGCTTTGTGGATGCAGGTCTTCGCATCATGGTTAAGATTGCCCCGAATCAATGTGGTTTCGTGAAAGATCGATTCTATTAATTCACCTTGAAAATAGTAAAACCATTCCATGTAGCGCGTGAAAAGGCTTGGATACGATACCTCGTGATCTTATCTGATACACATTGAGACAGCATGCGGAACCAGAAGTATATGTTAAGTGGTCCCAGTTTCCCTATCGGAACGTCGCCAGCTATGTTCAATGAGCTGCGGGAAATTACACAACTTTTTCCAGAATTGGTGTTATCAGCGAGCGGCTTTGGCTTATTTGTCCTCTGTCTCGACAACAGTTCTGCATAACCACTCATTCCACACTCTTGGACAACGTTCTATTTTGACGATATCGTTGTCGCCTGCGGCTTTCGTCAGGAATTGGACAAGTCCAATGTTGGAAAACTTCCTTCTACAAACACGGCATGCAACTACAGGAGACTCAGTACATGGAGTTCGAAGTGATGAATCTGTTAACATCGACAGTGTTGAACTCTGTAAGTCATGTGAGTTTAAAATATCTGGGAAAACTAATCTGTTCGGATGGTCAGATGCCTCTCAGACGGAGCCTGGATGAAGTAGCGTCAAGTCACAGGAGTTATTTTCAACCACAAGGGGTCTCTGAGTAACGGGTTCGCTTATTCTATTGTATAGGGTATAGATCTGAAGCCTTTATTAAAAATTATTGCAGTTCCGATATTCACATCTCCAGTCGCGCCAGCGAACCATATCCCACGGAGCAGCACTTATTCTTTTTTGTAACCGAGTACAAAGGCCTTGAGTTAATCACGTAACCAGCCTTGTTACCCACGCCTGTAACTCGGCACGTTGCTTACGAACGCGCTACAAAAGTTTCTTATCAGCAGCTATCCAGCACTAAAATTATTACTACTGGCGTAGCGGGAGTGCTCACAAGAGGGAACCTACGACATATAGAATAATTTAAGGAAGCTTATGTCAGCGTGGAAACTACCACACTATACAGTCCCCTCCCTCAGCTCTGTCGTATTAAGTGTGAAATTAACACATTGAACGCTACCGGCAATATGAAAAGTCCTGTCAGTGACTAAATCTGAATGCAAACCCGCATAACGCGGACGTCTCTGGACCTCCGCCGTCACGCTATTGACCATCTTACCTGAGACGACAGATGATTTTAATTTTCTGCCCTTTTATGCTGTTTATTTTAGTTTTAATTGAAAAAAATACAACTAGACTAATTAAATAAAATAAATAAGAGTTTAGGGAAAAAATAAATCGGATATTATCGTATAAATTAAGTTTATTAAATGAAAACGTGTGAATCTTTTTTTTTTTTTTTTTTTTTTGCCGTCATCAGTCTTTCGACTGGTTTGATGCAATCCTCCATCTCTTCCTATCCTGTGCTAACCTTTTCATTTCAAACATACCCCTTACAACCAACATCCTCAATTATCTGCTTCATATATTCTAATCTCTGTCCCCTCTGTTCCCTCCAAACAAATTAACCAATCCAGCATGTCTCAAAATATGACCTACCAGCCTGTCTCTTCTTTCCTGTAAGCTTCCATAAACTTCTTTTCTCACCCATCATTTCCAAAACTCGTTCATTTCTTACTTTGTCTGTCCACCTAATTTTCAGCATTCTTCTGTAGCACCACATTTCAAATGCTTCAAGTTTCTTTCTTTCCGGTATTCCTAAAGTCCATGTTTCGCTACCGTAAAGTGCTGTGCTCCACACATAGAGTTTTAAAAGTTCTTTCTAATTCCTAGATCAATATTTGAAACTAAAAGGTTTATCTTTTTCATGAAGGATCTTTTTGCTAGTGCTATTCTGCTTTTAACATCATTCCTGCTTCGGCCATCGGTTGTAATTTTGCTTCCCAAGTAACAGAACTTCACTTACTTCTCCTATTGCATCCGATCCTATTTTTATATTTAATCTACTAGTATTGGTATCATTTCTGCTACATTTCATCACTTTCTGTTTTGCTTTGATTTATATTCAGTCCAAAATCTTCCTTCAGTATTTTGTTCATGCCATTCAGTAACTTCTCAATATCTCAGCCCTCTCTGCTAACAAGACAATGTCATCAGCAAATCGTAGCATACTGATTTTTTCTCCCTGACAAACTTATGCCACATGGAATTTTTCTTTTGACTTTCTTCATTGCTTCTTCTACATACAAGTTGAATATTAACGGGGATAGACTACAACCTTGTCTCACACCCTTTTTAACTGATGCATGTCTCTCGTGATTCTCTACTTTTATTACAGCCACTTGATTCTTATATAGTTTATAGAGTATTCTTCTATCTCGATACTTTAGACCTGACTTCTTTAAAATTTTGAACATCTTGTCCCACCTAACATTATCAAAAGCTTTTTCTAAATCAACAACGCCATAAAAGTATCTTTGTTTTTCTTGATCCGCCCTTCAAGTATTAGTCTTAAAGCCAGAATTGCTTCCCTTGTACGCGATTTTTCCTAAACCCAAACTGATCTTCACCTACTATCTCTTCTACTACCCTTTCCATCCTTCTGTATATTATTCTGGTCAGTAATTTTGAAGCATGTGATGTTAGTACTAATGGTGCGATAATTCTCATATTTGTCGGCTTGATGCTTTTTTGGAGGTGTGAAGATGATATTTTTATTAAAATCAGTTGGAATTTCTCCTGTTTCATAACTTTTTGATATCAGCTTGAATAATCTTTCGATTCCTTCCTCTCCTAGGGATTTAAGAAGTTCTGCAGGGATCTCATCAATTCCAACTGCCTTATTTGCTTTCAAGTCATTCAGAGCTTATTAAATTCTGTCCTCAAAAAAGGATCTCCTAAGTCATCAATGTCCGACATCGCCTTCCTTTTCCATATACACTATTGTTCAAGTCGTCCCCATCATACAGTTCTCAATGTATTCCTTCCATCGGTTAGCTCTATCTTCTGAGCTTAAAGAGGTTTCCCATCGGCAGCTTTAATGTTCATACCTCTTTTCTTCATTTCTCCAAAATTCTGTTTGATCTTTCTATATGCAACATCTACTTTCCTACTGCAACCATTTCCTTTTCTACTTCTTCACACTTTTCTTGTAGCCATTTTTCTTTTGCTATTTTGCATTTCCGATTTATTTGATTTCTAAATTGCCTGTACTGCTCTCTTCCTGCTTCATCCTGAGCATTTTTGTACCTTCTCCTCTGATCCATCAGCTGCCAAAATTTCTTCTGTGATCCAAGGTTTTCGGGCAGCTTGTTCCCTAAAGCCTAATGGTTTCTTTAGCCAGCTTTCATTATTTCGGTCTTTAATGCATTCCATTCGTCCTCGGTTGAGCTCCTTTCAGAGTTACTTCTTAGACCTAAGTCTACCATTTCTGCCAATTTTTCTCTCGTGCCTAGATTGTTTCAGTTTATTCACTTCCAGTCTGTTCTGCTTATGCTGCTTCCTTATTCGCTTGAATTTCAGCCTGCACTTCATTACTATCAAATTATGGTCCGAGTCTATGTCTGCTCCTGGATACGCTTTACAGTCTAGAACTTGATTCCTGAATCTCTGTTTGACCATGATATAATCTAGCTGATATCTGCCTGTATCCCAGGACGTTTGCCAGGTGTATATTCTTCTTGCATGGTTCTTAAACAGTGTGTTCGCCACTACTAGCTTATATCTTTCACAAAATTCTAAGCAACCTGCTTCCTCGCTCATTTCTTTCTCCTAGACCAAAACTTCCTACAGTATTCCCCTCTTTTCCTTCTCCCACTATTGCATTCCAATCACCCATGGATTATTAGATTTTCCTCCCCCTTTCACATATTGGATTAATTCTTCAATTTCAGCATATATTTTTTCTATTTCTTCGTCATCTTCCTGTGACGTTGGCATATACACTTGTACTAATGTGGTTGGGACGGGCTTAGTTTCTAACCTCATCAAAATAATCCTGTCACTAAACTGTTCATATAGAATTATATAAATACTAATTATTTATACATATTGATTTTAGTTTCGTCACAAAAAAGATTCAATTATTGAGTCTTGGAAAATATAGATTGATAAAATAGGATGTAAATAAAATGAAAAAAATATAAAATTAATTTTACTTTCCTCGATGTAAAATTTCAAAGCACTGCTCCCGACACAAAGGAGGATTTTCCGGGCAGACAGGACAATAATAAGCGGTATCTTTCCTCAGTTTATTTTTCGAATTTGTCGACATTTCTTTTGCGGGGCTCTCGTCTTTCCGTCAGGTATGTCGTATCGTTTTGGGAAATGTATTGGCTCACGTAGTTATTGTGGAGCAGACGATTGAGAGGAAGGAATAGGACGTGGGGCACATGATCGAGAGGAAGAAGAGGGACGTGCGACAGGCGGCTTATAGGAAGGAAGAACAACAAGTTTGAAAAATTATTAAAAAAAACAAAAAATTTGTCCGATTTGTAAACGGTATTCACTTTAATGAATGGCTGAGAGAAAGGGCGAGCTCGTAGGCCAGGTACTGGAATCACCAACCTTTTATACAATCCAATAGGGAATTGACGTCTCAAGCTGTCCACCGTCCCTGGGATACTCCCTACCGGAAGGCCGATGACATCCTCTGCACTGAACGTGTTAAAGGTTTCCGAACGACCTATTTTCGGAGATCGAACCATGGCAAAAGCGGACTTATCCACGCGTGTGCATCCAACCCACACACTAAAGATGACAGAGAAGAAATTCTACATGTCAGAAGAGGCGGTTCAAAAGACGATGAAAATTTTAAACACTAGATGGAATGGCTGGTCACAGATTTACACAGATGGAGCGAAGGTGGGGAGGAGGCCTGTGCGGCCGCCTATGCTTACCCGGCGAGCAATATCGTAGAAGCATACCGCCTACCGGACCAATTCTCGAGCTTCTCTGCCGAACTATTTGCTATCCTCAAAGCGCTACAATTCATCGGAAAATCAGATTTAAAGAAAGTGGTCATCTGTTCAGCCTCCAGAAGTGCCCTACAGACAATCTTGGGAATCCCAAAAGGCAAATCTAAAAATTATCTGGCATACGAAGTAGCCCGTGAGATAAAGAAATTGACAGCACAGGACGTGGATATACTACTTCACTGGGTGCCAAGCCACGTGGAATACACGGTAATGAAATGGCCAACAGGGCGGCAAAAACACAGCTAGCGGCCAATGAAAAATGGACGTGGCCACTCCATTCACAGATTTCAGACATTGGACGGATAAGATAAGAATGGGAAGAGAAATTGGAAAACAACAAAGGAACAAAAGGACTTTGGCATCGGGCAATAAGTAATAAGATCAACAAGAAACCATGGTATGAAATAAAAGAATTAAGCAGGAAAAAGATTACCCTAATTAACAGACTGCGCACAGGACACACCCTATTAAATGATTAAAAGTACATTATGAAAATCACGGACACACCGAACTGCTCCACATGTGGGGCAATAGAAGAAATTTATCATTACTTTCTCAGATGTGATGAATACAAAGAAACCAGAAAAGAACTAATAAGAAAAGCTACAAAAATTACAGACATAATATCCCTAATGACTACTCTTCAGAACCAGACGCAAAAGCCATCAACTCAATACACAAGTACTTTGTAAAAACCAAGAACCTAATATAAAGTCATCATAATAAAGAAAACTAATAACTAAAACCTAGTATCCCTACCCTCCGCTCCTGGCGAGATTAGCCTAAGGCTAAATGCAAAAAAAAAAAAAAAAAAAAAAAAAAAAAAAAAAAAAAAAAAAAAAAAAAAAAAAAAAAAAAAAAAAAAAAGTTTCCGCTCCGCCGATCACACCCAAGATCCATCAAAGATTTACAGAACCATCCTTTGACTAGTGGAACTTTGTGGATTTGATTGGTGGTCAGTAACCACTGATCTATACTATATAATAAATAAGTTGAGTCTGTGTATAAAATTTATTTCTAAAACAGGAATTGCAATGTATGCTATTGATGGTGGAGATGGAATTTTCGATTGTCGGGCCACACATCACGCAATAACAAATAAGTGATTTTAATATATGGACCCTTTATACCCTGATAAATTACGTAGGCGTCTAAGAAATGTCAGAGAAACCACGCACTTGGCAACGTGACAATATGTATTGTTCTCGTACTCTCATACAGGCCTATATGTTCACTTCACGGGAACATTAAGCCATGTGTATTTTGAAAAGTATGAATGGGCAGGCACTGTGTTTCACTCCTCCCTTCTGCATCTCAAATGTACAATATGTTCAACACAATGATCACAGGCATTTACACATCCAATCGCACAAAGATAACAGGGGACCACATACAGCAAATTTCTTCTCCATACTGGGAGACCGGGTATACGTCTTTTGCCCTGATGGCGAATTAACTATCTGTTACAGTTTCTGCTAACGCCTAGTTTCAATCTAGTAAACCGCATGACAGTCGTAAGGCACAGTACTGTACTTTAGCAACCCCCGTCACGGGGCACATATTCATTCGTATTATTCTGAGGCGATCGGTTACATTTATGTAACTTGACGTACTTCCCCTGCTTTATAACTACGTCAATATGGACCTGGTTCCCGTCATGTGTGGTTTGCCTCGAGTCTAACGGATGACACAAGCAATTACGTAACTTGGCTAAATCTGCTTCATGCCTCCACTCTACTAGTAAACAAATGCTGAAGGCTGAAAGTTAGTTCAACCGTAAGAGATTTCCGCTTTATCTGGCAGTGTTTACTGCCAGAAATAAAACAGGCAATACTGAGCAACATGTGACTCGCCAACAGGACAGAATGATTCAGTGTTTAATACTTTGTGTTGCCGTTTCTAACTGAAATAGACAAGCAGTCGTTCGATTATACTTAGATTCTGAAAAAATCCCTACATATTCTCAAAGCTCTCAGAGGAATGGCTCCTGCTCCTATCTTTTAAATCACCTAACAAAAAGCTTGTATCTTTTTCATTATACTGCAATACGTTAAAGATACTAAAAATGGAAAAAATAGTTACTTATTCTGGTCAGTGTGCTTTGAAAAAGTATATGGCAGTCAAACTTATTTTTAGAGGAAGCTTCTTTTTTTCGTAATGCTAATTAATTGCTAGTGAGAGGTCAACTGAAGCTGTAGCTACAGATGTACTAGTATAAAGCTATACCATGTTAATTTATTATTAGGTACACTATTAAAATAAGAACACAGATACACTGGCTAAAAGTTTTTATTCGTCACTCTTATTTTAAAAGTTCCAGTTCACAGTACGTTCACACACTTATGAGGGCGGAGACGCAGTTCCAGCCCGGCATTTACCTTTTGCGAATGTGGAAAACCGCCCAAAACCACATTCAGGCTGGTCGGCATAGAGCGTGCCTTGTTGAATGAAGAGTCGATCCCGTTACGTTGCTGTCTCTCTTCTGTATCCGCCGTTGGTCCACTCGCAGACGCCTGGAGCGTGGGCCTTCCAGCTCGGCCCAGCACGCTCCCCGTCCAGGCTGGACCACGCGTGACCTGGGATCACGCGTGGCAGCCTGGCCGACCCGTGTGCCCGAGCCGAGTGGAGGCATCAGCTGAAACAAAAACACAAAACATCAGTGAGTGTAATCAATAGACAAATACCTTACCTGTAATCCTCGTGTCCATGTGCCGTCAACAACCAAAAATGAATCAACGACACTGAACTTAGTAATCACTTCTACACTGGCAGGCTTCAAGAATACATGACACTGAATAAAGGGAGACACTCTGTAACATAAGCTGATTACACTTATATGCTGTTTTAATACTCATGACTGAGTATTTATATAGCAGAGGTCGTAGCCTTCCTGCTCCGTGTCCCGTCCGCGTCTGTACTGAGCTCAGGGGCCGCTGGAGACCTCCTTTTATACACTACCGACAATGCCTGGGCTTCATTTCCTCGGCAACGCGACATAACCTCATCCAAATTCAATGGTTTCCTTAGTTACGCAAACGAAGGATGCGCCGAAAACTAGAACGTTGTTTTTAGTACGCATTTTATATAATGTAAAATGAATCAAATTATACTCTAACATCTGTTTGTATCATAAAAAGCAGAACAAGCTTGCCAGTCTGCCTACTTTTCAGCAGATAAAGAATCTTGTTTTTGAATACAGCTGTATCATAGTGAACCAGCGGTACATCTTCAAGGCGTTACCACTTGAGTGTCTCGTGTCATAACCGTATTGAGGAGAAGATATTGAAGGAAGCCCTCGACGGCATATGACTGAGTTAAGACACAACATTTGCAACAACACGTAGGCACGTGAGTACTTACTTATAATTCTACCACGAATTGTGTACCAGCTACGACTTAAGTAGGACGAGTGTTCTAATTCCAGTCCGGCCATATTGATATCGGGTTTCCATGGTTTCTGCAAATCATTTCAGCCGAATCTTCAATAGGAGATGACCGAATTCCTTTTCGTTTTTTTTTTTACTCAGAATCTTTTCCCGCCTCCAAAACCTTCGAGAGCAGATGTTAAGCACCAATTACAATAAAATAATTATTAAAAAAAACATAAAAACCGCCTTAAAAAATAACACTAAAAATGTTGAAATAACTTTATACCTTGCTTAGGAGAAAGTTTATATTACCGTCATTGAAATTTTTTACATTAATTAGTTATTTTGGAGTCGGTACCAGCTGTCACATCGCGAAGATCTAATTACTGAACTTCTTTTGGTGTTAGAGGTGAAACGGGGACTATGAACAAAAATTCCCAATATTTTACAGCATGTCGTGAGGCAGATAGTGTTATTGCGGGAGACAGCTTAGGGAAACCAATTAACAGTATTTTAATCTCGGCCTTATTGGTCATCCAGGCATATCTCTGGCGCTACAGTGTCAGTTGGTAGGCTGCATCCTGCAGTAAACGATTTAAAATTAGCATAATATCGGCGTATCATATGTATGTTTCAGTTTTGTTGTAACATGTTTCTAGCATTAATTGTAGGTAAGCAGTAACATGATTTTTTTACGTATTATTGTTAGTCATTATTGTTTTTATCTTTTTGTTTTTCTTGATTCGCTGGCACCGACTCCAAAAATAACTAATTAACGTAAAAAATTTCAATAACAGTAATGTAAAATATTGTCCATATAGATTTACTTTTTCCTAAGCAAGGTATAAAGTTATTTCAAAATTTTTAGTGCTTTTTTTTTTTAAATTTTTTTTTTTAAAAAAACAATTATTTTAGCGCATAAATAGAACCAAACAGGGTTTTACAGTGGCTTATGACGGGGACATTTGGATTTCTATTAAGTTATTTTATTGCTGACCCACCAGGCTTTTCCGAATATTCCTATAGCTGAGGGATCACCGATATTTTGGAGAAGATAGAAAAAACACCTTAACTATAGGGGTTCCGAAGTTTTTCTTACCACGCTTCCTCCCCCCTCACGTCTTTCCACACACATACACTCTGCCGCATTTTTTTATTAAAAAGGTAAAAAAGCAACTATGAAATCGGATATATGTTTTTTATTGTTTATGAAATTACAAATTTTAAATTTTCTGAAATAATTAAAAAAAAGAAACTTTAAATTTACTGAAAAGAATTAACAAAGATAAAAAAAATAATTGGCAAGGAAGAGGAATTCTTTTTACAAGATTCCCTGCTCTTGGATGGATATTAGAAAGTTCACAGCCTAAGGTATTGGCAATATCGAGTTTGATAATTCGTTTTAATTGCAACAACATCTCATCTCTCTTTCTCACGTTAAGTGCTTGAAAGAGGTGAAAATAACGGCAGCGTTTGCTGTGGTATGCTGGGATATACTTTGTAATACTTGATCCAAAACATTTATTTATCCATTTTATTAAAATCGTATTTGGCAACAGCATCTTTTTATTATTTCAAAAGTTGCTCTTGAAATACTACGTTGACTATTTATATGGCTCTGCCGTTATTTTACATTTTCAGAGTTGAATTTCTCAGTACTAAAAATAATGTCTCAGAGAGAACTAAGTACATGATGTTAGAATGAAGGTTTTCATTTGTAAGAGGTGGTGAAGGAGACATAGTACTTCCGACGGTGTAGAGCTAGGGTAACGTCCACAAGAGAGGAGCTACCTCGCACTACGCGCCCCCCTTGACATCTTCGCCCCTAGTTTTGGAAACTATACTTTACTATAAGGCTGGTTTAAAAAGTAACGTGCCGGAGTCCTAGGAGCAGAAGCCAGTACCTGTACTTCAGAAGTATTGGCCCTGGCTGTTGAGGCATTCGTCCCACCGCGACACAAGGCGGTGCTGTCTCATAAAATTCCTGTCTCTGCGATGTGAATCAGTTCCGCACGTACTGCTTGACGTCGTCGTCTGAGGTGAATCGTTTGCCCCTCAGATTCTTTTTTAGGGGACCAAAAATGACGTAATTGCAGGGAGAGAGGTCAGGACTGTATAGAAGATGATCGAGAGCCTCCCACTTGAATTTGATCGCTTGGCGAAGGGTGGTCAGGTATGCGAGTAACTCTGGGCATTCATTGTTGTCCCGTGCTGCAGGAAGTCTATCGGAAGGTGGCCGTCTTGGTCAAAGAAGAACGTCAGCATAACCTTTCCTCCACTTGTGTGGATGGCTTTGGATTTTGTTGGTTGTGGTGACCGTTGATGCTTCCACGGGAGACTTTGTCGTTTCGATTCTGGTTCGAAGTGATGACACCAAGACTCATCTCCAGCCACCACTCGTGCCATGAATTCATTCCCTTCCCTGTATATCGCTGCAGATGATCAAGACAGTGGGGCCATTCGACATGCTTCCTGTTGTGGTTGAAGACTGTGGGGCACCCATTGGGTGCACACTTTGCGCGGTTAAGTCTTTCTGTCATGATGTTGTCAACACTACCGACGCTCAATCCGACCTCGGCGGCTATGGCTTTCACTGTAACTCGCCGGTCCTGGGTAACGAGTCCATCAACCAGCTGGACGATGTCATCGGTAATGCGGTGTGGTGTTCCAGACCGTGCATCATCGGCTAATGACACCCATCCTTCCCTGAAGCGCTTGTGCCTCGCCTTGCAAGGGACATGCAATGTTCACCGTACAATTGTGACATTCTTCGATGAATGTCCGTTCCCCTTACTCCTTCCGCTGTCAGAAAACGAACAACACCTGTCTGTTGTTTTTTGACGCCTCCATTGCGATGCTTACAACACGAATGAGCACTGGACGACTGACACATGCTTCTGCTAGTTTTGTAGTCAGGTGACTTGCAATAGTGACCCTCTATCGGCGGGCATGTGAACTTCCGCGCTCTTGTCGGAAACCCTCTTTGTTACTGACGCAACGATATTCCCATTATGTCACCGGTTTGCATATTACAGACTCCCGATCGTTTGTTTTTAACGTTCCTTATATGATAATATTAAGATTTCTTAAATCTTAACTAAAGCTCTATACAATATTTTGAATCTACAGAGTGAGAAATACGGTACTCGTGGTCATGAAGCCCCCACTCTCAGGCTCTGTTCAGTCGGTCTCTGGGTCGGGTCGCCTCCCGCTGGTTTTCAACATCGTTCGGCCCTCAGAGAGTGTCTGCGGGGTGCCACTCCGGAAAGACGGCGAGTGGTGAACACAGCTGCCACCAGGCACCAGTTTCTGCGCAGTAGAGACTCTATAGGACAACAGCCACTACTAGAGGGTAATTCGTTCATTAATTATCTTCAGAATAGGCGGCGTAAGTGTAGTAAAATTCAATAAATGGTGTAATATCGCTCCAATAAGATAAACAGTTAAATTCTGTAATCAGATCCATCTTATACAATCTTAACAACTTCTGGATGAGTGCTGATAAAAACGAACGTATAAGTTGCGCTTCAGTTTTTCATAAATACAAAATATCAATGTGCTGAATTTCGTTTTTTAAATTCCCCTCGACAGAATCAATACATCTACGTAAATGATTTCCAGACACCAGCCACAGAACGGGATATACCGAGCCTGTTGGATGAGCGGTAGCGCTATGGCCTCGCGTTTGGGAGCACATGGGTTCAAATGCCAGTCCACAAACCACATTTCGGTTTTCCATGGTTTACCTAAATCATTCCATGAGAAGGCCGAGATGGTTCTTTCAAAAACCATAGCCAAATTCCTTCCCGTTCATTGCTGCCACTGCTCCTGCAAAATATGAAGTAATTACTGACTGCACGTTAATTACTGCCTCAGGCCACAGACAAATTAGAATGTAATGGTATTAAAACTAAAAACAAAAACCATGACAGTCGCTGGGGAATGCCCAAAAAAGTGCAAACTTAAAACTATCATACACGCAACGCGTCATTCTTATAGCTACAGATATACTAAACAATAATAATTCCGTGTGGACGTAATGACCTGGTCATCAGTTTTCTATTGGCTGCGTTTTCCGCACCTGCCTTAGCCGCCTTAACCTACCTAGGTACAAGGGACCTACAGTTTAATGTGGAATCCGAACCACGGAAGCATTGTGGCATACTTCACATTACACAGCAAGCTGTGCCAGATGTTAAAGTTCTATGAAACACCAGCTCAGACAGAGATTCGAGCCGAGGACCTTTCGTTCGCCAGTCAAACACCTAAACCACTGAGTCACCAGACCGCAACAGATATACTACAGTAAAAGCTCAGATACATATGGAATGGTAATTTGTATGGGTTATGGGAGATACGTTCCAAGATTTAAAAAAATATTAAATTATTAAGAGATTTTAAGCAATATGTTTTAATTTATATTGTCGGGTTTAGGCAATGTTTTAAAGAATTTAGCAATTTTTCCTTGTTTTACCACGTTTCAATTCGGATTGATATTCAGCTGTGACATTGACAATTTTTCTTTTAAGAACTTCTTTCCATATACGGATCACTTTTCATGAAGAAATCACAAAACTAGTGTTGTAAAAAAACGGTTTTTTTCTGGCTTGAAAAAAAAACATGAAAAAAAACTTTGAAAAAAAAAACTTTGAAAACTTTTCTGGAACACGTTTTTTTTTCACAACTACTAAATCTCAAATTTGTAAGACAGTTATCGTTTAAAATGACTGTTTTAGAGTTTATTCTAATAACTTATCTTAGTTTAAAATCTACTATATTTTTCTGGTTCAGTTGGAAAAAAAAATACGAAAATATTGGCAAAATTGACTGAAATATTCTTTATGAACGGGGATTTCCCGAAGAGACTAGGTTGCGCGAGAAGGAATCCCCATTCCCCATTGTTTGGATTGCTACTTGCTATTTGAAATAGTGCTGCCAACCCTACAAAATTACCTACAGATCTTTTAAAAAAATTAGGAATTTAAAATTTATCCCCTGTTTTTTGCCTCTTTTTATTACTTATTGGGCTTTCCTTATATTCGTATACTTGTTAACTCTCAGAGTATAGTGGTACTGACTCATTAAATTGTCAGTATAATTATGAATCGTTTCCTTGCAACCGTTGGTGTAAACAAACGATTGAAAAGAAGTAAAGCTCCTATTTTGTATGATAATAGATTTTAATTCAAACTTAAAAGACCGTAACACAGAATTATCAGCACAGTCTATATGCACAGTGTGTACTTTGCTCACTATTTAAAATTGCAATTTCAAAATCTTTTGCGTGCAATACAAGAACAACCAGTAAAAGTAATTTTAATTATTTCTGAAGTTATGGATCTAGAGGAGCAGAAGAAGAAACTGAAAATTCCGACACCGATCGAACAAGTGTCGGTAGTGCTGATACTAGTGAATGTGGTACTGACATAGAGGATGAATAAAATTATGTTACCTATATAGATACACATATGAATCATTATGTGAGACATTATATGATTCAGTAAGACTTAAAATACACTTGTAAAATGGAAGTTCCTTAAATAAAACTATAATTTATCAAATATATATTGTTTTCTGAACAAAAAAATAGAAAAAAAACACGGGTGCTAGGTTTTTTTCATGTTTTTTTCACAAAGCTGAAAAAAAAAACATTTTTTTTCAGTGTGCAACACTACACAAAACTCATTTGCCATCTGCAGACCTACACTCAGTTAAAAAAAAAAATGTAATTAGATATCACCATTTCAGTGCTCGTTGAAGCCTCTTCTTCAATGGGTTGAGGATTTAACATTTCTCCCAAGTCGATTTCACTCAAATCTTCATCTTGCGATTCAAGCAACTCTTGAATGTCACTTGATTCTATCTCGTCCTATTCCATTCGCAACTTGAGCAATGTTTAAAGTTAAAGTTTAAATTTGCACGGATTCTCCATCATTTCCGACATTGAGATCAGGTCACAGTAAATGGCCAAACATTTCTTTTTTTACTCTAAAAGGCAACACAACTTTTTTCCGCGAAGGAACTAATTTTTCTTTGCTTTTGCTAGACATTACAAAATTGCGAACAAAGCTGAGGAGAAACGTGTTATTCACTCAGAATTACTACAACGACTGACTAGTTGAAGTAATTATAGATCCAGAGCCAATCATGGCGGAGCGGCTTTTATCAGAGATCATAGCGCAACATCAAACACAGCGGCAGCGACGGCTTTTGACGATGAACTTCAGGTTCAGTGGCAACAAGATTTGTTTTTTTAGTCGTAGACTGACTCTCGTCACGTGCCAGCACTACTCAAACGATTCCAACACGTTAGTAAAGAGAACCGAATCCATTGAATGTACGGAATGGATTCGGGAGTAATAAAAATTTAAAGCGGCGAATACAGAAAGTTGTCAGAATGATTTTACATGCGAATACTGAAACCGCGAATAACGAAACCGCGAATAAAGAGCTTTGACTGTATTAGCATTAGCATGTCGGTAATGAGAACTCATTAGATTTTAACCATTCAGAAATCACCCAACGCGCCTAAAGAAGTTTTCACTTCAACAACTAAAAATCTAACTTAGTTCACAACCCTACGGTTAGTCGAATCTTCCCTCAGGAGATGTATCAAGCTATTGTGTCAGAGGCCTGAAATGTAATGTGGAATGAGAACCACGGAACGTCCCGGCATAACTCATATAATCAAAAGCAACTCCTAAGAATGCCTACTCACCGTGGGATTTGAACATGCGACTCGGAAAGAGTGCTGAGCTACCAGACCACCTTAGTTGTAAATATATGTGTGCTAACTACTATCAAACTCGGATAAAAACTGTGGTTTTTATGAACAACGGTGACAGAAATTAAGGTGAGGGGGGAAAGGAGGAGTGGGTTTAGGTTTTTGTAAATCAACGGTTAACAGTGTTTTTCTATTTGTCTTAAAGTATGCGTATGAAAAATTCCATCAAAGTCCGATAAAAACTGTGTGTTTGTATAAAGATTTTGCGAAAAGCGTCCTACGCGCATATCATACGCAGAACAGGGGGCGTGATCTGACGCGCGCAACAGGTGGCTTCTTGCTATCTCCCGCCCAAACATCGCGTAAAAATTATGGAAATTTAACCATTTTGTTACAAGTCTTAGCGTAAAGGCTAAATCACTACTGGGAAATATTTCCACGTAAGAACGATATCTATCAGTTGAGTAAGGAATCAACGAGGAACTGGAGCATAAATGATCCTGCCAACGGTGGTCGTCATAAAACCTGTAGCGTTGTTCAGAGAAAAAGTATTTTTTTTAGTGGGACTCTTATGTCTCGCTTACGGTACAATAGCCTCGAGTCTGCGCTAGGTTTGTGCGTCAATAATTCCGATTCGTTCTAATCGTGCGAAATTTTAGGACATGCTTTTTAAGCGGAAAAGTAATATCTCCAGGGGGTGTGATTGTAGTGCAGGTAAAAAATTTTTTGTGGCTTTACACCTCTTCGGCGACGAGGTAATTAGAGGTGAGAAACGACTGGGATCCAGTAACGGGAAGGAATTCCGCCATGGCCTTTTTGAAGCAATCATCCCGGCAATGCTCCCGGCCACACAGTGGCAAATACTTCGGCAAAGAACAAGATTACTTGTTCACTTGTCTTGCGTGAACGGAAATTCTTTGATATAAACTCTTCTCGGGTTTGCCGCCGAATCACATTTTCTAATGTCGAGCTTTCGGCGACTTCCACTGCCGCCATCATCAGGACTGTTGTATCTGAAGGAAGAGTTTATATCGAAGATACGCCGAGAAAGACTTATATCTCATACGGAAATTCTTTCTTTCCCACAAATTACATTTTACAAACAAACGTCTTTATTATGACCTACGTCGTTAAATAAAACAGTTAATATGCTTAACTCCTGGAATTAAACTTTTCAGTCGTGCGTCTTTACATAGCAGAAAAGGTGGGTTCGCTGGAATCAGTCTGGAGGAAGCTTGAAACAAGAAAGCAATGATTTACCTTACATGGAGCCAAAAATAAAAATCATCCTAAAATCGAAAACGGATTGATTGTAATATATTAATTGACAATGCTTTTATAACTGAGTTTCTTTAAGCAATTCCTCTGCCAAAATATACCACCCACCTCTTTAAAATATTACAAGTTTATAGTAAAGAGAACCGTTTGGAGGAGATTCTCCTTCCACCCGCCTCTCTCTGTCAAAATTTCCGTTTTACTGTGTAGGAAGTGACTTCTTGGAGTGTATGAGACATACGTTGTTGATGAGGCCTGGATGGATATGAGGAGAAGAATTAGGAATAGTACTTACAACGGATGATCAAAAAGTAGCACATTACTTAAGGCATGAGGGTGTGCGAAAATTTATCTATGGATAAAGTGGAATAAATTGCTAGGGGATATCTTAATCAAGCTAGCCAAACGATGAAAAATTTAAAGTAGTGTAATACAAAATCAGTTTTGCAGTGAAATTGCGTCTGCGACAAATGCTGTATTTAGATCAATTAATAGTCATAGTAGTAACGGCTTCGAAACTCGCCAGTGTTACTCAGTGCGTTAAGGCGCAGCACATTGGATAGGGGAGGCACGAGGGGACTAAGTTCGAGTAGTGGTCTCCGCGTACGGAATGTCCTGATTGCGATTTTGAGGTGGTTTCCCCCAATCACATAGGCAACTGTTGGGGTGGTCCCGAATCGCCACATCTTAAATTATACGTTTTACTAACAAAAATACATTTACCACTCAGAGTTACACGTTTCACAGGCAGGTGAAAAGACAGACTTTCCTCCTCTATGTTGAGTTTGCCGGGCCTAACAAACGCGGTTTGAACTCGGGCAGGACACAAGTCCAAGCTCATCTCATGAAGCACACTGGCCGCCTGTGTACAACAGGGATCCCGTGGTATATTGCCCTTATTTGACTCGATCGAAAAACTGCTTCAAACTACGTAAATGTATTTTTTCGGGAATTTTACGGTCGACTGCTTAACTGTTACTATCTCCGCGACTGTGAACACCGTTTGCCGTATCTCATAACTTGTAATTCGAACAGGTCACATTCCGTCTCCTTCCACTATGCACTATCTCTGTCACTCCCATCGACAGCTCATTGTAACTATACTACTTCATCGTAAGTGTTGAATGAACGGGGGACAAGGCGCGGCAAGGAATTTGGGAATATCCTTTTGGAGGAACCATCCCGCAATTCGTCTGGATTGGTCTGGGGGAACCATGTAAAACCCAAACCTGGATGCCCGGACTAGGATTCGAATCTGTGTCCTCCCGAATGCGAAGCCAGAGCGTTACCACTCACTCACCACACCTCCCGTATTTATTCCCTGCCCACGATGTTGCAGTATCTTCTGGAGGCTCCCCAGTTAATCCTGTATAATCCTTTCATTCGTGCCGAAGCACCCTCGATCAGCTCTTTCGATCAGACAAACTCTTGTTGCCACTTTCCAAGTGCTGACCATCAACACGAAGATTTAAGAAATTCAGCCACAATTCATATCGAAGAAAAATAATTTTATATATGCTAGAGCAACAAGTGACCGAAAATACTAATTTAACATTCAGCTCCACAAGAAAAGTGTTGAAGAAATAGTGTATTAGAGACGTTTCCTACTGGACCTAAGATAATTACAGAATATAAGCCAATGTAATACTTGTCTAGCTTTATTTGAATGGGTTCCAGTTCTATATTTTAATTATGAAGAACAGGTGAAGAAGAAACTTTAACAATTAGAGAACATGTTTGAAACATTCATATTTGTGAAACAGGAAATAAAACCAAGCAAAATCATTTTTTTTTTAATCCGTGGTAATATCTTTATCTTGCAATTAAGAAACTGAGGCATAGGACGAAGAAACTAATAACGTAATAAAAGTCGACCGTTCTGGAAAGAGATTTCTCGAGTCAATGAAACGATGTTCCCTGAAAGCTTAAAAGAAGAGGGAAAACGAAATCAACTAAAAATATATTACACCAGTTACATGACTCATAGAACAGGATTAACGAGGAAATGAACGTTCTAAGAAGTAACGATAATAGAATAACAAGGATTGTCTGGAAGGAAAGGTTGTTAGGTAGATATCGGAAGCAATATTCTGAGATCGGGGTACATTTTATTTTCCAGGAGACATTCAACTTTCTTACATTTAATTTCTATTTTTTATTGTAATTTTAATTAATTTCTTTTAGCTTTATGTCCGAAGATTGAGCGCAGGATAATACATGTTCCTTAGTTCCTTGACAACTAGTAAGTGATAACTGTGATGAATTAAGTGTCGACACTAATACGTAGTCTGTGATGGGTAGCGTTCGTGCTTCTAAACACTCGGGAGGACGTAGATTCGAATCCCTGTCCGGCCATCCAGATTTGGGGTTTCCATGGCTTCTCGAAATCACTGTAGGAGAATGTGGAGATGGTTCCTTCAAAAAGCTATCGAAGATTTCCTTCCCATTCCTTGCCCCAAATCTTCTCCCGTTTTTAATTCGACGAGTTGATAAGTCCTAAAACAAATTATGCCGACGCTGAACAATAGTAAATGTATCTGGAATGAGTAATGCATTTGAACTACCCGTATAGCTGACTGTATCAACAAATTAGCAAGGGTGGTATCATCACTGATATAATGATCGAAGCCTTCATTTTATGACTTTTTCAAATGTATGCTGAAAAAGAACAGAAGTACGAACACCAGAAAACAAAACCAGCGTTGATACTGCCTCAATGGTAGAGAAAGTGTTTTTTATTTTTAACAAATCTCTGCTATTGCTTCAAGAAAGAAATTCACGGGTGTTGATTCCCGTTCTGCAATTTCCTGGAAAAATCGTGTATTAATTCATTTTTCATAGTGAATTACATTTCAGTTAACTCAGTCTAACAGTGTTCTTAAGATCTATGTTCTTTGTGATGGAGAACATTATGAAAATCTCATGAAGGACACACAGAAAAATAGGGAGCGTGCGTAAACCACGTAGCTCCATTTTGGCCTCCTGTAAACCCCCCCTCCCCCTCCCCCCCACATAGCACGTAGCTTTTTTTCCCTTTTTATTCCAGAAGACATTTTGTACTGTTTTCTCTTGTCAGACTAGTATAAATTTCATACGGAGATAATTAACTGAGGGAAATAAATGTTCACATGCTGTTGTGAGTTTTATTCCTAATTTTTACTGTGAAAAATGTTATGAAAGGAAAGCTACGTGGCCTGGCTCGGAACCCCCCCTCCCCCTACGTGGCCTAGCGTAGCTTTCCAGCCAACCCCTCACCCCCCCTGGAACGAGCGACGTAGTTTGTGCACGGTCCCATAGATAGAAATAGGACGTGATGCCTATCAAATTTAAATCTAAATTCAGCTGGTTTTGTGAACACGCTGGGTTGAGGGATAATGATCGATGAAATTTTATGTTCACTTTCACCGTAGCGATGGCAATTTTCGTTATAGTCCGAATGGTTTGCAGTATGCAGATATGGGTGAGAAACCATATGGACTAACAACTGAACAGTAAAGTTTAATTCGAAAGTTACTTTTATGATATCCTTATTGACAGAAACATTTTTTACCAACCACAATACTGTATAAGCACAATGGAATTTCATCATTTCACAATCTCTGCCTCCATCTGTGCCTCCATCTGACATGAAGTTAGAAGAAGTATCTGTCGAAGCTGAGTATTTTTTCTAAAAAAATGAAAGCCTGTAATATCCAACAATTCTCCCTAAATCAAGAACAGTATACTACTTTGCCTTTACCTGATATCCTTTACCAATTTCTCAAAATTATTGGAATCAGAGCATTATTTGATCTGCTGTTAGCTTACTTTTACTTTTGATTCGTTGATGTACGTTGGGAGTTGCCGAAAAAAAGGAATAATACATTCAGAAATTCTGAACATTTTCTTCAGCATAACATCCTCTTCTCGGAAAAATTGGACAAATAATAGTTACATTGGTTAAAAATCATTACATGCCAGTTCTGTTGTTTTAACTTTTCTTGACTTGTCTTGAGTAATTTATTAGCTTCACTCGCTATCAGTCATGATTGAATCTTGCGTTATAATTTTTCTTTTAACTGAACGAGTTGAACAATTGCCTATACGGACAGCTGCCAATTACTAACTTCTTCGGCGGTCTCCTTATCCGGACTGACTGTAACATTTATTATCTAACGGACACTGAACATTCAACTTAGAACTGTTGGAAACGGGATGCTTCTTAACACACATTGAATCAAATATTCACGTTAAAAAGGATGAAATGAGATGTTCATGTTAAAGGGATGAAATATGGAATACCCAATAAAATGTTGTGACTTCGACAGCGAAATGATGACCTATTAGTTGAAATCATTTACGAAAGCAACTGGCGTCTGAGATTTATCACTGGCTGGTGTTAGAGTACTATAGAAATTATCACTGGAGTAAAAAATAAAATGAGAAAAAATATCCTTATTTAAATATTAACGAAAACTCCTTTGCTCATTGATCTTAAATGGAAATTTTAAATTTTGATGTTCTGTAACTGAAGGGAAACTAAAATACATTTCTATTGCTAAATTATCTATCCGCCTGTCTTTGCTCAGAAACGGAATAATATGAACACTTTAAATCTGACATATTAGATATTTCGTTAGCTCAGAACCAATCATCATTACCAGCCAGCTCAATCATTTTCTGATGTGGCCTCTTAAAGTTATGATTTTTTCAGATATAACTTGAGCAGTCTTGTCCAAGTCGCACGATCTTGGGCGATCTTCTGCCAGTTAACTCCGACAACCCCGCGTATGTCCTTTACCCATCGGTGCGGTGGTTTTCCTCTCGGCCTGGGGTGATCTCTTGGTCTCCATTCTAACACTGTTCTTGTCCACCTCTGGTCTTTTCTCCTTGCAATATGGCTGGCCCATTGCTACTTCAAGGATGCTGTCTTCTCTAAGATGTTTGTGACCTTTGTAACTGACGTAATGTCAGTCGCTCTTTTATTTTATTTTCTCGTTAAGCCTCGTTAAGCCATAGATCTTTGTGCATTCCTTAGTTTACTTTTTAAAAATTAATGTAGAGTCCAGATCTCGCAGCCGTAAGTGATTACGGGAAGAATGCAAAAAGCAATCATTGCATTTAAAATTTTGTAAAACTATATTTAATAGTATTCCGAATCTAATAAAGAAATCTATCTTTTTTTCTGCTTTAGCAAGAGGAATATCATTGTTTACAGCTCATTTATTACAGCAAAAAGTTATTATTTATACCATTTCACTGGAAAATAAATCCGTAAGCCGTAATTAAAATTGTCAACTTTAGTCCGCTTTTGATACCAAGTTATCCGAAAAAATGTTGTTACCATGGAACTTGAACACTCTTCCAATATCTACTAAATGCTATACTACCACGGTTTTCATTTTTCAAACGAAATAAGAGGAAGTTTTAGTTTTGCTCTTACTTTGTGTATATTAATGGTATATGATTGACAGTACTCTTTGATCAGAGTAACTTGTATCCTAATAAATGGAATAGTTACTACCTATTACGTAATGAAACAATAATTCCGAATAGAACTGAAAAATTCCGCTAGTGGCGCTGAGGTAAAGGGGCGATTGAAGATTCGAATTGTATAACCGATTCTTATTATTTATTTTGCACAAAGTGATTTGATGTAAAATATTCAGAAAATCGAACAAAGTGTGTTAATCAATTACACCTATTTCTCGATAATTACACACGCAGTAATATTTTATCAAAGGAGTGGTTATGGTTATATGCTGTGAAATGAGTATTATAAACTTTAAATGAGATATTCGTTACAAATTGTGTATTAACGGTTATATTGCATGTAATTTTGAATCTATGAACGCATGAAACTTCGTTCAGTGGATTTCTTGAGATCCATTGCAATTATTCCATGGTTGTTCCGGGACTCAGTAGCTGGTAAACGGAATATTAAGCGCATTTCAATCTCGACATGTATGCTGCTTAACTACTTTGCAGTGGGGAAATTTAAGGGGTAGTTGGACACTGTCTTACCACATGTGAGATGTCAGTTAAGGTTATTACGAGTGAACGAATGGTGCGTATTTGGTCAAATTTTGCTCTGGTAAATGTATGTCAACTCCATGTTAACAGCTAGTGACAAAATTATTAATTACCAGCATAAACCCACGATGTCTACGTTGTGAGAAAGAGGTGACGAGGACTGTGAGTTTGTACTTGATTTTATTCATCAATTAGTGGGAAAATTTTTAACTGTCTTTAAGGGATTTTGGAATTATAGAGAGAGGTGCTGAAAATTACCTCAAAAAATGAAAGACTTAAAAAATTATTGTAATGAATAGTAGGTATAGACCGTAAGGTTACCAAACGTCCCCGTTTGCCGGGGACAGTCCCTGTATTTAGCTTTCTGTCCCCGGACGGATTTCGTCCCCGCAATGTCCCCAGATTTGTACTGTTGTCCTCAGATATTTTTTTAATCAAGCGAGAGTTTTTTTAAAATCCCTGATTTGCTAATGCATTCGTTTAAAGCAAGAGATACGAAGTGCACTTCATTCCTTGTACTTGCCTAGGAATAAAAGATAATTACAAGGATACTGCGTCTTGGACACGACATCTCTGGAAAATCATGTATCCTTGCTGTGTGTAACGTGGCTGTCTGTGATCCTTATTTAAAATACAAAATATATAACAATGATAAATACGTTTCTTTTAAGTTAACCCAACCTTTAATCATAAAACTTATAAAAGTGTAACGCCTCATTAGGACAAATGGCGAAAGCGTCTCCGGATTTTGGTGAAAAAGTTCTGAAGCGGCCCTGGATATGGAAAAAAAAATTCTGGTAACGCTAGAGGAAAATAGTTATTGTACCATATGTAGCACCACGATTAATAATAATTACTGGTGAAAATCAACTTTTTCGTTTCATAGCTCTACTAAAAATCATGTACGCTGTTTTATGGCTACATTATCAAGAAATATAAAATATTAATCGGGACAATTAAGTAGTGAATTTTTTACGTACTGCGTGCTTCTGTAAGATTGACGGCAAGTCGTACTGGCTCTAGAACGCCTCGTCGACGTCGAGGTCATTAGAGGCGGGATGGGATTGGGGACAAGGAACGGGAAGGAATTCGGCTATAGCCTTTTGAAGGAAGCATCCCGGCATTCGCCTGGAGTGCTTTGGGGAAACCATGGAAAACCCGAATCTGGATACCCGCACGGGGATTCGAACCGGCGCCCTCCCTAATGTGAGGCTAAGTGCTAACCTCTCACCCACCACTCTCGGTCTGAGAATTTAGAGCTGGGGATTCGAATCCCAGCGGAGTCAGGTATTTTTTGCGGGAATTGCTTTGTTTGTCTGAAATACGCTAAAATGCTCCGTGGTTCATATTCGGAGTTATAATGTAATTTTCACCATGGCACACGTTGAATACTAATGCAGCCGAACTACCCCCCGGATTCTCCCGGACAGTGATGTCTCGCCCATTTACTTTATTTATAATGGAAGTTTGATCGGTTTTTTAGCTAGCACATTGACGGAGGTGAGACGCCGTAGTTACCGGAAGAGAAGAGCCTCTATGTTGACAAGGGGGCTGACAGACAGATGCTGGTTGCCTAGCAATGGGCGCGGAAGTAGTAACGCTGCGAGACAAAAGGGGTGCCGCCCATTGTCGCCGGGTTCTTTATTAGGCATCTCGCAGTTTAGTGAGTTCCGCGTGATTTCGCGTAGAGGGGCGTTGCGGCAATCATCTAGAAATGTATTTTGCACAGTGATACGGGGGAGAAAGAGCTGTGAAAAAAACCGATAGGGAGGACACAGATCTCAGTCCTGCTCATAGTGCAGACAGAATTATTGCTTTTTTTGCTTATGGCTTTACGCCTCGTCGACGTCGAGGGATGGGACTGGAACGGGAAGGAATTCGGCCATGGCCTTTTGAAGGTAGCAACCCGGCATTCGCCTGGAGTGATTTGAGGAAACCATGGACGGCCGTGTAAAGGAAGTGGTTGAAGACTGCAACGCTCACGCAGTCTGATCTCAAATGATGGGGGAGGGGTAGCCTGCTCGGGTACAATTATTTTTGCTTTCTCGCAGGACTCTTCGTGTGGTAGCAGAGTTCCTAGTGTCCGTCTCTGCAATGAGGCTTATTCTGCTGGAGGAAACGGACTGTTGTCATCTGCTTTTTTGAAAAGTGTAACCCAATGATATTTTTGTTTTTTGTGTAATGTGTGGTTTATGAGGCGTATATTCAAGATTGTTCTTGCATTAGCAGAGCTGGTTTTGGTAAACCGCCTAAAAACCGCTAGCAGGATGACCTGTACGCCGGGTCCGGGGTTCGAACGTCGTCACCGCGATCCAGTGTGTGTGGGGGGGGGGGGGGGAGGGTGGAGAGTGGGGATAGCCCCGACGCGTGCAGCCACATTGCTGTGGTGTTAATGGTACTTGGTATTCGCTAGCAGTTACTTCCAGCTGAGAAATTTAAGCAGCAATAGGATTATCATGCGATTTTCGGATTACAATTACAAAATGTAAATAATTGTCATTTTTATTTATTACTTTCCTACTGACTATTGAAAATACTGAAAAGATTTGGTACTATACACAAAACCATACTAATTCGTGTCGTCAGGAACTACACGTTTCATAGGAATGATAAACAGATGGAATTATAAAAAGGAATAAAAAAAGTCATCGCTTACTAAGGAAATCCTTTTAAAGAGAATCGGAATACAACACTGATTTTTTTTTGCCGGAGCACTTGAAAAGTTTGGTGATTGGAGGTTTTGCACCGGATTTAAAAAGAGAAGGTATGACACTCAACCTGCTGCAAGCTTTTCAGAAAACGCTACCATGGGAAGTATAATTTTAATAATTGTCCAAAAGTATCCAACGAGCGGAACAACGTGTATTGCACTTAAGCCCTTCATAGAAACATCAGTTTAAACTTTCTCGTTACATTTGCGTAATAATTTGAGAAGACAAGAGGCACGCAAATAAATTGGATAATTTACACTGTCTGATCACAAAATAGGCGTCTACACAGAGACGTGAATCACACTGAATATCATTCGTTAAGAAACGTATGGAGGATCCGTACAAAACATAATTAACTAAATAAGCACTCGTATTGTCGCCGTACATAAATAAATCAATAGAAAATTTGAACTGAAAACTAAATGTTTCGTAACAAACGTTTATGAGTTTCATAAGAGCCTTACAACTTATTCATCAGGTAGTGTTGCTACACTCACAAATCTTAATGGCTGTTAGCCAAAAATCACCAGATGTGTACCTTATTTAAATAAATAAATATTATTTCCCCCACTCAAAGATTACTTTGTAGGCCGCTCCACTTTCGCTCCAGTCCTACACTCCGTGCTTGAAGAGAAACAGAGTGCTGTTTTTGTTGCTCCGCTGTCGGTCACAGGCGGCAGTTTCAAGTTTGTGCATAACATGTGTTTCATTGATCCAAAACCGGATATCGTATTTAGAATTTTGTAAAATTACATCCTAGAAGGATTAATGTAAGCAAAGAGATTAAAATTATTTATTGTATCCCAGCGCATGGGATAACGTTATTTATAGCTTGTCAAGTAGAGAATTAAGATTTAAAAAAAAAAAAAAAAAAAAAAAAAAAAAAAGAAAGAAAAAAGAAAAAAAGAAATGCAAACTAAATACGTGTGCAGCAGCTGTTACCAGGTTTGTATCAGAAACTATAACCCAGGAAATTTTGTTCTAATATCGACCAAAAGATCTGAAAGTCCTTACATGTGACATATTGGTAGTTTATAAGTTGCAAAGTTTCTATTTTGAGGTTACTTTTCCACACAATAATACTGTTTTCTTGAAAGTTCCCTTAGTTTAGGGTTCATTCCGTCTCAATGGATGGAACAAACGCTTCATACAATAAATTTGATTGCAACTGGACGGTTACGCTAGCGATTCGAGCGGAAACCCGGTTGACCATGGAGTTTTGCGCCAAACAACTGTTGTTTGACGTACTACACCCATAACCGTGAAGGTATTCAGAATACTGAACACTAAATGTATGAGAGTCGACTCATACATGTCCGGCTTTTATTTCCCAATCAAATTGTATCTAACAGAATTTCTCCTTCACATAACTACAGAAGAATAATTCAGGAAGTTCAATACGAAGTCAGATAATCTCTCTGAAACCAGAGGTCTGGAAACGTTATACAATCAGACTGATCAATAAGTAAACCTTGGTGCGAAAGTAGGAAGTATGTAATATTTTTGCAAAATTATTCAGAAGTATAATTTCCGAAATGGGATGTAATGTTCCAAGATATAATAAGTAAATATTTTCCCTCATCACTCACACTGTGCCTGTCAACATGATTTAATGGCGAGATAAAGTCAACCTTTTTTTTTTCTCTCTTCTTTCTCTAAAGCTCCGCTTCCTTTAGAAGCTCTGCTTGTTGGTATTAGGTTTAGGTTTGGGGTCACTATTTATTGTTTCTCTTTAGGGGAAAAACCACGACCACTTCTCGAGTGGTCTTGTGGAAAACCCTTACATTTTTATTTTATTCTACTTCGTTTATGATACTAAGAGGTACTCTGTACCGGTGCCAAGGTTTTGGTTGGCATGTGCCGATATCTTTTTAAAGTCAACCACTCAGTTGAACTAATATACCGATGTTATCTTGTATCTTTAAACAAGAGATTCTTGTATATGTATATTTGGGATCTCGGAAACGGCTTTAACGATTTGGATGAAATTCCATATTTAGATAAAATTTTGTTTTTTTTAAAGTTAATGTAAACAGGTGTCTTTGCTGCAAACATGCGAATTTTAAAAAAATACGAACAGTTTTGTGTTTGGTATCTCGGAAACAGCTGTAACGCCATCTCATAGACGTTTCAGCTACCAGAAACCCTACTGAAGATCAAAGTGTAAAGTGTGTGCCGGCCTCGGTAGCGTGGGGGCTAGAGTGCTAGCTCCACGTGCCGAAGGTCGCCGGTTCGAATCCGGCCGCGGGCATGGATGTTTAAGTGTTGTGTGTCTGTGTGTGTGTGTGTCCTGTCCGTCCTTTGGCGTCCGCACTTTGAAGACTATATAAACACTGGATTTAACTGATTCACTGGAAGCTTTAATATAACTCATTGAGCTGGCTGTATGGCCTCAGCTGCCAAAAGCCATTAAAAAAAAAAAAAAAAAAAAAAAAAAAAAAAAAAAAAAAAGTGTAAAGTGTAGGTTCTCTTTGGTTTCAACAAGGAACTCATATCTTTAAACGAACAATTCATTTGTACTAACCGCTGCATGGCAATATTTGGCACAGTATCGAGATCAGACACAGAATGGTAATATAATAATGAGGAAATAAGTAATTGCAGGTATTTATTAATGAAAGGTATTCTATTTTGAAGAGTGATAATAAATATCACTTTCACTGTAAAAAGTCGTTATTAAATACTACATGTTTAACTGTAAAGCATTTAAAAATAATATTTGAAAAATTTGGCTTTATCAGTAGTAATTTTTTCAGTCTTCTTTACAAAACTTCTTTTAAAACAATATTAGCAGTTATAATGTGATCATCGTTGAGGTTTTTGACCGTATGTGTATCTAACACAAAAATAAAATATTAATGAATTTACAAACTCGTGAAAAAAGCCAAGTACGTGTATCCATACGAAAAAATGGTATCTGATAAATATAATCCTGCCTTTTGAAGCGTCTGACCCATGCTTTATTAACGTTCATAGTGAATGTTACTTCTATTGAGAATGGTTTTCTTATCATTTAGAAAGGCACGGTTGGTGATGAGAGGTTTGATACGAGGTAGCAGCATAATTTTATCAGAGTGAATTAATTTAGCACTGAGTAAGTACCCGTCTAAGAGAATTACCACTAATGTTGCACCATTAATTAATCCCTTATTAGCATTGATATTTCTATTTATCATAATAATAGAATTTTTCTTTTTAAAAAAATTATGAGGTGGTAAACCAGACGATCTCGGAAATCGCTCCAGCGATTTGGATGAAATTCCATATAATGATAAAAATCTGCTTTTCAAGTTTGTAATACGATTTTACAAAAAAAAAGAGAAATTCTTGGATTTGGTATCTCTAATCTCATCTCGTAGGATTCAGGTACCAGTAAGCTTACTGACGTTAGTTAAGCTTTTCTTGGCAAGGAACTGTGCAAACAAAAATTCCTATGAAACCTTAAAAAAAAAACTTTTACTTTGATCAAACTTTACTCAAAATCTTGCATATTGAACAGAAATCGAAAGATGCCGACCGAGTGAAGATCGGTCATCCAGGTGTACTGCATGTAAAGTGGTCTGATGGCTCAGTGGTTAAGGCGCCTGATTGGAGATCGACAGATCCCCGATTCGAATCATTATTCCTGTGTAATGTGAACCACGTCAGAACTCTTCCGTGGTTCGGATTCCCCGTTAAACTGTAGGTCCCCTTTACCCGGTAAGATTACCGGCTTAGGTATGGAGGAAAAGAACTGACCACCCTACCTCCAATACCAGGCTAAGTATACCTCCTTCGGGAGGGTCCAACTTACCTTCAGCTTGAGCACCAAGTTTTTGTTTGTGAGATGTAGGAGACGGGTCCTTTTTCCTGGAAGCGGAAACTTAGCGGGTCTGGGAAGGCTGACGACTGTAAGAGATGTTAGCGAACGGAACTAGGTCAAGATGCGTCAGCGAGCAGAGGTGAGGAGTTGTGGGGTGTAGAAGACGATACTGAGGGGAAGCGCACGACTGACGGTAAACACTCTTCATTCAGTCGCGATTCCCTCAATTTTACCTTACCTTAACACGTTGTGTGCAGTTTTTACGCATACATCAGAACAACTCGTTAGTTATACAGCTCTTCCCATATCACCTTCGTACACAGATTAATCGAACATATAAAAATTTATTGACCTTAGTTCCTCACTGGGAAAGTTGTCATTGTGATTCAAAGTTTCAAGTTACATTGGTGCCGCCACCGGAAAAGGACATGGAAAAGTAGCAGAAAAAGAGGTCAGGAACGGATCGAGGGCCTGTGTCCAGGACATAGTTTCTTGCATTCTGGTGTAGTTGAGGACGGACTCCTTGTGATTAACCGGTGATTTTATTTCTTGAAGTAACTACGCAATCTAGGGTTTCGCCATCAAGGATGCAATGTTTATACTAGTAGATAATGGAATTGTTAATACAACAAGTGTAACACGTAATATGGAAATTTCATAATTAGCTTAATTAACTCAATAAACCACTTTTTTCATATTTTGGGCACTTATACACTCCTGGAAATTGAAATAAGAACACCGTGAATTCATTGTCCCAGGAATGGGAAACTTTATATACACATTCCTGGGGTCAGATACAACACATGATCACACAGACAGAACCATAGGCACATAGACACAGGCAACAGAGCATCCACAATGTCGGCACTAGTACCGTGTATATCCTCCTTTCGCAGCAATGCAGGCTGCAATTCTCCCATGGAGACGATCGTAGAGGTGCTGGATGTAGTCCTGTGGAACGGCATGCCAAGTCATTTCCACCTGGCGCCTCAGCTGGACCAGCGTTCGTGCTGGACGTGCAGACCGCGTGAGACGACGTTTCATCCAGTCCCAAACATGCTCAATGGGGGACAGATCCGGAGATCTCGCTGGCCAGGGTAGTTGACTTACACCTTCTAGAGCACGTTGGGAGGCACGGGATACATGTGGACGTGCATTGTCCTGTTGGAACAGCATGTTCCCTTGCCGGTCTAGGAATGGTAGAACGATGGCTTCGATGACGGTTTGAATGTACCGTTCACTGTTCAGTGTCCCCTCGACAATCACCAGAGGTGTACGGCCAGTGTAGGAGATCGCTCCCCACACCATGATGCCAGGTGTTGGCCCTGTGTGCCTCGGTCGTATGCAGTCCTGATTGTGACGCTCACCTGCACGGCGCCAAACACGCATACGACCATCATTGGCACCAAGGCAGAAGCGACTCTCATCACTGAAGACGACACGTCTCTATTCGTCCCTCCATACACGCCTGTCGCGACACCACTGGAGGCGGGCTGCACGATGTTGGGGCGTGAGCGTAAGACGACCTAACGGTGCGCGGGACCGTAGCCCAGCTTCATGAAGACGGTTGCGAATGGTCCTCTCTGATACCCCAGGAGCAACAGTGTCCCTAATTTGCTGGGAAGTGGCGGTGCGGTCCCCTACGGCACTGCGTAGTATGCGACGGTCTTGGCGTGCGTCCGTGCGTCGCTGCTGTCCGGACCCAGGTCGACGGGCACGTGCACCTTCCGCCGACCACTGGCGACAACATCGATGTACTGTGGAGACCTCGCGCCCCACAAGTTGAGCAATTCGGCGGTACGTCCACCCGGCCTCCCGCATGCCCACTATACGCCCTCGCTCAAAGTCCGTCAACTGCACATACGGTTCACGTACACGCTGTCGCGGCATGCTGCCAGTGTTAAAGACTGAGATGGAGCTCCATATGCCACGGCAAACTGGCTGACACTGACTGCGGCGGTGCCCAACCGCTGCGCAGCTAGCGCCCTTCGACGGCCAACACTGCTGTTCCTGGTGTGTCCGCTGTGCCGTGCGTTTGATCATTGCTTGTACAGCCCTCTCGTAGTGTCCGGAGCAAGTATGGTGGGTGTTACACACCGGCGTCAATGTGTTCTTATTTCAGTTTCCAGGAGTGTATTTTTTAATCAATGTAGGGTTTTATAAACACCATGTGTTTTGATTATATCGCGAGCGTTTATCATTATCTGGATACTAAAAGCGAAAGAGCTTAAGAAGATATAAGTAACTACAAATAACTTTCTGACATATGATTATTGTTGATCTTACTTACGTATTTACTAAAAATACGTGGAACTGGTAGCAAAACTAATACAAATGGAATTAATAATTTAGATAATTAGAAATTCTTTTAAGCACTACTTTTAACGGAATGTTTTTTCGGGCCAAAACTGTAAAGCCTGAAAATTAATCGAAGCAGCTGAATTTCATTGGATTTAGCAGTTTAACTATATTCTAATATTACTGTGAAAATTATCAAGCATACCATATTTAGAAGTATTAAAAATTTGTTAATTTTGGAGGAGTTACTGTTGTGAGTAATCAGTTCAAAAGGTACTATATAAATAAAGTACATAGATATCTAAACAGAATGAGAAACTAAAACACAGCACAACACAAAGATGAGTTATAATCATCTGTTGTTAGATGAAATAATCTTGTATATACGGCCACTGGGTAAGTAGAAAGTTATTGATTCCAACTGGTAAATAGGTCTGAGAAATTGTAGTTCAAAGCAAAATTCTAAAACGCTTCGAAGAATTTAAGATAAAAATATAACTTATCTTTAGTTTCCAATACAAGTTTCTCAAATTGCTGGTTGAGTTCTTTGAATTTGTGAAAAGTTCACTTAATGAGTAAGACGCAAGGAACGTAGTTAAAAGTGCAGAAGAAATAATATTAAAAATGTTGATGTCACTGGCATGACGGTATGAGACTGACAAGTGTAGGAAGAATGCTGAATAGCTACCAAGCATATTGTAACGCCTCACGCTTGGATAAGTAAGAGAACATTACACTTTCGGAGAAAACTTACCTATAAACATCGCACCAGAGACGCTGTTTAGAGGTATGACACACACAAGTTATATTGACCAGCTTATCGACTTCATATGTTTTCGAACAGGGAATATATGTTGCGAAGAACTGTAGCACAATACAAATAAGAGACGATTTCTATAAGGAGGAACCATGGCAGATTGGATATGGGAAACGGCGAGGGTGTAAATCTCCCACTAACATACATTACTTTGAATCTTCTTGGTATCATTGTAGTTTCTTATATTTTTCTCCGGTATAAAAGGAACTCAAAACTTTGCCTAATTTTTCAGCGATGTTAATACTGCCATTTTCTTGATGTAAACAAAAGTTGCGATGCTGTATTGTAGAGGACATATTTTCCATCTTTTCTGTTTGACGGTAGGTGGCAGAAGGGTTCTCTGTTTGTAGGGGGTAGAGTTCGACCTTGATTGCCACTGGGCAGGTTCCGGGGCCTTCACCTTGCAGTCTGTTTGCCTGTTTTTGGTGTTCGCAGAGCGTCTCGGCGCCTGACGTAACCGTTACCGTGGCGACGAGACGGCGGGGCGCCTATCAACAGCAGCTCAGAGGACTAACCCCCTGACACGGTTCATCTGTCTGGGACGCAGGACCACTTCCATAGGCTGTCCAGTATCGCTAGCAAAGTTGTGTGTACTAACGTATTTCATCTAATGTAATCAACAGTGTATACTGCCCGTACTATTGAAACATTGTTACTTGATCGATTTTACTAACATACTGGGAATTTATCAAGAACTGTGTAAATTACAATTAATAATAACAAAAGATTTAAATAATTCGTGATGTAATGAAAGAAGTAGTGTGCCATACCCGGTCTCCCAAGAAAATGATCACCAAATAGTCTTGATAATTTCCTTTTCTGGACCAAAACGTCTAGTATTAACATATGTAGATCACTGTGACGAAGGTGTGTTCACTTTAGTAAAGAAGGAAGAGGGTTAAATCCACTGCCTGACAAAACAGTCCTAGTCTTCCGAAAGACACCGGGGTTAGACAGAGAAAGCTCGGAAGGGAGGTGATTTGTCGGATAACGAAACGGCTGTTCATTGCACTTTTAGAGAACTTACAATTAGTATTTCTAGCCGCAGCAATATCTTATGGAAAAATTATAATAAAACTGTAGTCATAAAGATTGATTGATTTGTGTATACTGAAAAAACCTCTTGCCGAAAAAGAACTGAGGAACCCTCAGATGTTCCTGAGTTTATCGATTACCTGTAGAACGTCACCTAATTTGAACTGGATCATCCCGCTCTTGCCGCAGCGTGGACTAATATTATCTGGTATAGAATACACTACGGCGGATAATTTAAGACCATTTCAAGTCCAATAAGACTAAATATCTAAAAATTTGAAAATGTCAAAGTAAATGGGAAGAAAGTAAAATCAGCAGCAGTGGTGTGCACGTCGAAGTAAGCAAACTCCGTATGTAATGAGGAGTCGGCTCAGCAGATTGAGACAGAAAGCTGAGCGAAAGAAATCCGTAAGTGGCCACGACCTCGGCGGGACCTAGCGGTGCGGGGAGGGAGTTACGGTAACGGAACCGCTTCCAGTGGGCAATGATACCATGGCAGATCAGCATAGACTTATTTTGTTTCTATTACCTTCCTATGAAACAAATATTCTAGCAGTTAAGTACTGAATTGAAATTTTATTTATGTTCCTGAATAAAATGCTAGGTTATAAACAATATTTTTGCATATGTAAACATCCTTCGAAACACACGTTATAGCAATTAAGTACTGACCAGTTGTTTGTTTTGTGTACCTATATAAAATGTTTAGCAGTTATGTACTTAATAGCAATTACTCAGGTATATCTAAAAAAGATGTTAATTTAGAAACAGTATTTGCTGTTTCACTACGTGTTTCGCTAAAGAGTAACGTATTCACATTAACCCTTGCGCAATATCTCCGACGGCTACCTATCACCAATTTTTATTTGTATGTCTACATCACTAAAAAGAATCATTATTCAATATGGCACACAAGTATAAATGTATCACCATTGAAAATTTTTCTATAATAGAAAGCTTCTGATTTGTATGTTTTGGATACCAGCGTCATTAACTGTTTGTGATTAATAACTTCAGCTTCGCTTTTGACGAAATCCCGCGATGAATCGCGCGCCAACAACTCGCCTAATTTCTGAATCAACATATTACGCTTCAAAGCAAGGGAAATAGCTGAATGTGACAATAATTGGATTTTAATTACTATTTCCACCCAATGAAGAAAATGGACGTTGTAAATTGTGCTAACACTTAAAAATCAGTTGTCACAAGTGTGAAAGGAAGCTCGCCAATTGCAGGCGAGGTGGTGAAAGTGATTGCGTTGCGTGTGTCAGCTTTAGGTTCGCGTGACACTGCGCAGGTGTTCCACTCACCTGTTCCAACACCTGTTCTGTTCCCCAGCACATGGCGACACGTAGTCTAGGGCCTATTCACTGTAACTTGAATGCTGATTGAAAATAGCGACACATCAATTGCATCAGAATCAAACATTTATGTTGGTAGTAATCTTCATCACGCTATATCTATGACTGCCTTTTGTCCTGATACCGATAAAACATACTAGATTGCCAGCAACACTTAATCTCATTTTTAGGGCTCTTTCTCTGAATCGTTTCCGGCTGCTCATGCCCTACATCATATTTATCACTATGGTCATTACCTTTTTTTTCAATTTTTTTTTTTTTCAGAACAGGAACTTTACTGACCGACTAGTCAGTATCGTTACCTAGAGCAGCTTGCAACCAATGGCTGGTCTCGCTGCCTACAATGGCCTATCAAATGTTTAACCAATTTAATTGCGAAGGAGCGAATGTTCTGGTGACAATTTCCTTTCATAACAATTTTCCCTTTTCTTATTAATTTTTATTTCAAATTCTTAAAGTGTGATTTCCCCAACCACTTACTTTTACCCTCCACCAAATTTTATTTTAAATTTTTTCTATATGTTTGAAAAACTATTCATCACTTCCCTTCGTAATTTATCTCGATACCAGGCTCTCTAATCTTCAAAGTCCCTAGTCCCTCATACCTGAAAGCGATTGCCAGCTTGTAGTCAGGATCATCTTTTTCCTTCTATGCACCTCCCTTAATTCCTGACGTTCTTCACGTTTCCAAGCCTTATTACCAATATAAACCTTGTACACTCCCAGCACTTTTTTCTCCCTACTCCTATCTACCAATAAATCTTATCTAAGCTCCTTTTTCGTATCAATTACTGATTGTATTCTGCGGTACCATCCATCGCTTCCAGATACCAGAAATATGACTCCCCTACCACTCCACCATTTTCAAGCAGTGGACTCACCAAAGTTGTGTAATTCCATTCCATCACATCTCTGGTACTTGCTCTCATCGACTTCTCGAATAAATGAAGGATTTCAAAACCTCTTCGTATTACCTGTTCGATCTGTACTGCACAGTTCAGTCTATTATCAAACGTAAAATATTTACGCTTCGGGCTTTATATTAACACTTACTTCCCCCCCCTATAATAATAAACGACTTTGATTTTTTAATAAGTTGACTTTTCGTGGTATTTATCTCCATCCCTTGATTACCTACTCAGTTAGATATTCTGTCCAGGTCATCCTAAAACTGTCTGACGGGTCATCCTTATCATCTGCAAATAGCATATGTGCTGACTGTAAACCATTAACGCACTCATTTATTGGAATAGTGAAAGCAATGGTCCTAATACTCTACCATGTGACGCTCCGATTTTCACTTTCATCTGTTTAATATTGTATTTCCTACCCTAACTCTTTGTTTCTTATTTTTTTTTACCCAGAAACTAACTTTTTTTGCTTATCGCTTTATGCTTCGTCGCCTTCGAGGCCATTAGAGGCGGTAAAGGTCTGAGGGAAAGCCATACGAAGGGCTTCGGCCATGGCCTTTGGAGGAACCATCCAGACATTTGCCTGGAGTAATTTTGAGAAATCATGGAAAACCCAAATCTGGGTGACCGAACGGGGATTCGAAACCCTGTCCTCCCTAATGCGAGACCAGAGCATTACGGCCCACTCACCACGCTCCTTGTGTTACACAATCAACTTGGAATGGTCCATTAATATCAGTGAAAGGACCGAGAAAGATTTCGTCCTATGCTAAAACCAGCAAGTGAACCTTTCAAAACCAACTTTTTCTGTACATCGAATAAATATCAAAATTTTCACCTATTCGCACATATTAATTTTTCCTACGGAATCTCTTAAATGCTCTTGTGTGCTACTCAACTTTATGGATGCCTGTACAGGCAATCTAACAAAAGACTGAAGTTGCAACAAGGATTTAGGTTTTTCGAACTTATTCACAAGTGTTTCTGGGTCAATTCCAATTCTTCAACAAATGACGATGCTCCTGCTCAATGTTACAAACTCATATCTTCACAAATCACTTGAGAATTTCATGATAGGCTCTCGTTTGACCGAATATCATGTGCCAAAAATAATTGAGGTGCAGAATTCTTATCACATTAGACGTTGCGTCATTATGTCAGCCGATGTAAACTGTCTTGGCCTTTAAAATATCAATTTTCATAACAGGTATTAAGAAACAAATGTATCAGAACCAGTGAAGATTTGAGATCAAGTTTATTTCGCGATGTATGATATGACACTGACATGCAATACAGGGAATGTATTAATTCGCGCGTAATTAAGCTTTGCTTTTCTATCAGCAATATTAGCGGAGATTGTGGGTAGGCTTAAATGCAGCCTGTACCAAGTTGACAACTAAAGCTTTTTTTATAGCACAAGTTTTTTTTTAACTGCTTAATGTCTCTTAACAGCGAGGTCTTTAGAGACGGAAAAGGATGGGGGGCAAGGAATGGGAAGGAATTCGCCCATGGCCTTTTTAAAGGAAGCACCCCGGCATTTGCCTGAAGTGATTTGGGAAACCATTAAAAACCCAGATCGGGATGCCCGGACGGAGATTCGAACCGCCGTCCTCCCAAATGCGAGGCCAGAACGCTAACTGTTACACCACCACTCTCGGTATATATCACAAGGGACGAAAAATTACAATGAGCTTTATTTTATAACAATCCTATTTAGTTAAGCAACTGCAGAGAAATAAATTACCATAATACTCTGTTAAACCCGTCAGTTTTGACGGGCTTTGGGGCTAGTTAGACCTAAAATGAGCAATTTATTTTCAACTAAATCCTGCTTACCAATATCTCAGGTACAGTTTAGGATAAAAATTATAGACTTTTGTAGTCTTAATGTCAGGGCAACAAACTATTAACATTTTAAGGAGAATGTTACTGAAGAAGTTATATGCTGCATCAAGTAAAAAAAAATGCATTTTCAGAAAGAGTATTAAATACGTTAAGAATCTCTGTTGGTGCTAAAAATAGGGGTGCGTTCATACTTATTTGAATTGCTGACCAATTTTCATGACGGAGTTGAGTAATTATTGGAATATGTGCAGTATATTAATTAACACGTGGCATTAGGTCAACTGATAACTTCTTACCAAATTACCTTGTCCTTAGCTAGTATACGTGTCCGTAGAATGATGCAGTATTATTTACTATTTATTTTGAGAAGAACTCGAAGAACTACGTTCATTTGCACAACGTGGTTCGTTTGTTGTGGCAACAGGCGACAGTTGAACGTCTTCTATATTGACTTCAGCTGCCAGCAATCAGAAACTTCTTTCTGTGCTCGCTAGTGCTTCAGAAGCTGCAGAAATTGTATACCGTTGCCAGCACATGTAAACAAATTTGACGTCTTTCAAGGTTGCTACCGATTAAGAGTAAAAGAAATTGTATTTGAAAGAATGAAGGCTGCTGGATCTTTACTATGTAAGACTTGGTTTTCAATGCAATTATAAAAGTAACGTATAACTTTATGGACTGTAGGAGTTATCATTGTACTCTGAACATTTACCACATCGTGTAGAGTTGGGCCACTGTTTCTTTTAAGATGTGGGAACTAGAAAAATTAAGAAATATTTCATGATGTTCTTCTCGGTTAGATTGAGGATATTTCCGTAGTTTTAACTAGAGTAAAGCTAACTGTTAGACTAAAAGATGGTAGTCGCTTGTTCCGATTCTCTGACCTCAAGATGGTTATAGCCTTTTCGCATTCTACTAATCGGATCGTTACTAATTGGAGAAGTGCCCTTTACTGTGGGTGCTCTGTCGAGGTTGAGGACGATTAGTGGAAACAGAAGCCAGAGCACTGCACTCAGTGTGGTCATCACTCAAGGAATTCAGCTACGACGAGCACACTATACCCTGCTGATGGGAAAGATCTGTACGCAACAGAGTAATGGAATTGAGTATTTAGATCCAACTACGTGACGCTATATATCCTTAGACGATGAGGCCGTCTTGCTCGGCTACAAATTTGGCTGGAGATGGTTGAAAGTGTCACCTACGTCGACCGTTACAACATTTGCTGAAACGTTCAATTCAGCTTTTAGGCATGTGATTCAAATCAACGCCGATGTAAATTGTGAATATTGGCAATTTTATTTGCAAGACCAAGCAGACTGTACTCATCTCTAACGTCTTTTTAGAAATTAAAGTGTAAAAAAGTGCTGAACGTTTCGCGTAGTGAAATTATTGTTCACTACCGCATAGTGATTTCTAAGAGTTAAATTAACTTAGTACATTAGTCAAAGTTTGGCTTGCTCTTTCCGGTGGAGTATGTCAATGATATGACAGTCAGTAACTCCGTGGTATCTACTTGAAAATATGGAGAGACAGCAGGCAGGGTATCTCGCATTATCAAAGCTAGGTTTCCTTGTATTACCTGCAACAGTCTAGGGGACCACTCACCATAACGATGTTAGTTGATACACTTTACCTGAAAACAACAAATATAAATTAACCACAAATTTGTAATAAAATATATGTGCATAAACAAGAAGGTACAAGGTAACAGTATACTATTTTGGATAGTCAAACATCCAATATTTAGTGGATGTTTTAAAGATTTTTGGATAATAAGGAAAAAGATAGAGTTATTTACCAGTTAGATGTAAAGGAAAATTGTTAGGTAGCATGGGAATCATCTGCAATCAGATTGATACGCAATCAGAGACTACGTCTGACGTTAAAAAGTCATCCTTCTGCAGAAGTATTTTAAAATTATAATGACTACGTAATTAAGCCAGTATCAGTAAAGAAGTCCTGTTCACCTAGCTGTTAGTCCAAGAGAGCTGACCTCTCCAGTCCCTCTCTTTGCGCGAGGAAGTTATTTCGAACTCCACCACAGACAGTAATTCGCTGAACATGAACAAGTATTTAACTTTCTGTTACTCAGAAGACTTTGGCAGTGGTTCCGTTTTCCTGTTGCCTTCTTTTGCACCATTGAAGGAATCCAAGTTATGTTGTGAAATGCGGTGGGTCTGGGTGCTTTATTAATTTATAAAACATATGAATTTAATTTTATTCTCAGGTAAATTTATATTAAAAACTATTTCAATTGAGAAAGGTTCATAATCAATTAAAATGCATGACATTATGACTACTCAACAAAACTTCCGTAACCTGGACATTTATTCAGCCATTTAAATTTACACCTAAAATGAACATATGATTTCTGTCAGAATCAAATATTTACGACAGATGAACAAATTTACTAATAAAAAAACAAAACAAAAGCACGTCATTGATTTTGTTATAAACAAGAAGTTATTTTCATTTATTGCTCCGGCTAAAACTCATTACAGTTCGGCAGACTGAGACTATTATCTGCGGCTTCCTCGCCAAGGTCGTCATTTGGGTGAGAGAGCGCCTTCGAATTTTAGTGCACTTTTATAACGTGGATGTTTACCATGAGTCAGCACAGGGGTAGACACGCCAGCACCTGTCTTCACATAAGCCACCTCCAACCACACTTGTGTCCGTGTAGACACAAACACTTATTTATGACGCTGTACGGGTCGCCTCTTTCCGGCTACCCGCTCGCCTCTATGACCTATCGCCTCGAGATCTATCGGTCGAGTCCCCCGTTGCCATCATCGCCGCTCGCCTCCACAACTCGGGAGACCCATGGACGTCCGTTCTGCCAATCCAGGCTCATCTGCGGTTCTCCCATCTCCGGGTACGTCCAGACATGGAAAATATATAATAAACAAAATAGTAACTAATTTTGTTATTGGAGGGTCACAGTCGACACCACACACACACACACACACACACACACACACGACCTCTCTTCATTCAGACTCCTCTGATTGGCCGCGAATTTAAGTTTCGGGGAATTGCATTTTATCGGCACTTCCCTGGCTTTCCATTGTTCGTGAGAAAATGCTAACACGCCGTGTATGCTTTTCGCTACGGTCTGTCTCCCTAAATCTGGGCAAACCTTAAACGACTGGACAATCTCAACTGTCAGTGTTGGAGCCACATAAGTTTCGCTCTTAGGGCGATGTTCCTATTCCGCCTTTTACCAGTTGACAGTGAGGAGGGTCACTTCTTGTCAGGGGAACAATGCCACACTGGTTTCCTTGAAGTTGGCTCAGGTAGGTAGTTAACTCACCTGGTCACCGTGTTCCTGGCAGTTTACGTCAACACAGAATATAATTGTAACCTGCTGCTTATAATCACACTAAACAGATAATGTAATCGTAATGTTCTCATACTATTACAATGTGAATTTCTTAGCTACGCATTTGATTTATCAAAGACCTTGTATGGGTACATGAATATTTCTACCATCTTGGCGTTACGTTAAAATGTTTTGATTACACACAGTGAGGAATCAGGGAACACAAGACACAGAACAAATTTTAAATATAGAATGTAGGCTGCAGTAGAGAGTATGCGATTAGATATGTGGGAATAATCATTTGAGACTAATATCTGCCAGTGAGAGATGGATTGACAGAAACAACTCAGTGATAGGCAAGTTGGGATCTGCGGAATCAGCGACGATCACATAGTAGGCTAGAAACTCCGCGGCAAAGTGCCGGGAATGCAACAGTGATATTGCGGCTTAGAGCATAGTGTTGACTGCCAAACAAGGTGGAAAGACTTTATTTTCTCCGCGGCGAACTCGAAATTTTTAAAGATTTCATTGCATACGTTTTTATTATTATTATCGTATGTCAAGTACAACAAATCTCAAGTTAATGAGATAACTAGATCTAGGGATTCAAGTCATCTTCTGGCAGCTGGAACACCTTGATGCAGTGTGAGAAGGCCTCCAAATGGTCTTCTTGCTGGACAATCAATTTTCACTGAATTGGCTTTCGAAGGCGGAATAACTGCACACTTGGAGGTCTCTCGCATACCCCCGATTGCATATCTTTCAACAAATTAAAATAAAAGGAACAAATACCATCAATTCTTTTACACGAACCATAAGAACTGTTCTTCAACCTATAGTAACTTTTCCGTGTAATCTCAATGTGTTGTGCCGGATTAAGATGTTCTACGAATCTTAATAATTAACCTACAGCCATATCGCCGAAACCCCTGCATTCTAATACTAATCCCTTACATCACTTAACAGTGTTGAAACTGTTCTGAATGCTAATGTCAAAGACGTTCACCGAAACGACTGAAAGACGGTCTTATTGAGATAAACACCGGTTTGAGGCTTTACTGCCGCTCCGCTTCGGTACAAATGCACTAAATTTCAGAGGGACTGTAAGAACAGACGAGCAGTGAGCAGCGTGATTATTTTCTCGTCAGCGCCGTCGCTCGCTATCAGGGCCTTTGTTTACGGGCGGGTCGCTGCTCCATGAGGCTTGCGCGTCGTTTGCATGCTGCCCATACCCGGACACCCGCAGCCGCGCGGGCCCGCATAAAATTTGACGAGACTCGCCCATCTCCGCGCCCCGCTCCGCTATAGCCACCACCGCCGTCTACCAGCTATAAAAAGGAGATTTATTCTGCAGTTTAGACCGAGCTTGTTTTTCGGAAACATAGCGACTGGCCGTAAAGGAAGAATCGCTTGATTGGTCCTCCTAGTCATAAAGCATAAAACGGCAAATACGTTCGGAATTTTTGTATTTCAGTACGTAATAACAGAGTTAGAGGAACTGTAACACATCGATCTAACTATCGCAGTGGTACTTCTTTTTATACCAGACATGTTTTTCTGTCTGTACTGGTAAATATAATAGAAGCTAATTTTAAGTAGGAGGCAAATAATTGCTTCTTAGCGGATGAATATCATTTCCAGCAACATTTATTCCGATTCATAGTAAGGAACTGTTATTAGTATTTCCGATGGAGCAAATACCTTAGTGGAAATTTCGATACCGCCTCCTCGCGTTTCAAGTGCATTATTCGCGGGGATTCGTTTCGCATATATGGCGCGAATTCAGAAACCGTTACTACAATATGGTATTTTGGATGGAATATTAGGAGATGAGATCGAAGTTTACAAAACAGTTTTGACGTTACGGAGTGATTGTAGCGAAGTTATTAAAATTATCTTCTGATAGTTTAAATCGTGTATCAGAATTTTCATTGTAATGTTTGTTAAAATATGCGTCAATAATAACGACTATAGCGCCACTTATGACCACTGTCTTCCGATTGTGGTCTTTGATCCGTAGGGCTAATACAACTTCCATTTCTACAATCACTAGATCAAAAACAGATTAAAGTCTAAGAATTCCTTGTCTCCCGTTTCGTTGATTTCTCGTAGGTTCTATTGCTGATTCATTGACATGGAAAGAAACAAGTTAGCAAGACTCTTCGGCCTCGCATTCGGGAGGAAGGGGGTTCGAATCCACGTCCGGGCATCCAGATATTTCGTTTTCCATGGTTTCCCGAAATCACTCCCGGCGAATACGCAGATGCTTCCTTCAAAAGACAATGGCCGAATTCCTTCCAGTTCTTTACACCGAGTCGCTTCCCAACTCTAATGACGTCGACGTTGACGTCAACGAGACCTAAACGGTTAATCATTTCTCTTTTTATTTAAGTGCAAAATAACTTTTTTCCGAGTGAGAAATGATTTTTTCTTTTGATTTTAGACAACATAATTAATGATAATCAAAAAAAGAAGTTGAAAAGACATATGCTCTTCACTCAAGAACCAAACTGTGGTTATAAGACAAAAGAGCATCGCTAGTGGTTAGCCGCGATTTATTGAAAGCTAGAGTGGCTTTCATCAAGAAGCAAGTGTTAAAATGCAATGAGGCGGGGGCCGAAGCGGCAATAAGTGAACCTATATCGTTATTATAACCAGTAAATTAATAGGTATGGAGTTGCTAAATTTACAATAACGTTTCGGATCTGCCAATAAACAAGCGCGTACAGAAAATTGTCACGATTATTTTATCTGTGAATACTGAAAACGTGAATAACGAATCTGCAAATGAAGTGCTATGACTGTAATTTAAAATCTTCAACTGTTTGAGGTATTCATCACAGATCTACCTCCCTAATGCCTGAAATAATGAGCCAATTCATGGCGACGGTTCCTTTATACACACTACTCTTGATTTTTCACCGTTTATTTATCCAGAGCTCATAGTCAAAGTATGCCTTACACCAGGGGTGGCCAACCAGCGACTCGCGGGCCGCATTCGGCCCGCCTTGAACATTTTTGCGACCCGCGAGATTCATCACACTTTTACAAAATATATTTATTCTATAATGGACAAAGTAGTGAAAACCAATGGATTAAAAAAATTATTTGTGCAGCCATATATTCAAACATTAACTGTTGAAATTATGAGAAAAAATTAACTTTGATTTTATTAATTATCTTGTGAATATACGAGGCGTATTCCAAAAGTAAGGTCCGGGGTACAAGATGTCACAGATGACAGGCCTGAATGACGTTCCCACCTGCAGCGCCATCTACCAACTCCTGGTAAATATGCAGTATTGTTGGTGTGCCGCAGTAGCCGTTATATCTATTGTTGAGAGCAGTTCGAAATGGCCGCGACGATCGCAAGCTCCCGCCAGTTGTGAAGTGCGCGGTGTGATTAGATTTTTGTTGGCAAAAGGATCGTCAGCTGCGGACATCCATCGCGAATTGTGTGTAGTGTATGGACCAAACATAATGAGTGAGAAACAAGTTCGACACTGGTGTCGAGAATTTCAAAGTGGTCGCACAGATGTGCACGATCAACAGCGGAGTGGCAGGCCCAGTATTCGGACCGACGACATCGTCGAGCAAGTTAACCAAAAACTGCGAAGTGATCGGCGTTTGACGATTAGTGGTCTGGCTATGGAATTCCCAAATGTTGCTAGAACCTCAATTTACAGGATTGTCACTGAAGAGCTTGGATATCGGAAGCTTTGTGCGCGGTGGGTGCCAAAACTGCTCACCGCTCAGCACAAAGAGCAACGAATGCATAGCGCACGACAATTTTTGGATATTGCACGTTTTATTTATGAGTTTACAGTTATGAGTTCTCAGAATAACTGAATTATGTTCACTCCAAAAAAATTATCTATAATGTGTCTAAATATAATGTAGGGATATATAATTTCATATGCAGCCCGCGGATTTATGATGCATTTCCAGAGTGGCCCGCAGATCATTTGGGTTAGCCTCCCCTGCCTTATTCAGTCAAACCAATCCTTTCGTCCTCCTACAGTCTACTAATGGCTCGCAAACTTGCTCGCATGCAATTCCAGCGAATGATAGTGTTATAAAGTAACTTTTAGATACAAATACCGACTCTTGTGGGTGAGCGGTAACTCTCTATTCTTGCATTCGGGAGGACGTAGGTTCGAATTCTCATCCGGCCATCCAGATTTCAGTTTTCTGTTATTTCGCTAACTCACTCACAGCGAATACTTCCTTCAAAATGTGATGACAGAATTCCGTTTTCTTGCCCTCAATCCTTTCTTGCTTCTAATTACATCGACGGCGACGAAGCTCGGAGCGTTAAGTAAAAAAATGTCGTTTTGGGTCGGTCACATATTGTCATTCCATTACACAAGTTTACATAGTCCGCTTCTCTTACTATCCTCGTTCATCGATCATTGCTCTGTCAGATGAAGGACTTTACAACGATCTTACCAATGTTTTCTATCCAGAAGCTTATCATCAACTGATAGGTAAAGTTATATTTATTTAATGTCTTCAGCCAGTAGATCCATTCCAGTGTAAAATCGTATCACATATTCATTCTTATGATGCTTATGTAATATTACTTTCTAATAGATTAATAGGTATCAGGCGCATTATTCAAGGCCTCAAACATCTACGCACTTAATAAGACTGTAACCGGGAGATAGCATGTTCATTTAAGATATATATATATATATATAAAATAATAATAAAAACTTCCAAGTACTGTTAAAGTCCTATAGAAAACTATCAATTGCCTTTAAAATATGCGCTTGCATGTGTCTGTTCTGAAATCACTGATGGATTTATATACCATTTTGAATAATGTACAGCCTCTGATCCTACGCGTAAGATATAGTATGTTTCATTTTGATGCTAAATCTGAAGACTGAGATAGTTAAGGTATAAGCGTCTACAAAATAGTATCCGATTTCCGTTGAACGTGATCCAAGCAAGAACTAGTGGGCGGACTCAGTTAATTCTCTCAGTGGAAATGTTTATCGTGATTACAGCTTACGAAAGGCATTGTATTATTCACAGGGATTTAGTTACATTTTTTTCACGCTGGCGATTTGTTAACTATGAAATGATCTAGACAGAAATTGACAGTGTTCGTTAACGTCAGCTGGTTATAATATACAAATTAATACTTATGATACAGTATTCAGAGAAATATGATGATACGGGGCGCCGCGGCGGGAGTGGAGAGGATGGGTCGACGAGTATAAATACCACCCCGGCAGGTCCGGCCCGGCAGTCGCGTCCTGGACTGCGCTCCTAACGCAGGTCAGCAGACGCAACCTGAAGATGATGGCACGTTACGCCGTCGAAAATACGTTGAACTACGATCAATTGATCCGGACGCATGGCAGAGAGATCTTCAAGCACTCTGATATTTCTTATCAGGATGACACTATAGAAACTACTATCGATCATTGCCCAATCAGGTAGTAATATAATATGTTTAAAAGAAGTCGCTACCGTCGTTTCAGCATAGTTATTAGAGAAACAAAAATCAGAATCGATTACTAGTTTTGAAATTTGATTAGAAACTATGTTTGTTATTAGTCTTCCATCTTGCTGCTAAGCAAAATTCCTTTATACCGTTTGCTATAAAATTATTTAATATATATATATGTAATATTTATTAATATGTATTTTTGAAAAAATGGCTAAGTTCACATAAATTACTACCCGCTTACATTGTACCAATTTGCAGTCCAGTATCTGGAATATTGTTTAGATCTTCATGGATTTTATGGAAAATGAAATATTTTAAAACATCTTTCCCACTAAACAATATATTATTGGTACAGATATGTAGATAATGAATCTGTCTCTTAAAAGAACCACCAACTCAAATGAATTTCATACAGATATAAACAGCTTACAAAAAAGACTTCAGTTAAATATGGAGAAAGAAACAAATAATCGCTACATTTTTTAGAAATCATGGTGAAAATATTGACAACAAGCACAGTTTCAACATACATAAAAAAATTTGTACGATTGACGTTATGATCCGCAACAGTTACAATAATCCCTCAAGATATAAACAGGCATCACTCAGGCATATTCCAAAAACAATTGTACAAATGAATTTAACAATATAACACTCTTAGCAGTGAACAACGGGTATACCAGTAGCAATAAGGAAAAATAAAACAAAAAAACTGAGAAAACAAACAAGTAAAATCGCACCTCATACACAATGATCAGTACATAAAATTAAAAACAATTATACAGCACAAAAAAACCACACACACACACACACATTGGTACAATATGACATGCTTCAACGGTAATACACACAGTATAACAAACATCTTTACAAAAATGGAAATATAGATAGTATTTAGAACCAACAACTTTATCCAAAAACAGATAAATGAATTTGTAAATACATACTATCAGTCTGGATATACCAATTAACCTGCCAACAGTGTAATGCAGTTCGCATACGACAAACAGCTAGTAAATTTGAAACCTGATATAAGAAACATCGGGGAGCACTCAGTTCAAAATTACTTGTCGACTAAAAATATTAAGAAGTTTTTCAAACGTAATTCAAACATAAATCAACCGATGCGACATGTTACGTAATGCTGTTCTGGAATGTTGAGTCTCTGGTATAAGGGGTTGATGGAAACTCTGAAGAATTTCTTTTCAAGATTCAACCACGCTCCGCAGTAACTCCTCGTTTACTGATCCGTGCAGTGCAACGCTCTCCCCCAAACTATGCGGCGTTAAATGAAAATAGACGCACGGCGGCTACTCGCTGAGAAATATGGGGACAGGGGAAAAAAGCAGGTGTGGCTTGGAGGTTCCATGAAACTAAAGTGTCGGCCTGGAATTAATTACAAAATTGTTGTACGAGGTCTTAGGGATAGTTTATTTCCAGCAAATTTTACTTAGCTGTACGATGGTAACGATAAAATAATAGAGGAGTACCACATGTTATCCAAGCATAAAATCGTTACACTCCATGCAGTAATAAAATGTAAAATACAGAATCTGCCATCGGTGTTGTCTTATGGACCTGATATCTCGTGTCTGGACAGAACTGGAGCGGGCTGAGGCCAGGGGATGAGTGGTAACTGTCAGGTTGTCATACGTGAGGATGTGGGTTCAAATCCCCAAGTGAGCATCTAGATTTTGGTTTTCCATGATTTCTCAAAATCACGTCACGCGAATGGCGGTATGATTTTTTCATAAGGCCATGGCCGAGCTGCTTCCCGTTCCTTGTCCTCAATTCCCCGCTGCCTTTAATGACTTCGACGTGGACTACGCTAAAGGCCCGAAGTGAAAACAACATTATTAAAAAATGAAATGTGTTAACTGCTTCATATACTTTTTCCGTAAATAAAATCCTAAAAATCACAACTTTTAAAATTATAACTGTGTTGATAATTCTTGTTTTATGTTGGAGATTTGACATAGTTGCAACAGGGGCTTTAATTAGTTGGTGGTTGCGAGCTAGTTAGATGGCAGACATCTTGGATTGTTTTGAACAGAGGTAGCTAGAATGACGACGTAAAGGTTGCTTTTTGGTTTGTTTTATCTAGGAAGTTGCCTAAAATTGGAAGATGTGACAACTTTCACAGCAAATATTGCTATAAGATGTATATTGTAGTGAATAGAAGGAGACAGCAACTTGCTGGTGAGAGTTTAATTTAATTTAATTGAGATGGAGCGCACGCAATTTATATTCAGCTTCCAGCTAGCAGTATGTAGCGTCAAAAGCAAAGATGAACATATGATTGCTTTGGAGCATTAATATTGCACTCTAGAGAAAAGCTTTCTGGGAATATAGTCTGTTAACAATATTTTTCTTGTTTGGTGGCAATAAAGAACAGCAAAGAAGTGTTATATTAGGGAACAAACTTTCTTTTCCTGTTATATATAATTTTTATTCGTTTTAGTAACAAATGTTGCAAGCTGTACGAGATATTAAATAGTTCAAACAACTTCTTTCCATTAAAAAAATTGGAAACAGTCTCTTAATTTTTAGTAACACAAATCAATTTAAAACAAAAAAAAAATCTTTCATTTACTGAAAAATCACTTCTCCAACCAACCAGCGAGAAGCTATATATCTTTCTGACAGTTGGTATGGTAGCAGCAAACAAACAACAAGTTACAAAAATTTTAAATAACAGCAAAAATTCAAGCTAAAAATCAAAGACTTAACGTGGTCCTAGTTGGCCCAAACGAACGTAAATACATAAAAAATAGGCGGTATATATTGGTTACCTCACAAGCATGCTCACCAGTCCGTGCTATGTGAGAAAGTAATGGACGACAATTGGCTCATTACACTGTATAAGATAACCTCCTACAGTTCATTGCCATCCAGCCTGATCTGCATTTCTGTACGATTTCCCAATAGTCGGGAGGCTGCTGGAATCGTTTTCAAATGTAAGACGATGGCCATATCCTTGCCTTAGTACCCACTCAAACCTTGGTTAGTAGGTTAAAGCAATACGTGAACTGACTCCCAAAAAAATAATAGAAACAGAAAATTCAGTGCTGGGACCATTAATTCAACAAAATTTGTCTCACGTGGAACAAATGAATGCTGGCAATATAAAAATTCAAATCTGGATTATTTTAAAAAAAAAAAAACTAATTTTTCAGCTTTGCCATGTTTCCTGCATATATTAAAGCGTATACACTGTAGAGCTAAAGAAACTGGTACACTTACCTAATATCATGTAGGGTCTCGGCGAGCACGCAGAAGTGCCGCAACAAGACGTGACATGGACTCGACTAGTGTCTGCTGGAGGGAATTGACACCCTGCATCCTGCATCTGTCCATAAATCCGTATGAGTACGAGGGGGTGGAGATCTCTTCTGAACGGCACGTTGCAAGGCATCCCAGATATGCTCAATAATGTTCATGTCTGGGGAGTTTGGTGGACAGCGGAGGTGTTTAAACTCAGAAGGGTGTTCCTGGAGCCACTCTGTAGCAATTCTGGAAGTGTGGGGTGTCGTATTGTCCTGCTAAAATTGCCCAAGTCCGTCTGAATGAACAATGTACATGAATGGATGCAGGTGATTAGCCAGAGTCGTATCTAGTCGTATCAGGACTCCCATGTCACTCCAACTGCACACGCCCCACACCATTACAGAGCCTCCACCAGCTTGAACAGTCTCCTGCTGATATGCAAGGTCCATGAATTCATGAGGTTGTCTCAATACCCGTTCACGTCCATCCGATCGATACATTTGGAAACGAGACTTGTCAGATCAGACAATGTGTTTCCAATCATCAAAATTCCAATGTAGGTGTTGACGGGCCCAGGCGAGGCGTAAAGTTTTGTGTCGTGCACTCGGCAAGGGTACACGAGTGGGCCTTCGGATCCGAAAGCCCATATCGATGATGTTTCTTTGAATGGTTCACACGCTGACCCTTTTTGATGGTCCAGCATTGAAATCCGCAGCAATTTGTGGAAGGGTTGCGCTTCGTCACGTTGAAAGATTCTCTTCAGTCGTCGATTGTCCCGTTCTTGCAGGATCTTTTTCCGGCCGCAGCGAAGTCGGAGATTTGATGTTTAACCGAATTCCCGATACTCACGGTGCACTCGTGAAATGGTCGTATGGGAAGATCCCCACCTCATCGCTACCTCAGAGATACTGTGTCCCATCTCTCGTGCGCCGACTATAACACAACGTTCAAACTGACTTGAATCTTGATAACCTGCCATTATAGCAGCAGTAACTGATCTAACGCCTGTGCCAGACACGTGTTGCCTTATAGTCTATAGGCGTTGCCGACCGCTGCGCCGTACCCTGAGTGTTTAAATATCTCTGTGTCTGCCTACGCATGTTTATACCAGTTTCTTTGGCTCTTCAGTGTATTTATCTCATTGTCACTTAACTTAGCATTTTATTAATTGTTAGTAATTATTTGACAACGCTGCTGCGTTTTCGTATGTCAGTATTAAATTGAATGTTTACCCATGAAGAGATGCTAGAATCATTTGATATATATAATGCAATGTTATTTTCTGTAATAGCGTGTTCATTGGCTCAGCTCATAATAAAATCCATCTTATCGTCACCGTTGCTAACTACTCGTTGGGAGACGGAATGAGTAGCATACAGTTGTTTCTCCTGATCTGCTATATTCTAAATATTGTTAATACAACATTCAGTCGTGATGACTAGACAGTCGATCATCATATGCCATGATTCCGGCTCCGTTAACTTACTCTTCATTTTTATTAGATTACTATTTTATGGTTTACCTTATGAAACAAGTATTAAATCCTTACACCAAGGAGCTTTCTTATGGCAACTATTGCCGTAGACATAACACGTTCGCCATAGTCCATGCGTTAGTGTTGCTGAATGTATGCTGTCGATTTTTACAAATTAAACTGAATGTCATAATTGAATTGTTTTTGATGAAACCTCTCGTAGAATAGCCATCACGATAATACACACCCCTGATATTGAGAATGAACTCGCTTATTGAAACTTTACTAAATGGGTTCGACTAGTGAACTCTCATGATAACGCAAACGTGGAGTCGTTCAGACTAGAACAGTCTCGAAGAAAGCTAAATGTGTCAGCCCATCATTCTGCAGCAACGAAAACGTTAGAAATATGTGAGATGCATACACAATAATCTCACTCTATCTGGAAACATAACAGCCATCCATTAATTATAAATCTTCAAGGAAAAACGGTATTGCTACTCTGGGGATATATTTTAAACTTTATATTCTGTTTGCAATACTGTCAAATATACTTGAAGCAAACTGATTTTAAAGCTGACGTCTTAATACCAATAATCAATTAATTTAAAATAATAATAGGATATTAAGAGCTTCTATAAAATAATTATGAAAAGTGAAAGTCATCATTAAGATTATAAGGAAAATTAAAAAACAGGCGTCACAGAAGTTCGTAGGATATTTAAAACTGAAAATGACAAGAAAACAGTATTTATCGTTAGTCACCTCATAGGACCCCGTATTGGCCGAGTTTCTCTGTGTGTAGTGGTAAAGCTTCAATGGTTTTTAATCAGAGCAGCAGTATGGTTTTTCGGTGGTTAAGGGATCTGACTGCAGGTGGAATGTTCCCGGTTGGAATCCCGTACAGACAACTAAAATTACATCCACCTGGTCCAGTGTCCCAAGTCACCGAAAGACGCAGTCTTAGGTTCTCGTCACAAAAACAACCGTTATGTACTACTCCCATCACGCGCGGTGCAATGAAACTCTTATGTCTGTACAAAGGAGACATGTGTGTCCGTACATTCCACTTTTCAGTCACAACTACCTAAGCAGACGACTGTCGTTTGTGTGTGGTAGTAGCCTCGAGTCTCCCAACGTGCACTATGGTGGTTGCATGTCGGTAGTTGTGGCGGTGTGGGATATACGGTGGTCGAAAGTGGTCAACATAGGGTAGTTTCATATTACAGCCAAAGTTTTCTAAAGAAAACTTTGGAATCTTCTACAATGTACTAAAATGTTCTCGAATGCGACACACATTTCAGCTTTTTAGCTGTTAACAAATATAAATTATTTATATCCGACATACATAGTATGTGAACTGATTTTGACGGACGTTTCAGTGGTTGGTTGCTGAATTTGTAGGGAGTAACATAGGCTACTTTTTAAGCTGGAAATATTTTAGCTTCAGTGAAGAAATATAAAAACCTTCAAAAATTGATGAAAAATACGAAGGAAGACGTGGGCACCAGCTAGTAGATTACTAAACGTAAACAGTACGAACTCTAAATCAGTACACAGGGCAAATCAGAATAGATCTACGGAGTCTGTTGGGTGAATGTTTAACACTGGGGGCTAGAATTCTGAACACGCCTATTTGATCCCATATCCGGCAATCCAGATTTCGATTTTCCATGGTTTTGTGAAATAGCTCCATGCGAATACCGGAATGCCACTGCTAATTTCATCTGCGTTGATCGCTGACAGTCCAAACTCTAATGACCACACCATCAACAAGCATTAACTAAGGTTTTACTCAACTGTGTCGCCCGTTGAGTGTGGTATCCTTCAGTGTGTTTGCATCGAACGTTTCGTATTTTTCTACTAACTGCTGACACAAGAGTATTTTGATAAATAAAATGTAGGTGCTTGTTCTCAAAAATTGATGCCATATCCACTTCGTTGGGACGAGTGTCTTTGTTTCTCCAAGAAAAATTCGCTTTGAAAGGACGATTTGAATCAACTGGTAGCATTAAAGAAAATTAGCTCAGCGGAGCAACTCAGTTTCTGGAATATTCTAGTTAGTGGCTCACGAATAACTGTTGTATAAGGCTTAAGGCGAATATTTCAATGATCAGGCAAAAATCTTGCTTTTCGAGGATGAGGATAGGATAGCATTCTCAGTTAGCGCTATTCGTCTAGGGATTAAATGAAATAAAGTTACACATTCGCCCGCACAAAGGACTCTACCACCGTAAAGGTTGCGCACCTCTTCTGCAAACACTGTATCTGCCACTACCCCTCGCTACTTTGCGCGCCTTTGAAGTTACAGACAGACAACGGATCGAGACGCGCCACAACAGGCACCACGGGCCGCTACGGGCGGTTCTATGTTCCTATTACTTAACACATACAGCGCATTTTAGTTGAGGGATGGTTATTTTATACTGTCCGACTTCTGTCTCAGTAGTATAATATATGGTACGAACGGTGAGGCCATCTTACTAGCCGACCAGCAGAGAAAAACCGGTTCGCAGTTGAAATTAGTCTTACAAGCGTAAAAGTAAAAGACATACGAGTACAGACGGTGGCCTTATTACACGCACGACATCCTATAGAAAACTAACTTTTCTTGTAGTACATATACTGATAGCTCTAGCCAGATTAGGTGATAAATACTATACCGCTAAGTTATATTGATCAGTTCTCTCTATAGTTATTATATAGGCTTCAAAAATATATTCTCAGACATTCTGTTATAAATTTCAGTTTACAACATTGATAAGTCTGAATCGGAATGAAGCCTGTATTTGTCTTCGACGAATGTTGAGAACCGACAATGAACCACATTCAGATTGGAGGACGCTCCTGATTCAGTCGTCGGACCGCTCTTATTCGCTGTCGCCACCAGGCGCTGCCACTGACCGTTCCTGGTTCTGCTAGTGCCGCATTCTCTGAAACACGCCTGGTACCGCCCACTACCACCGCGGAGTTCGCGGCTGCTGCGGATGCCGGCTGCGGCAAAGTACACAGCGGCCTGCGGTGGCTGGGTCCGCTGTGCCATTGGTCGCAGCGGCAGCAGGGCGATGCGGTGCAGCGACATGCCGCGGCTGAGTCCGCTGCGGCAGTGAACGCAGCGGTCTCACGGCGCTGCGGTGCAGCACCTACGACGGCTGGGTCCTTGCCACAGCCGGCAAATGCGTTGGCCACAAACACCGCATGACTCAAGCCTCGGATGGAACAACGAGTAGGCGCGCTGCAACCACTACCCAAATGTCTCCAGTGAGGCGACGCGAGCTTCACGCTGAAGACTTAATTAGGCCGATGATCCAACCAGTCCTCTTGCTGTCCTAGGCTAGAGTGGACTGTGTCATTTTTGTTTTTCAATTTCATTCCTCCTAGCTGAAGGCTGCTGGAGGGTCTCGGCGACCCTTTTCAGTCAAACTAAACTACGGGGAGGGAAGGGGCCTTGCGGGGAACCATCCCAACATTCTCCTTGAGTGACTGGGTAAAACCACGGAAAACCCCAGTCATGGTGGCCGTATAGGATTTTACGCCCATCCTCCAAAATTGTAGGTAGGAGGCCAAATTTGCGTTGTCGGACGCCGCCTTATACACCAAGTCGACAATGGCGGGGACCATTTCCGTGGTAACGTGCCGTGTCGACACAAAAAACTAATGGTTACCATAGATACGCTATCACAGCATGCGTCGAAATTCAGCATATTTTTTAGATTCGCACGCAGTAATCTGATAGCACCAGAAGATGAAACGGTCCACATTAGAGGTAGTTTTAAAGAAATTTTCGTTTTTATTACAGAAACAACAAGGTTACACTTGATATCAGCATTGTGAACAGAAGAACCACATTCTGTCTAAATTGAAGCGAAGGATTTCAATGCCGTCGCTGAATCTCAAATGTCTCACTTTTCAAGAGATACGGGACTTCCATCATCGAAGATGGTTACCGACATGTTCGGGGCATGTTAACGACGTGTTGGAATCATAGATAAAGAGTGAAATTGGCTCCCACAGAACCGAATCAGCAATATGTAATTGTAAATTCTCATATTACATTCTATTTTAAATAAGAGTGGTCTGGTGGCTCAGTGGTTAAGCATCTGACTGGGGATCTAAAGGTCCCTGTCTCGGCGGGGATTTTCAAAGGCGCTTAACCCGACCGTCGCCTCTGGCACAGCTTGCTGTGTAAAGTGAAGTACGCCAGAACGCTTCCGGGGTTCGGATTCCACGTTAAACTGTAGGTCTCCTGTACCCGGCAGGATTGTCGGGTTAGGTTATCGCGGCTACGATAGTGGCGGAATGCACAGCCAATAAAAACCCTATCTCCAGGTCATTACGACCACACAGAATTACTATTATTATTTTAAATAAAAAAGAAAGAAAAAATAGGGATAGGAACCAGTACTGTACCCATTATATCTCCTTTTTTGGAGGGCAAGGGATACGTAGACATTTGACTGTGGTGTTTTATAGGAACCATCCCAACATTCGCTTCGAATTATTTCGAGAAACCATGGAAAATGAAATCTGGATGGCCCAATGGAGATCTGAACCTGCATCCTGTCAGTTCCAGGCCCGAGCACAACGCTCAGTTCATTTAATAGACTAATCGTATGGTCGGTAAAATACACCGTATTCCCATCTTCTTGGTGTTAGTGTAAGTTTCAAGTTTTTTTTAATGCAGCTTTTAGTTTATTTTTTGAATTTATTCAGATCAAATACGAGTCTCGAGAACTAAGCGAGATGTAAAAAAATTGTACTCTTTCGATTTGTATCGTCGAGTTACATAAGAATCCGAAAGAATAATTAAACATCGACTAGAATGGTGGCTAGAATCACGATCCTTGTTACCCAACTCACAAAACGGATTCCGCAAGGGCCGAGGTACCTACGACAACCACGCTACGTTAGTCACGGCGATCCAAGCATCCTATCTGGAAAATAAGTATCTCACTGCATTGTTTTTGGACATATCTGCGGCTTATGATAATGTACGAATACCGATCCTGATGGACAAACTCATCGCACTAGGTCTTCCTCAATACCTTGTGTCTCGCATCTATCAGCTTCTGCAAAAAAGACAGTTATATTTTCGGTTCAAACACGTCCTGATTGGACCTCGATGCACCCACCAAGGTCTTCCTCAAGGCGCAGTGCTCAGTCCCCTCCTGTATACAATTTACGTGCGGGAACTGGAGAGCATTCTGCCTCTTGCCGTGAGCATTATTCAGTACGCTGACGACGTTTGCATATTCACCTCAGCGACATCGGTTACGGCAACTAAGTGTCTTCTTCTACAAGCTATACTTAGCTTAATCCAGTGGCTCTTCGAACATGGCCTGGACTTCTCTACAAGTAAATCCTCAGCAGTGATATTTACCAGAAAGAGAATCCACCCCCCCATCTACAACTTAATTTTGGGTCCCCTTAACGTGCTTGTTAAATCTCACGTGAAATTCCTTGGACTGGTATATGATTCTCGTCTCACCTGGTCAGCACACATACAGCAACTTGTCCCAAAATTGGAACAAGATCTTAATATTTTACGTACGCTGACTCGAGTTTGGTGGGGAGCTCATCCATCTACATTGCTGATACTCTATCGCACCCTTCTCAGATCAAAACTGGATTATGGAAGCACATTCTATTTCAGCGGCAGTAAACGTCTACTAAATAAACTGGATCGCATTCAGTATCAGAGCATTCGTATTTGCCTGGGAGCTATGACATCTACACCTACGAATGCGCTTCTTTTGGAAGCAGCAGAAATGCCCTTTAATGTTCGCTCACAACTCCTGTCAAATAAATTTTTATTGACACGTGCTTATTTCAAAAATTCACCAGTTCTCCGGCATCTTATCAACCTACAACAGCTAGTGAAAAAGAGTGGTCGGTGTCTATTTGTCCAAAGGTATCCAGTGTTGCAAAGTCTTGAGTACCTATCAACACTCCTCCCTGACCTCCAGCAACAGGAAATGACGACTATATACGACATACCTTACCAACAATGTGTGACCCCTTTGGCAGTAAGCTGCCTACCGGTGTATCCACAACCTTGTCAACCAGTTCAACAATTTTGTCAGGAATATTTATCTGTTAGATGGCCATCTTAAGTTCAGATATACACCGATGGGTTAAAGATACCTTTGACAGGTAGGGTAGGCTGTGCATTCTACTGCCCCGAAACACAACACGCTCAGAGGTTCCGCCTTCCAGGTCACCTACCAATCTACTAGGCGGAAGCCATTGCCATCAATCAGGCTCTTATATACGCCAGAAGATTTTTACGGCGAAGTGTGCTAATACTCACTGATTCACTTAGTGTTCTTCGCTCCTTGGCCATACCCCTTATACTCCAGCGAACTAATATACACAACATCAGCATAGTTCAACAGACTGTAGAACTTAATCAACGCGGTTGCACCGTTAATTATATCTGGCTACCCGCGCACTCTGGAATTAGGCATAACCAGTACGTAGATATGTTAGCCAAGGAGGCATGTAGCTGCGCCTAGTTGACTTCAGATTGCGGATCGTCGTGAAACAATAGTCAGGAGGAATTCTACGTTTTTTGGTTGCAGTGTGAGACGTGGTCGAGTGAAATAATTGTTTAATGTATATTTACCGCAAAATATTTCTAACATTTCCAGAATAATAGTGAAAACTTGGGTAAAAATTGATATGACAACTATCACTGGGCAGATCACTTCTAGAGTCCAAAGATACTCCACATACCGCTGTGGAAAGAATGCGGCTTCAGAATAGTCATCATGGGCAGATGTTTATCCAATAATCCAGAAAAATTGTAAATTGGTATACTGTTAACTTTTAGCTGAAGCGTTATCAAGATTAATAATAAACATTTAACACTTTTGTGGCTATTTAATCGATGAATTCCTCACAGTTTCAGAGTTTCACTTAGTAAAACTCAAAATGGGTGTGACCTGCATTACTGGGTAGATCAACGCGAATCGAATTAAAAATACGCCACAGATCCCGGAGAAGTTAAGATCGGCGACTAGAAACATCTATTGAAATCTCTCAATTTCGCTTTTTCTACATTTTTATGGTGGGCTCAATTAATAAGATGCTTGCGTTCAAAAGTTCACTGTTACCGTCCCGAGCTAAAATCTCGCGGGGCCCAGGAATTTTTGAGAGTTGTATTTGATCATATGAACTATACCAGGTCGTTCCGTGGTTCGGATTAAACTGTAGGTCCCAGTTGAAAGAAACTGGCTGAGCTCCTCTGACACAAAGCCTTAGTATGCCTACTTCGGGAGGATCCAACCAATCTTCTGGTTGAGGAATAATTTAGTTTTATCATCTTATACTAACTGATTCTTTCTTTTTTCTTTTAATGGTTTTCGTTTGTTGTTGTTTTTGTAGGTATTTTTGTTTTTTTTAAAAGATAAATAATAAAGTTATTCGCCCTTCATAATGTTGTTTAGCGATGTTTAGTTTATTATTAATAATTTCCCACGACGCTATGCACAGATTTTTGTCTTATGAGTTTTTAACATCGTTCCGCAACGTTGGTGCGAAGTACTGTGTTTCGGTCGTGCCATTTGCTGACGCACCACCGCATAACGGCCCGTACATAGTGCGCACGCACCGGAACACAGTGCGTTGCCTAACGGCTGTGCCAGCCATCCTCATTACTAAACATGGCGCCCTCCATGAAACGCTTTGCCAACTTTTTGTCAGCCGAGACAAAAGCATCTTAATTGCGTTGGCCGTAGTAATTACGATGTTTAATTAGATTTATAATGCACTAGAAAGGCGGATTTCTCTTTTAAAGTGCTACGGAGAGGCTTTGCTGTCACAAAACCGTTGAATATTGGATGGCTCGATGCAGACACTTCACCCCGCCTCTGTACGACCATTTTTTAGGACTTACTTACGTTTCGTGATGGTTATACGTAAGGGAGTAGATATTCTACTGGAATGGAGAGCCTATGAATGATTATTTTTTCAACCATGAATTTTGCTCCGCCATCTTTTTTATATTTTTTTTAAATTTTTTTGTGTGACGAAAACCACACTAAGAAGTTAAAATGCCACAACCTAGGTGAGCAGAAGAACATGAAGCTGCTCTTTCCTCGCTCCACTGAGGAGCAAAAATTTAATTCTCATTTATCATGTTGTTCCTTTTTTGTTACCGTTTTCCCCAAGCAATCTGTTTATACCTAATATGACGATGTTTCGCATCCCTAATGCCAAATCTGCCTGTCTTCCAACCATTTCCCCTTACTCCTCTCGTGTGAATATCTCTATTAACTGGTTTTCCTCTTTCTTCCTTCAATCGCGCACTCGTCTGTGTTGCTATTGGTTCCCAGAAACATCCTTTTTCAGCCATTCCTCTCACGACATACAAGTCTGCCACATTCCATACCACAAATAGCGTGTCTTTATTTGATCAAGTACCGTTTGATTTACTTTCAGCCGTCGTTTTGTTTACTCATTTGGAACTAGGTTTTGGTGTGGTCATGGGTCTTCCGAGATGTAAGACAAATTCAGAAAAGATAAGTTCCAGCATTGTCCAGAACATGCCTTCGGGGCTTGTTAATGCCCATCTCAAACGGTGTTGTGTGTGGATGATGGATAGAATCATCCTTGCCAGATCTACTTAACACTTTAGCAATAATTGAGTTTGGGCGTTTTAGGGACCCAAAGTAGTTTTTAGGGTCATAAGTTATATAACCTCAAATATGATTTGATCTATTTCTTGAGTTTGATCATTGTTGAACCTGTTAAGATATTTGAACCAAAAACATATTCCACAGAGTATAAATATGAGAAAAAATTGGTTCTTAAGATCAAAAATTATTGCCGGGTCACCTGAACAGGCCGAAATACGAATTTAACCTGTGTTTGACATAATTTAAATAATTTTTGATGAGTTTGACAGGACTTAAAAGTACCATTTTGTCTTATTGACTAGTAAAAAAAGAAATAAAAAATGACATAATATGTGTTCTAATCTGGATACTCTTGGACCTCTTCGTCGGTATTAACAATAGATTATTGTGAACTACTGTGTAATATATTCCTTGTTTCAGATTTGTCTATGTCTCCTGTGAAATTCTTTTTGATGTTGACACCTCTGTTCATTATCATACGTAAACACTCACTACCTGTATAGTTTTCTATCTTAATTCCACCTACTGTTAGATAATCGTTTGCTCCCCCTCATAATCCATTATATTTTGCATGCCCGAAATTAATTAACTGTTGGTCAATGTTTCCTCTAAACTATGTTGTTTGTACGCTATCGAGTTATAGTGACTAATTGTGAATATGCAATGGAGTAACTGATCAGAAAACTGGAGGAATGTAGATAATTTACTTAAGTAGGACAACTGTGTAGATTATCATCAGCTATCATAGCTGAGTTGGGTGTTCAAATATACGTGTACGTATACGTATATATTGACATTCAAACTTGCTAAAAATTACACTGTTTGTCAAGGGTTCTATTTCTGATATTAAAATGTGTGATTCTAAACCAATTTATCATGGGAAATTCAAATCTAGAAACTGAATTTCGTTGTCAGGGATACTTTTGGCGTAATTTGTATATATATATGTATATATATTCTGATTTATTACACATACAGGGACGTTATAGGCATATATATGTATGTTGCTGGTTTGCTTCTGAAGATATGTTAAGTCTTTGGTTTTACACAGCAAAATAAATGCTACAAAGCAAATACACTAAGTATACTTTGTTATATGTTAGATTCCCACCTCCTTAATTTGATTAACTTAATAACATAATAACAATCTAATTTGTTTCTTGAATTTCAGCTAATGTGTTCTGCACTATATCAGAAAAAAACTTGCGATTACTCGTAAACTATCCCTGACACAAAGAAACTAAAAACAGGTTTGAATTCAGTGCTCGAAGTACAACTAGGAACAAAAGGTATTATTTTAGAAACAGAAAAAAAAGTTTTTATTTGTAGAACAGTGTTATGGTTTTACTTTAAAGCCTACTAATTTTAGCTGAAAGCCTGCTATAAAGTAAAATTTAAAACCTGGTAAAAGATAAAACTTTACTTTTGAGCCAAGTAAACAATATAGTTTGACTTAAGACTGTAGACTTCAGAGCTTAAGTTCGACTCTACAGGGTGTTACAAAAAGGTACGGCCAAACTTTCAGGAAACATTCCTCACACACAAACAAAGAAAATATGTTATGTGGACATGTGTCCGGAAACGCTTACTTTCCATGTTAGAGCTCATTTTAGTTTCGTCAGTATGTTAGTACGCTCTCCTGACCTCAACCCTCTTGACTTCCATTTATGGGGGCATTTGAAAGCCCTTGTCTACGCAACCCCGGTACCAAATGTAGAGACTCTTCGTGCCCGTATTGTGGACGGCTGTGAGACAATACACCATTCTCCAGGGCTGCATCAGCGCATCAGGGATTCCATGCGACGGAGGGTGGATGCATGTATCCTCGCTAACGGAGGACATTTTGAACATTTCCTGTAACAAAGTGTTTGAAGTCACGCTGGTACGTTCTGTTGCTGTGTGTTTCCATTCCATGTTTGATGTGATTTGAAGAGAAGTAATAAAATGAGCTCTAACATGGAAAGTAAGCGTTTCCGGACACATGTCCACATAACATATTTTCTTTGTTTGTGTGCAAGGAATGTTTCCTGAAAGTTTGGCCGTACCTTTTTGTAACACCCTGAATAGCACACTAAAAAAGTATATGCTGATTAGAGAGGCTTTAAAAACGAACTATTGCTTTGAAATCTTACGAAAAATGTTCTACTATTGGAAGTTTAGTCTGATTTTAGTGACTACTAAAAAGTATTCACTTCAAATCCTACAAAATACGTGGTATCACTTTAGAGCACACTAAAATGTATTTATTGACAATAGATATTACTAATAAGTTTAGTTTTACTTTAGAGCCTAGTAAAAAAACTGTTTTGAATTTAGAGTCTTTATAATTTGATAATAGAGTTCACTAAAAGTAAATTTTCAGTTTAGTGCCCTGTAAAACAGTAGGCTGATTTAGAGCCTTCAAAAATGTTTATCTTGTCTTTAAGATAAATATATTGTCTAATTTAAGATCCTTCAAAAGTGTTCATTTTGTGTAAGAGCCTATTAAAGCCCATGTTTTGAATAGTGATTATCTCGAACGAGCAAACTGGAACAATGCTTCGCATCAAGAAATGAAATAAAAAATATGGAAACAGCGTAAAATTAAAACTGTTGGTACATATTCACACAGACCTCAGATAGACACATTGCGATACAACGATCTACGATTTAACGAATCTTTAAGTGCTGTATACAGATTCACAGGGACTGCTTTCAGTAAGAAGTCGATGTTTGTAAAGCACATACAATATCTGTTTAGTCAGAGACTGAATACCTTCCCTCAGCTACACTGTTTCTGATAATATAAAGCAACCAAGAGTTGGAGAGATAGTTTTTCACAACTCCAAAGTGACACGAAAGTATCCACAGAGTTTAGAGACGGATATACTAAAAATGTGTTCGTAGAGTGTAAATACTAGTTCATCTAATAACATAAACTAAGTATTTTTTATAAATTTTTTATTTCCTGATTTTACATGGTAAACTACAGGGTTACTTAATTTTTGTAATTAGGTAACAATTTTGAACAACGTTCCTCTAAATAACATATACTGTCTGTTATTTTTTTGGACTTAACGCTTCTAAATTATGCTTCTATTAATTTTTTTAATTAGAAATTTCCATCTTCAATAACCAACCCTTCACTAAAAGAGTAAAATATCTGTACCCATATCTTCCTACCACCAAAATTAATGAACTACCTATATATGAGTATTACCTGCGTCTCTGTTCTCCTCACTATGCACTGCTGAATTATGCCCACACCAAGACCGCCGTCTGTCTCTGCTGATGCTGCAGGGAGAGGAAGATATGGTTGGTGGAACAGAATGGAGCAGGTTAACACGGTATGACATGTAAACACTATGAATGGAGCAATGTGGACGACGAGAGTATAGATTTTGGAATTACCTGCATGAGTAATTTTCGGGACAAAACTGGGGACAAGGTGAACGAGAACCTATGTATGTAAGGCAACTACTAAAACAATATGCCTGTATCGAGAAGAATAGCGTTTTGATATAGCAGGAAAATAATCACAATAGAAAATAAGTCAATAGAAACGTTTGGTTGACAGTCGGACGTTCCCGGAGTGATTCTTAAGTGTTGATTATCAGATAGACGATGCCACAGCAAAGAATTTGCTGGAAGTTGTTTACACGTAACAAAATTATTCAATGAATAGCTAATTTTTTCACTGAAAAAATTATGTAACTTGACATTGTTTTCAATGAATAGCTAAATTTTTCCCTGAAATAATTATGTAATTTGCCATTGTTGATATTCATCTATCCGGTTGTATGTGGAGGATTCTAACTTAAACTGAGTAAACTCCAGTGAAACATTACCTAATTACCTCACTTTAAATCAGTAAATTTGATGTTAATATGTAGAATAAATTTCCTCATCAAAGTTCGTCGGATAGTGTCTTGTTAATATGTGAGAATGTGCTGTGAGTATGATCTACAGTTAAATGGTTCTTAATGTGCGTTCAAGGTTTTAATAATTATTATTAATACTGAATGTTTAAGTAAACAGTTACTATCTGATGATGACAGCGGTGGCTTCTACTCGTATGTTTAGGCTCAGTTTCAGTACTTACATTCCACTTATCATCTTTAAAGTAATATTCAATACTTATAAATTGTTTTTATTATCCTTTGAAATCATTACCATTTAAATTGGGGTCCAGTTGAATTGTTAGGTTGTTATTTGAGTTTGATGCGTTGTTGTGTACGAGGTGCTAGGTTCACAGTGATAATGGGCGACACGGATGACGGGTACCATTATAGACTTCTAGAAGTTTCGCTGTGATTACTCGAATAAGGTTTGATTGACTATTGCACTGTCGTTGTCTAGCTAGCAGTTTTAGCATGTACCGTGGTAAATGCGGAAAGGACTCCGATTGTAATAGTTTGTTCATTAAGAATTAAAATATGATCGCCGACTTCATCATTAATAACTCAATGGAAGGGTCCAGTGGGATCATAACCACTTGCTACCCGAAATATCATCTTCAAAAAGTATTTCTGCTAATCTCGAAATAGTTTGGTTCTGAGCTCCATGATACCAGATTTATTGCGTTAACTACTCTTCATCTTTCTCTACTTTGTGTATATATATGTTTTTATGATATAAGGTGGCACAGATCAGGACTTCAGGAATAAAAAATTCACCGAATAAAAAATAGCCAAAATAGCAGTAAGAACAGTAAGCAGAAGAAGCACTAACCTGTACATCACTGTTAATGTAAGGAAAATAGTCAGCTTCATATACCTGGGTAATGTGATTAGAGGTTTCAATGCAGCCCAACAGTGTGTATACTAGGAAACACCAATGACCTATAGCAAGACAGTAACCTTGTAACATAACACTTTGACAAAAATCTGTATTGTTACAAATATACTTTTCGCCAGTAGTGAAATATAGTGTAAAACATGTACTGTGCCTTGAATTACCAAAAAACAATTAAAATACAATCCATAGATATATAGTTTATAAGGAAAATGAACCGTAAGACCAGGAGAGATAAAACAGAAAACGAAATAAATTAAAAAAATTGGAATGGAGTGATAAAAAAACATAACATATTGGCAGACAAAACTCGGTAAGCTGATTTAAAACGACGAATGACATGGATAACATCAACATGATGATAAGTGGCAGACGACAAAAAGCAAGACCTATAAAATGGCGAGTGGAAACAGTTGAAGAGTACGTAAGCGAGAGAGGTAGAGACTGGAATAGTGCCATGACCGGAAAGCTGAACAATTACAGTTGAGTTTTTTGTTATGCCTTTGCGCCTCGTCGACATCGAGGTCATTGGAGGCGGGATGATAGTAGGGGATCGTCGATAACATCATATAACTGGAGCGGAACAACTAAAACAGATCTTCAGTATCCGCGTTTATCCAAGACCGCTTTAAAAATATTACAGCTTCATGTTAGGCCGCAACAGAAGCGGAAAGAGAGGAAAATTTGCATGCAAATAACTCAATCAATAAAACCAAGCCAAACTATTACTAATATCGTGGGGCTAATCTCGATTTAAACCTTGTGTTTATGTCTGAAGCAGTAGAGACCACTGGGATGGTTGTCCGTCGAACCATTATTGACCTACTGGTCGCGCGAGGGGTCGTTGGTGGAGAGCTTGTCCGACGCCACCAGGTCAGATCTTCAGTACATTAACCCGGAAGGCGGGATTGAGGTCGACTGCGGGGGAGTGTTCTCTCCGAGATCGATAACACGTGCCACGGGGTGGCCCGGGGCCCCGGCTGGGACCTTGACTGCCTGAAACCGGGACACGCACCGCGCTCTCGGGGTCACGGCGGGGCACGGCGCACTGTGCCACGGGCTGCTGCAACTCAGGAGCCACCGACAGTTATTGGCTGGCAGCTGTAACTCTCTCCTTTCGCTGTCATCAGTCTCTGGCTGGCTTGATGCAGTTCTCCGTCTCTTCAAATCTTGAACAAATCTCTTTATTTCAACTTAACCATTACAGCCCCACCATCTCATTTCACAGCATCGTATATTCTAATGGTTGTCATCCTTCGACTATTACCAACACAGAAATTTTTTCCAACCTGCATGTCTTAAAAATGTATTCCACAATTCTTTCTCTTCTTTCTGTGAGATTCTTCCACAAACTTCTTTCCTCACTCTTTATTTTCAAAACACTTTCATTTCGTACTTTATGTGGCCCTTAAACGTTTAGAGTCTTTCTATAATGCTGTACCAAATTTCAAATGCATATTCTTTATTCCTAAATTCTCAGTGTGACTTCCATGTAAGAGAACCACAGATATGGTTTTCAAAAAACTTATTCCTTAGTCCTAAAGGAATCTTAGAAACAAAACGACACTTTTTTTTTTTTTTTTTTTTTTTTTTTTTTTAATTTTTTTTTTTTTTTTTGAGAATGCTTTCTTAGTTACTTCACTTCTGTTTTTAATATAATTTTTCTTCAACCACCAGTTGTAATTTTACTTACTAAATAACAGAACCTTCTTACTGCTTGTATTTCATCGGACCTAATTTTATAAATGATCTATTGTTAATGCCACCATTCATAATACACGTCACGATTTTCCTATTGCTTTGGGTCATATTCAGTTCAAACTCTTCTCAAAGTGTTTTGGTTAAGCCATTCAGTAATATTTAATATCTTCATTGTTGTCTGACAACATAATTTCATCAGCCAGTCTCGGCATATTGATTGTTTCTACCTAAAAATTTCTCAAATTTAAAAAAAAAAAATACTAAACTGAACTGAATGTAAACATTTTGATATTTTATGCTCACAAAATGATGATTATAATCAACTAACTCCTGCAACAATGATTTTAGTACAAAGTATTTTTTAATAAATAAACTAAACTATCTTGTTCCCTTTAATGTGTCGAAAAGTTGGTACAAAATTACTTGTAGGGCCTATTGCGTCAGCAGTGTAAACCTGAATCAATGCCAAACAAGTTCCTTGGATAGACGAGCTGCCACCAAGTGCCATTATATTATTTGCCCACCTGTAATGTTTGAAACGTTTCTACTACCTAATAAGAACACGAGGTGACTAACACCACACTGCGTGAAATCATTTGATGAATAAAATCTGTTACATTAATTTTACATAATGTTTTGTTGAGCTGCACAGAACACAAATTTCTTTGATTTTATACATTTTTTTTCAAGATTAAATATTTTGATATCACGTGGTGAAATTACAAAGAGATGGAAACTGTCATATACAACTAGAATTTCTCCCTGTTCCAGTACTGTACTTGAAACACGTAACGTGAGGTTGGTTATATGACCTGCTCTATGAGGCATCATGTGTCGTTGACAGAACATGTTACGAGTGTTTATAGAGCGACCCTGCTGGGCAACGTAATCACCTGTGCCTACAGGATAAACAGATCAATCGCGGCAGGTAATTGTCTAGCGAGTGTCTATCAACTCGTGTTCACTAAAGGTTAAATGAACTTTGCTACTCTGTTGCAGAAGGCGCATTTACAGCAGAATTATACTCCAACGGTTTTACTGATATACAAGGCGTAACAACGAAGGATATACTATCTGCAGAAGTTAAAAGACTTTACCTGCACATCAATCATACGAAATGTGTATTATGCGGCCATGTTATTAATTTTTTTCCGGCTTTAAGTCACGTCGATGTCGATGACATTAAAGGCGGGAAAGGAATGTTTCAAGGAAAGGGAAGGAATTCGTCCATAGCCTTTTTTCGTCTCTAAAGACCTCGCTGTTAAGAGACGTTAAGCAGTTAAAAAAAATGGCCTTTTGAAGGATCCATCCCGGCATTCGCCTGCAGTGATTTGTGGAAACCATGGAAAACCAAAATATGTAGGGCTGGACGGGGACTCGAAATCGCGTCCTCTCGAATGCGAGGCCAGAGCGTTACCATCCATGTTGTTAAAAAAATACAATTATTTGACATTAAAACTACGTAACATGAATATCGATTCTGCAATAGTCATTCATGCAGGTTAAATGGAACCCAGTGTAAATAATTAAATTTAATCCAGAACTATTAACGGAGATTGATGAAAATCACATCGTAAAGGAAATTGTGTTAACATCACAAATTCGTAATTATATTTCCCTGAAATCATAGGTTTACTGTCCACACGAAATTTGTAATTAGCCCCTTTGACATTGTAATGATCATTAAATTTTATCAGTCAGTGACAAATTTATTAAACCTTTCGAACTAGATCTCTAATATATTTATTGCATTCAATTTTAATGTTTCCGGAGGAAGAGAAAATTTACATGCCGATCGATTTCGATAAAAATGAGTTTTTAAATTTGTTGACTGTTCCAGGAAACCGTTACACTGCCTCAGATTGAAGATTGGTTCGTCAGTCATTTCTCTGCGGAATCTGAATTCGTCGAAACTGTGTAATGATACAAGATTCTGCATCAAACAACTGCAGAATAACGGTATAATGACTGGCAAAGAAAAGAGGAGACGGTACAGCGAATACCTTTAATGTCAATTGGAATGTCTTCAGTTTTAAGTGATTACAATTCCCTGTAAGATTGGCTTACAGCACGACCATCAACAAAGCACGGGTCCAAACTTCCCGATATTGTGGAGTTAACTTAAAAGAATCATGCTTTTCACACGAGCAATTGTACGTCGCGTGCTCACGAGTTTGATCACCTCAAAATTTGTTCATTTATAGTCAGATGAATAAAACTACAAACATAATGTATAAGCAAGTATTTCGAGCAGAAATTAAAAAAGTAAATGCATACAAAAAAATGTAAGCATGTATAATATAAAATAAAACATAAATTTCTTATTAAATTAAGTAACTTTTTATTATGACCTATGTTTCAATTAAATAATAATATTTTATCACATCGTTTGATTAATTAATTTTATATAGACTATATACATCCTACGTCTAATGAATATACGTCTGTATTTAACTCAGATGGGAGACTGGTTGTCATTTCATTATGCGTGCCATATATCCTGACCCAGGCAACGCCAGGTATTGCAGCTAGTTTTATTATAAATGTATTACTATATCTGAATAGATTTTCAGGAAGAGAGTACCGATTGACCCAGTATTGACCTAGATTACTGTGACCAATCGTATAAAAACCTGTTGGCCTTGGGACAATCACCTGCATCAGAGCCCGATGTACGTCACTGACATAGGGTGACAGCGCTTTAAGGTTCTGAATTAAATTTTCTGGTCCAAAACTTATAATTAATTTTACAGTATAATAAAAAAGATGGAATATTTTTATTTGAACAATAATCTCGTGTCTTCATCAGAATAAAAGTGTTCGCGATAATCCAAACAGTTTTCAAATGAATTGTTTTCGTCATGGCTTTAGATTAGCTGAAGTAGTTCGCGATAATTGGCTGTTTGACATAGTTTCTTTAGCAAGATTCGAGCCATATCCCGGCACTACGCTTAAATGGAACGACCAAACTCACAACTGCTATCAGGAGTTCCTCTTCTCGATTGTGCTGCAAATTCTGGATGCGGCAGCTCAGCTATCTAAGCTTTCCGATGCATAGATCGCTTTGAAAGGTAGCAAAAAATGTCCCACCGCGAATTTTAGATTGCACCACATCTATTATTTTTATATATATTTTTTAAATCTTTGCGATAGTTCACAGAAACTTTCGTATTGGAGCACAGTTTAATTTGAAGACTTGGATCGGATGCTAATGAAGCGAGGTCCACTGACTATTTTCATGAAGCTGGAAGAATAATGGACAGATATCCATGGAACTATGCACTTAGGTTCGTAGTTGCGAGTTTCGGTTTGAAATAAGTACGGTTTAACAATAACAATTCCAGAAACTTAATACACTGCTTGGTGTTGTAAATTGTTTATTTAATTGTTCATTCACACTGTGATGAAATGAAACCAAGAACCTCATGTAACCGTGTCCAGAGAGTGGTGTTGGCCGTTTAATAACAAAACAAGACTTGTTTTCCTCTATCCGCAATAACCTTACCATAACTTATTACAAAAACGATGTACGCTTGTACGCATATTTTTTGCTTGCTTGCGAGTAAGGTCTCTTTCTGAATGGTCCTAAAAATATTTACAGATATTATCAGTAACATTTTTTGCTCTTTTTTTCGTCTCAACATGCCTTTTGTAACATACATCTTCAATTATTTACTTCATATATTTTAATCTTTGTCTACTTGTACAGTTCTTTCATCCTATTGTTGGTAAGGAATAAGAAAAAAAATCGATTAAGAATAGTGAAAGAGAAATTGCAAGGTTATATAAAGAAAATGTTAGTCTGCAGTACATGGAAATTATTTTAATGTTAAGCATGCTTAACGATTACAGTTCTCTTTTAGCAAAAAGGAGAGGGTTTCATAAGAGGGAGGAATATGAATAACATACGAAAACCTATTCTACCTTACAATATCGACCAGTCTAAACATTCGGTTTGCAATCTTTCTATAAACTATGCGAAACTAATCGCTGAATTGACATCTTTGTTCAGAAATAGAGAACGCCTGTATACTGTGCTGATAGCTAACGAGTTCGTTCCCTGCTTTGGATCAAACACAAATAATTGTTACCCTTCCAATGAAGTTTACAACCTCTGTTGGAAAGGATAAACTTCAAGTGTGCCACATACGAACGAAAACTTTTGGCGCCGATTATCTTTACCTGTCCTATATTTCATACATGTTTTGTTCCTCTGCCTTCAGTTCCTGCAATACTTCACTTCAGGTGGATGTGACATATGAGGAGGTCCTTACCATTGCAATAAAAGATGCACATAAGTTATGTTTGTTACTTCAGGACTTACTGCACAGTGTAGTTTCATATCATATCTCGCCAGATACGAACGGAATTCCAGGCTCCTTGCTCAATCGACAGAGCCAACACCTCTCCGCATTTCCAGGTGAGTCTACGTTCTGCTGGTTCTGTTTCCACACTCTTAACGCGTGTTTCAACATTTTTACTTTCAAAGTAATTTAAATTTATCGATCTCGACACAGTATTAAATTTCCCGTCGTAGTGTATTTATTATTTTGTGTCAATTTATGCGGCAAAAGAGCGGATTTTAGTCTATAAGACTACTAGGCGAGCACTGAATCACTATTTCGTTAAGCGACCAATCGCGTCCCTTCCCCGCGGCGTGTGGGTTCAGGGGCTGGAGAGATGCCGCTAATACACTTGGCGATATTAAGCTTTGTCTGTCGAGCGCTGTACACCGCGTTGTCATCAGCTCAGTAGGCCGAGTTGAAGTAATACAGAATGGACTGTTTTCATGTTGCTCCTAACTCTAAGATGCTACCAGCACCAAACATGGAAAAGATACTAACGTTAAAATAATAGCATTCATTACTTATGTATATAACTTAACTGTTAAGTCCAATTTATGGAGCGGCACATTATTTACTTAAAAAAAACAGAAAATTTTGTGTCATTTATACTTGCTGTGTTTTTATTCTCACTGTATCTGAATAATTCGTTTCTCCCATTTTGTCTATGATTCAGCTTGTGCCTTGGTGACGTCACTACCGTCATTTGTGAAAAATTATTCCCGGCGTTCAACGCCGAGGCGTAAGCTGAATCGACCGCCAATAGTCGAATAAATTTTCACCATGCTGCGCTTGATGTTCAGGAAAGGTCAGGTTTCACCGCCTTCCCTGCATTCGTCTTACATTCATCCACAACACAAAAAATGATTCTACGTTTATGACACCCATAAATGTCATCCATACAAACAACAGTACTTACATACACTTCCATAGTTGGGAAGGAAATATTAAAGAGCCATAGTTAATGTTTCGCGAGACGTTTGCCAAGGAGGATTAGTTCCCTCCGCGTCAGTCTCAGACGCCTGAATAATGAAGATCGCCGTTAGCTGTATATAACAGCGCTGAGACTGAAGTGTTAAAATTTTCTAGTACAAAGGATTATTTTTTTAACTATTTTTAATCTCGTCGACGTCGAGGTCATTAGAGGCGGGATGGGACTGGGGACAAGGAGTGGGGAGGAATTCGACCAAAGCCTTTTTGAAGGAAGCTTCCCGGCATCGCCTGGAGTGATTTGGGGAATCCATGGAAAACCCAAATCTGGATGCCCGGACGGAAATTCGAACCGGCGTCCTCCCAGATGCGAGGCCAGAGCATTAACTGCTCACCCACCACGCTAGGTAGAGTTCAAAGGACATTAGTAAATTAATGTATTTTTCGATCTTTGTATGTAAACAACGAGCGATTACTCGAAACTGGGATTTGGGAGGACACGTTGTCAAGGAGGCCGAATGACTTAAGGCCGCCACACATGTACGGGAAACCCTCGGGATTTGGACGAAACGGTCCCGGACTTGAGCGATCCCGGAACGTGTGTGGGCACTTCCTTGAGGCCGTGACCGCACCCAGTGGCCCGCTCGTGCGACCAAATCCTCGCCAAAAAACAATTCTTATTTCCTCAAAGGCCGGGACGGAGGGTGAAAACCTCAGCGTGTGTCCTGCGGTCAGTCGGCCTTCGAGGATTTCTCGTGAATGCCTGTGTGTGCAGCGATTTTGTTTCTCTGTTTTGTTTGTACTGTTCGGTTTCGTCATGTTCCGCGTACAGGAAGAATTTATAAAAATGTATGAAAGTGAGCGTTGTCTATGGGAAGTGAAGTGCAAGGAATACCACGACAGAAAAAAAAAACGAGAATCTGCCTACGCTAAGCTTGTAGAAATTATTGTTGAAAACTTGAGGTCTTCATAGGTCTTCCCGTTGACAAAAACTGCAGCGTAGTGGTAAGTCTTTCATGGGGCGAAATTGCTTCTCACGTAATGGTATCTTTCTTTGTAATAAATGGAGTGACTAACGATAACAGATGTAAATAGGTTTCTTCGTCCATCCTCAAATAATTATGAAAATCTTTGGGAAAAAAACTTAAATTCCGAAAGAAGATTTGTGTGATAATATTTTCTTCTTTTGAGTAGCCACTCTTTGCACCATACACTTCTCTGATACGCTGTTTCGTGCGAGTTTTAGCGCTACTTGCCGCGATTAACAAACTAAGAGCAGCCAATGCGTGATCATAATCGGATGTTGCCATCGAGAAGCCAACTCTGGTACTGAGAATACTTTGAGGATTTCGCGCCCCGTGTGTGTATGCAGGGCGACTTCGATGAGATCCTTGAGGTCTGGCCCGCAGGCTCTTTCCTTGAGGCGCGGCCTCCACGCGTATGGCTTCCTTTAGGCGCGTGGGGGAGGTTCCTCCGGGTTCCACCAAGCTGCAGCGAATTCTTATTACGACGTCCTCTGGCGTTCTCGGAATGTCTTCTGCCGCTCCTTACAGCATCCCGCTGTTGTTAATAAAAAAACTTTTCTGGCACCACTGCGATTTAATGGAATCTCTCGAATGAAATCAGCGCCACGAACATTTAACTTCCATTTATTGGCCACAAATTTACAGAAGATATGGCCGAGTAGCGGGTGCACTTCACGTTCAGGGTAAGCGACAGGCAGATGACAAAAGTTAATGTTATGCAGCTGGAGGAACCGTGGGAGAGCCGATGTGACTGCTGTACCAGTTCCAAGCCAAGAGAGCCAACGAATCGCGCCGACCTGTCGCGTAACCTCAGATCCGCGTCAGCTGCGTTCGGAAATTGCCGGTTCACGTCAGCGAATTCCGCGGCCGCAAAAACAACCGGTGAGCGATCAGCAGCTCGCTCTGCACCTCGCCTACTGAATTCAACTTCCAATAAAGTTATGAATTTTGAGCTCTCATAGTGCATTCGATTAATTGTTTCGGTGTTTCATGGTTTCCCGGAACCAATCCAGGTGATAGCTGGGTCAGTTCCTTCAAAATCCAATGAACAAATTCCCTCCAGTTCCTTGTCCCCCTTCCTGTCCTAGTTCTAATGACCCTGATGTCAACGAGCCACAAAGCCTTAACAATAATGATTGTAAGTGTACGTAGATTTATAAAAAGATTTATTCAGGATGTCAGAGGGCTTATTCCTAAAATAAAAGTCTCTTCCTCTGAAACAGACATATATCATAAACATCGGAAACAGCTAGGAATCAAGGAAATTAAATTTTCTTAAGAATAAAAGGTTTGTAATATGGACGCTTTGTTTGTGGAAATTTCAGTGGTATATTTTCGCGTTGTGTGGTTAATGTTATCAGGTATTGTTTCGTGTGCAGACGGCTGTGATCAGTGTTGGTTCAGTGCATTGTGGATGAGTCATGATAAAGGGAGAAGTAGAAACGCTGTGTCGGCCCCCGTCAAGTTTAACGTCTCCACTACAACCGTGATGGCTGATTTGTAGCTCTCGAATCTGGCATTGCATTTCAGTTTCACATGATGCGATGAGCCAGTTTCGGGATTGTCCTTAAAAGACCGAGATTAATCTCCTTACAGTTGTTACCTGACTTTCTTCTGCATGTTCTGTTACTAGTAATCAAGTAGTATGTGATGTTATACAGCATTTTCATGTTGGAAGTAAAGATTCTTACTGATCTCTTGGGTGAGTGGTAAAGCTCTGGATTGGTATTCGGAAGAACGTAGGTTCAAATCCTGCCATCCAGTCCTCAGATTTCCAAGGTTTTCCGAAATAACTCAGGTAAATTTCCGGATGGTTCCTGCAAAAGACCATGGCTGAATTACTTCGAGTTACTTGCTCCCCATCCTATCCCTCCTTTAATGTCCGCGACGTCAACGAGGCTATTGATTGCTCAGAAAATTATTCTTAAAAATACAGACTGTATTCGTGTAATCTTTCGTTGAATGACCAACTGTTATACCACTGGCAGATGCAGAAGGTGATCAAACTATCTTATTATTCACGAACGGAGTACACATTTTATCCCTCGATATTCCAGGTATGTTTTCAATCAACAGCTACATATTCAGATCTTTGATTCTCTACAAGTGACTGGTTGCTGTATTTTTTACAACCCATATTTGACATCACAGTCGCGGAAGTTCCACCAACCCATCATGGATAAAATATTTTTCATAATATTTCTTTTGCGCCCATAGTTCTAGTGTTTCATTACTATGGTTGGCAACTTCGATCCTCTCTGGTATGTTGCTGATTCCATCTATGGTTTTAAAAGATGTGTCACATAATACTTTGAATTTTCAGTACAAGGCGTTATAACAGATCCTTGAAACGCAATGGAATTATTCCTCACGTTTCAGCTGACTAAACGAAAGGAGTTTATCTCTAAAAGTCGCCACTTGATGGACAAAACAATATAAGTGATATGAAGATATTTGGGATTTATCCTGTAATTTGGTACACAGTAGGATGGTTACTCCGTACTTTGAACACCCTGCTCCTCGAATACGTGATTTTTAAAACTTCTTTCTTGACGGGGGATCTAAGTTCTTACGCTGTATCAAACAGTAGGGGTGATTTCTGCATCTAAACAACGTCTGTCACCCACGCAAAGTTTTATTATGGACAGAATTCTATACATTAACGATTATTCATTCAAAGTATTCAGTTTTCAACAATATAACTAACATTACATATTGAAGTGCCGAGAATGTGAAAAACAATGCGGAAGCAATGAGAAGAACCGAGATAAAATCTAGAATAAGTTTTCACTGATCTAATAGTTGGATGGTTCGTTCACATAGCAAAGAAAAAATGTTTTCCTAATGAAATTATCACTGTTAAAGTTTCAAGTACACATCGTAGAAAAGTGCAAAATATTCAGTGAGATAAACATTGATAAGGCTATACCTAGTAGCAGGATGGCAGCATCGATCACACCCCACCCCTTCGTAAGCTTCCACACAGCAACAGGCGCGCACGCACCTGACATAAAACATGCGTTGCTACGAACGACGTCTGTCTACAACAAAAACAGGGGAGCCACCCCAGGCACAGAAACGTTTAAGCCTCAAAATTAGTTTCCTAACACAGCTTCTTTAAAACGAAGCTGATAGCTCTTAAAACGAAAATTAATAAAAAAAATTCTTCCTAACGCTTAATTTATGAGATGAAAGAAAATATCACCTAGCAACAAATAATAATAATAATAATTAGCCTTCGGCCAAGGAAAAATTCTTTCGGTGGCATTTAGTTACTTTTCTTTCTCGCTGGCAATACGCTAACCATGAAGTGATCAATGCCCGTAAACAAAGATACGGGCAATTTTAACTGCCACATTATACAGTACTTCAGAAGTTGTCTTGCCCGCTAGTTAGGACAACCAGGTTACGTGAGGATATTTATTTATTTATCTGTACATTCAGATGGTTCGTTCACTAGAGTCTACAACGAACCGTTATTTCATAATACTATAATAACATTTTATACTTAGCAAAATTTTGATTTTTTTTTTTTTTAACTGCTTTACGTGTCTTTTTAACATCGAGGTCTTTAGAGACGGGAAAGGATGGGGGCAAGGATGGGGACAAGGAATGGGAAGGAATTCGGCCATGGCCTTTTGAAGGAAGCATCCCGGCATTTGCCTGGAGTGATTTTGGAAACCATGGAAAACCCAAATCTGGATGCCCGGACGGGGATTCGAACCGCCGTCCTCCCGAATTCGAGGCGAGAACGCTAACCGTTACATCGCCCCGCTCGGTAAAATTTTGAAAGATAAACGTAAATTCTATATAGTAAGAAGATGGTACAAACATGCTGTACAGGGTTGTGCGTACCGCGCGCGCGTCTTGCGCCTAGCAGATCAATATGGCGACAACCCGCCACGCGCCGATTGTTGCCTCACGGGATAGCTGCGGAGCTTTTATCTGTCGTCTCCTAGCCGCCAGCACGCAGACGTTTCCTGCTGATCCTCCCAAACACGAGTTGGCGCAGTGGAGCGTCCTTGCTCAATATCTGTCCTCATAGATTTCCTTTGTTAGCAGAGCGAGGTTTCCCATCATAGCCAAAAATGAAAAGTCTTTCCTTCTTTCTTGTGCTGAAAACCAGTTTCAGATCATGAACTGTCAGTAGCGGAAATTTAAATACTTAAACATTCTTTCAAGTTGTTGAATGTTTGTTTTAAAGGCTGAAATCTCTTGGTAAACATGCTTATTTCCAATTGGAAAAAAGTGTAAATATTTACAGCTGTTGAGAAGTTCAATAACGATACAACTTCTGAAGAACAACGAGATATATTAATATGTATTGGGTAACAGACATGTGTATAACAGCAATGTAATTATGTGCGAGATTTTGTTAAATGACATTCAATTACAGATATCGAAGAGTAAGCTCATTTTTTCATAATAATTCAACAATATCGTGATGGTGATCTTGCTGGAATGCTAATGCTTCTGTCTCCTGGGAAAAAAAAGGGATGTGACGACCAAATTTAATTTAGTAATGAAAGACGTGTGTTTTAACAAAGATTTACGGGAGGAGTCTGGTAAATTTAGAGCACGATGACTCCAAACATCGACATTGCTGTCTTGGTTACTATTCTTAATGTTTGCGGACACAAAGTAATCCCTTAAGGCCCCTTTAGACGACCAGTTACCGATCACCCTGTCCCGTTCCCGATTTTACTTTCCTCCCGTCGACAGAGTGTCGCATTTTGAGGACCCACCTGCCGGCCCAATCTGGTGCTACCGCTCTAGCATCCTACCAACACCCGTATATCCGTCTTGCTCTGCACGTTCCATTCAATAGTAATACTAGCAATAAAATTAGTTACTTACAAATTTTTTAAAGTTCTAATATTTAAATTAAATACGTATGGTCCCATATTTATCAAAACAAGAAATTCTTAGTGTAACCCTGACGGCTTGACGTTGTGCGAAAAGCCAAGAAAAAAGAAGACGTGTGTCAAGCAATTATATTTATAAAGGCATATGTTCAGTCTCTTTAGACTCTTAGGTGTGTTGTATGGTAAAGATTTCCGGAATTTCTAGCGGATGACAACTAAAAGGCCTCATTTTTCGCGTCTTTGTTATGATAGAGGACATGTGAGGTTAGGGTTGCCAACCATACTGTATTACAAACTATCAAATTTTATTTTTGGCTGTTATACGTTTTCCTACAAGTAAAGTATGCGAAAATACTTTATTTCGAATAAAGTATACAACACATGTAACTGAACGTTCGTCTGCTAGTTTCACAACCTCTTGCAAGAAAAAGTAACTATCGGACAGCGATTTTTTGCTCGCTCGCATCCTTTGATCTGTGTAATTATCGCTTCGGAGTTAAGGCAATAATGGCGGACCAATTAATATTGTTGTACTCCAGTCAACTCGTGTCCGCTCGCCGTTATTTCTGAACGGAACCATAAAGTATGCTGAAACTATTTACTAATTATACAATTCAATTAATTCCCAAACGACATGTTAGTGCTTATTATGAAACGAAATACTGTATATACAAGATGGTGGGAAGGGAGAAACAGAGCGTCCATAAATTTAAGAATGAGTGTTGTTTTTTTTTTTTTTTTTTTTTTTTTTTGTTATACCAGATGTAGAATGTGGCTCCAGCTGTAACACTGAAATGAAACAAAAAATTAATAGCTAGTCCAGTAAGCCCGAAAATATACGTATTTAAGGCAATAAATAAATAAATTTTATTTTTTCCTTTATATACTTTTTATTTTCCTCTTCAAAATACAAATATAATTTATTTTTTTTATAAATAAGTTGGCAACTCTATGTGAGGTGTCCCATAAAAATTTGTGGTCTTTTACACCTCCAGAAACTCTATCAATACTTATTTTTTCTTGATTATCGGATGAATCCATCTCAAAATAATAGAAAACGGGTAACCAGACAGTGTGGGCACAACCGCGCGAGGCTGGCCAGTTTTCAGGGCAGAGTGGTGGGGGCCCGATTTACCCACACCCTTTTGCCTAAATCGGATGGAATTTCCACCCGACCCCTCTGCCTTGTCTCGCTCAGTTTAGACGACCCGTTTTCAGGGCCAGAAGGGCGTGGGCACGATTTAGGGAGACCAGGTCGGGTCGTCTAAATGGGCCTTTGTGGAAGTGTTTCTCAACCTGTGGCTCGGGGATCACTAGTGGTCCACGAAGACGGATCAAGTGGTCCGCAGGTTGAATGTTAAAAATTTAGATACCTTACTCGCATTGTATAAGACCGAAAGCGTTTATAAGGGAAAATCCACGAGTATTTCAATGACCAGGCAAATATCTGATGTTTCCAAGATATGAGGATAGGACAATATGGTTCCTACAATACCTTATTCACTAATAACATTTCCAGTTGTCATCAAGGAGAGCGCCTTTCGTCTAAGGCTTCCTGAGGGTCTTGTATTAGCGTCATCTAGCGCGCGTCGTGGTTTGGTTTGGTAACATAAGAGTGGTGTAGTAAACAATCATTAAAGTTGTCAGGCCTTCCTTGTTTCTTTCATTTTATTTGTGTATGTAAATCGGTGATATATTGTAGCTCCAAGCTAACAACTTGTTTTGAGATTTAGTATGTTATAGGTGTAAAATACAATTCATTCCAGATATTAATAATATAACTGGATATTGTGGGCCATTTCCTCAATTGCGAGTTAATCAGTTTTTTATAAAGGTGAATAACACGCCAATGAAATTGAATTTTGTTTTATTTTTGTGTCATACGCGTTTCGCTCTATCTCCAGAGCATCATCAACGACATCTGTTTGATATTTATATATTTAGTTAGTTACATTTGTTTTAAAAACAGTATAAAGCTCAGGTGAAATTAAATTTACTTATATGTTACTTTTATAATTTTTTCTCGTGATGAGGGTTACCTTCTCTGTGTAGGTTTTGTAGAATCTTCTGAAGGTATAAAGCACTACACTGCACCGACCAAATTTCATATTGTCAATATTATTTACCGTCACTATCATTTTCAAAACATGAGAGAGTAAATACCACGCCATGTTTTTCACAAGTCCATAGACACAGGTAAAACATTAGGCCCGCATAAATTAGTGTTCCGCAGGATAATTTTTGTTATTTTATTGGTACTCGAGTCGAAAAAGACGGAGAAACGCTAGGTTAGGCAATTTAGCATTATTATTATTTTAAGTTTCCGCCAATCTGAGTGCAGAATTGTAACATCTGAACTCTTTAACTTATTAATCTTTAATTGTGTACTTTTTTGGTATTTATGACTCAAACACTATCAAACACTATTATAAACATGCAATGATTGGGGTCAAATTAATTACAATGGGGATTAGAGAAAATATTTACCTATCTTCGAGCGTATCAAACGAATGCTTACAACCCTCCGTCTCTTATAATGTTTGGATCCTTTTTTATTACACTAGAGGAATTGTTTTGGGTAAAAAATCATCAAAAAATCTAATTTCTCTTTTTGTTTCCGAAACTAGTAATCTGAATATTGTTCCATAATTTATTGTGCTATGTAGTCTCTAACATATTATATGAAAACTACAGTGATCGTTCTAGACTTTATTGTTTTCGAAAAAAAAAATGTATCAATAAATTTTGGGAATTCGACCCTTCAATAGATAAGTTTTTTTCGACAAAATCTCTAACATATCATTCGGCACATGGGCGGATCCAAGATTTTGGTTTGGGAGGTTCTTGGGCGGGCTTTGGTTTGGGGGGGGGGGGGGCTTGGCTTGAGTGGATTTCGGTTAGGGAGGCTTGCCTTAAGTGGATTTTGGCTTGGGGGGGGGGCTGGGGCGGGAAAAAGGTAGTATTTATAGTCTCCTCGGGCCTCAAATCCATAGAGCTAAAAAACAATGGTTTCCAAAATTACAATGTCGCAGATGGACCCTAGATACTTTTTTTTGGGGGGGGGCCTTGAGAATCAGTTATCAATGTTATTGTTTTGATCTCTTCGTGTTATGAATCATAGCAAGCACAAATTACCAAGATATCTGTTTATGACCTGTAACATATTATTTGTATCGCAATTACTTTTTTAATCTAAATTGGCTTATATGATTGAACTTTTTCTAGCCGCTAAATACAAATAAAAGAAAAATGGGATACCTACCCCAGTGCCACAATAAGACTTTTTTTAATTATGGCTTCACGCCTATTCGACGTCGAGGTAATTGGAGGCGGGAAAGGATGGCGGACAAGGAAAGGGAACGAATTCGGCCATGGCCTTTAGTAGGAACCATCCAGGCATTCTCCTGGAGTGATTTGTGAAAACCATGGAAAAACCCAAATCTGGTTGCCGGGACGAGGATACGAACCCGCGTCCTCCCGAATGTGCGGCCAAAGCGTTAACCACTCACCCACCACCCTCGGTGCCACAATAAGAGTTTTGGAGATTAGAAACCCTTTATCTTCTAGCGGTGTGTATGGGTCCCTACCCTACTACCTCATATACCGTATGAGGTATGTCCTACGTTATCACGCATGCACGGCTAATCGAAACTCTGTCACGCAACGGCCGAAAAATCCTTCGGAATCTCCCGGCCAAAAATGCCATTCGCGTTTACCTTTCTTAGTTGCCACATAAACTAAGAGAATTTTTATGTCAAGCGAAAATATTGTTAAATGGTTGTCTAGAAGCTCATTTAAGATTTTACATCGACCGTCGGCATGCTAGAGCACATATCTAGGACCTGAACGACAGCTTTATGTCTAGACAAAGGACGCTTGAGTGCCTCTAGAGAGAGCTCCTGTCTCCAGTATGCCCAGAAGCACTCTATCTGTCTGCGCAGGAAAGGCCTGCTCACAATTCAGTTTTTATTCCGGCACGAAACGTTTCAGACAGCTGCTTTGATATCAAAAAACGAGGCGGATTGCAGGATCTTTTCCTCGTGACGATCTGTTCAAAAAGAGGTCGGAATAAAACCGTAACACGATTTTCTGCATTTCATGGCAATAATGCACAATTCATGCTATACGGAAATATTAACCAATATTAAACAATTATAAATATTACATAATAACCTGTTGTGGCAGGCGTAATTTGACTGTTTATGTGTAGATATATATATATATATTGTGGTGTGACAGCGTCACCCACAATGAATATAATCAAATCATTATTAATTATATTCATATTTCTTTCTTTTTTTCTTTTTTTATTATATTCAAGTTTATTAATTATTTAATCTTGGAACGTGTAAATAAATTATAAATAATGAGGGTTGTCTGGATAGGTTAAAATGTATGTTTAAACCAGGGCGGCCAAAGGTATAGTTTATTATAAATTAATTTTTCTGTAAACGCATGGCTCAGAACGCTTAAATATTGAAGGCTAGAGACTGCCATTTCGACCGTTGAGGGTGGAACAATGGAGCAGGCGAGGCGACAAGGTGACGCCGGGCCAGCCCGGCTTGAGTCCCGTTGGAATTCGGTCAACGAACTACCCCACCTTGCCGCTATCCCGAAGGCCAAGTAGGAAACGCGCGAAGGAGTCAGCGAATGCGACGCGTGATATTAAACACGTGACGACGGAAATGTGTAGCTAGCCAATCCTGAACATTTATTGGGGGCTACAAGACTAATTCCGTGGAGTTCTTTTGCATGTGGCGAGCAACTAGCCGAGGAAGAGGAAGGAGCCATTTTTGAGAACACTTCTGTCCAAGACGAGCTGATGAGCAGACGTGACTTGGGTCCAAGACGAGCTGGCGAACAGACGTGCTAGCCGGCACGGTTTCTGATGATCATTGTGGTTGATCATTTCTTGCTTTGGGAAAGCGAGATGTTGAGTGGCGTGCTTGCCATTATTCGGAAGTTATGCTAATAACGCGGTCGTAGCCGCTTATTTAGCTTCCATTGCTGCAGTGGCATTGTGTTTGTCGCTCACCATCACGGCGATGATTCTATGGTAAAGTACCAGAAACGACGGTCACTATTCAGTGGATTTTAACAGACTTGTGCCCTTAAGCGACGCCTGGGTTAAGACTCTGCTCCCGCCACTTAAATTCTGAGCTAGCTGGATTTATATTTCAATTCAATTTTTTAAGCATCTTGCTGTTTGTTAATTCAATTTTGATGCTTTTCATTCACTTTATACGGCGCCCCCTGGGATTTTCCTTTGTACAGTAAAATGTTAGCTTCAATTTGATGGCCTGTGTTGCCATGTTATTTCAATGTTAACTTTGCTGTTTTTATTACTTGTTTGAGATATTTCATTCAGTTTTGTTTGCTTACTCCGGCGAATTGTAAACGTCGGGTATTGCTTGTTTTTGCTGATCTAATTGTGTTTAACGTAACGTTAATTACTACCCGACCTTGTAAGGCCATAAGACTCAATAAATGAGGTTTTATTTTGTGTCTGAAATTCATGGTTCTAGTTAGTAACCCATTAGATCCCCTTTTAACATCATTATTATATGTATTTTCAATTTTCAGAAAATAATTATAAATCCCCCCCTCCCTTTTTTTTTTATGCAACTGATATTCACATCTGCTTCCACCCAGATTGTGTTCTTTACAATATATAGTACCGTGTGTCCAGCTTCCAATATTTTTGAAATTTTTTTCATAGTTCTTTTGGACAGTGCCTATTAAGATTCGTTCAATTAAAATTGTTAAATTACATTGAGTTATTAATCAATATTTTGTAATGTCCAGCCTCTGCTGTCATCGATTTTCCATTACCTCTCCATTTGTGAGATATTTCATCCAGCCGTTTTGGAAGACAGGGAAGGTTGGCAAATTCCTGCTGGCGTCCTGTTGTCGGCGAGGTTGCTTTGTTTGACGCAGGTAGAGATGCCACTCCCGGAGGCGGGGAGTGAGAATGGCCAAACTGTCGCGGGCACTTGGGGGCTGGACCCCGTATAGTCGGCATGTGTGTATGTACGCGGACTTTTCAAAGAAACGTGGAGGACGCGTTTTTGTCATGACATCATTTGTAGTGCGGTTTTTTCGTCATGTGCTGCCAAGAATGAACCCATCTAGTTGGTGGATGGCATTGAAAGGTGTTTCATCATTGTGAAGGAAATATCGAGGTCACCGACAGCTTACTCCATAACGATAAGTGATAAAAATTCATATAAACATTTACCCAGTATACGCCCAAACTGATGGAGTTTCGTGCTCTCCCTAGCCGGGAACAATTTGTTTATTATCTGTCAGTTTCTTTTCTTTTTCTTTGCTGGCTGAGTTCAATTTTTTGTGTAATCTTAAACAAACATGTATTTTTTGTGTGTGTTATTTTATAAATGTACTATTTTCTTTTAATTCCGCACTCGTGTTGTCCTTTTGTAATTGGAGGGTGTAATTTAAATTTAAGCCTGCTTTTTGCAATTAAAAATAAATATTAAAAGAACATTTTTTTTAATAAATAAAATCTTGCATCTCATGCACTTAAGAAAATGTTTTCTCGGCATAACGAGCCTAGACATTTCAATTTGTTCCATTGCCGATCTAAAACTACCAAGAATAATGAAGAACAAAAATTTGGTCCGGTCTTTTAGTTACTTGACAGAAACTATAATAATATCAAATTGCTTCATTATTTTTTCCGTCACATTATTCATCAAGAATCCACAATCTGCTAAATCTAATTCACTAAAAACCCACATAAAATATATTTTCTGTTATTATGGATTTATATATATTAAACGCACAGTGTTTTGAGTTACGTAACCCTTGCATCGTGTCTATTAGTGCGCTCACTATAATATCTTTGATCACTTGATGATGCCACCAATTCCGTTGCATTTAGAACGTCACTAATTTTCGTGACGATTTTTTAAAAAGAATTTTGACTTCTAAGGAAAGTTTGGACAACTGCATTTAAACAAAAGAAGCCTTGCTTTCATCCTCTTGGTTCCGGTTAATGCCACACAATATCCGATTTTCTTTATAAAACTAAATTTCGTATTCGTCTCTGACAACGCCCAAGAATTTATTTATTTAACCAGTTTTTGTTCAGCTTTCTAGGCTGTAGTACAAACAGTTTCAAGCTTGTTCACGTCATACTGCTACAATAGACAGGAGGTAGGGCACAAAGTTTTCGAAGTAATTACGAGGGAGTAGTTAAAAACGCGTTCGCTTTTACAGATTTCTGGCAGAAACAAACGAGACATTAATGACATCTAGGGTAATGTCTCCGTTAAAGCAAAATATTGAGACGCGCAAAGGCCAAAGGAAAGAAAAGGGCATATGGAACTGAAATACGAGGCGTAGAAGAAAAGGAAAATTTGCACTTACCTCATACATCTACAGCTGAAACGAATAGAGAACTCGATATAGCTATGACCTTTTATCCTCATCAAGAAACCCAGAAATAATAAATTTGTATCCGCACAGAGTATATAATGTTTCTTGTGTGTGGCTTTACCATATCGTATTCATGGGATGGAGACGTTTTGTCTTATATAATGATTTTTCTTAGGTTGCCAGCCGTCTGACATAGTACTTAATCAACATATTTTGTATACGAGTATTTAGTTAAGAGATATTTATATGCGAAACCAGTGGCAACCTAAACTCATCTCACAAAAAAAAAATCAGTTCTCAAAGCAAATTTATTATATTCTAGAACACGTTCAAAACTGTTAAGAAAATTCTAATCTTTTGAATAAATAAAGTATCCTTTACAGCCTGTTGTTTATGTCATGGAGCACATTTATGGCATCGAAGAAGTGAGGAAAAGATTTATTATTTCACAGCTTTGCTACATCTTTGCATATTGAAACCGTCTGTAAATAGTAAACAATCAGAATCCTCGCTTGAAGTCGTATGGTATGCCTTGATGCCGAGCCTCAGAAAAATTTATGATCTTCGTTTTCTGCATTGGTGTGGATCATTGATTTCCTTACGAGTACGTGTATTGTTGGGTATATATATATATATATACTGCTGCTGGCAGGTAATTGAAAACCGTCTTGAGAGGCGAAGTTTTAGACACATCTATGAGTTTTATCGACAATTATTTAACGTATTTCTAGTAGAATTTAACTCGTTCTGCTTTTGCCTACTTCATAGAAGGAGACGATATTGATCTACTCACCTATCTATGTCTGTTATATCCGTCTGTAATATGATCCTGTACTGCATCGTCTGCTTCAGCATTTCTTTTTATTCCACTGCAAGTACGCGAATTAAGTAAGAGCCGACTTTTTCAAGAAAAAATGACTCCCCTCTGATATGAGGTGATGAAAGTTGCCGATTTTTCATTACTAGCAGATTCAGTTTTCTAGGATTTTAAGAATATTTTGATATAGTAAAATATAATCGCTCCTTAATATAAAGATGGTCATCGTCTTCTGGAATACAGAGGAATGTATTCTGGTCGAACAACATAACCATATGTCAAGAAACTTCACAAGCTCCGTCGTAAACCGACGGATAAGAGTATCTTATAAAACATGAGCGGTCTTGTAGCTCAGTGTTTCTGGTGCTTGCTTTAAAAACTTAACTGCTCTGGTCTCACGTTAAAATTTCTGTAGCGCAGGAACTTTTAAGAGTTGTGTTTGATCATATGAGCTATGCCAGGTTGTCCAGTGATTCAGATTCCACGTTAAACTGTAGGTCGCAAAGGAAGGAAACTGACCGTCCTACCTCTGACACAATGGCTCAGTATGCCTCTTTCTGGAGGATCAAACCAACCTCCGGGTTGTGAATTAAGTTTAATCGTGTAACACAATAACGTAAAGCCACTGTCGGTTCCTTTCACCGCGGAAATCTTGAGAAAATTTAATGAGAAGTTTTACGGCTCTTCCTTACAGTTCACACAGGGCAACCATTTGATTGCCAATTTGATAATGCTGTAAAGCCACTGAATGAAATGCTAAACGATATTATTTTATACTCTGAATTAACATCGCTTCAGGAATAATAGATCTTGTTATAATTAACTGGCTCTATTTTCTCATAAGGTGACGAAAATTACGGATGTTGGATCCAAATTAATGATTTCTTTTTTTGATTTTCGGTAAATGGCGGTACAATCGTCTCTTAAAAAATATTGAGCTTACGAAGTATTACAAAAACATTCTGAATTAATAAGTAGTTTCCTAATTGTTGCAATCTAAGGGTAAGTCTGTATTGCTTAATTATTACCAACGATCTTGGAGTCAACGTTAATGAAAGTGAAGATTTGTTCAGTGATGATGCAGTTATCTGTAGCGAAGTAAAAAAATTCTGTTGATTTCTAGAGATTCATCGTTTAGTACCATGCCTCCGTGTGTTTATAATTAATATTTCATTAAAGCAGTTCCTTAAATATTAATTAGGCTGACATATCTTAGTAGTGGAATCGTGAATATTATTACTAGAATTTATTGAATTGATAACAGAAATAACCACTGCATATTCCAAGAATCAACAAATTTATTTATTGTTCTAACATCAATTCAATGTTGTCATGCCTTTTATTTGAATTCAATAATTATTAAAATAGTTTTATAACATGAAAGCATGTGATAAAAAAACTGTAAATCTCAAGCTTTGTTAAACTGTTTCTGTGGACAAGTCATTTTACTTTCGATGCAGAGTTTGTTACGATGTCTGCAGGAAGCAGCAGTGTATGGAAAAACACTGTCAGGTATCAGCTACCAACGTCTCGTCTTATGTGCGTAAAGGCAAATTATACGCGCCACTGCAATTGTGATAGCTCCATAGGCTATCAACGTTTCTTCAGCTAGTGTTACACTCTACCAGAGCCGAGTTCGAATCCCAACCATCCCCTCCCCTTGCTACCGGAGCAAGCATGCTTAACCCCTCTCCATCGAGCGCCAATGCGTCTTCCTCTGCTCCAATCATTTCCTTTTGGCAATCCTATCTCGGCTGCTATTGGCTGGAACATAAGAAAAATATCCAATACAGCACTGCGCTAGACTAGGCTCGTTTGCCGACACCCGACTGCACGTGACAGTAATTACCGCTCCCAAAAAGTTAAGTTACCCCAAATCGTTTCTGAGGATTATTCGCATGGGTTTGCCATCAACTAGAGATGCGTCGGGATCTGAATTTCCCTTCCTTTTTTTTCCGCCTCGTTGACGGCTAAGGTCATTAGAGGCGGGAGGGGACTGGGGACAAGGAACGAGAAGGAATTCGGCCTTGGCTTTTTTGAAGGAAGCATCCAAGCAATCGCCTGGAGTGATTTGGGGAAACCATGGAAAATCCAAATCTGGATGCCCGGACGACGGGGATTCGAAACCACGTCCTCCCGAATGCGAGACCAGAACGTTAACCGTTCACCCACCACTCTCGGTCCCTTTTGCTATTACCACTACAAGTCCATTTAATTTGGAATCTAACACCTTTGCCTCAGTGGTCACGATTCGGGTCGAATATGGTCACGTGGGAATACTACAAACATTATTATGTGTTATTTCAAAATAGATACAGGTTCAAAATAAATTATTCAAATATTGAATGTTAGATTTCTTGAAATGTTTGAGCCTAACAGCAAAGACCTACATTAAGATGGAGGAGCATATATCCACGATCATAGGCGAAGCTAATGTTGTGTTGCGATTCATGGGTGGCGTTTTGAATATGAGAAACGTCTGTAAAAAGGAGTAGCTCTGGATAACTCGCGTCCATCCTTATCGGTGCTACAGCTGCACTGTCTCCTTAGAGCAGCACAAGACTGACTAATAGGAAAGATCAACAATAGAAAAGAGCTCCTCGTTTTAAGACGCGCCAAAAGATTACTGGAAAGGTTGCATATGATGATGCAGAGGTTAGGCTAATAATGTTTAGCACACGGGTGACGTAGTTTTCCTTGGGTTTTATTAACTAACGTGGTCAAATTGTAATGTCTGTATAATTTTAATTTTGGGCGTCGTAACAGGATAAAATATATGTAAATCATTACCTGCGAACATTTTTCGATAGTTGGATAGTACCTATTTTTTTTTTATTTTTTTTTTAAACCTGATTATTAGTGATGATGGATAATTTTTCGTTTCTTTGCCTGCAAGAAGAAATTAAGAAGCTTTATTTCTGAGCTTATAATTTAGAATGAGATAAGTTAAAATATATTCCACAAGCATCATTTTTTCGTTATCCTGTTGAAAGTTGCTTTTGCCACCGCGATGGAGAATAAGCCAGATTTCTGTGTTTCTCCCCCTCGTTCCTAACCTAAGGCTCGTGATACTTAGGAGCAGATGCAGACCTTATTTTATTGGTAGAGAATTATCAATGCATAATTTACATTGGCTGACTCAGAGCAGCGTCATATCTAGGATGCTGAAATGCTCAAATCCACTTGCAGACCAGATAGCCACGCTAAGCTGGACCACGTAAGTGAGAATCTAGTGAGGCGCCAGTATCTGATCGAGCCTTCTGCTAGCTCTCATTATTCGTCTGCAGTACTATTAGACTGATAAGGAAACATATTTTTATTGGTGCAATATTCGCACGGTAATCAATGCTGCATCTGGGAATTGTTAGCTGGAATTCGTACACTCAGTGAATGGCGATAAAATCGTTTTGTGTGTGTTGAGCCACAACTAGGTCATTAATATGGAAACGTCAATTTCCACAGACAACTCTAATGAAATACTTGTCCCATAAAGATATTTGCATTGTACGTAGAGTGGGTAAAGATAAAATCTGCTAAGTAACGCGGGAATGCAGATACTTTTTCTCTTAGAGTTAGAGATCAGAAAGGAGAGATTAGTTATTGTGTTGTAAACACATTTGTCAAAAAACTGTATTTGTGTTGTTGAATTAAACTTAATGTTCCGAGTTGGTTAGTCTGCTTTACATTTTCCTTGAATTTTCCACAGATTAGCAAGAATTTTCACCTCGATAATTTATCACTGTCTTCCCAAGAAAACACCGTTGAGATACTTTTTTTTAATTCGTTTAATTTATTTTTTATTGCAGACGTAAAATTCATTGCAGGAGGAAGAGAATGTCAGCACCAAACGCGAAGTCGGCCTGTAAGCCGATATATAAGATATGTGAAGAAAAACCTTAAATTCTCATTTTTGCTTGGAATAACGAAAACAATCCTTATTTTTTCCATAAAAACATTCTGTTTCTTTTACTCCTCTAACAGGTTATAAAAACTAACTTAGTCCATAAACCGAACGTTGGCATACTAAGGCATTGTGTCAGAGGCCGTATAATATGAAATCCGAACCACGGAACGTGCTAGCCTAGAACATATGATCAAACACAACTCTTAACGTTATTGCCACCACCGGGATTGGAACCTGGAGCCAAAACTAGAAAATTATGAACGCAACCGCCTGATCCACTTAGCTCCTAGACCGTTCTCTAACAGAGTATTTTGTTATAAATTCTTAATGCTTGGATGTTTTCTCAAATCGATTTTTTTAGAAGTGTTCATACTTCTTGCTCTCACAGTATGTGATCCAACATGTGTGCATTCTCTCTGAATTACGTAGGTAGAATTTCATTCTTAACCTGTATGCTGCAATACATTTCAAAATTTTCTTTTCTCACCTCTACAAGTGCCCAGCTTTTGTACATATTACTCCGCACTAAGCTGTTTCTGACTGGGGTTCACAATTGTTAGTCCTTGGTAGGAAGATAGATAACAACTCGGACAAGCTGGTCACAAATCCTTAATTTTAAGAATACTCGAGCAGGTGAATCGTAAACCGTGGTGCTGACAACACAACCTCTTCACTACTGTAGTGGTTGCTCTGTCCACGCCACTGCTGCCCGGTCAGCAACATTGGCCATTTTAAACAAAATGTAAACATAAAGTGGATGAACTTATATTTTTAAACTATGGTACAGGCAATCGCTTAATTTCGTACCAGTTTGAACAGTGATCTGTATAACTATTCTTTACTGCACACCAAACGCAGTTGCTTACTAACAAGAGGCACCTTTGACCTGGAACGCTCGGAACCGCACGACAACATTCTTAAAGTTACAAGCTATCATAAACAAAACAGTAGTGTGTGTCATTTCCATGCAAAACGTTGCATTCTACCTCAACTAACAAATTTATTTTGTAAGACTACAATGTGCCAAACCACAAGTGAAGATACATGATCGTTATTTCATCATGAAACTTCACTCTGTAATTTAGGATCAATTTGCTGCACCTGCTTGTCGAAAGCCCGGTTATGACACTGATAAATCATCATTTGAAAATTAAAGTTAATGTGGCTTTTGATATTAGACTGCGTGAATGCGAAAGTGATTTGGAACGTGATAAAGTGGCTTTAGTGAAGTGTGCACATTGTTCTCTTCCACTTTGTTTTAACCACTTCATTGAAATGCCGCATTTGCACTTTGGGGACTAATAAAAGCACTATCAAGTGTGTGGTACTGCTGTATATGCGTGTTTTGCGTTACATTAAGTACTTGAAATAGTAATTTTTTTGACACTGTTGATTGAAAATGTAATGATACACTGACATCTTTGAATTACGTATAATTTCCTTCACACGGTATTGATATCTTGATACTTTGTTTCTCTCTATTAAAATGTCAGCTGATTTAGAATGCAACGTTTTGCATGGAAATGACACACACCACTGTTTTGTAAATGGTTGTTTGTTATTCTCAGCATGTTCCGAGCGTTCAAGGTGAAACCTGTCCCTTATAAGTTCTTTTCCATGAATGGTTTTTTTGTTTTGGAAATATTATCCGACTGTTTACTCAATCAGCATATTTACCTCATTTAGTTGCGACAGACTGATTTTTGTTCCCCAAACTGAGATTTTACTTTCTATAAAATAGGGCGACATTTTGTTACTTTGTTTGATTTTCATAAAATCTTACAAAATTGCCACAAAGATCTCAAGTTCTGTATCATTTTTTTAGACTAAATATGTAACCTGAGAGATATTACATTGATTGATACCCCGTCCAGTCCACGTGCCTTTTTAATTTACCACTACAGGAAAATTACTGTCTGTGTTGTGCCCTTGAAATAACGGCGCATATCTCTGCTTTGAAGGTGGTGCTGGAATCATCGATCCGCGGTTGCAACAAACTTTCATCTTTGCTCTGTGGAATGACAGCAAAGATATCAAAATCCTACCATGAAATCACAGAATTATTGTTGTTTTTTTTTAAATAAAGAAGATGCCATCCATAAATTATGTCACTCGTTAAGAGGGATGGTAGAACGGCTGCAGAAAGTTTGAAGTGACGAGGATTCATAAGGACAGTGACGTCACACCACTTACGAAAGCAATATCATTGGAAGGGCTGTTTTACTCAAATTTAAAATTGCAAATTGAGTCACAACAGGGAACGGAGGAGGCTGACTCACATGAATGTAATTAGGGAAACCCGGGACACGACGGAGTACCGGGGCGGAATGAAGTTCGACGATTTTCGATGTCAGGGAGGTATTGTCAGAGAGCGGTAATAAGAAGAACTAGGTCAACCTACTGCGGCTCAGTTACGGCAATGTTAATCTAGTTTTCTCTAGCGTTTGTGTGTGAAGTTTTCGCTGTGTGATTTCCTTCTCCTGAATTGTAAGTTTTGATATTTTTGTAACCTAGGTAAACTATACATACCTGTTTACATTACAATTATAGTTAGTACGTGCTTGAAGTACGTTTAATTGTATTTAGATTCGAGTGGTATGTATCTTTCTCGAGTGACCTTACCTCCTTAACCTAAATTGTGTCCCTGAACCGGAACGGGCGAGGGGAATAGGGAAGTACTCCATTCTGCCCCGCACTTGGGGTGCTTCTGCATGACAACTGACAACAGGGTCTCTTCACTTTGTATCTCTCCTGATATTCTAATGCCTGTTCCAATTGTTAAAGAAAAGAACGAATACGACAAACTTTTCATGTTTCACTTGAAATTCTAATGTCTATTCTACAAGTTAAAAAAAGCACGAAAAGGACGGATAGAAAGAGATTAAAGGCCACTGTCTTAACAGATACCCAGGGCCGGCGCTAGGAATTTCGGGCCCGGGGTAAAATGGGCGACCTTTACAGTAAGTGATCGGGGCCCCCCATCAGCCATCGGGGCCCCCCATCAGCCATAGGGGCCGGGTACTTTTGACCCGCTTACCCACCCCCCCTAACGCAGGCCCTGCAGATACCTCATACAAAATAGAGAGAGAGATAGAAATCACTATTAAGGAAGAAGAGGAAAATGCCAGGGAAGAAAAAGCAAGTATTTCTTTAATTATTACATTATATTGTGTTAATAGAAATATTTTTAGCTCTTTTAATTAACACTATTGTATTTTTAAAACATATTTTTAACTTTGTACCCCGTTCTGCTTCGGGTTTCCCTGCTTTTGAAAAGCACGGGTGGGGAGGGGGGGATAAGGACATAGGCGCCAGGAGGGTGGGGGTGCGAGGGGGTGGGGGTGCACTTGCACCTCCGTGCTATGAAAGAAAACACAAAGAAAAAGATTACGAAACAAAAATGTTATTATTAAATTCACTGCATGAATAATAACTTAAGGTCCCTAGGCTTTTGTCCAAATTTGTCCAACACCTTGTCAATAAATTCAGAATCCTTAATAATAATATACATAATGTATAGATATCATCATCATCCTTAACAGTTTCCAGCCTCTGGCCGGGTCTGCTTTATGCACAAGCCTCTCCATTTGCTTCTTTCATCCCACCACCTCTCTGTCACCACTTTGTTCGAGTCCTCTCCCCTCTTCCGTAGACACTCCTCCACTCCTTTCAGCCATCCATCTCTTGGTCTTCCTCTGGGTCGTTTACCATTCATATTAATTTAATGGATTTTTCTTGGGATTCACTGACCCTCCTCCATTCTCTTTACATGTCCATACCATCTCAGTCTGGTCCTCTCTATCATTTCCTGTAAGGATTCCTCTTTTATGATGCGTCTAATCACTTAATTCCTTATTGTTTCCATTTCAGTTTCTCCCATTCTACCTCTTAAAAACTTCGTTTCACTTGCTTGTACTCTGCTGATGTCCCGCTTTTTAATTGTACACTTTTCAGCAGCACAAGTCAAGATAGGAACATTGTATGATAGATTACTCTCTTGCGTCTCTGTGGCACCTCTTTATTCCATATCAGGTTTCTAATGCTAGTTAGGAACGCCTCTGCTTGTCTTCCTCTTTCACTTATCTCGCCATCATTTCCTCCACATTGCTCTAATACACTCCCCAGGTACTTGAACCTGTTTACCTTCTTTAGTTGTTCCCCTGCCATCACAATTCCCTGGATTAACCTATTCTTCTTTCTGGTTGTTACCTTGTACTCACATTTCTTTACATTAAATGTATAGATATAATATGTAATAATATATATAATGTATATAAAAAAAGATACAGATACACCTCCCTTAAAGTAATCCTGCTGGCGTCCATGGGTAAGGAGAACATGAAAATTGTTTGAGATAATTTATTTATGTCCCCAGATGAGCGCTATGTCTGATAATGCAGTGCCCGGGCAGACCTGATGCGGAGTCGGAGGGCCTGGAACCTTGACCCGGTGGCGTATTGTGTTGTGGCCGGCGGCCGTCGACCCCTCGCGGCCGTGTGCGTGCGCTGCGTGCCCGTGCGTATCGACCGCTCAGCTGGCCGCCCCCGCACGTGCTGCGCTGGGCTGCGCGCGCAGCGTCCCGGCCTTCCCGTGACGTCACCGGGAGAGGGTCGGCACGTGTCGGCCCGGCCGCTCCGGTCGATACGCAGCCCTGACCCGGGAGGAAGGCCAGCGGGACGTCCGCACGCACAACGCGTTGAGCCTGCACGCACAGTGCCTGGCGGAGTCCCCAACTACTCAACACTGCTCAAGCCAATACGTCGGGTTGTTATCATTGACAACGAGCGATAACCTGCATAACTACGAGCCACACCTTGCTATCATTTCTACGTGTCTAGAGCAGGTGTAGTCATGTGTAGTCATTCGTCTTTAGAGAATCCAATTTTCCCGAAAGAGGTTTAATAGATATCCTATGTTATCTACATCAAACTGAATAACTACAACAATTTCACGGAGAGTGTTTGGTGAGCGCTACCACTCTCTTGCCTCACATTCGGGAGGACGTCGGTTCGAATCCCCGGCCGGCCATCCAGATTTGAATTTTCCATGGTTTGACCAACTCACTCAAGGCTAATGCCAGGATGGTTCCTTTAAAAGCCCATGGCCGAATTCTTTCCAGTTTATTGCCCCCCATACTTACCCTCATCTAATAACCTCGACGTCGATGAGGCGTAAAGCCAGAAAATAAGAAAAAAATATATACAACCATTTCACTTTACAGCATGGACTTTAATCGACTTTGAATTGTTTTCATAGATTAAATTTCGTATAGCTGGTCGTTGAACTGCGTTGTATTGATGTTGAATTCTGGTAGAAAGTTTCACTCGGGTAACTTCCAGAGAGAATTTAGGTTCTCTCATGACTGAATGTATTGGCTCTTAACGAAACAAACAACCTACACACGTTACAGAGATTTACGTTTGTCGTCAGGACTGTGGCTATAGTTCTATGTTTTCATTTTCAGCACGGTATTTTCCCTGGTTATACAAAACACATATCCACGATTCGGTTAGCCCTTTTATATGTAATGAATCTTTAAATATTTCTGCCTCTTCCCGGACTGTAAACTGCTAATAGCCTTCTGGTTTCCCCAATTTCTTTGTCTGTGTCCGTAACGCTTCGTGCTGTTCTTACAACATGTACAGCTGATTTTGTGGGCGCCTCAACCAATGGGCAACCAAAACGGTGTTCGACGATGTTCACCTAAATTCTTAGTATCATCATTTACCTAAACATACAATGCTACATTATGCTAACGATTTTTAATTTTTATTTTTACGACTTCTACGTTTAAAATTTTATTGGTTGGAACAATTAACTTTTTTCACACATATACATTATACTCAAATTGAGAAAATGGTTAAGTACCCGTAAATTTAGATCTGGCAGCGAGATGTAGATGACCACAAAAATCATTCAATATAAATGATCTAGATGTAAACATAACGTAACTTAAATAAATATCTGATACATAGGAGGATTAAAAACAACTCAGACTACGTTTATAATGTTATGCGGGATAGCAAACTGATGTTTCAATAGCGGTTCCACATCACGTACGTGACAAGTTGAAGTGGAATTCTTTTGAAAATACCGGTGCCTCGTACATTTTGCGGTTCAGCACGCCAGTGAAGGTATTCTCGTGCCCATTGAAGTCTGAGGCGTTGGTGGTTTGTGATCAATAGAAACAGACGAAATGACACGATTGCCACCAGTCCACCACTCAGCAAACTGCGTTGAGCCGTTGACGCAGATGTTTCCACCCTTACTGCAGTGCTCGAACGTCGAGCCAATACTTCGGACGAAGCTGTTCTCTCGGTTACGACCAGGTGGACAAGATGGCGGTCATCCCGAGCTGTGGTATCAGTCTGTGGCCCAGTGCTCGTTCGTAGTTGTGTATGGCCATCTTCTTCCGTCCACTGGTTCCACACAAGTATCAACTACCGTAGCCTTACACGAGCCGCAGTGTCGCGGTACGTCAAACCTGTTTCCCGAACACCAGTCAATCTACCAAGTTTGAATTCACCCACATGTTCATATTGCGCTCTTTGACGTCAACGAGGCATACCTTACACTTATTGCTGTTTTTGTCGGCTCTGCACCCACTGATCGTGGCATTACATTGATCTGTCCGATCACACATTAGAGGGCGCTGGTGGGCCTGCGTGCACGCCATATCTCTGCAGTCTTAATCGCTTATCACGGTTCCACTGTTCGACACATCCTCCGATTTTGCAGTGATTCAGACGCTTCCCTCTGGGTGAGTGTTACAATTTTCATAAACAGTTGCGTATAGTGGCGATCGCGTTTGTGGGCGGTACTTCTTCACTTCCGTCGTTTATGGATTATTCGTAGCGTTTATGTAGTTCTGCAGTACATATATCGAAACTGCTCCAGTAATTGGAACTTTCGTATGCGTGTCTGTTTTCCGCTGCGAATTTCAAAGCAGGGATGCATGCTACAATTTTTATTGGATCAGCAATGACAGTTTCAGTTTTCTGGTTTGGCTTAAGAAATTTGTCCTGTTTATAAATTTAAAAAGTGTGCGATTTTTTTATGCCGCCTTCTTCGTTGTTTATTGTACGCCATTCTAGACAACTAAAGAAAAATCTCTTTTTCTTTCCTGATTGATAATCACATCCTGAATAAAGCTGATATCACAGTTATATTATTTATAACTAAAAATCAAAAAATGGGGGGAGGGGAAGATGTACTAGTCGGAACTATCAGAAATTTTGACGTGAATACATCTTTCTTTCGCCAAGCAGCCACTAAAATAACAAATATTATTTATAACCTAATATTTTAGTTACGTACACAAGCGAAACTTCTACTTAGTACTTGTCTGGGTGGAGGTTTACAGAAGAAGAAAAGCGCGCAGGCTGATCGAGTGTGGTATTTCCACGTTCCTCTGTGCAGTCAGAGTCCATTGGACACTGCCATGCCTCTCCCTCCACTGCTCTCTCTCGCTCGGCTTTCGGTGACGCATTTCTACGAACAAAGGTAGTGTGAGCATTTTTGTTTCATTGAGTTTATACACATTGACAGCCTTGTCAAGGAGACTTGGACAATTAAGAGCCTCTCCTCCGAACGTTAACTGAGCTAACATTTTAAAGCAGAGAGCATTAATGGTGTTGGGTGGCAAACCATCTCCTATATGACTCTCAATATATATATATATATATTTGCGAATGTAAACTCTGTAGAATTGTGGCGCACTTTATTTCACCTTTGTTTAATCAGTGTAACGTAGCGTCATTTATAATGATCATTCTCTGTTTATAATAATATGATCGGTCTCTTCAAGAAATGGTTGAAATCATATGAAATGATATACAATATTTTCAGTATATTATTTATTGTCAAACTGTCGTGTGTTTTTTTTAGAAACTTTTTCATTTGCTGACTCAGTGGAAGACGGGGCATTATTTTGCTGAACTGTTTATATTTTTTGTGTTCATATTAGCTGTCAATGGGCCTTAGTCTGTAATCCTAATTAGCAACCGATAAATCTCAGTTTCGTTAGTAAAAAACAATTGCCACTTTTCACAATTCGCAATTAATATAAGCAATTTTAAATTTATTAAGAAAGGATTGAATGGGGAATCAAATTTATTAAATCCTTAATGAACAGTTATAAAAAATAACAGCCCCAGGAACAACAACTCGTTACCGTATAAATTACAGTGAAATTAGAGATATTAAAATCGTGCTTAATACATAGTAAAAGAAGTTGTTTTGACTGCTAGACTGAATGAATTATACTGTAATTGCAGACATCGAAATCATTTCTATTAGACGAAGTTATGCAGATTCAGATACCATTGAGCTCATTTACGCCAATATTCCACTCCAGGTGAATTCCAAAAATGTAATTCGCCGATGGTGTAGAAGTTTATTCGTCGCACTTAAACTGGCTGTCTCGAAATTCCACTTCACTTATATTGTTGAGTAAAGTGGATGAACCATTCTTTTGGACTTATCGCTCTCTCTGTGACGTGCATAGAATGCGAGGTCAATACCATTCTAACGCGTTAAGTTCTCCTGAAATGAAGGACGCAGAGCTTGTATTTTCTCTATGTGCATTGCTGTTAGAGTTGGAAATTAACGGTAACTTCATATAATTACCGGTTATCGGCGTGAAATAAAAGCCTTGCAATTGTGGGTTTAATGTGGTTCGCAATATAGTGCGGGACCCATTGCAGGAGCGATGCAATAACTGTTGGAGTTGGCTTTGTGGCCGTTAACCGAGGCTTTGATCAACCCGACGAAATATGCCAGCGGTTCATATACTGTGACGCCGTGCTAGGCGAACGACTTGCTACAAGAATTAACGTCAACGCTTATGCCGCATTTACACTCTCGCAAGAATTCATTCATGCATCACTAGAGGGCGTGCCAGCTTTCGTGGAAGGCTGTGGGGGTTTGGTCCAATAGTGAAACGCTTTCGTTTTTTTTAAATTAATTGAATTTTTAAGTTTTAAAAAAAATAGATTTAATGATATTGATTTGCACGTGCAAGGAGCTAATAAAACTCTTATAGGTTACCAAAATGTTCTGTGTGTCATTATTTATTGAAAACTTTTAACTACTGCGTTACAATCTATTGAGAAGAAAATTTCAACAGTTTCCCGAATTATTATCTATAAACGATAATAACTCCAGAGGATATTGACAGATTCAGTACCCACCTCAGCATACTTTAGACATGGAAAAAAGATTTGAAGATATTTTGAAATTCGAGGTGTATGACTAGATGAAAAATCCTTCTACCGCAAATATTGAAGAAGCTGTTACAACTTGACAGGAAGTAGGTTTAGAAATCGTATATGACGCAGAAAGTAAAGATAAATTCCATAGTGATGGATATGAAAACACCTGGCAAAATAATAAAAAAAACACCTGTCATATCAAAATGTATGACAACTGATATTCAGTTTAGTGAAACCTTTTCCTTCATATCTCATGTAATTAGGCATTTGTGCTGTCAATCATATTGTAGCCAAAGAAAGAAACCGAAAGAGGAGACCTTCGTTTGTTCCTTGCAAAATTGACCAAGATATCCAGTTTTTATTTTAGCAGCATCTGTCTTAGGAATCTCATTAATAAATCAAACAATAAAATCTTGTTTCACCAAACTTCGTGCTTTTATATACGCAAAGTATAAATTAAAAGACAGATTTAACTACAGTGAGTGATTTTATAAAGACTTATTCTGCCAAACGTAGCGAAAGTCATACAAAGTATTTGGCAAATTATTATTATGTGCTTTAACTAGCTGTACGTCTGATTCATAAGTTATACATTGATAAAAAAGTGGGCGGTAGGTAGAAAGGTTGACTACCTCTGCTGTAAACAATGTGCTCGCGCCTTTGACTCGCGCCAAGAAACCGCCACTGAGGCGAGCGGCACTCGCGAGCTTAGACGAGGCGAGGCGAGACTACGCGAGTGCACCGTTTACACTCGCGTTCGCGCTGTCGCGCCTCGCCTCGTCTAAGCTCGCGCGAGAGTGTAAACGCGGCATAGTAAGTCCTAACGCGACGCACGTGGCGCGACTATAACCAGCAGGCAGTGTTCTGGAGCCAACAATTTTCAGCGTCCCGGAAAGAGGGAAGTTCGAATTGATGTCTGTTTTGCACTGTTTGGCTCTATGATTGTTATTGGTAATACTCTATATTTTGGGTGCGGTTTATATACAGTATGTTACAAATGGTTAGTTAGACGGTGACGATAGACGAATACGGAACGCACCATCTTGATAATTAAATCACGGTATTTTAAATTATTGATGAAGAATTATTTGTTTTTGCATCATGACATAGCAATTATATCGAATAATGTTTGAACAATTTATGACGACCATATTTAAATTATTGGTTTAATTTTTGTTTACAATAATTTTTCAAGTTATCAACAATGATACTTTATCGTTGGCCAGGAACAAAAGCCATACGGTAGGTGAAGACTTTCTAGTAATCCTATAAAACGCATTGTTCAGCGAAGAAGACGACTAAGTGGCTTATTCCCCAACAAATTTTGCGCCATTAAATCTGCATGAGAGGGTTTTTCAGTGTTCGGTTTGTAGATTTACCACATAGTTCTACAATTAGTCACTAAAATCAGTTGCTCCTCACACGTATCGGCGAAGTTTCTCCATACTTTGGACCGGGCGAGATATGTGAGCGGTAACGCTCTGGTCTCGCATTCGAGAGGACGCGGGTTCAAATTCCCTCTGGACATCCAGATTTGGGTTTTCCATGGTTACCCAAACAAATCCAGGCGAACGGCTAGATGGTTTCTTTAAAACAAAATGGCCGAATTCATTCCCGGTATTGCCCCCCCCCCCCAGTCCTTTGCAGCGTCTAGTGACCACGATGTCGACGAGACGTAAAGCCAGAAACAGTAGTTATCATGGATGCCGCACAAAAAAAAAAACTGAAGCCTATTTCTGTTACTAACAGAACAAAGAAACTTCCATTCACGTTTATGATCGTCGCCGATGAGGCCAGCAGAAGGGTAAAATCATGGTGTTCGTGGTACAGAAAGTAGACAACAGTAAAAAGTAAGTGACTGGCGAGTATAAAGGCCACACCTGGGTCTGCGGCTAGCTAGTGGGCAGTGAGGATCTGGCAGGAGACGTGGACTGAATCCTGAGACCTGCGCGTCGACACATAGTCTGCCACAGCTTAGACTACTACTACTACTCGCACTACTGCGGGCGGAGACAACTCGCGTTCCATTGCCAATAAGCCATGTCGTAAACCACCAGAAATCATGGTTTCACTGAGATTCAGTGTACATCTCGATAAACCAGTTTGATTTCAAACAAAACGACTAGTAAAGTCAAATATGGATGTGGTGGGAGGATCGTTGCATACAATGAAAACTGTTAAGCGCGTGTTTAAAGTAGCGAATACCAAAGGCCATTTAAACAATATTAATGTGGATATTGGTTTGTTTACATGTCTTGCGAAGTACCAAGGGAAATGCTGGAATACACTGATTGGCGGTAAAGTTTTTGTGTCGTAAAACGAGGATCTCAGACGATCGAAAACTGGGAGTAAGAGGAGCGTAGTGGAACGATCGAACCCAGTCATTCCCATACGAGAACACATCAGCCACGACTGATAGCGAATGGTTCGCGATCAGATGCAATAACGCCAAAAGTGAAGCTCGGCTTCTAATACTGACAACGGCCACCTTTGACCTCGAACGCTCGGAACCGCATGAAAACATGTTTAGAATAACAAGCGCTCACAAACAAAACAGTGTTGTGTGTTATTTCCATGCAAAACGTTGGATTCTACCTCAAGTAACATTTTAATAGAGAGAAACAAAGTAACAAGAGATCAATACCATATGAAGGAAATTATACGTAATTCAACGACGTTACTGTATCATTGCATTTTCAATCAACAGTGTCAAAACCTTCTCGTATTTCTATGGACATCTTCTCAGAACGTCTCGTATTTTTATTTATTTACCTTGTCGTCGTAGTGAAAATATCTGCTTAATTATTTATTGTAGTTTCTTCTAAAGTTTTATTTCCTTTGCTATGAGAAAATAAGAAACACAATTTCCGTTCCACATCATCCAGCTTCGCCAAAAAACAATGAACTTATATGATTTAATTCCCTTTTTTTATTATAATGTAATAACATCCTTAATCATCTGAATATGTACAGGTTCTTTTCCACAGCAACTTAAAATTCAAAGCGAACACGACACGGTCTTCACCAAGCTTTTCTAGTCTTGAGCTATCTTTTTCTGTTTATATAAACGTTACCCTAACTACCAATTTCACAGAGTAATTATTATGGTAGCCTGTTATACCACAGGCCCCCCCTCAAGTTTGCCATACATATTTGTAGTAACAAATATTCTGGTAAACTTACTGAGGACCTGTATGTCTTTGCTTTGAATCACCATACATAAATAATTTTCTAAAATGACACTGAGGCCGATAGAACACTCCTTTCCAGGTCCTGTCACGGGAGTGCAATGCTGTCACCCGTCCACTCTTGTTTCACTGACCCCACTGTATGCCAACGAAACGTCTGTAACGATAACATTTGGGTATCATTTCTCTTATCGGCTATATCAAAACAAAATATGGTGTAACAAATATTTGTATTAACATAACAATTCATCAGTGTATAAAAATTGTTAAATTTTAACCTCCAGACTCATCGTAGTACATAGCTAACAGGTATTTACAAATGTTAACTTTAACGTCATTGAAACTACTTTCTTGACCTTTATATATTATTCTTTCAAGATATATATATTAATAATAAATAAAAGACTGATTCTTCACATGTATAATCCATATAACCAGCCACATATGAGTTCCTGAATGAACTCTTAATTTACAGGAAAGAAGGTCCCTGGACCATAAAAATATATAATAGCATCATAAGCTTGAGGCAATATACAGCAATATTTCACAAAACAAGTGACTTATTTACACCACTTCTGTGATCTCTGCTCCAAAATACTTCCATAGCATATCCTCAGAAGAAGAGTCAACATAAAACATGCCTTTTAATGCCTCTACTTTATTAACAATAAACTACATCTATCAACTTAACTGTGTAAGAACGAAGTCTTTCTCGGCGTTGAGAATGTATAAACTGCTCTCGGGTGACTAGCCGAGTCAAGAGTGCGTTGCTACACGATATTTCGGCGACTAGATTCATTGCCGCCATCTTCTGGTGAAGTCACCCGAGAGCAGTTTATACAACTTAACTGTGTTTTATATGCTTAAAAGGTTTGAGGGCAATGACATTATCTTTTTCTAATTTTTTACTCATTTGTGTAGGCTACTGTCTACTAGTTCTCATTGTCCCTACTAATTACTTTATAACTTCTTTATCTCATTGTTTATTGCTGAGGATTTCCAACTTTCCTCTTCCTCTCTTCCTAATCACATTCTTTGCTTCCTCATACAAATGTAACTTCTTCCTCCTTTGGTTTTTCCAACTTTCTCCGTTCTCTCTTCCTTTCTTCCTAATCACATTCTTTGCTTCTTCATGGAGATGCAACTTCTTCCTCTTTCGCTTTTTCCAACTTTCTCTGTTCTCTCTTCCTTTCTTCCTAATCACATTCTTTCCTTCTTCAAGGAGATACAACTTCGTCCTCTTTCGTCTTACCTCCTTTCTGCAAATATTTCTTTTCTCCTTTTTTGTCATTAACTTCTGCTGCACTGAGTTACCGAGACTGCCAAAATGCTTAGCCATTTCATGATCAGATACATCTACTTCCTTCTTCAATCCTGCTGTTTTCTCTGCTTCCACAGCCTCTTCTCGCATTATTCTTCTATTTCAGGATTCATGCCATGAAAGGACAATCGCCCAACAGTAAGGTCTTCACATGGAACGTAACTTGATTCAAGTATATACTTATTTTTTTCATGTTTCATATCTGCTGTAATAACACTAGAAAATAGTGCTTGGCTGTCCTCTTTACATTTTTCATGTACCTCTGCTAATTGCAAGTCATGTAATTGTAATGTCTGTTGCCTGGTATTAACTTCAGTTTCCATATCTTTTAGTTTATCTCCTAGTGTATCAAAGTTTTGGACTAAGCACGTGGTGGCTGTTTTTTTGCCTTCCCTCACCGATCATTTCTAAAACTCGTTCATTGCGTACTTTGTCTGTCCATTTAATTTTAAGCATTCTTCTGTCGCACCATATTTCTAATGCTTCAATTTTCTTTCTAAAAAATCATTATTAAAGTCATGTCATGTTTAATTCTCACGAAGCTTGTTAGATTTAATTGTTAAAAAAGCAATATTTAATATTGTGAACAATTAAATGTTATAATCAAAATTATCCGACTCCAGTTCCTAAGGATAAGTCATAATTAAAAAATAATTGGAAACTCCATTATTAAAATCATACAACGAAATAAATTTAATATAGTATAAGCACTGAGCTACATCGGTATTACAGTTGTTGCACTGTTTGTAATTTGAGTGTGTGTGTGGATGGCTGATACGTGGGTTCTATGTTTTTTCCCTACGATGCCCTATGACTTACGGCGACTATCTTCATGTATCTTCGTGTTTCTTCTGCTCTTGCGCTCTTGTTCTTCGTACCGGTCATCTTCTCTCTTGTGCTACTATATAACTACTAAATAAACACGAGTATCGAGGGTTGAGCTTGCATCTAGCTAAGGGTTACTTAAATAAAACATCGTCTTCAGAAAATCTCGTTTCGTCTGTACTAAACCCGTAAACCAATTACAGCTGATGATGTACAGGATAGAGAGGTATTCCGTAACCCATGCTACTGAACACAGGGATGATACTTAGCCCCACCGTGTACAACTACGTAACAGAGAATGGTAAGGTTGGAGCAGCGATTCACTATTACGAGGCCCGACAATGATTAAGTGAGGCCGATCCATGTATTCTGGCTTACTGGTAAAGTATTGACCTGCGCGTTCAGCACCGCACGTGTAGCTTGTACATTAAACTGATTATCCGCAGATTCTTAGTCGAACAAACAGGACGAGCCACCTCGACGTCTGGCTAACAAACTTACGTAACTTTGATAATAAAATATTAAACTAAATGACGTCCCGTTACAGTCACCAGTAAATTGCCACAAAAAATCCTTCAAATATATTCCTCAACTCTCAGTCGCGATATGTTTCCGTTTTCACTGAATAAAATGAAAGTTGTATGTGATATATTAAAAAATATGTCTCGACATTATTTCAAACCATCAAATTATGTTTATGCGCCGAAAATAACAAATGCAATGCAGCATTGGCCTTGAAATATTAATTACATTGCTGTACATTCCAAAAATTTATTTACCAAATGTTTAATCATATTTATTACTTCTTCATTATCTTTCTAGCCATATTTTTGATTTAATACTAACAAAGTGCATATAAAAATTATTCTTCTTCTTGTAATTTATTAAAAAAATTAATAAATAAGTAATTCTGTGTAGGTCTTCACACAGAATCAGGAAACGATTAACAATCCTATGTTTAACTATATGTACAATAAAAGTGTAACCGGGAAATATATGTTTAAAAAAAATGAATTGGGGAACAATGAATAAGCTAAAGAAAAGGAATCAACTAGCTCTTTTTTTTTTTTTAATGTGCCTGTCTGTTTGCAAGTTGGGATGAAATAAGGCACGCTAAACTGTAATATACAGTCTGCTGTCCCACTGGCAAAATAGGGTATATTTTATTTTCAGTTGAAAAACTGGAGATAAAAGTCCAGAAATTAATATAATTTTTTTTTGCTAAACGCGATTCACGGAAAAACTAGTGGTCGGATTTTGTTTATTTTTTGTTTAATCTGCATCCCGTGGTCGCATGAGTAGGATAAGATTTGTTTCTATTTTGATTTGACATCGCAAACCTGAGAAAATAAGGTAAAAGTGCTCACAAATTAGTATCTTCTTGCATGTTTGTCACGATTGCAGCGTATGAGTGGCATGATGCTATTCGGAAGAACGAAATTACAGTTTTACTGTCTCCACGAAAAAAAAAAATATGTTCTTGATAATGTTGGTTTGAGGGAGACAAAGTTGTGGACAAAAACTACTGCGTAATATTCAATTTATCGTCTACACAAAGATTGACATATATTAAGCAGAAAATGCACTCCTGGAAATTGAAATAAGAACACCGTGAATTCATTGTCCCAGGAAGGGGAAACTTTATATGCACATTCCTGGGGTCAGATACAACACATGATCACACAGACAGAACCATAGGCACATAGACACAGGCAACAGAGCATTCACAATGTCGGCCCTAGTACCGTGTATATCCTCCTTTCGCAGCAATGCAGGCTGCAATTCTCCCATGGAGACGATCGTAGAGGTGCTGGATGTAGTCCTGTGGAACGGCATGCCAAGCCATTTCCACCTGGCGCCTCAGCTGGACCAGCGTTCGTGCTGGACATGCAGACCGCGTGAGACGACGTTTCATCCAGTCCCAAACATGCTCAATGGGGGACAGATCCGGAGATCTCGCTGGCCAGGGTAGTTGACTTACACCTTCTAGAGCACGTTGGGTGGCACGGGATACATGTGGACGTGCATTGTCCTGTTGGAACAGCATGTTCCCTTGCCGGTCTAGGAATGGTAGAACGATGGGTTCGATGACGGTTTGAATGTACCGTGCACTGTTCAGTGTCCCCTCGACGATCACCAGAGGTGTACGGCCAGTGTAGGAGATCGCTCCCCACACCATGATGCCGGGTGTTGGCCCTGTGTGCCTCGGTCGTATGCAGTCCTGATTGTGGCGCTCACCTGCACTGCGCCAAACACGCATACGACCATCATTGGCACCAAGGCCGAAGCGACTCTCATCACTGAAGACGACACGTCTCCATTCGTCCCTCCATACACGCCTGTCGCGACACCAATGGAGGCGGGCTGCACGATGTTGGGGCGTGAGCGGAAGACGACCTAACGGTGCGCGGGACCGTAGCCCAGCTTCATGGAGACGGTTGCGAATGGTCCTCTCTGATACCCCAGGAGCAACAGTGTCCCTAATTTGCCGGGAAGTGGCGGTGCGGTCCCCTACGGCACTGCGTAGGATGCGACGGTCTTGGCGTGCGTCCGTGCGTCGCTGCTGTCCGGACCCAGGTCGACGGGCACGTGCACCTTCCGCCGACCACTGGTGACAACATCGATGTACTGTGGAGACCTCGCGCCCCACATGTTGAGCAATTCGGCGGTACGTCCACCCGGCCTCCCGCATGCCCACTATACGCCCTCGCTCAAAGTCCGTCAACTGCACATACGGTTCACGTACACGCTGTCGCGGCATGCTACTAGTGTTAAAGACTGAGATGGAGCTCCGTATGCCACGGCAAACTGGCTGACACTGACTGCGGCGGTGCCCAACCGCTGCGCAGCTAGCGCCCTTCGACGGCCAACACTGCTGTTCCTGGTGTGTCCGCTGTGCCGTGCGTTTGATCATTGCTTGTACAGCCCTCTCGTAGTGTCCGGAGCAAGTATGGTGGGTCTTACACACCGGCGTCAATGTGTTCTTATTTCAATTTCCAGGAGTGTATTTAAGACTGTTTGAGTGGGCGCTAAAATCGTCGATATCCTTTACAATACTTGTTCGGTATTGTATGCTAAAAGCAAAGTAATGTTCTTAATCTGATTGACTTTCAAGGCGTTCGTGTAATCATTGAAGATGTGTTCACTGTAGAAAAGTTGGTAGTATTCCTATGAAAAAAAAAAAAATAAAAGAAGAAGAAGAAGAAGAAACGTGGGCCTGTATGTTAACGTATCACAGTTGTAATACCATGAAATCGTTTAAACGAATCATATATTTTTATTATCTTTTTGGTCCGTTCATAGCAAGTAATATCGTTGTGAATCGAAAATGACATTAAACAGAATTCTATCTCGCTTTCTATTTTATATCACTTTGGTATGATAGCGATTTTGCCGAACGAACCTGCAGGGACAGAATAGATTAATTTCGGTGGCTATACCTCCTACCCCACTACATCCGCCGCCCATTACTTCCCTTTCCTCTTCCCCCCTTCCTGCTACTGCGGGCGAACATTTTTGCAATTTCAAACCACATTCATGAGTCACTTATCTGTTCCAAATTGTCAGCATTAAATACGATCCCATCTCTCGATTATTAGATTTGATAATTTTCTGCCTTTCCTTCCTCGGTGAACGTATTAAATCCTCTGAAACCGATACCAGAATAGATAATTTTTGCTACTAAAATTTAACTGCTATATATCGAAAATGGATCGCGAATTTTTCGTTTGGTTACTGTGCACAGAATCAATGCGCTTTAATCGTTTTCAATTAGTGGTTTTCTTCTGAAGCCCCATAGTGTAATACACTGAAAGTCTACTAAGATATATCACTCTTGTTTACGCTCAATGCTTTGCACTGTTTGTGCTATATCTTTATGTATTTTCTTTAAACGGGTTGTGACATTACCTTACAGAGAAAAGATATACTTTTTTTGGCAGTGTGATGAAACATTTGTAATTTGCTTAAATATTTTACTTTCTCCGTATATGACATTTGGGACACACTAACCAATTAATATGATCCAGCCGATCTTTATGTTTTTTAATTCCCTGATATGTTCGTTTTCACTGTTTCTCGGTGATAGATTATTGAGTACACTTTAACTCTGTTCCCATATTCAAAATTAAAAAGCTGTGGCTCATTAACTATAACTTTGAGACTCATTAATTCACATTTTTAACAAGTTTTCTGAAAAAGCATTCATTTGTATCCAGTAATATTTATAGGTATTGGCAGATTTTGAAATAATCATTGTATAGGTGATGTTCTTCCAAATATTTGTTGTAACTTGAATTTAGTGGTTAGTAAAAGGTACAGATTCGGAAGTTGTACCAGTTGAAGAAAACGGTGGAGAATTCACATCTACCTTATTTTGTATGAGATATGAACCACTAAGTACAAAGTACAGATAACTTTGATGTTATACGCATAGATGAGTTTTGATTTGAAGTTGCGCCGAAAATTAAAAGTTTGGAATTTAATCACCCTTTGTGTACGAAGTCAGAAGATCGAAACCGGCTTTTTTGAGGATATGGTAAAAAGTGTCAACTAGATGGAGTTAGAATTTTGTGTAATGATTAAGCATATTATTTCACAACATTTCTTTATTCCATTTTCATGCTGAATGACCTCTGATATTGGTAGAGGAACAAAAACGGGAAACATTGAATTAGTTCTTAAAGAGATTTTTTTTTTAAGGTGATGAGGAACATTTCGAAATATGGCGCAAAAGCCGTTGAATAGATCCACAGTTCTTTTAAACACTACTGGTATGTTACAATAGTGGCATAGTCTGCCAAAAACTATATTGGAGAAAGCTTTCGAAAATCGACATCTTTTTTATTTTGTACGACATAGTAAACGAAAAGTACTCATTAAATTCATTTGATATTTTATACATAGATGAGGTACGGAAAAAATCAGAAATTTGATCTTTCTAAACGTCAAAACCGAATTTCGAGAGTTATACAAAAAACTGTTAAATAAATTGAGTTAAAATATTGCGTAGTGGCTAGGCACGTCACTTCACTAGTTTTGTATACTCCACTCTGACCCTGAGCTGAAAGGCAAAAACTGAAAATTTGGAACCTGATTCTACGGAATTTTTTAAAAACTGTGAGGAGGAACATCTCCATATATGGTGGAAAAGGTATTGAATAGATATGTAGTTGCTGCGAAAAATATTCATTTGTTAAAAAAATTGCTAATTGTGAATTGTAGTCATTACAAATTGCTTTGGACGGTTGAAAAACCTTCGAATTTCTCTGTGATCAACTGATTACCAATCAATCCAGAAGCGCAATCTCAGCTGACTATCACTCTGCACTAAGGGTACCAGCAGATACAACTTTTGAAACAAAAGAAATTTAAAGTATGGTTTTATAAATTATTACCTGAAAAAAAATATGTATTTTTTATTGTCATTTTGTTTTAAAGAACGAAAATCGATTGAAGGATTTATCACTGATCAGTTTATTGAAAAAAATAATAATAATCGTCCGCGAGGTCGCGGTTAGAAGGAAATTGATGAAAATCGCGATGGTCTCTGGCCCTCAGCCAAGTGGTGATTTCCAAGGAAATTACTTAAAAATCCATCAAGTCCAAGGAAACAGTCAGCAGATATTCAGAGAAATGGCAGTACCGATAGCCGAACTTCGGCAGACAGCAAATAGAAATACTGAGTAGCATCAGTGAGCTTGATCCTACTCTTTGAGCCAGCAACGAATATCCTGTAATGCTCAGAAATAATCTCTGGACTACGAAAGGCTTTGTGAACGGAGCACCTGGACAATGCGAATCACAGAAAATATAAAACCGTTCGTAATAATTGTTCGGCTTAACAATTACACCGTACCGGCGGCCAAAGTTTCGGTTTCAATTATGCAGCTGAAAGCTACATTTATGGTTGGATCACAGCGATGCCCCAGGATTCAGTTTCCAATTCAATTTGCGTTTGTATCCAGCATACACAAGTCCAAGGATTGATCGTAATTGATATCGTCGAGCAAGATTTCAATTTTAGGATTAACTTATGTAGATATTTAAAGATGTAGCATAGAAATGATTCGTTTTTGCAGAAGAATTTGAGTGGCGCAGACTTGAGAAAATTAATCTGCATAACGATTCTGAGCACACGAGAAGGGTTTTACGTTCGATACAAGAGATACCTACCTAAAATTCCTGCTCAATACCAAGCACCCTTCTGAATCTTGGAATAATATATACGTCATAATAATATTTATATTTTGAATTAATTTAAATTCAAATTGCATTTTTCAATAACATTTTAACGACAGCACGGGTTGGAAAATCAAATAAATCAGTAAATTGACAGATTTAGAAAAATCAAAACGTTGTTTTCATCTACAAGTTATCAAATGAAGGTGTGCTCTGTACGAATACTGGATTGCTTTAACGTTTTCCTCCAATGTTGACCTTCTTTTCAACTCTATTAAAGGATTATCCAACAAAACTGTTTTTCTACCTGAAGCAAACGACAGGAAATTTTGTGCTTAGAATCTTTTAAATACTATTCCCGGATGACCTTGACATCTTGTCAAGCTGAACAGACAGAAACATTTTGAATTAGAAGTAACACGGCGAAATTATTTCTTTTCCGATATTTATGGCTCATCGAAGTCGACATCCTTAGAGCGGAGAGAGAATGGGGGCAAAAACGGGATGTGATTCGGTCATGGCGTTTTGTAGATACCACCCCGGGGCATTTGCCTCAAAGTGATTTCGGGAAATTATTGAAAGTGGGAAGACTGGATGGCCCGGCTGGTATTTGAATCTACACAGATTCACCTATCACATTTCTCCGTATCTGGCTAAGTTACTACTTATGCTTCTGTCGACCGTCGGTTTGTGGCTTTGTATGTGGTCTCTTTATGTCGCTAGAATAAGGTTTATTTGACAACAGGTGATATTGAAAAACTGAATTATAAGGGCTACACTAATATTGCTGATCACCTGGACATTAGAAACCACAGTAAAATCGTCCAGGCAGGACTTAATTTTTTTTATAGCAATGTTAAGAAACGAAGATGCAAATTAACTTCGCTCATGTAAATGCTTGTAATATTTCCGAGACATTGATTCAAAGTACCCTTGGTGCCATACGTTTGTTAAATTGTTTTCTACTGTGTTGTCACTTCCGACGTTTTCTCGTGAATTTGTCATATATTGTTCACTGTGCAAACTGGCAATATGTATTCTTAGACGACCTGGAAACAGAATGTTTCATAGACATATCGACAATATTTTACTCGCTTCTCAATCATAATGGAACCGAGCTGCAAGGCGTAAAATAAACTGAAAAAATGAAAGATGTGTTATTTGAAGATGCTGTTTCTGCTCCAAGAACGAATTTCAACTGGAAGCGTCTGGTTGAAAAAATAAAACCGACGTCAGTCGGCGACAATTTTTGAAGACACGGGGGAAAAACCATGTCAGTTTTATTCCTAGATTGGGTTATGGTTACATCTCGATTCAGAATGATCATACGCATCAGCTGAGAGGTTGGAACTGGGAAAAAAATCAAGCAGGTCAAGAGATATTAGCACTGAAAGTTTTGCTGTAAGGGAAAAAATAACCAGTGAAATCAAGAAGTAGGCGAGCCAATGGTAACGACAATGAACATTATTCATATGAGAATGGCTCAAGCATTTTACCACTTCAAAAGAAACCAGAAATTGGAGGCAAGTAAAAATAAGAAGAAGGTGGATATCTGTACAGACTTCGCAAAAAACTATATCCGCCAAATACAGCAACCAAAGACGTTTGTTATAAAAGTCAACTGTACATGTAGTCATTCAGTACCCATGTTCTAGCAAAGGGTAAAACGTTTTATATGTTTATTCAGCCTTCACTGCAAAAAAAGGTGCACGAATGAAATTTCCTCACTTCATCACTCATGTCCTGGAAGAAGACAGCAAAGAAGTCGCAATATTTTGTGGTTTAGCTGGCGGGCACAATTAAAACTGCAACCTTTTTCTGCCTCATTCATTATTTAATTCGAATCAAATTGATGGTTAGAAGAAAATGAAAATTACATTTCATATGCGGGTCCATTCGTACCTAGTGCGTCATAAAAATATTGGATTACGGAACGTAAAAATAGTATTCCAAACACCTTAAGATTCCAAACAAATAGTCAAAGCATCCAGATGTAAACCATTCTCTTTCAGCGTTACCCAAAAAATGGTGTTGGACTGGCAAACGATACTGGACTCGATGTATGTTCTAAATGGCTTTTCAAAACGCAGCCTATTAAAGTAATATCTACTACATTCAGTCACCACCGAGGAATGGAAAAGGGTGGTGCTTCATACGGGCACCACGACATGGTGAACCGTCGGAGAATGGCCTGTTTAAACTTTCCCCTCCAGCTTAAAATAGTATGTTAAAGTTCAGAAAACATGTATACTACACAATATTCAGTTTGTCGTAGTATAATTAGAACATTTCCGTTCTTTATTCTAGGTTTTCTGCCGATTTCCAGGTTAAAATTTAGATATTTGCAAAGCCTGTTGAAGTTTGCCCATTCTGGTGCCGTAAAAATCAGATGCCCCACGACTAAATTTTAGTGAGTACCATCACTGCTTAGGCATCACATGCAGCCGTAATATCTACGGAATCATTGTGCCTTTTCACTTGACTTTGTAACGTACGGGTCTGGGAGCCTTATTAATTTATGAAACATATGTTTAATTTTTAATCTTAGGTAAATTTTTATTAAAATTATTTCAATTGAGAAAGGGTTCATAATCAATTAAAAATGTACGACTTCATGACTAATCAACAAAAACTTCCATACCTGGACATTTATTCAGGCATTCTAAATTTACACACAAAATGTACATATAATTTCTGTCAGCACTCAAATATTTACCACAGATAAACAAATTGACTAATCAAAAAAAAGAAAAAGCAGGTCATTGATTTTGTTATAAACAAGAAGTTATTTGAATTTATTGCTCTAGCTAAAACTCATTACAGTTCGGCAGACTGAGAATATTATCTGCGGTTTCCTCGGCAAGGTCGCTATTTGGGTGAGAGAGCGCCTTCGAATTTTAGTGCACTTTCATAACGTGGGTGTTTACCGTGAGTCAGCACAGGGGAACACACGCCAGCACCTCTGTCTTCACACAAACCACCTCCAATCACACTTGTCCGTGTGGACACAAACACTTCTGACTTTGTACGGGTCGCCTCAATGACCTCTCCCTATCGGTCGAGTCCCCGTTGCCATCATCGCCGCTCATCTCCATAACTCGGGGAGACGCCTGGACGTCCGTTCTGCCAATCCAGGCTCATCTGCGGCTCTGCCATCTTCGGGTACGTCCAGGCATGGAAAATATTGTTATAAACAAAATAGTAATTAATTTGGTTATTGAAGGGTCGCAGTCGACACCACACACACACACACGACCTCTGTTCATTCAGACTCCTCCTGATTGGCTGCTAGTTTAAGTTTCAAGGAATTGCGTTTTATCAGCACTTCTCTGGCTGGTACGTCGTTCGCCGGGGTAGTGGAGGCTGTTTGTGAAAAATGTTTATCTGGCACGTCTCATTTCGCTACGGTCTGTCTCCATAAATCCGCAAACTTTACATTGTCACGACTGCACAATTATTCACGGTGATTGCCGGGGGCACATAAATATCCCGCTCTGAGAGAAAGGTCTCTGTTGAGGCTTCTACTGGGTGACATTTGACGAGGGTCGCTTCTTGTTAGGGGGTTTCCTGGAAGCGGGCTGACACAGGTGACCGACCGACTGCCCGCCTCACTGGTAGTTTGCGTGGTGTCGTGACAATCGCGCACAGTGACAATCGCGCACAGCGACAATCGCGCACAGTTTAAAGGTCGGGCCTCACTCTCCCCTCTCCCGTGTACTTTATTATTACGGAACGCAGTATTGACAAATCATCATCACACTAAAGCCTTGCCAGAGGTGAACATCAATTTTAAGGCCTGTAATAATTACATACAACGGAGCCCGGGACTTGGACCGAGGACCTTCAGTACCCAAATCGTGCGCCGTAACACTGTGAGTCACCAGACCGAATAAACAGGAAATGGAAAATAAACATTCAAACACAATTAAACAAACTTACTCTTTTTGTCTACAGTTTATTTTTGCTATCGTGAAACACAAATGTAATCTTAGATTTGTCTGCTTACGGGGTGCATTTCAAGAAAATCTGATGAACCTGGAAGTGAGGTTGAAGAGAAGAAAGAAACTTTTGTAAGTCAATCAGTAACATCAAAATAAAATGTTGTCGTAAAGGACTAGAAATTTCCGCAATCTACCTTGTGATATACTCCTCTGACGGTACAAGTTTCTCTTGACAGTTGACTGGGCTGGCATTTCATTTACAAATTCTTAGCTTTTATTATGGAGATCTCCTAGTTCCTCAGAGCCAATTTTTGGAATTGAACTATCTTCCGCTCGAGCTCTCTTCTTTGCCTCATGAAGTTTCTGATGTAGTTCAACGCGTGCGTTTTCATAGGGTCCACATATATGCTCTGTAACATTCAGTATGGCAGCATCCTTAATCTTCAAAATTCCACGGCATTGTTTTGATCTTTCTTTGAGACAGCACCAGGTGATCGTTCCATCTTCTTTCTTTCTAAACTCTCGATAGCTGTACCCATCATAATGCGCACACGGCTCTCCATGTGTAGTTGAAGTAACTTCCATGATTTAAACTGTGATACTCAAGGCAGCAGTGAATGCGAACAGAGGTGTGCGGTCTGATTAGGAGGGGATTGGGATTGGAAGTCCCAGAATCCAGCATGCTGCTGTAGCGGTGACTAATTGGTAGCTAAAAGCAGGTAGCAAGAGACGACCCGATTGTGCGCGATTGTCACTGTGCGCGATTGTCGCTGTGCGCGATTGTCACATATTCGTTTGCGTTGGCCCAGACAATAATCGTTACCTGCTGCATATAACCGCACTAAGCAAATAATGTAATTGCAATGTTATCATTCTATTACAATTTGTATGTTTTCCACACTTACAGATGGGTGTTTGATGAGATTTCGAGGAATTACTTCACTCTGATGAGAACCAGATGGAAAAGCTCTAATTTCACGTTCCCTAAAATTAAGATGTTTTATTTTAGGAATCAAAATTATTCTACATGCAGATATGATACTTATGCCTTGACATTTTAAACATTTAAGTTTACTTACCTACCCTTTTCACCCTGAGTCTTCATTTTACATTACAAAACATGATTAACTAACCTATAGGAGTCAATTTTTTAATCAACATACCCATTCTGTGGATAAAATATATATGGTACAAATTTGTTAACTTTCGGAAGTATGTAAAATTTTTTCGACTTACCTTGAGTTTCTTTGATTAAAGTTTCATGAAATTCGTGTTTTTTTTTTTTTTTCAATACTGTTGTATATGTTTGAATTTAAAAGGGCATCATCCTGTACTGCAAGTTAAATACTATTTCCTATACTTGCAAGACAGTAGGGGGCTTGTGACCTTGCCAGGGCCAATTTCGGACAGAAGCTATAGCAGTAGCAGCGATAACAAGCAACAGAAGTCAAACAGCCCAATAGCATTGCATTAGAACGACTCACCTGTGGCTAAATATAATTACTATTACTATTACTCCGCGATTCACTAAAAGTGTTTGGCGGAGGGTGCATTGCACCTATCCGGGAAGGGATATACGGAATATGGCAGGAGGCGCCCATGGGCTATTGTGAGGAACCTTTCCAGCATTCGCATGGAGCGATCTTGGGAAACCATGGAAAACCCAGATCAGGATGGCTGGAGTACTTTATCGAAAGCTACACCTGTCGGATTTTATGTTTAGTCACCCGGTAAATCCTTTCTATTCCACTCCTAATCGCTCGTGGAAAGAATGAGTACAGAAATGAATCGGTTCTGGCCCTGATTTCTCTTATCTTATTTTCGCGGTCATTCCGGGATATGAATGTTGCTGGTAGCAATATTTGTTTACTGTCATTCCAAAATACGTCAGTCGAGATTTTTTCAATTAACTTTCTTTCGAGAACAACGCCTTCGGTGCTCCAGGTCTTCCCAACCTAACTCCTTCAACATCGCACTTACGCTTTCCCTCCAACTATATATACCTGTCACGAATCGGGCGGCTCTTCTTTGGACCATCTCTAATGCCTCCATTAATCCCTTTTGACGTCATAACAGGCGCCGGATTTTAGCAAATCAAGCTGCACTTTGACAAAAATAAAAAAAATAAAAATAAACATAAAAAAAAAAACATAATTCTAGATGATATTTTAATGAGACTCCAAGTCATAGTCATGGAAGGGGGATTAAAGAAAAATATAGATAACACAGTCAGTATGCGAAATTCGATCAGTTAAGAAACATATAATTCAGCGGCTTGAAGACCAGTAAATGGCAAAACATACGAACATACAGTAACTTCAAAGTTAGCTGAGTTGCAGATTTCAATGCACGTCCAAAATTACTTATGACATTAAATTAGTCTGTCTTAACCCAGTTCATGCCATGTTCAGTTCATTTTAACGGTTCCGGTCTATTGCTCAACTCAACCGTCCTTTAGCCATTAACATAGCACTTGTTACCAACTATATGTTTCCTGAAGATTCCTGAAAATCTGTAATTAAGATTTTCACACCAAGTTTGTGATTAATAATCGACCTTTTTTGACGAAATTTCTCCACGTTTCTGTAGCTGTTTTCCTCAGAACATAGTCTTTTTGCCTTTCCTAGTAATAACCTTGAATTATTCCCAACCCAATGTCTTACCATAAAGAAATTATCCGTCGTCACACAACAACAGGGCACATTAGTCGGACTGTTGTATAAGACATTCGGCAATACTCAACCAAGATGATCCGAACATCGGAGTGTATTATCTGTGAACACTGCATTGTCACGGGGTGAAAGCGTATGGGTGTGGTGAAGCATGAATAACCGTTATTATGCCGGGCCTGAATAATGGCGGCGAAAGGTGAACTCTCTATTCGGCGTCTAATGAAGGACGCTAGTTTGGAATGCGCCCTATAGCGCCGCAAGCCAGATATGAAAATTGACTGTAATTTCATCTAATTAGCAGCCACCACAGCCAAACAAAAGCCTTCGTGTTCGGGATTTAATGAACCTCGCACAATATCTGTCAGAATGGGCTAACAGTGATATTAAAGAGTGGAAAAATGGAAAAGTTACGTGCTAACAACTCATTACGCAGGGTGATTACACATTTAGCTATCAATGCATTCACTGAATTAGAACACAAAATGCCAGGTAAATATTAATGGCCAAAATTGAAAGTATGCAGCACATAAAACATTTATTTTGGTAAAATAATTGAATTTGGCATTAAATTTTTTGAGAACAGACGAGATTAAGGCATAGATTTCGTTCTTAATCTGAACATTTGTATTCTCCGTTTCTAGATATCTGCAGCCAAAACGGCAAAAACCCTGGCCATTCGTCAATCAGACTAGATCTATCGAACACATTGTGATAAAATTTTACAGGGAGATGTATTTTATCACCGAAAACTAATTGTAAGACAAAAAGTAAAATAAAATATAGTATACATCCCACAACAAAAACAAAAAATGATTTTTTTTTTTTGCTTAATGCATTTAATGTGGTATCATTGACCAGATAACCAAAAATATAATTCGTATTATTTCCAGTCACGTTTATTTATTTCACTAAATTTCAGCTCCAAAAACTGTTTGAAATGTTTCCTCGCTTGTAACATGAAAATAATTTGGATTAAAAAATTAATAAGAACTTCCAACGAAAATTGTTTTAGCTGAGAAACTTTGCAAATGGGAAAAAGACATTACTCTTTTATTGAAAAAATATGATTTTGTGGTGAATTAAATAAGACGGAAGCATAGGAATGGGGTTTGTTTACTAAATAATTTAGTAGTCAAGTAGCTCTGTGGTAAAGGCGCCCTATGTGCTGGTTGGAATTATACCCGTTTATAAACTAAGAACGGTTACTCTGTTGTGTATTCAAGAAGTTATAATTGTTATCCGATTGACAGTCGCAGTTTATAAAGGATTCGGTCGATTAAAATTCTTGAAACTCAAAAACCAAAGGAACAGAAATGATTTTGAAACTGCTTAAACAATTTTGCGTAATAGTTTGAATCCTTATATGTAACACTGATCGTTTTTATTCACAGGCTCATCATTGTCACTTACAGTTGACACCACACTGGATTCATTACACTACATAATTTTTTTTTTTTTAAATTTGATATTTACTGAACTATTCGGTTCTAACATATTTTATCCGGTTATTTAGAGGCTACGAAGTTCATATTCAGTAAGTCATTAACATACCTCCTTTACTACTTGGATACATGTTACGCGTTCTCCCCATCCACCTTCAGCATTTTGAATTCGCTTTCAGTAGCGATATATTTCTTTCGGGAATACTGATGAAGCATTTAAACTGGTTTTAAAACTATACTGAATTGTCTTTAATTACTTTCAAATTGATCTGACGTTTCACAATACCACAAACTGGTCGACAATTTCAAATACAAAACTACCACAGACGATATACTGAGACCCCACAGACTTTGCGACGAATAAAATGAGTACTTGGCCGCACTTCTCTTATTTATGTGGCTTAATTCTTTCAGCGACCACACTTACACCCCAAGTAATTATGACTCACAACTTCAGCTGATTCTCCAACATCACCTCTTCCATCAGTGCTTTAGGAGCGTGCATAAGCCACGTAGCTCCAATTTGGCCTCCTGTGTACCCCCCCCCCCTCGCCCCCACGTAGCCCTACGTGGCTTTTGCCTCTAACCCCCCCCCTCCCCCACGTAGCACGAAGCGTTTCTTCCCTTTTGATTCCAGAAGACATTTTGTACTGTTTTCTCTTGTCACACTGTCGTAAATTACATACGGAGATAATTAACTGAGGGAAATAAATATTCACATGCTGTTGTGAGTTCTGTTTCTCATTTTAATTGTGAATAATGTTATGAGAGGAAAACTACGTGGCCTGGCTCGGAACCCCCCCTCCCCCCACGTAGCCCAGCGTAGCCTTCCAGCCAACCCCTCCCCCCCCCCTTCCCCCCCCCCTGGACCGAGCCACGTAGTTTGTGCACCCTCCCTTTGGGGCCACTGAGTCGCTAAGAGTTTGGAGGCTACTGCCCTCTCTCTGCGGCTTCTAAAACGCAATAGACCGCCTTTTAACTAAAACACTTTTTAGGAACAGTTGTACACATTCTCTCCTTACAAACTTTTGAGCGACAATCCTCCATTTTACCCAGTGATACATATTTATAGATTCCAAATACCACCTCCCCAGTGATGCTACATTTCACGATGTCTCACGCTCCTCGTCCCAACGATTCAGAATATGCTGCAATGTTACTTCTTCCTAGCACTGACTTCAGAGATCTCACCATAAGTCACAATTTGTAAACATATTCTGTTTAACATAAATAAACGTCCATTACAAGTCGTTGGTTCGAATTCTGGTTAAAATGACCTTACCCTCTGCCTTCGCTTTTTTTTTTTTTTTTTGCCTGTGTGCAGAACAATAGGATGCTCTGTAATTCGAATTCCATTAAATTCCAGATTCAGCCACGACAAAGGTAGAATGCGCGGAAACTTGAAATCTGTCACTTAGTCGAAAGGCCACAGGAATTCCGGGTTGAGGGGGGGCGAACCTAATGAAACTAGGTTCACCTTTCTCACTGGGCGACTAAAAATTCTGTAGAGGTACTGCAAATAGAAATGTACATAAGGTGCACCTAGAGAATACACGTAAAAGCTTTAATGGATTATACAAGCTTAGAATCGCAAAATTGCATTATGTTACGGAACGTTACGGTATGGATGCGCGACGCAAAGCTAGCTGGCAACTTCGTGTTGTTTGAGGTGAATGCCCGAGCTCAATCGATGTCCCCTATTCAGTTATTTTTTCCTTACTTTGATCTTGGAACTGTGGGTGTTGTCGTCCTATTCATAGACTATAGAGAAATTAATGGAAATTGCACCTGAATGGAGTTGCGTTTAATATTCTCTTCGCAAGTAACGGTGTATCAGTGTTTAAAGTGTTAAAAGTTTGTATAACAAAGAATTAAAATTTTATTACCTATTTTGTATTGTAGACGTAATCTTCAAGCATAAAATTTTCGACCATGGCTTGTGTACACGCAAAAACAATGAAGCTGCGGTGATCCTCGTTTTAGCTGTTTGACACGAATCAGTCCATCATGACTGACTAAACTGATCTTTTTATACTTTCTGAACAACAAAAATGAATGGGTCTCATTCAACTAAATCGCATTAGGGTTTCCGGCTTTAGCTATGAAAAAGTGTGACCTGGACAGATGGAAAGAAATAAAGTGGTAATACTATACATCAATCTTAGCCTTAGGGCTAAGTCGTTTCTTGCTAATCCACTATACAAAATTTACCTGTATTAAGTCCTCAATGCTTTTCACGTTCTCTTGTACGGATTAATTTCTCACTATTGTATTCGTTCTTTATCGGTATATGAAAGCCATTAGAAACTAAATTACTGTTGATTAGATAGTAACATAAATCATGTTTTTTATTTACTGTTATATTTTAATGTAGAAGAACTTCTTTTCTAATCATTATCGTAGTCATATTTCAACTAGCTTACGCATTTATGTTTCGAGACTTGGAGCTAGCAACTGGTTGTCTGCTTCCTTTGAAAGGTTTCACTTCATTTATAGACGTTTTTTCCTCTCGAGGTTCGCTCGCCAAGCCACCTTTTCAGTCTCCCACAAACTTCTGATGCTTTCGTATTTTCTTTCGTAATAAATTTAAGAATGACGAATGGCTAGACGTTTGGCCGCATCTCTGCACTTATATGTCTGAAACAAATCACATATGAAGGTGGATACTGAATACCTAACATGATTTAGAGCTTGTTCCTATGTTTTAAGAAGCAAATCTCTGCATTTATTTCCTTAATTAGGCGATAAATTCTAATTATAATTTATAGTTCATCACCCCTCTTATTACCTGAATTTATTTTTCACTAGCTGATACCCGCGACTTAGTACGCGTAGATTAAGAATTTCGTTGCCAGAATTGAATATAGAAAGCGTTTTGTAGCGATGGATTGGTCCCAAACAACACCGACTCGGCATAATATGACTGGAAAGCCATCACTATATCATTCTACCATCGAACCTGTCTCTTGGATAGTATCAATATCCAACATATTTAAAAACAGAAAAACAAAGGATGGTGAGGGGATGTGGGGGGTTGGGGGTGGGTGGGGGTGTTAACTGAGGGCAGCTTTATTTCAGTTTGGTCTTTTCTTCTTCCTTCAGGATCCGATTCTTGGGTTTTAATAACTTTAGTTGCTCCTGCTCTGCTAGAGCTACAAATTAGGTCAGTTTACAATCGCAAGGAATAAAAAAAAGAAGGAAAAAAAAAACTGGGGCCAGAAACATTTAAGCAGACACAAAGTAGCAGAACAGAGAAAATCGACATCTGTACTAAATAATACGTTTTTTTCTCTAAACGAAATTTACTAACCAATAATACACTAACGTAATGCGCGAGAATCATAGCTTGAGCAAGCGACGTAACATTACAGACTAAGACACACATCCGTCTCTCTGTCACCATTCGATAAGTTCTCAAAATTTCGTGACTACAACTCAAAATCATACCGAAAAAAATGTCCTGTGGCCTCCCTACAGATTTTCTTGTCAAATTCCGTCAATATCGGCATAGGCATTTAGTCGTAAAAACAAAACAAAAGACAGAGACTTACTTCCACATTTATAGTATTATTACTGCAGATCACACACACACTGACTGTAAATCACCCCTGAGCGATCAATATAACTTTGCAAGACTACCTACGAGTTTCCTCGCATTGCATCCCTAAATTTGTGATATCTACAGTTCAACATTCAAGCCGAATAACCGACGGCACAGGCGTGAATCTTACGATCAAAAACTTTTTTTTAAAATATTAGCCTCCACGGAGATTTGAACCAGAGACCACGTCCCAAACATTAGTATGCAAGCGCTTTAACCACTGAGTTACCTGACCGCTACATGAAAAATAGTACAGAGACTTACACATCCAACGCTTCTGTTTTTCGGCGTTCAATAATTTTTTGATATTATAAGACAACATGTATTATTTATACAGATAATTTTTCAACAAAATGTAGACAGTATTTTTCTCCTTGTTTCAAAAGATAAGTGTGGAAAGTTTTATCGAGATAGGATGAAAACTGTGGATTTGTATCAAGAACAAACAAACCAACCAACCAACAAACATACATACATACATACATTCATCTTTATATATATAGATTTATGTTATTGTCGCGTTTTCTGATTTTAAATTTGTTGTACTGCTGGTTTGTTTTCGTAGCTGTACATTCTACTAATTGTTTTCTTTGTATTAGTTCTTTTACCTCTGCTGGAAACTTTAATAATTGTTAACAGTTTTCCTGTTTATGTTCCATTTTGCTTACTACCTCATTATATGCTGCCTGTTTGTTGTTCTTGAATTTACTCCAGGTTATTTACAAATGCTAATGATGTTCTGTTATATTGTAGTCACTTTACTCGCAATGTCGTACTGTAGAAAAACGACACTCTTGACGGTTGAAGGCGATGCTACCCGAATACTATGAAACCCGGAATTTCATCCAAGAAAGTTTGATCGTAATCAGTGTATTAATTAATTATGGCAAATTTATGTCATTTAATTTTATTTTTGTGACCTTATTCTTATTGCACATTACTCTTATTTCCCACAGTTCTGATTAATGGTAATTTCTATTCGAAATTACCGAGCATGGTGGGTGAGTGGTTAAAGTTCTGGCCTCGCATTCCGGAGGACGTGGGTTCGAATCCCCGTCCGGGCATCCAGATTTGGGTTTTCCATGGTTTCCCGAAATCACTCCAGGCGAACGCCGGGATGCTTCCTTCAAAAGGCCATGGCCGAATTCCTTCTCTTTCCTTGTCCCCAGTCCCATACCGTCTCTAATGACCTCGACGTCGACGAAGTGTAAAGCAGTAATCAAAAGAAAAAAAATCCGAAATTGGTGAGTGGATATTCTTGCTGCTACATGGGCCGTAACAATTATGTTACCTCTCGTATTTTCTATTCCACTTTCGATTGGATTTCTTGTTTTCTCTGTTTGTTGGTATGGTATTGCCAAAATTCTCACATTAAAATCTCTTACTGCTGTTGTTATTAAAATATTCCTTCTGAATTGCGACTATATTTTTCTATGTTGATTTTTCACCTCATTTTCCACAGAAGTTTCTTCACCCTTTTTTTACGTTGGGTTTTCCATGGTGTCCACAAATCACTCCAGGTTAATGCCGGGATACTTCCTTCAATAAGGACATGGCCCAATTCCTTCCCGTTCCTTGTCCCCAGTCTCATCCCGCCTCTAATGACAGCCAGGGCCGGTTTAAGGCTACCGCAAGAACCGCAGTCGCGGGGGGCCCGAAGCTTGAGAGGGGCTCCACCACGATCTCCTTCAAAATTTGTCCTTACTTAACGAACAATTTTCCTGCTAAAATAAATAATCTACAACTTTAGAATGTTAACAAGCTGCGTTCAGAATAGACATTTCTGAGGCGTGGAGTTGCACGAGAAGTCCTTCATCAGATTCAGTTTGAGAAAGTCGTATCTGATGTAATTACAATAGGCCTGTATATTTAAAGACGTGTATTGCTCTGAACCTGTTTCAGCAATTTATGTAATTTCGTTAGAATAAATTCATTCATCTTTTATGTTTCATATAAAAAGTTATTGAATTAAAATGTGTATGCCTGCTCATGTGTCTCCAGCCCCAAAAACATATATGTTACCGAGCTGGGCGGTGTAACGGTTAGCGTTCTCGCCTCGCATTCGGGAGGACGGCGGTTCGAATCCCCGTCCGGGCATCCAGATTTGGGTTTTCCATGGTTTCCCAAATCACTCCAGGCAAATGCCGGGATGCTTCCTTCAAAAGGCCATGGCCGAATTCCTTCCCATTCCTTGCCCCCCATCCTTTCCCGTTTCTAAAGACCTCGATGTTAAAAAGAGACGTAAAGCAGTTACAAAAGAAAAAAAAACCTATATGTAATAGCAGAAAAAGCAAGAAAATAAATGTCGTATACAAAAAGTGTATTATATGTATAATAGCAATAAAATTGAATACAAAAACAATTTCATTTGACACAATGGGCAGCAGGGCTTAGCCACAAATGAAAGTGATAGTAGTTGGGAGATCCATATGACATGCATTGATAAAACACCAAAGACTCGGCGAAGTTGTTCCTGTTCAGCTAATACTCAATAAACTGCTGGTCCGTTTGTACACAGATTTAGAGAAACATCTTTAATCTTTGTTTGAGCTCTACACACAGATTATATATATATTTGTGTTTGTGTATGTATGTGTATATAAAGTCACAAAAATTATCAAAAGTGTAGGCAAAAGTGCATCTATAAAAGAAGTATGGGGCTCCAAAATCTAACTTCGCAGGGGGCCTCAAAATTCCTTAAGCCGGCCCTGACCTCAGCCGTCAACGAGGCGCAAAGCCGTAAGTAAAAAAAAAAAAAAAAAAAAGAAAGGATTCTTACGTGTCTAACGTAGGTAGATTATCCTTTCAGTCTGATTCACATATTGAGCAGAATGATACTTTATTTGCTTCTAGCTCTTACATTATTATTTCGTACTTTAAATTTTAAGCATTCATTTAATCTCATTTTTTGTTTGTAATCCTTTTCTTCCTCTTTCTCATCTCTCTATATATATATGGAATCTCACTTTAATATTTATTGAGATATGGAGCCAATAAACTGGTATTGGTGATTGTAAGTAAATTGTGTCCATTGCAGCTGTATGTCAGGCATGCAATAATTGCACTATTGAAAAATAATTTGAAATGTTTCGTTTAGGACAGCATCTCTTACCTAAAATAATTGTAGTATTCAACTCAAGTACCAGCTTCTTTCACGATGTGTTTTTAAACTTTCTGTTCGATGTTTATATTAATATGTATTGTTTACAACTAAATGTTGATTGTGAGGTACTTACAATAATTTTAGTAATTCTGGCTGGGGAAGAATTAGTAGCAAGGTTTGAAGAAGCTTTGGGTCTATTTGTGTGGGCCGACCTTGGATCGGGCAGGTGCTGGATGGACGCCGCAACAGGTGCCGCCAAGGTCTCCTGGGCAGCTGTCCACCGAGGTCACCTCTTTGTCGCCGGTCCCTCGTTTCCCTTCCATTTGGAGCAACAACGAGTCATGCAAAATGCATCCTTCCGTGTGCGTATGCAAAATTGCTTCGCGTGTATCTGCATATGTCAAAACAAGTATTGGCCTTGTAATTACCGAATACTTCTTTGTTCACTCCTGTCCGGTATCACGAACGAAAAACACGAACGCTAAAACGGAATTAACAGTTAAGGTCATGTGTTCCCCTTTATCGAAACATATGGTCTGTCAAGGAGGAAATCAGCGGAACCTTAGAAGGCTGTGCAACTGGAAATGGTACTGCCAAAGCGAGTGACTCTCTACGGCGGCGTACTTCCAAGGAAATTCCTTCTCGCTGCTCGCTGGAATGCGGAGTCAAATTTTTTGTTCACGATAATTATATTGAGTTTTTTCTCTATCAGTCTCGGCTGTTTTGATGCAGTCTACCACCTCCACTTATTCTGATCAAATCTCGCCATATCAATATTTCAGTTGCAGTTGTCTGGTGGCACTGGTTAATGCATCTGACTGGTGATCAAAAGGCCCCGTGTCGAATACCGGTTTTGGCTTAGATTTTCAAAAGTTCTTACCACTTCCTTCACCTCTGTTGTTGATGTTGTTGTTGTTGTTGTTGGGGCTTAAGGGCGCGTGGACGACGGGGTCATTATGCCCCTACACCTATGGCACAGCTTGCTGTGTAATGTGAAATATGCTATAAAGCTTCCGTGGTTCGGATTTCACGTTAAGCTGTACGTTACCTATACCCTGTAGAATTGTCGGGGTAGGTTGGTTAGCCACAACAAGGGGCGCATTGCGAGGCGAATCAAAACTGGCTGCCGATTAATCCTTCAGAATCTCCCGGCCATCAATACCATACGATGACTGGAGTTAAAATAGCCACCATATTGTACAACGAGAGGTACAGTATGACGGAAACTGGTGTCTCGTGTACCACTGTCCCAGATTTGTGTTGGATTGCAAATTCTGCTTTGTTGAATGCACTGACCACGAACAAAAATACACACATAATTTTCGTGAAATCTAGCATATATGATAACAATAATACATTAAATATAATAATAGGAACAAAAGTTGGGAAATAACGGAATGTTGTTTATTTCTATCGACTGGTTTTATGTAATACTCCATCTCTTTCTATCATGAGCTAAATTTTCATAACAACATGACAATGACAATATTCTCTTTACTTATCCCTTTGGTCTATCGTAATCTTTGTCTCCCTCTACAGTTCTTAACGTAGACTGTTACTTTCACTCGCAGTTTAATTAACCCTTCCTTTTCTGTCCCCTTTTGTTTCAAAGTTCTTCTATCAAACCTTATGAAACAGTTGTTGTTATTCGGCTGCGATGTTCGTAATAACGTGTATTCCTTCCCGGGACAAGACATCTAGATTTCGGTTTTCACGGTTTCCTAAATAACTGCAAACAAATGCCGGGATTATCCCATTCCCGCCCACAATTTCCAAAATCTCCAAAAAGTAGAAGAAATAGTCTTTTTATGTAGGCATGTATCCAATAATGTCTGATATTTCTAAAGACAAAGCTTTATACAGACATTTTTAAAAAAATCTTTCTGATTACCAGATCAATGTTACTTGTTGATTTTTTTTTCTTTTTTTTTTACCGATGATCGAAGTAAATATATCGAAATGTGGTGTTTATCGGAACTATTATGCCTTGTCTCTTTTAAGACAAAACTTTGAAATAGTATCTTCGTCTAAGATGTCAATTCTTCTTTTTGTACCCAACAGTTGGTGGGTATTAATTTATATTGGTAAATTTGAACTGGGGTGATTTCCTCTTGTGATGGAAGTGTATTTACTAGTTTATTGTTTAGTTTGGATGACTGTGAAGCGCGATTGTTCGCTGTAGTGTTTTGCTGTGGGGTGAGTGAATAAAAGATGGAAGAAGGAGAGGGTCAAACCTGTTGATGGCCCATTCAGGTCTACTCTTCCAAAGGGTTTCTGCAAAAGTCCCGCTACCGTTACAATGAAACGCACCTAGTAAACTATATGAGATATGAGGGTTTTTTGTGACATATTCTACATCTTTCAAAGTTTTTTTTTTGCTTTATTCCTCGTCGACGTCGTGGTTATTAGAGGTGGGAAGGAATTCGGCCGTGGCCTTTTTGATGGAAGAATCCCAGCATTCGCCTGGAGTGATTTGGGGAAATCATGGAAACCCAATTCTGGATGGCCGGACGGGGATTCGAACTGGCGTCATCCCGAATGCGAGTCCAGAGCGTTACCACTCACCCACAACGCGCGGTTTCAAGGTTTTCTTTACCATTAGTTGCTGTCAGGATGTTGAGACGATATCCCAGCTCTAACCTCACACGCTGTAACATAGCATCTTCAACCGTTTGCACAACTGCAAGTGTAGCAGGGTCCTCGCAGACAGGATTCTTGAGGTTGAAGTGTTCCCTATGTTAGGAAAGCGACTTCTCGACCTTACTGTGGCCATTCACTACCAGTTATTAATTTACAAATAATATTAAGCATAAAAAAAATCAGGTGGGCGCCAGAGATTGGAGTGTACCCTATTGTGAGGGAAGCGACATCCAGATCTCAAAGTATTGTTACTTAAACATGAATTAATGAAAAACTAGAATTATTAATAAAGTTAAATGACACATTACATGACTGGATGGGATCTATTGAAAACAAGGTTCACAATCTGACTTTACGATTTACTTATTTATTTTAATTGTTTACTTGACAAGATTTTACAAAGACAAGATTTTAAAACACAAGGATACATAACTTTCTCGGTGGAGCAAGAGAGTTCGTCTCAGGGCGATAACTAGGGTAAAACGACGTTGATGCAAAAGTTCCTTTTTTCTGAATGGTGGTTACCGTGCAGGCGAATCCAAGTTGTGCAGTCGGCGGGCTGATCAGCTCTCCATCACCACCGGCTGCCTCCCTGCTGTCTCTCCCGTGGTCAGCTCGGGCTTCCGATCTACCTCTCTCGGCCGGCGATCAACCAATCCTCTTTTCCTCCGTGCTGCCGGACCAAGTGTCGCTTTCCACCCCTTCTTGATGATGTCTGTATTTGGAGGGAAGCTCTTCTCGCTGGTTGATTCGGGACATGCAACAAAACCGACCTTTTTTATACAAAAATACAAATTCTTCCTATTGGCTGTACTCCCTGGTTTGCCCTCACCCTTCGTTCTTGGATACAGATTTACTTTTTATCGTATTTGTTTACTGAAACAGCCCAGGCTCCTCTTGAGTTCTGTCACGGGACTGTTATGCCATAAGTCAGATTTAATGGCAACACTCAGGGACTGGCGTTCCCCAAACAATAGCAGTACCTCCCATGGGACCGACGCACACACGACGAAAAAAAAAAAGCACACATGTATTTCAATCTCTGGCTCTCGCGGAACATTACAAGGTATTCTCACAAGAAAACGTCCAAGGTGACGATAATAGGGAAAGGCAGTGACTAGGTGATTGGTCTATCACAACTAATACATTTTCCGGGAAAATGTCTATCCAAAACGTCCCTAACATCACCAAGCAAACGAGCAGGTGCCCAGTCTTCTTGGAAGCTTATGGCTGACTGCAGATCCAACAAATCAGGCATTAAGTACTCATCAATGATATCACAGTAAATTGCTTCTCTAATCGGCTTCCCAACAAAGAAAAATAGCCGATTACTCTCTCGTGAATAGGAGCACACCAAAAGTTGACTTTGGGGCTACCAAGAACATTTTCGCGCGTGATATCCGGATTCTCAGAACTACATGTCCGAACGTTATAGCGGTTAATCTGTCAAGAAAATGGCTTCAATAGGGTACACTAGCCTCTGCAGGGACATACTATTGTCTTCGATTTAGGCCAGCACGGCAGCAGCAAATTCAGCACGCGCATAAAGGTCATTTGCCTGCAGAACTTACGTAATTTTCAATTTATCAGCAAAAAATGTGAATAAATTTTTGTGAGATGCAGTCATGTCAAAATCCTCACGTCTCTTATATAGTTTACAAGGTATGTTTGACTGTAACGGAAGAAGATATTGTGGCCACACTGTATTTCCAAGATCGAGCACATATAAACAAGATTTTTTAAAGGACTTGTGGTAATTAAACGCTGGTTTTGTGTCAACATCTGCGGTGATGCTGCAAGCTCGGTTCTAGAGTCATTTGTTTACTTAGTATCAGGATAGTTGATTTTCATCTTACAGTACAACGCATGATCATTAAGTTTCTAGTACGTGGAAAAATAAGCCAGTCGGAAAGATTGCTCAGATTGGTTGTATAAATCGATGAAAATTTAATTTTGCTGCGTCAAGCGTACAAGTAACATAAGTACTGTGAAAGTTTATAAACACACAAAGGCACGTTGCCCTAAAACGCAAATTGAAGAGCCCGTTCACGAAGAAACAGGAGTAACTAACTGTACATTGAAATAAGGCTGCAATTGAATTAAGATATATATGTGTGTGCAGAAAATCATTAGAACTGCTGAAAGAAAAAAATTGTATAAGTAATTGGAGTGAAATGGTGAACAGGTCCGGTGAAGAAATCCCTTTTGTATGTAAGTATAGTGCTCGTAATAATAGGTTTAGATGTTAAAAGTGTTAAGAACGTCGGTTTTAGGCTTGAACGGCAAATTGTCGACGCTCCATACTATATTGAACCCCAGCTGGCTTACTGAGAGAAGGAAGATTCCGATTCATGAACGATGCCTCTCGTCGCTACTTCGCAGCTACTGCGGTAACGAAACTGAAAGAACTACATTCGACAGCACTGCATCGTACCGCCGTAGCCCTGATTTGTTTCCACCTATTTGGACTTCTCAGTAAGTATTTAGGTCGACATAAATTTTCCAAGGACACAACGTAAAGATACAACGCTTCATGCACAATTATGTACTTACACACACATCAAACTTTTGTGAAAAATAGGTTAAGAAAATGCCAATGCAATGGGATAAATATAAAAACAATAGTTGAGAGTTTGTAGCGAAACATTTTTATATATTTTGTTGTATATTATTCCATTCAAGAATAATTTTTAAAAAAAGGATAGTTCATCGCTGATCGTCTCATTTGTTTTGGTGCATCCTGATGTACAGGCATTACTTTGGAAACCTATTAAAATTCTGCAGCATTACTCAAAAGTCGATCGACTTACTACGCATGCATATAGTTAGTGTAGCTCTTGCTATTTACAGGCGGTATTGCAGTAGTTTAATATTATATATCCGCTCATGGCTTAAGATATTTAACTGATTTGCATTTTTTTTTAATGTTTCTCCTCGTTTATGTATAAACTGTGTTGTAACCCATAAAACAGTTTATTTAATAATGTATTTTTATATTGCTGTGGGACATGATAAAAGGCGATTATCTAAAATCATTCTCACTTTTCCGCTGCTATGCGCTAACTTATAAATACAAGATTTCCTTCAAATTTTTTAGATTTCTTTGTAATTATTTCTTACTTATCACAATAATCGTCATTTCAAGCTATTGTCGAATTGAAGAACACTTTAGACAGAATGTTATGCGTTAAAATGACAGTTATTTTCAAATATAATTTTGTTACCGGTTTCTGTATTCTTTACTTTGAACACAATATTTAATGTTAAGGTCACGCAACAGTAGTATGATTATAACATGCATATCAGCTAAACGTGTGTTCTAAAGTAATTAATACAAGCCAAGAATTGAGGCAACCCTAATGTCTTAAGCATAACTGATTGGAAAACACTCGTGGCAACGTACGCTGCTAGTTTTAAGCTTGCGATTAATTGTTATTGAAAATACCGTACACTCAATTTTTTCTTTTATTAAACCACTTCCCGTGAGAAATTATTAACTTCACTAAACGATACTATTATTTGTTCTTGAACCGTAAAAATGAAAAAAATTGCATTTTTTTTTTAAGAAATTTGTAAACAGTTTGTACGTGTATAAGTTTACAGTGGACTTAGTGTTGAGTCCTGATTGCCACATTTTTTTTTATAAATTACCTTTGTCACATACACGTTAAAATTATTCACGAAGATTATGTCCAGAAACTATTTCTCTTTGAATTGTTTCGATATTCTCAATGAGGGTGGGAAGGACGGAAGAGTGGTAACAACTGCTCTATTATCAATGAAATTGAACTTTAAGAACGAAGGTGATTTTTTTCTTGACTTAAATTAGTCTGAGTCGGTCTTTGTGGACACAGAAAGATAATCTTTAGTAAACTTTGGTAGTTTGATTAGTGCGAAAAAAAGTCAGTTAAAATTTGCAGAATCGCTGTTTAATATGGTTAATTTCTTTGCTGTTGTGTAATAGCCAGCGTAAAACAGTCGGTGAGCTCCGTGACGGTGGGAAGTAGTGGCGCTGAAAGCGGACAGCGCAGTTGGTGACGCCTGCGGCAGCTGCAGTCTGCTGCCCGCCGGCAGGCTGCGTTCTGCGGGTTTGCCTACCACCGGCGGCGCCTGGCGGGCAAGCTGCGGGCAACCCGCTGTGACGCGCTGCACAGTAGTTAGCGACCCGTGCGATCCAAACGACACCTACCACCGCTAAATTCTGACAGCTTTGTGCGGCGGTTTGGTATGCTCAATGAGAGTAGCGAAGTCCTTTTATAACCGTTGCGGGTGTTAGCAGAATGTAACCGCGTTACAAACGTACTCTAATAATCGTCGCTATGATCCAAACTAGCCAAGTGGCCGCAGTGATGACAGTTCCGGTGTATTATTCGGTTTACTCGTATCGGCCACAAAGCAGGAGACTCGGAATGTGATTGTTAGTAGTTTCATCCATAATGGGGTCTCCGATTAAATTAAATCACTTTAATTCTGCGGTATTTACTTTCGCGTAGCAGAAATAGTTTTAATATAAGCAAAAGTAATCGGAAAGAAGTCGTGCAATAGATTTTTTTCCTTGCAAGGATTGAAGTGTTTGTTGTCATTAATATACGAGTAAATGACTGTGACAGTTTCTGTGCCTAGTGCAGTGTGTTTTTTTGTATTGTGGATGAGAGTTGATACTGTATAGGAGTAGGGTTAAACCAGGATGCAGGCCATTTATGCCAGCTTTTTGGAGAAACAACAACGGTCTGCCAGGAATAACGTCACAGAAACATAACTACCGTTCACAGAGGATTCCAGGGCATTTCACAAACCCCCTCTCTCCCCCATAAATTGCGAATTCTAGAAAATATGTTCATGAAATATCAAATAATTCTTATTACCATCGACTAACTGATATTGTCCTTCTGTGTAATTTCATAGTATTACAATGATAAGCTTTCTTTAATGCAGATGGTTCTTTTCATCTTTGAGTATCTTTACTTATGTCCTGGAGACATATAATTAATAACTTTTCTGACATTATGAATACGAACGTGTGAAACTAACATTTTGATTGTGTCACAAACTGCATGAGTTCAATAAACCCCAGTGTTCGCGTATTCGAGCTGAAATGCGAGAATAGCTGACAAAGTAGTAAAAATTGGATCAAATGAAGGCAATCACCGATAATCGGGTAGAGCGATTCTCTAATAGAACAGAGCCGACTAGTTGATTTGCTCTTTCTCTAAATAGAATGGATTTACAGGGTGTAAAATCATTTGCATAAAATCTTATTAACAAGTGCACCTACCAGCAAAGTTTATTTGGTTTATCTCATTTCACTATAGGTTTTGCATCGAATCAGAATGAAACAGTTTCAGACTAGAAATAAGCAAATAATTCAATAGAGTCACACGCTCTGAATGAGCCTCATTTAATTCTGCGTCAAAAATTGAATTTGCAAACAATTTTCAAATCACATAACAACTGACTACTCAACAAACAGTGATAACTGCTAATGTTACGTATTCACAGTTTATTATTACAAGAGACAGTAGCTCGCGGACGTAAAAAACAACTGAATACATAGCACAAGTAGATAACTACAAACTGAAAGTGTTCCCTAATCTACTATTTTATGTTGTTCGTTAAAAAAAAATAGTCAAACTTAATTCCTTCAACGTGAGTTCTAAATTCTGTTCCAGCACATGAACGATAAATAAATTTATTATGCAAACGTTAAAAAAACATTCTGATGTCTAACAGAACGCATGTCGTATAAAATGCAAAATCCTAAATTTCATATCTATTGGAAGTTCGAAAATTATATTGTGAAAATTACTGAATACTTGTGGTTTGCCACAAGCTGTTATTCAGTAAAATAAGAAATCATAATTTTCATTAGGCCTACTTTTATTAAACTTGCTCCCATAGTTAATAAGTTCTGTATACTTGTTAAAAAATACCCTTGTGATGGGATGGCTAATCCAGCTTTACCCTCGTCCCTGTTATCTCTTATTCGTTGGCTACATCCCATCAATATAAACAAGTACGGTCTTCACATAGTGCACTGTTGGTTTTTATCTGAATGGGTGGTCCCTCCAAATCTTCAAGAATTGTGAAAAATCAAGGCTTGGATTGACACCACCAAAACATGTCAACTCTCAGTCCATGAATTACACCTGTCTGGGTACTGGTGCACGATTAGCCAATACTTGTGCCGAATGGTGATTCGAACCACCGTCTTCCCGAAAGTGAGGCTCGAGGTTTAGCGCTGACCTACCACGCTCGGTTTTATGTTCTAATCAAATTTAAAATAATCCCACAAAATTAGTCCAACAAAATCGTACACTTTCTATATATGAAATTTTTCAATCGTGGGGTTTCTTAACGAAGGTGAAAGATAATATTTGTATTACATTTGTTCCCTTTAATTCTGCGTAAATTACGATCGTCATAGATACCACATTAAAACGAGAAAAAATTATAAATTTGGCATGAATTGAAAAGGCGTTCTAACATCACATGGTCTTCAAAGTTTCCAGTTAGCTGTCTGTTGACTAATCATCAATTATTCTAGCAGAGCGGAGATCCACGAAAGTGATTCATTATTGTATTGCTATGAGCGACAGTGGAGTATTCGGGATAACGATGTACTTATACGTATTTACTCTTGTTGTAGATGTGCAGAAGTATCTCATCGAGCTTCCAAGAATAGAAACTGTGATTCCATTAACGTCAATTAGTGCTTCTTACTGAAATGCTAATTCCTGACGGCGACATTTACGTATAACGAATTTAAATGAGCCGCTTTGAATTTGTACGTCACTAGGGGGAATAATGAGCGTCCTTTGAATCTTCTCTTGCGTCCACAGAAAGAGGTTCCTCTCTTATAAGCGCAGATTAGCCTGCAGTGCCAAGCTGTAAGGAGGCGTGAAATTAGGCCCGTCCTAACAGAACCCTCAGCTTTAAACTTGAGGTTGCGACATTACAAATGAAACTCAACTTGTTTATTAGTTAGATTTAAACTTGTGTACATTTCAGACAATCATCGCCGAACATTTACCATAAAAGTTCGTAACTAGACATGGCACAAACACATATGACATGAAAACGTGCAAGTACGTGACAAGACGTTTGTAGTCCAATGTTGTCGAAACATTACGGGTACGCCAGCCACTTTTCCTCTTCGGGCTTTGGCTTGTTGATGTCAGGTTATTACAGCCGGCACAATGTGGGGTAAGGAACGGGAAGGAATTCTACGATGCCCTTTTGGAGGAACCATGGCATGATTCGCCTGGATCGATTTAAGGAAATCATGCAAAACCTAAATCTGGATGGCCGGACGGAGATTTGGACTTCACCCGCAACACTAGTCCAAATGAATACAAGTTCGATGACGTGACGGGTAACAGAACAGGAACGTGTTAAGCGTAGAGGGTTTTAACTCTTGTGTGAAGTTGAAGAATGGATAATTCGTTCAATCATCCTTAAAACGCGGTACACTCAGCAGTATTCCGACAGAGATATGGAGGTACCCATGTTACTGACTTTCCTAGAATCCACCCAGCGTACTGCACGAACTATCTGCCACTACGAGGCATCGCCTAGAGGGGACACCTCTCCCCTTTAGTACTCTTGTATTGAAGAGTTCCCTCGCAACGTTTTTAGAGTCAAAATACGGATTGTAAGATTCCCTGCCGCACATCTAAAGCTGCTGGTAACGCTTGTTGCCCTCTTAATGGGATTCTGTAGTCCACCAGCAGCTTTAAGGGACCGAGCGTGGTGGGTGAGTGGTTAACCCTCTGGCCTCACATTCGGGAGGACGCCGGTTCGAATCCCCGACCGGGCATCCAGATTTGGGTTTTCCATGGTTTCCCCAAATCCCTCCAGGCGAATTCCGGGATGCTTCCTTCAAAAAGACCATGGCCGAATTCCTTTTCCCCCGTCCCATCCCGCCTCTAATGACTTTAGCCGTCGACGAGGCGTAAAGCAATAAGGAAAAAAGAAAACATTACCGCAGCAAGTTGCTACTCACACTGCTAGTGCTCTCCTTTGAATCGAAACAACTCTTTATTGTTACTACCTAACCCACTAACTAGGCTGGACTTCATTTTGATTTAAGAGAACTTTCAATAAAATAATACTAATGTATTACAAATTAATTACAAATAAAAGCTTTTGCTTATTTTATTCCCAACTTGCAAAATACATCAGATTTAAGTTTCTGTGTTTTTGACAGAGATGCCAGCAAAATGGTCTATTATTAACTGGTTTGGCGGTAGCTTCCTCCTTAATTTTAAGTGAAAAACATTGAAGCAAATAACCTAATCCTCCATTTAAATTTTAATAACTGTACTGGGGTGAAATATATATATATATATATATATATATATATATATATATATATATATATATATATATATATAAATTTCGCACGCCCTTTATTTCTATAGAATCATCACAGGATGAAATTTTACAGAATTTTAAATGCGATAATTTTTTGTGGGGTAGGGGTAATTGGTAAAGGTTAAATATAAAATGAAATGTTAAAATTATTGCTTTTAGGAGTGGAATGTCTGTGACAAATGATTAATAGCTGAGGGAGAGCAACAAGTTTCAGTGTTTTTTTTTTTTTTTTTAATGCAGCTGTTTATCCATAAGTGTTATATTTATTTAGCCTATTGTCTTTAAGAATCGTTGTGTGGTATCCAGCTGAGAAGTCATACAACTTTACTACCCCTCAAATTGGCAGCTCTACATTGCTGGTTCTCGCCGGTGGAAGCCCGTCGTGTGAGCCGGTTGATCCGTGTGTCTATACTTGGCCCGTGTAGCCGGCATCCTGTCCTTTTATCTTCCCGGGCGGGCTGACGGCGCGATATTAGGCACAGTGGCCGCAGCCGCTCCATTGTGGCCACGAGGGTGCTCCACAGGTCACGACACGGGCCTCGCACGTGGCACTCACACCACATGCCAGCCTACAACAAGTAGGTCCCAGCTCAAAGGACGTTACCAAACAAATCCGCACTATGTATATCTCAGCTCCACAAACCATTCCACACGCTGCTGTGGTATCGCGGTTTGCAGGAAGTTAAAGACCTACTTCAAAACGGCGCAACTAATCCAGGTGAAGAAATCGAAAAACTATCTCTAAATTTAAATTGTTGCATTTGCGGAAGAGTCTCAAAGAAACTTGTTGCAAACACCGAGCGTTGTGGGTGAACGGTTAACGTTCTGGCCTCGCATTCGGGAGGACGCGGGTTCGAATCCCCGTCCGGGCATCCTGATTTGGGTTTTCCATGGTTTCCCCAAATCACTCCAGGCGAATGCCGGGATGCTTCCATCAAAAAGGCCATGGTCGAATTCCTTCCCGTTCCTTGTCCCCATTCCCATCCCGCCTCTAATGAACTTAGCCGTCAACGAGGTGTAAAGCAAAAAGTTTTTTTAAAAAATTGTTTCAAATGATTTTCTCCTTACTTCCATAACTTTCTGCACCAATTTCATTAACATTGTCTGCAACGTGTTCCTCGTTCTGGACCGACACGCGAGACTGATGTAAGAAACCAGTGTAATAGCTTCAGAGAAAACATTTGTATATTTGAGGATTCGAAAGCGTATCATTGCTCAGCTATGCACAAAAATTAATTATGTGATGTCCAGTGGGCACGTAAACTTCATTCTCGTGATAATAAGTGAGAAAATAATTGAACAAACAAGGCTATAACTGCTGCATTTCCAGCGCATCCATACCAACTACGTGTTGTGACATTAACGTTTCAAAAACGTTTGATCGCTTGCCGTATAAGGAGATACTTGCAACCGCTTAAAAGCCCAATTATCTGGAAAAGAATTACGATAAGGAGGTGGATCCATCATGTGTAGTGGTTGAGCAGTAACGCTTTGACCTCGCATTCTGGAAGAGGCGGATTCGAATCCTTATCCATTCACCGGTTTTCCATAATTTCTCGAAATCACTCCAGGTGAATGCCGCGACGGTTCCTGCAAACGGCCATGGCCGATTTCCTGCGTGTTCCTTGCCCCCAGTCGCTTCCTGCCTGTAATGAACTCGACGTCGACGAGGTGTAAAGCCATAAGCAATATAAAAGTTACGGGTTTCCGACACGAAAGAAACGTACTGTGCATTAAAAACAAATACGGCTGTCGATGCTTACGAATTCGTACAGGGATTGGCAGTCGTTTCTGCCAAGTTTGCTATTGATTACAGCAGGCAATACATTACGCAAATACATTAGTGTTGGAAAATACCTACCAATTTATCGATCAACTACGAGCCTATTGAAGTTACGAAATATGTTTTAAATGACTTTTGAAACGTATTCATTTTTCTGGATAGATAGAAGAGATACGTCATTAAGGAAGATGACACACCATGGTAATGACGAAGCTCTGTACATCAACGCTAGTTACGATACGGACAATAAATCCGTCCCGACAACATCTGTAGCTAATGCTCGAAGGCTGTTTCTAAATAACAATTTATCATTTTCCACCGGTATGAATCCTTTCAGAGCATTATTACATTAATGCTATTCAAATTAATTCCTTCAAAATAAAAATTGAAATAAAATCATAATGTTTTTCACAAGCAACACACGCTACGTTGTTAAAAAATGAATAATTTAATTACAACTGAAACTTGTAGATGAAATAATCTGTATGAAATAGCATGAAAATCAGGCTCTAATTATTGGAATCGCTGTTTCCATAGTTATAATTTATGATTAGCAATTAATAAAATGTAAGAAATAAGACGTTGCTCTTTTACGTCATCAAAAATTATCATTCGATAATGTAAAGTATGCTACTGTACACAGAGCATACTTTATTACCGATTTTCTTCTAAATTACAATTTATCTTCTAAAATACTGTAAAATAGGGCTAACTTAAAAAAAAATGGTGGTACCTGGTGGGTGATAAGTAACGCTCGGGCCTGGTATGCAGGAGAACGCTTTAGAAATAAAAAAAATAAAATAGAAAAAGAAGAAGAAAAGGGGAAAAAAGGAAGATTGTGTGACAGATTTTATTTAAATTTCTTTTGGTATTATTATTTTTACAATAATATTTAGTTTCTTCTGTCTAGAAAATGACAAATCCTTCATTTATTGAAGAGGGTGAAGAGGGAACGTACTACATGATTGAATTAATTGGGTTACAAAACTTTGCTCATACCATTGCTTGAACATGGTGGTGTAGTGTGGGGCACAAATTTTGGATGCCAAATATAGGACTTGGATAGGGTGCATTGGAGGGCAATTATCACAGAATACATTCAGTAAGTGGTACGATAAAGGTGCTGGATTGGGATTCATTCGATGGTGGGAACAGACTGCTGGGAGTGCGCATGGGGTATGTTGATGATCATGTGTGGAAGGTTATTGGTGATTAAGAATAGTGCATGCCCACAAGTTGATACTCGATTTTATTCTGAAGGGAGTGCTAATATTTTATTTTGAAGGTAAGGGAGTCGATACTGGAATAAAATACCAAGGAAAGTGATGAAAACTTTACCAAAAACTCTGAAAGATTTTAAAATTAAAATTCTTAATGGAAAAAATAACTCGACTACAAGAAAGTGGAAAACTGGTGTCTCAGGGAATTGCCATCGGAAAATGCGCTTCATAGCAATTACATTAAATTAAAATTTTTAACAATAATACATTATGTTAGATGGATTTTAGGATACAGGTAGGCAGGTAGTGAAAATATTAAACGAATAGAAACCAAATTTAATAGTTTGTTAAATAAACGTGAATTCGAGCTCACTTGTATAAAGGAATAATAAATTAATAATTCATTGTTTTTAGAAAATACAAATGTTTCACACTGAGTAATAATTGACATCTGATAATCTAGTACAAAATACTTGGTTTTTAATTTTCCCAAGTAAATTTTAACAAATAATTGTGATATTTTTGGAATAAAGATTATATGATAATTAGATTTGTATACTATTTCGGCATAAACTGTTTTAATTTTATAAATATGTATATCATAAGTTAGAAAATATTATTAGAATTGTAGCGGATAGAGTACGGAAACATCGTAATAAAATTTTAAGAAAATTATAAAATATAAAGACAAAAAAAACGAAATTACTGGTAAAAAAACTAAAGAATGTTACAAATAAAGTAAACCAGAAACTAAAATAACTACATTTGTACTGTTATTTCTAAAAAAAAAAAAACATTAATAACCACAACTTCAGAGATGAATAAAAAACTTGAGACTTCCTGGAGGCAGCAAAGTTCATGAATCCAGCTTTTAGTTGTTAACTCATATATGGGAAGAGTATTGTTTAGCTCCAAATACTGCTGAAGAAATTTATTTTAATTAACGTTCAGATTTAGTGGGTTGATGTGCAAAATTTGAAGAAAATAATTTTAAAAATTATTCGTCACTGAGTAAATTAGAAACTGATAATTAGATTTATTATAACGTTTGCCATTAACGATCTAATTGACACATAAAAATGTGACATTAAAAGTTACATTAAAGAAGATGTAAAACCTGATAATACGGTTTTTAAAAGTTAGTTCAATCTTTCCCACAAAGTTAAAATTAAATTTTAATTATTACCTTTAATTAAAATTATAAATTTTCAAACAACATGTTCTACAGTTAATAAAACTTCGCAAACCTAAATTTAATTTTGTTCGTTGGTGATTTATTCACAGAAACGTTTGATACTCTACCTCAATTTTTAAACGTAATTGTTATTTGATCTACGATATTTCAACAATTGAATATACACTTTACCCGATTTATTTATTAAAAGTTTCTCAGTAAAAATACACGCGACCTAAATTCGCATTTCATTTCCAATAATAGGCATTATATAAGCTATTCGTTCAGGATGTAACGTATTATGAAAAAATCTTAATTTTTATGTTGTTGATTTTATAATGGTAGTTGTTCTGCAACATTTTATTCAAGGAAGAATCATTAGGATCGAGAGAAGTTGAATAGGATGACGTAAACTCAATGACTGTGCTAAGCTGCATTTTTAATGGATAACAATTCCTTTCCTCTAACTTTCAGTTTTCAATGAGCAAAGAAGATATAAGCATTTGTTGGTAGATGATAGAGTTGAATGTAAGGAACTCTTTTTTCCTCTGTTTCAAGCACAATCTGTTTCTTGTGTTTTTTTCTAATTTTCCACCACGGTTAATACTGTTGAACCCTGTTTACAGCTGTAAATAATCTTCTTAATGACAATTAACCAGAATGGTTAAGTTACAACAGCTTTTGACTACTCATGTATTTTATAATTACGTCATAGATCAATTTATGTCGTTTTATTTATTTCAATGGCGTATTTAATCATTACAAAACACATTTCATTTTGATTAATTATTATTTTAATTGTCATCTCTGTTTGGTAAAACACTTTTAGTTATTCAGAAACATTGTCTTTAAGTAATAATCTGGTGAGAAATATGAGTGTTCAGGTATTGCTGATTCGACTTTCTGGTCCATTGATGTGGAGGTCATCTGACAGCACTTAGGGTAACCAACGAGAAGGAGTTCCTCGATGGTTTTTTGAAGAAACTATTCCAGCATTTTTTCTGGAAACCAAGGAATCTTGAAATCTGGGTGATCGAATCCGCGTCCTTCGAAATGTGAGCCCCAAATTTATAACTCTCGCCTAGGTCGCTGGGACTTACTTTTTGTGACAATTGATGTGGAAACTATCATTATAAAATCGTACTGTAAGAGAGATACTAAGAATTTTTGGATATTTTAGAGATTTTTTCGCACTCATAGTTTTTATCTGTAATGATTAATTTTTGCGATGATTTGTGTAAAATGATATTAGAAAGATATACGTCATAGGTGGCAAACACTTTTAAAAATTTGTAGATACTGACTTTTTACTTGTTCATGACATTAAAACAATAAAGGTTTTTTTTTAACTTATTACTTTACGCCTCGTCGACTTCGAGGTCACTAGAGGCGGGATGGGATTGTGGACAACGACCGGGAAGGAATTCTGCCATGGCCTTTTGAAGGAAGCATCCCGATATTCGCCTGGAGTAATTTGGGGAAACCATGGAAAACCCAAATCTGTTTGCAGACTATTGTAAATTATATATGGAGATAATTAAATGACAAATAAATATTCACATGTTGTGGGTTCTGTACCTCATTTCAACTGTGACAAATAATACGAATCTAGGTGGGTTGGATCGGAACCCTCCCCCCTTTTTCCACGTAGCTCAGCGTAGCTTTTCAGCCAACCCCCTCCCCCCTGGGACGAGCCACATAGTTTATTGACGCTCCCTTATTAGCAGAGGGAAGGAAATGGCGAAGGGTTTAGAAAGATGGCACAAGGCATATGAGGCCAAAATAAATGAAGGCAGAGTACCAAAGGAACCAAGTCAATTCCATAGATTCCATATGTCATTTTTATCAGCTGATACACAAACGCAAAATTCAATTCTCCTCTGTCAGTGATTGTAATCTACCGACAACCTCAGAATATAATCTCGCCCAGCTCCGGCGTTATTCTGCTCTGTTCTTACATCCAACATCGTTCATTTCATTCCGTCGAGTTGGAGAAGTTGAGCCGTACTTTTGACACCTTGCTGGAAAAGCGTCACTCGCACACTCTTAATTAGCTGTACAGAAGTTGTATAATGCAATTAGGCGAGACGTCACACCCATTACTGGCTCTGCAGTGAGTTGTTACACTTCGCTTTTACGTCACTGCTGCTTCGTGACCTCTATGAACACGCCTTACGGTGACTTCATAACTTCATATTTAGAGCAATTTCCTCATGTTATGCCATCCAGTCTTATATCCATTTTATTGCACACAAGTTATGCTTGTGCCTACCAGCGAAAAAGTCACTTCAAAAATAGGTGCTACCCTTGTTCTACCTCTTTACTAGACAGTGGTAAAAACGAACATTCGATATTATTTTTATTCACAGTATCTTTACAGACTTCGTATGAGAAATTGTAACAGCAGAGGTACTTTCAGGCCTACGTTTAAATATGTTTAAAACAATTGAGTAGTAACGGGATATCAGCAATTGTATTCAGATTATCAATGTTTTATTGTTTATTTTAACCTAACCAGAAACAGATAAGGATCTGAATTGGGATTCAGTGGAAGAGAGGAGGAGGGTGAAGAGAGTGCTGATAGTGTACGAGTCATAGATTAGAGACACGGTTGGGAAGGAAGTAGATAGTAGAATTATGAATATTGTATGGAAGGGATGAAATGACCATAACCGCAAGTGGGTACTCGAGTATGTGCATAACGGCGTGGGAAATTTTTCTTTTGTAGTTAAGAGACTCAGAAGAATGCTTATGTTTACCAAAACCACTGAAAGAATTTAAAATGTGTAAACTGTACCACATAATTTGATTTCAGCAACAGTACGAGACCCACAGTAAAACCTCGTAGGAGTCTTGGGGCACGCGACAAAGGAATATCCGGTCCAGCGTCAAGGTCCTCCTGTTTCCAGCTAAGGAGAAGGGTTGAGTGTCATCATTACCAGTAATGTCGATTGGATGAAGGAGTCGGGGTTGATCTCTTACATCAGGTGCGCTGGAATGGGAGGAATATTGTACTCCTTTTTATCTTTGGAAGGTAGAATTACTCGTATTTAGCCAACACTGTAAGGTTATTTCACCTGTTAGCTCACATCAAACAAAGAAACTCACTTTTGTTGTTTACAAGTGACTCTTTCGGAATAGAAGACAGGAGTCCTCCTGGAGGTAGTATTTACGCTGATCTGGAATCTATCTTCGAAGACGCATTTGTTCCTGAATCTTTACAGAAAGGGGTAAACTATTATCCTGTTATATTGTATACATCCAAAGCGCATTTACAGACTGATGACTCCCAGGCATCGTCTGATGTGCTGCAGCGTTTTAGAAAACTGCCTTCAAACGTCACCATTGCCTTAAAAAAAAATTAGTTCCTGAAAGTGTTGATTTTGTCACGTTAGCCCTGAGCACTCATCTTCTCATGGTTTGATTGCTAGTATTAACACACTAATCTACCAAACAGGGAACAAAAACTTCTCTACACTTCATCAGAGATATTTCGTATTGGGTTTAAGCACAAAAAATTATGGCGTATTAAAATTTGTTCATAGGTACACAACAAATCAGATGTTTATGGAATAAGTAAGAGTGAACAATCAGCAAGGAAAAAAAAAAGTAACGGAGTATATTTAGTTTCTACGTAGGGGCGTAAGCTATCTTGCTGTAGGGACTTCAAGCTTTCTCAGGTTCGTCGTGTGTCTTGAGAGGTGTGCCTAGGATTTCCTTTCCTGTGGCCGCGCAATATGCCGAGAGGAAGGCACGTGCTAGCAGTTATTGCGCGCGGTGGCCATATTGTGCCTGACCGCCATATTGCCGACGCTGCACGTTCGAGACGCTGCACCCCAGGAAGCTTTTTTATTAAAGGTCGTTTTCACTTTGAGAAAATCTTACAGAGCGTCATTTGACCTTCATACCATACACAGGGCGCCCAGAAAAATTTCGCAGCGAACAACCACGAAGCAATTATTTTTCGTCTGATATGGAGACATCAATCTACCGATTGTGTTCTCATGACTATGATGAAAACTATTTGGTCCTATGTGGACGCGGAGTAGAAGGCTTACTTGTCCTTCAGATCAAAATGAAGCGATAAATTGTGTGATGTTTACTAATAGTTTGTCCGGTTTAAGCATAACGTACGTTTATCTTACAGTAAGAATGTGACGAATTCCGCGGAACTGACATCTTAACGATATTCCCGTAAAACAAATTAGTTTAATCAACTGAATTGAGAAACTATGTGAAATTGGAAGTTAAATAAAAGTGTTAGAAGCATTTTTAAGTGACATAACGAGCATACCATCAGAAAATTCTATACATAATTATTACTTAAAAACAATTCAAATTATCTTCTGGATCAAGACGCGATTTGTGATTGTTGTTAAAAACTACACGATAAAACTTTTTATCAACGTGTTGTCTTTTTCAGCTAATAAAAATTGTTATAATCATGCCATTGCTCCCTGTCGTTGCTGGCTAACGTACCATTTAACTCCATGGAGTAGAGGGGATCTAGAGATTTACGTCGAACTTGAAATACGAAGACTACTACAATTCATCAGTTTGTGCAGTCTAATGTTTTACGGAAACATAGATGGCAATATTACGTCGGAAACCTGCATCCGATAAAAGATGTCAGAAACTGGGCTTTCTCCGTACTCTTGTCACTACCTGGAATATGTTCTGCCGGTATCCGCTCTCTTTGTTTATATCTCAGCTGTATATCGTATTCCATTAAGAGACTGACGAGAATACAAACAAAAATGATGCAAGATTTTCCACGAGATTTTGAGAATAGTGTGAGAAGTTCTCAGTCAGTCATGTTCCGTTTATGTCGAAGCATATCACCCGTATTGTTAAGTTTTGATTTGAAGAAAAATTACGTGATTATTTTAGACAATGCTTTCGGCATATTTGCCTGAGGTAATGTCTTAGTGAAGATAGATAATCCACAGAAAATTATAAATATCTGTCTTGTATGCTTATGAGTTGGCAGGCCTGGTTGGTGTTAAAGAAGTCTTTGCTTCGTGGGACAGCAACGAGAGTATAACCTGAAACTGGTCGCTAGGAGAAGTGGCAGCCGTTTCATGTATAATAGGTTTCTTGTTTTACCAATCATCTATTATGTGTGATTTTCTCTAAAGTAAAATTTTAGGACTAAAAGCTTTGATTAGAATGTATTGAAGTAAAACGTATCTTCGTAACATAAAAACGGAGAGAGGAGGGAAATTATTATGATGAATAGTTTTGAACGGGGCGGCGACTTTATTTAAATAGTGTCGAATCCATTAGGAAGGCCTATCCGATTATTAAGTATCTTTATTAACTAAAAATAAGACAGAAGATGTTTATTTTTCATATCAGAAATTGATAAAAGTTTCCCGTTAGTTTTGATCCATAGATTTTTTGTTTCCTTTTTTAAGTGGAATACTTTCAGGCGTTTTTCAGTAATATTTCACTTGTGCGACAACATAATAATTGGAGTATACCAAAAGTGATAAATTAAATCACAATGGCTACTGAACGAGTGGGAAAAGACTCACTTTTTGTAGGAAATACATGATTATAATATCGGCAATGTTATTATCTGTTTTACCTATGCATAACATTATTCTCAAAGTACTACCTAGCGTAAGCAGTGAATACAATTACTTTATAGATTTCTGTCGGAGGTGGAAAGTCGAAGGTATAATAATTTACATATTTACTTAAATTATTATTGTACGTTTGGTGACCTAATGAGAGCAATATTTCTAGCCTTTGTCCGTTTCCACGAGAACTGTGATTATTGTAGTTAAGGTCTGTATGACTGAAGTTGTTTTGTTTGTTTGTGTTGTGTCGTTTTTAAGACGGAAATTGTAGACCATTTTAAAATTTACCTTGATAATTACGAAAACCTCCTAAGAGTTGTAATGAGGAAGGCTGGTGCGACGTCTCAACACGGGTTCCAATTTTCTCGTCGAAAGGTGACAAATATTAGCCTGTCAGGCCAGAGTGGAATGTCTGGTCAGTTTCTTACGTTTAAGAGCTCTACCACTTAGTGGTAGAACCGCTTTTATTGGTTAAATTACGTAAAATATTAGCGTATGGTAATTCACAAAGGCGAAGATTCACTTACCACAATGATTATGACATTTTCGTCACTAATTACGCATTAAATTTGGCATGTGTCATATATATTCTAGCTAGTAGGCCGATATAGGCTTGGGAATTTTCCACAACGGTAGAGGTATATTCACAACGTGTAGCCGAGCGTATTCGGGTAATAAATACTTCAGTATTGAATTCCGTATTACAAAAGCAACGGGATTACAGAGGCCATTTTATTGTGATGTTGAGTACGCTTCTTATCCTGAAATAATGGCTCAAAGTGCAGGCTAGAACACATAGCATTAATTCGGCACAAATATGCTCTAGAAAGTCGAATGTAAAACTGCCTCTATTTTCTGTAGTTCCTCTCAGGGGAATTTCGATATTTTATTTAGACTATTTCCTATTCTCTTTACGCCGATTAGCTATATATAATAGTTTATTGGCTTTAATTATGCTGTCATCGACGATTAATACAGAAATTACAAAAACAATCAGGATAAACTTCTCTTTTACAATTTTTTTGTCTCTTTATTATTGTTTATAATGCCGAAAGAAAACTTCATTCTTGTAGATTTTGCAATTTTTAATGATCCAAGCTTCACAAACTGCTCTTGCTTTCGATTTCCTAATAATTTATATCGGCCACTTACTGAAATTTGACGTATTAGATATTCGGTTTTCTTACAGTGTTTGGTAAATATAATATTGAGTAGAAACCTATAGTAGCAGCAAAGAGCTGTGATCAATGTTTACGCCGTTGCAAAGCCCTATGTGGATATCTTAGCAGTTCGCCCACTACTGAGAAGCAAAATTCAAAGAAGGTGCAGCAGATATTTATAGATTAATTACAGTCAGTTGAGAACCTATAAATACGCTAACATTAGTTGATGATGTAACAGATTAATTTATTGTAGAATATTGCTACCTAAAGTAGAATTTAATATCTTAAAATTGTAAGTTACTCTACACAAATGATTGAATAATGTCTCTATTTTATTAAATTCGACGAGCTCAGATACAAAATTCCAAGTTTTTAATGTCGATTGCAACACTCTATCAATTATGAACATTTACTGAAACAATAATGAGTTGACTCACGACATTAAAATAAAATTAATTAAAAACTTTAGCTATGCTTTGAATGGAATGAACTGTTTGTAATTCTGATAAATAGAATGAAATACCAGTGGCTGTAGCTAATGATGTGGACAATTATTACCTCATAACTTGTTACAAATAATCAGAAACACTCATTTACTCATTACTAACACATACTGTAATTGCAAACATTGTACAATTCAGACTAGCTGTACTAGTCGCTTACTTCTGGAAAATTAATTCCCGTTAAACTATTTAAGTAATTCTTTAATTTATAGGTACATAAATAACAATTCAAGTGTTAACTAAGGTAGAGGTTTGTAGGGACTCAGGCATGATTTTGAACCCAGTGCCTATGCTCTAATTCCGAGGACACAGTAACGAAGAAGCAACTTTAAGTTTGTCTCTTCTAAGTCATCACTGAATAATGACTGCCTCATCGAGCTTATTTTATATTAAAAAATTAATTCGTACGTAGTTTCCATGATGGATGGAGCACTTTACGAATTTTCATTTCTTTTCCCCAGTGGGGATAGTTTTACTAAATGTTATTGTATGTATGATTGAAACCGCCAGTGAGGCTTTGCGGGCTAAAGCGCCACCGCACTACATAGGGTAAGTACAATGCATCCAGGTTCACATCCCGGGTCCCACGTACCGGCCCTCCTAATGGCTGGTTTCAACCGGTTTTCCGCAATTACCTAGACAAATGCCGGAACGGTACCCAATCTCCGCCTCGTAAGCTACACACTTCACAAACAAAAAGCACAATTACTCGTAGAACACAGTTACACGTTTCGCAGCCAGATGGCAACACATCCGCGCTCCCATAAAAACTATGGCAGGCCTAGTAAGCCGGCAGTAAATGGAACCTGGCGTCGAAAATAAGCAAAGTCTGTGGAAGAGAATGCGACCCGCGAAAATGTAAACGTGATAACGATGATGGTGCTGATGTATGTGTGATTGACAGCAATGACGTGTGTGTTACATTCAGGAGGACGCAGGCTCGAATCGCCATCCGGGTATCCAGATTTGGGTTTCCCATGGTTTCATTAAATTACTCCAATTCTTCCAAAAAGGCAGTGGCCGAATTACTTCCCATTCCTTGTCCCCAGTCTTTTAATTATCTTGACGTCGACCAGGCCATAACCAAAAAAAATTGTTACATATAGCGTTTCATTTGTGTTGCAGATGAGATTAAAGAAGGGACTGAAACCCGGCCTACTCTTCCGACAAACACCTAGGGGCCCAAAAGTTTAACGCTCCTATCAGATGGAAAAATCACCAAAATCAGTGAGGCACGCCTTTACTCCATAAGGTAAGACTACCTATTGTCCACGGTAAACCTATATTCAATGTGGCATTGTATCAACTTCGAATTTAATAAACTACGGTGATCCCGAGAAACCGTACATAAAACCAGCAACACCGTGAGACTCGTCAATCTGAGCGTGTCGACGTGTTCGGTTAATGGTGAACAGTTATACAGCGTATACTTACCATACAGAGCGTGGTAACAATCTTACCCCGTATTCACGAAGACGTAGGCTCGAATACCAGTCAAAATTTCGTTTTCCCATGGTTTCTCGAAATCACTCTAGGCGAATGATTCCTTCAAAAGACCTTGGCCGAATTCCTTTCCCGCCTCTAATGTCCTCGACGTCGACGAAGCGTAAAGCCGTAAGGAAAAAAAGGTGCTTACCATTTTGGAATGCTCGAATCTTTGCAGGGAAATCTTAACGTTGGTAATTACCTTAACTTTCATATGTGAACGTGAACATGGTTAATAAGCTATGATGTTATAGTTTAAACGAGAAGAATGTTTCTATGATGAATAGTGGAAATGTATTCATTACATGGGCTTGAACCAGTTATGGTAAACGTATAACAAACACGAGTTACTTAGTGGCAGGGACCTCGCAGTATGTATTTTACGTAATACAATATGCGCTAAGGGACCGTTGTTTTCTCAGCACGATGGTTAGCAGGGAAGGCAGAAATGGAAGCACATCGTTCGCTGTGGGACTGTGTGTGAATGTTGAATACATCTTCAGCCTTTACGTTACGGTGTTCAGTTTTACCTTTCAGGTGGAACTACAGTTACCGGTTACTTATTAAATGAACCTAAAAGCATGACAAAGATTAATTAGAAGTCTCGGGGTAATTAATTCTTAATTAAAACTCTTCTCTGCCTTCTTCGAGCTTAGAATCTCTCGACCTGCGCTGCTCCTGCTGTCAATATCACGCAGTTCATGTCTGCGTTGTGTTATTGCTTACAATACTACCTATCAAGACATTTAGGTAAAAGATTCCGCTACCACGCACTCGCAGACTTGGAATGCAAGTGAGATAGAGAAAAGGAATACAGGAAATTTAGGCGTAGTAAAGGAGGCGAAAAGAGAATGTGTTAGAATTCCGATCAATAAATATTCCAGTAGTTTTATAATAGAAACCAAATTGGAATAAAATGTTTTATATGGCCCAAATTAACATAGAAAGATTGAAATGTCTAACTAGAAGGGATAATTGATTACAGATTTTTTTTTTGAAGGCAAGTCAGTATACTATCTGCGTTTCGTGTTACTACACTCTACTCTATTTAGCTTTAATAATGTTACTGTTAATCAAGTGAAGGGACTACGTTTAAATACGACTAACTATCCATGTCCAGGGCTGGACTCAAACGAGTGACCCCTTGTGAGCAGAGATTCCTCAAATTTTGCCTATTGAAATACGTTTATGCTCCCACTAGGCGCTAACTGAACACGGCAATAGGTCTTTACACAACAAAATGGTTAAATGAAATTTTCAAGTGCAACATTTCTTCTCTTCAGATCTTCGATTTCAGACTTACCGATCTTGCTGATATTTAATAAAATCTCTTATCCTGCGAATAAACTTGACATGGAGGAATAAATTTCATGAATATTAATCGAGCTGCTACTGTGGTGTGCGGAATGCGTCATGTCCTCTCATATCGTATCATAAATATCAATCCAAGGAAAAATATCTCTTATAGACTAATTTAAGTTAGAAAGAACTTTTGTTTTGGTGTAGTAAAAGGGGGGGGGGATTACTGCAGATCGCGATTCCACAAGGAATCGGTGTCATAATACTGCAGTGGTCAAACGCAAGACACCACTAGAAATACTTTCCGACGTACATTTAACAGTGTTGGGCTGGTTCAGGGTGTATTAAAACCCAATTTCAGCTTGAAAATAATGGTATTATTTAGTACAACGGAATTACTATAGTAACGTTGGCAACCCCTAAGTTAGACTTTCTAATAGTTTTGAAACTACGTAAGCCGTTCAAATATAGTATTACATTTCTCAAAGTAATTTGTCGGGAATATTTGGAGTAATCATACTCAAACAATTAAAAAAAAGTAAAAAAATATTGTATTAAATCATTATTAATGGATCTTAGTTTCTCACGTCAGTCGATACTGAATGTTTCCAAGAATACTCCACGCCTACAAAATGTTTAAATTGCATTAGAATAAAAGAAATTGTTAAGATTAGTAATATGTGTTCTTAAGTAATACACATTCAATGACATACTCAAAGAGAGATACAGCTTAACCAACAAAATGGCAGGGGATGTAACATGTTTTGTTTTTAAATCAAAAGTTTCTATCAAATATCCACTTTCCATCAGTATCAGCGAGACATTTATTTATCTACTCTAATATGAATAATCACTATATCTTCGCCATTCTCAGCATTAAAGCTGGTCGGTTGGGGGTTCTTGTCCTTTCTCGATCTTCTTCTGATTTGGTATGTCTTGACTTTCAGTTGGTCGTCTTGTTGGCGTATTATTAATTATTATTCTTTTTACTCCGTCCGCACTAATGGTCTGTTGTGTTTGTAAACGGCTGTTTCATATTCGCCGAGACAACTGACTAGTGGATTGGCAGAGCGATGTGATACACCGTATAATTTATAGGCATGTTGCTGTTCCAGACGCCTCGTGGACTACGACAATGGGGAAACGGTCGGGCAGATGTAGTGTCCGCTTCAGTGCTCTGTTTTGCAAAACCTGAAACTTTCTCAAATGGCAATTAACAGTGCACCCACAGAAGGGGCAAGCATACTCAATTACCGGCCTAATCAAGCTTTCTCGGTTAAGTATCGGCAAAAGAGAATGGAGCCGAGCACTTACCCTTTGCCTGATGTCCTTGATGTGAACTCGCCATGTCAGCTTAAAGTCAAGTGCTACACCAAGGTAGCGAGCAGTTGGTGCCCAGGGGATTGTTTTACCTCTGAGCTGAAGTTGCAGGTGTTGTAGTTGCTGTCCACGGCGTCCTAGGCGTCGCGTCAGCATAATCTATTGCGTTTTGAAGGCCTTTATATTCATCCACCACCTCCTGGCCCAGGCTATCGTCTTCTGAAGAGCTTCCTGCAATCGTCTCGTGGCGATGGCTCTGCTCCACTGAATGAAAAGAATGCCGAATCGTCGGCGTACGTGGCCGTTTTCACATTCGCAGGTGCTAAAATGACTGTTGTGAAGAGGGCATAAAGAACAGGAGCCAGCACTCAACTCACACTTGCTCGAAGACGTCGTCGTTTTGAACAGGCATCGCCAACCATGACGCAGAAGGTGCGCCTCGACAGGTAGCTGCAGATCAGTTTCACATAGTTTCCAGGCAAGCCCCATTCGTACAACTTGTGTGCCACTCTGAGTCAAATGTACGGTGACATACAGCAACACCAAACCACAATAGCTTCTCTCGTTGAAGGCTCTGGTCGCTCCCTCCACAACATGCATCTGCGTCGTGGAGTGCCCTCTACCGAACCCTGCGGCCTGGATGTAGGTAACAATTAAGGAATGCAATCCCGCAGTGTTTTCAATCCCGCGGGATCCGTGTGGATTGGCGCAAACATTTTTTTATCATATATTTAAAACAAAGTTACTTAAAACGTTACTAAATTAAATAATAATTAAATTAATAATAAAATTTAATGTTAAATGATAAAAATAACATTTAACAATATTTTAATTGGCAAAATGACATTAAAAAGTTTTAGCATGTCTTAGGTACATTTCGAGGTTTTACATTTTTGTTTTTTAATCTAAGCCAATTTTTAAATAAATAATAAAAAAATATTCAGTGTTAGGTCATTATGTGTCTTACAATACATCACATAAGTTTAAAAACATGGTTTGCTTAATGGCCAAGTTACTAGAGTTTTTAAAAAAATCTAAATAAACGTTCCATAAAACTGAGAGAAAGCATCCATTTCACAAAGTGAAGTGAATATACTCTGTAAAGTGTAGACTTGGCTCAGAACAAGATCTCATAACTTTTGTCACTGAAAAAGCACGAGACTCGCCTTTTTTTTTACAAAAATTGTTTTTGTGGGATTCCCTATTATATCTCCTGATTCTTTGATTGATCTTACAGTTGATTCAATGTTATTAAAAGAAACTGCTCACCAACACTTAAACTGTCAAGTATTTCAGTTTTACTTACGTGGCGAAACGACGTTTTTAGAGTGGAAATTATTATTTTTTAGTAAGAAAGGAGACTTTCTCGGCGAATCATTGCAGTGAAGTTTTCATAGGTTGTATCTCCGGATTTCATTGTAAAAACACGAGATTTCACATGTGAGGGAAACGGCGGAGGCAGCCATCGAAGTATGGTGTTCCAACAACACGATTCGTCGATACACCCGTGAATACTTCATTGTAACTTTTTGCCTTTAGTCCAAATAATAACAAGGAGAAGAGGTATTAATCGATAGCCTGAGCGGCACATGTAAGCAGGCGGCTTTCGCCAAAGAAACGCATTGAGGCAGCGGCCAAAACAACAATAAGTCAAAGGATGTACAATTGCCTTTTGATAGGTGCTAAATAAATAGGTATTCGATCTTCAAAATTACGATAACATTAGTTTCCTATCAACGAATAATCAAATTTTCAGCCGCAAATAAGGAAATTGTCACAATAACTTTACCTGCAAATAGAGAAAATTGGAATAATGAAACCGTGAATAAAAAGCTGTAACTGTGTAGTTGAGATAACGTTTGCGACACAAAAAATAATTACATAGTTAGAAAACCTTACTAAATACGCAAAATGACTCAAATTACAGAAATGTGTATTCGAAAATTAATACGTAAAAGTGTATCAATTTACTTAATGACGAAGGTTGACAAAACAAAACGTTTGTTCACATGCGTCAAATTCCAACTGCAAGGGTACAGGCAAACAGTGCAAAACATCCGATAGAGACCGAGTGGGACAGCGAATCACGCAGACTGACACACGTTCCGCCGGATTTTGTGGATTGCGGATCCGCTTAATTTTGTGCGGGATCCGCCAGACTGTCTAATGATGCGAGATCCCGCATTGCTGGATTGCAATCCCTGGAAACAATACGCTTCAGCAGAATTCGCTCGAACACTTTGCTGGAGCGAGAAGCAGGCTGATGGGCCGGTACTGCTGGGGAAGGATTAGATCTTTCCTAGTTTTGTGGATACCGTCAACAATGGCATTCTTCCATGCTCTCGGGAAAGTCTGATTTCTCAGGATGGTATTGAAGAATCACGCCAAGTAGTTGATGGCTTCTGGTGGTAGATTTCTAAATGCTCGACTGTCCACTTGGTCGTGCCCAGGTGCCTTTCGCGGATTTCAACCCGGCCATGTAGCTAGCTACCTCCTTGCGGTTCAATCTCGGTGATGTCATGGTCGTCGTTGGCTACCGTCACAGTCGGCAACATACTGCGGCAATGTGGCGGTCGTCAGCGCCATCAATCGACAGGCTGGAAGTTTTTCTCAAAGATATCATCAAGCGCGTTAACCTTGTCTTCCGGTAGAAACACAAGACCGCGTTCTCCATGGAGCGGTGGTATCAGCTTCCTCCGGCGGGTGAGGCGCCTAGTTTGGTTGCAGCACTGCAACACGTGTGGACACTCAGGATTTCACCAACGCTGCCTTCAGCTCTCGCTGCAGTTGATTGAGGAGGCAGTGAGTGCACGGTTCCTCGTTAGTTTCCACTCCTTGGTGATCCAATTTTGTTGTTTGTGATCTGCGCAATGAGGTGCGATGGCAGGAACGCTCCCTTTTTCCCGCGGCGCGACTCGAACCGTGGAACCACGAGACAACGCACTAGCTTCCGGGATCAGCATCCGCGAATATGAGCCACTTACCGCCCCATCGCGTCAGGCTTACCAGAGACGGAAGATGAGGTGGCTACAACGCATAAACAGCTTGGCATTATCTTCCTCGTTCCTGAAAGTTATTGTTTATTTCCAGGAATTTTACATTAATTAATAGCTGAACGAATTGCGTGAAGGCTAAATTTCATCAGCGGCACTAGACAGTAGTCAATTCACACTCACGATCTGGCTATCAAAAATTCTGTTTAAATAAAAAAATCTCGAAATTACTCAACGGAATGAGGAATTGCCATTTCTCAAATATCGTTGCCGAATTCGTTTACGTTTTTAGAATACTAACCTCTTCCGTGCCTTTGAAATAATAGTGACTTTATTGAAGAATAACAAACAACTTTGATTTCACAATAGATACAGGCAGAAATTTGTAATTTCAACTTCCCAATAGGTGTAAAATATGTTTTCACTGTCCCAATGTACGGGTAACCCAAGAAAAACATAACGCATCATTTAACCACTTTTGCCCTCGGCTGACTCGAAACGTGGAACCGCAAGACATCGCACCTCGTAGCTTCCGGGATCAGGATATCCGAACCTGAGCCAATTACAGCACCATAGCGTCAGGCTTACCTGAGACGGAAGCTGTGGTAGGAGAAACTAATAACGAGCCAGGCATTATCGTTCCTCGTTCCTGGAATTTACTGTTTATTTCTTAGAATTTTAAATTTAGGAAATAAAATTAAAGAAACATTTCATCAATGGTGATATGCGTCAGAATTAACTTTTAAAATTTCTGCACTTCTTTAATAATGTATATTCTTTTTGTTGCTACGGTTAACGATTTTGCCCCTTACCGCCAACCGAATTTTTTACGGACTCCCGGAGATAGCGGTCAACGCGATAGGACAGGGAAGATAACTCCATGCTACGAATAATTCCCAGTTGGGGTTATGCATCAATTATATCATTAGCTATCACTAGTCGGAGCAGCATGTTTTTAAATCGGAAGCTTTGAATTTTATGTTCTTCCTTGATGAGATTTTTTTTCGTAAGAACAGCCACTTTCCATTTCATTTCTCATTTGATTCCCAATACCACAGGCTAGAAATTATCGTTGTCGCACAATAAGGACATTAGCTAAAAAAAAACTTTTTCGCACAATTGACTCATTAGTTTGATTTAGTTCCTTGATTATTTTAAACAGTTATCATTACGTATTACATCAATGATCAATCGCCCGACTTTGTTATGAGCACTAGAAAAAATGGGGAATGTTGAGTGACAGAAATCTTACGGTGAAGTTAAATTTAATAGAAATGTGTCTTTCAAATTCACGCATGCTGTTTGACAGTGTCTCACGTCAGCCAGAACATTAATGTTATGATTCTTTTCTATTTTTCCACGCTAAGTATGTACAAGAAACGACAGAACTAAAAGAATTGCTTTTACAGTCAAGCATACTTACAAGACCACTGCCAAAATTATTAAATCCGAAATCTTGTTACGTGTTATATATTTGACTGAACTCATAGATAAGTCTGTACTGTTTCCAAAAATTATGATACACAGCAAACGTTGATTATTAACGTAAATTTCGAGTCAATTTAAGTTGTTGTAGACGGGTATAAAATCTGCATTTTGTTGTTATCCAGTACTTTCTAAAAACCAGCATTTTGTTTGAGATTGGTAACATTCGTGTTATTTGTGAACACTTAATAACTGTAAAATGTCTTTAAAACAGTAAATGAAACGTATTCGATGTTCCTATAACTCTTTTATTGCCGAAATGTAATCACTATTTCGGTTTATGAAACAAAAAGGCGGAAATGCATTTCGTTTTATGAGAGGTGTATGTGTCTCAATTTTAATAGTCGTAAGACTGTACCCTCCTGGGTATAGTACTGTCTTCGTAGATGTGTATAATGGGTTGAATAAGTCCCAGGAGGAAATGTAGCGATGTGCAATTCAGGTCGTTCGGATTAATATGAGCATGGTAGTACCTTAGCTTTCTTTGGTTTCTTATTTTGTCCCCTCCAGCCGACTTGGCTGAGAAAGGGTTTTTCACGACGTCACCCACTTTGTCGTGCAGAGTTTTATAATTCTCTTCAAACTACACAACAATTTGTGGAATTTGCGCACTTCTGGTAATCTCTGGTGAATCGTCCTGTATTGGTTGGAAAGGATTGGTTGTTTCCATCCTGTCCGGGTCGAGCGTTGGTGGTGGCCTTGCTGTACGGCGAGGGAAGACAAATCCCTCGTCGCCTACTTCCACACTTTTCTGGTAAGTGTAGTTATCCTCATTGCTCTTGGGATGCTGGGAACGACGCCCTATTACTCCATTCTGCCCGGAGACCGAGGTTGCAGAATTGTCAGTGGGTTCCATGGTCTTCTTATTTTGTGCCTTAGCTTTCTTTGGTTTCTTGACTGTACCTAGTTTCGATACTGCTAGACTGACCCCAGTAGATTTGCTCACCTCATTCTTTCTGTAGTTGACGGCTCGTGGCTGTTTATTGTATGTCCTCTCTGGTGGAGTGGTGGGACGCTTTCTTGGGGTTAAATCTTTACTCACCGAGTACACGTTACCATGAATTCGCTGAATGTTAAACACAGTGGCTGGTGTAGCGTCTTCATCGTTATCCGTCGTCGCACTTGTCACAACGACCGCCGGCATTGAGACGCTCGACGCGCGCGGCGCGGAAGTGCAAGGCAGCCTTACCTCGACACCCATCTGTGCGACTCCTCTGGTCACGTACTGATGGGTGGCCGAGCTTAATACTATCGAGTAATTCAAGTTCGACACAACACGTAATTTTTCATCACTTTCGTAAACAATAACTATCTTTAACAATCACACATTCAGTCAATATGCACCCAGGAAATAATCACCTTTCGATCCTAATATCACTTACACATCATTCTCACATTTATGTAAACACATACTACTGTTAAGGACTATGTTATCGTTTTAATTAATACTAGACGACCCGTGCGAAAATTTCGCGAATAAATGCTATGAATAGTGAGGTTGAATATAATGTCATGAAGTTCAGTCATTACTCATCATACTCCTTCTTCATTTATCGATTTTGGTTAGAAATCCAGGGAGATAAATGGCTCGAAACACAAAAAACGTATTTTAGCAATATTGACATTTTTGCGCTTTATGGGTCGAATTACGAAAAATTCCTTTCTTAGAATATAATGTTACCACGGCGGAAACCTTAGTCTTTAATACGATATGTCATTTATCTATATCGATTAGATATCAAGGGAAATATAAGGCTCGTGACACAAAAATACGTTGTAGAACAATTTATACTTTTTCCCTTTAATAGTTGAATTCCAAACACTTCTTTCTTAAAATATGATGTTAGCAAAGCTGAGACATTATTCCTCACAATCGTACTTGATTTATCGATTTTGGATAGATATCAAGGTAGATAAATGGCTCGAAACACAAAAAACGTATTTTAGCAATATTGACATTTTTGCGCTTTATGGGTCGAATTACGAAAAATTCCTTTCTTAGAATATAATGTTACCACGGCGGAAACCTTAGTCTTTAATACGATATGTCATTTATCTATATCGATTAGATATCAAGGGAAATATAAGGCTCGTGACACAAAAATACGTTGTAGAACAATTTATACTTTTTCCCTTTAATAGTTGAATTCCAAACACTTCTTTCTTAAAATATGATGTTAGCAAAGCTGAGACATTATTCCTCACAATCGTACTTGATTTATCGATTTGGATAGATATCAAGGTAGATAAGTGGCTCGAGACACAAAAAACGCATTTTAGAAAAATTGACATTTTTGCCTTTTATGGGTCGAATTACGAAAAATTCCTTTCTTAAAATATAATGTTACCACGGCGGAGACCTTATTCTTTAATATGATACCTCATTTATCTATATCGGTTAGATATCAAGGGAGATAAATCGCTCGTGACACAAAAATCGGTTATAGAAAAATTTATACTTTTTTCCTTTAAGGATTGAATTCCAAAAACATTCTTTCTTAAAATATAATGTCAAAAAGCTGAGACATTACTCCTCACAATCCTACCTCATTTATCGATTTTGGTTAAATATCTAGGGAGATAAATGGCTTGAGATACGAAAAACGCATTTTAGAAAAAGTGACATTTTTGCCCTATAAGGGTCGAATTACGAAAAATTCATTTCTTAAAATATAATGTTACCATGGCGGAGACCTTATTCTTTAATATAATACCTCATTTATCTATATCGGTTAGATATTAAGGGAGATAAATCGCTTGTGACACAAAAATGCGTTATAGAAAAATTTATACTTTTTCCCTTTAAGGGTTGAATTCCAAACACATTCTTTCTTAAAATATGATGTCACAAAGCTGAGACATTACTCCTCATAATCCTACCTCATTTATCGATTTTGGTTAGATATCCAGGGAGATAAATGGCTTGAGATACAAAAAACGCATTTTAGAAAAAGTAACATTTTTGCCCTATAAGGGTCGAATTACGAAAAATTCCTTTCTTAAAATATAATGTTACCATGGCGGAGACCTTATTCTTTAATATGATACCTCATTTATCTATATCGGTTAGATATTAAGAGAGATAAATCGCTCGTGACACAAAAATGCGTTATAGAAAAATTTATACTTTTTCCCTTTAAGGGTTGAATTCCAAACAAATTCTTTCTTAAAATATGATGTCACAAAGCTGAGACATTACTCCTCATAATCCTACCTCATTTATCGATTTTGGTTAGATATCCAGGGAGATAAATAGCTCGAGATACAAAAAACGCATTTTAGAAAAAGTGATATTTTTGCCCTACAAGGGTCGAATTACGAAAAATTACTTTCTTAAAATATGATGTTACCATGGCGGAGACCTTATTCTTTAATATGATACCTCATTTATCTATATCGGTTAGATATTAAGGGAGATAAATCGCTCGTGACACAAAAACGCATTACAAAAATATTAATACTTTTGCCCTTTAAGGGTCGAATTCCGAAAACTTTCTGGCTTAATATATGACGTCACTAAAGCGGAGATCTTAATCTTTAAAATGATACTTCATAAAACGGTTTCAGATAGGTATCCAGGGAGATAACAGACTCGTAACACAGAAAACAGCATTTTAGAAAAATTTACATTTTAGCCCTTTAAGGGTCGAATTTCGAAAAATTTCTTGCTTAAAATACGATTTAACCAAAGCGGAGACCATAAGCTTTAAAATGACACCTCATTCATTGATTTCGGTTAAGTATGAAGGAAGATATAGGCTTGTGACAAAAAAATACCTTATAGAATTAATATATATGATGATCTCTTAATTCATCCATCTGAAACTTGCAGTTATATAGTGCATTTAAACCATTGCGACTGCGAGAAGAAATATGCGTTTGTTTGGCCATGATTCATGTAGGTATGGACACTGTCAGCACGTGGTCCCAGGAGAACATTTTTTCTTCTTGCCATGTCTGAAAAATAAATAATATGGTGCGTGACGGTCTGTTCATTTCTTTGAAGGCAATTCACATAAAAATTACTGCTGATCGTAGTGTGATGTAGGTCTAGATAATGTACAGACAAAGGTTCCAAGTGCAAAATAGGGTATGTTTGATTTTGTAAAAAGCTTAAATATTAAGAAGAAGAAGAGAGAGGAAAAAAAAAAGAGGTGGTAAATTATTTTCGACTTTTTGTTGATCGTCATATACGCAGATGATTACGATGGAAGAGAACTGAGTGAACGGTAAGAAACTCAAGAATATCACACGAAAATATTACTATTTAGTTAAAGTTACAGCAAAAAGCTTGGCTGATTTATTAGTGCTTTCTAATGAAGTTTATACTACCGCTCGATGGCGCCATTTTTTTAAATTGTAACTGAAAATTATCGTCGCGGTTTTTTTAATTTATATCGATAGTTCGTGGCCCAATTTGAATTCAACTGGGTTTCAAAAATCAATTACTGTGCGCTGACTGTAATTAAAGAGGTTAATTCGTTGGTGTGAGCAGGTTCGATAGAAAATCTAACTTCATTTCGCGATTCTTTGTAAAATAAAAATCTACAACATAATTTCGTTGATTCACACCGTTCTCCGCCCTAGTCACTATGATAGCTACTGTCTGGATGATCAGATTTGTGATAAAACGACATTTAATTTTGCTCTTTAAACATTGTTGATGAATATTTCCTTTTTGTTGTGTGTACGAAGGTTTTTACAGTTTCAAATCGACAAAACAGTGCACATGCGAAACATCTAAGTCTCACTGTAATGGCTGGTTGTTATCGCCTCGAAATTTCACATTTGAGGAGGAGAACATGCAAATACATTAGCAATATAAAAATCCGATGTAGAACAAAACAGCGATTCATGGCTGAGCACAATGCGACAGCATTCATTGTGTTCAGCGATTCTGCACTACGTTCGATGACCATCGATGACGAGTATGACGGAGACCTGGGCAGAGGCCATATTATTCCATGGTTTGGAGCGCAGACGTTCTACTCCTAGTGTCATAGTGCTGGGAACCGTCTGGTATGACTTCAGGTCACTGCTGATAGTGTTTCAGGGAACGCTGACGGCACAACGGTACGTCACGGACATCATCCGTCCGCATGTGTTGCCTCTCATGCGACAGTATGGTGTTGCCAGTTTTCAACAGGACAATGCTTGCGCACACGAGTGAACTGACGTTGAGGTACTCCCGTGGCCAGCAAGATCCCCAGTTTTGTACCCGAGATAACATGTTTGGGACCAGCTTAGATGTGAACTCCGTGCCAGTGCCAGTATGAAGGTTATAGAAGACCAGTAAGAACTATTGTAAGCCAGCTTGCCTCAGCAGAGGATGTAAGGTCTTTACGACACCCTTCCCAATCGAATCAGTGCATGCATACAGGTCAGAGGACATGCAATGTAGTACTGATTAGTGCGTGCTTTGTAAATTTGATTCTATTTTGTAATCACTGAAATAACATCACAAATCCTCTCAACCGGTAAAATTTTATTTCGTTTCTCCTTCCGGGGTCTTTTTGGATGCTTCATAATTTTTTTTTTCAGGCATTGTATACACGGTTAGCTTTGTTCGCAATTGTAGTTTATTTTTTCCATTGCCTTCGGAATGTGAGACTTCAGCAAATTATTAGCAATACATAATGAAAACCTCCGCTAAAATTGCTGCTACAGAATCAAAAAATGTACAGTATCCAAATTTGTTCATACACGTAGATCCACGCGAGTGAAGTTGACGCCAAGAGCTAATACTTTATTATTCCTACTCCCATTGGCGGGTTCTAACCCGATATGCTCAATACTTTATGGAACACGCCAGTATAATTTTTTTTCACCGCTACACGCACATCCCAACAGTTCAACTGCCAAGAGGAGTTAGATGGCATTCCCTGTTGTCTACCAAGCCCTGGGATCAACGGACACAGAGCTGAGAGCGGGAGTTTGAGCAACTCTCCGTGCACAGTTCTCGGAAACACTGACCACCGGCAACTCGATCTGCCCAAACTCTGGCGCCGCCTGCAGCTGTCGACCTGGCCGGCTGGAGTCGCTCGTAACGTAATATCTGCCACGTCACCAGTTACTCAAACAACACAACGCAACTCCGCCGAGCGAATAGGCCGGCCAAAGTCCTGCCAAGCGACTCGGCAAAACTGAATTAAAGAAAGGTATACGTCTTTGGAAGCAAACCACATAGCTCAGTCGGTACAAGCACTTACGTACTACTGGGCGCACGACCGGAGTTCGATCCCAGATAGATTTTCTTCGTAGTTGATTTCTTGTACACATAAAATGAATGCCGACTAGGAAACTGCTCAGGGAGATAAAGAACGGCCATAAGCCGTATACTGAGCATGGTGGGTAAGCGGTAAAACTCTGGCCTCGCATTCGGGAGGACGTGGATTTGAGTCCCTGTAAGGGCATCCAGATTTGGGTTTTCCATGGTTTCCCCAAATCACTCCAGGTGAATGCCGGGATGCTTCCTTTAAAAGGCCATGGCGGAATTCCTTCCTGTTCCTTGTCCACAATTCCATCCCGCCTCTAATCACCTCGACGTCGACGAGGCGTAAAACCATAAGAAAAACCAAGCAAAAAAAACAAATGCCGTATGTAAAGTGTGAAATATGGACCACCATCTAGCCTGAGATGTTTCATGTTGGTGTGTTGCAATGCAGTGGTCCGCTGATTGGCCTTTGCATCGCAGTTGGGCCTCGTTAACCTGCTTTCAGCTGGCAAAACACTGTAGCTAAAAACCCGTGAAAATGTTTCTCAAATAGAAAGAAAACATTAAGCCCAATAATCAAAACAGACGGGAACGTCAATCAAAGGCACAGATATTCTGTACTTCTTCTATTGGCACCAGTTAGTAAAAAACGGAACAGATGGCTACTTCCCACCAACAACAATACTAGCGGTAGTTTCAATAATACCATTTAGAAATCACTGTCTTTATCCCTCTTCCTACCTCGAAATTACATTCTTTACTATATCCTGCATTATCTTACAAGTTCCTTCAAAACTAACAACACATTATGAAAGTGGATCTTTGCCGAAATTACGCACATCGGAGAAAGCATGTACGTAGGGGAAGGTCGGACAAAGTGGCCAGGTTAAGTTATAACGGTGTTTTAAAGTAACTTACAATATACCTAAAGACATCAAAATCAGGTGTTACGAAGTTGAACAATCTTAGTACATACCAGAATTTTTTAGTTAACTTTGCATGAAGTTTAGTAACCACAAATAACCAATTTCTCAAAAAGTTCCCAAATGGCCACTTTGCCCAACCATGTCGCTCAAAGTGGCCACTTAGCTTCAAAATCAGAAATGAATGATTAAAAACGCTCTAAATTTGTTAAACAGTGTACGTTATTTTAAAAATTCATATAACTTGTAAAAAATAGAATTATAAGGGGCAAAAAACACTTTAATTGCAATTTTTTTAAACGTTCAACTCGATCACAGAGTTCTTGAGCCCAAAAGTAACACATTTGGCACTCGATCCATCGTTCTTGTGTTCTGAATAACTGTCCTTGAAGTATACCACTGTGTGTATTCTTGATCATCGTCATCATTAAATGACACCTTTTTTGGGTTAGATTTCCTGCGGTTGGTGGTTTTATATCTAGCATTGGTTTCCTTCTTTTGTTTTCTTATTTTTGTTGGCTTTTGCAGCTTCAGCTACATTTTTGTATGAACATGATGTGAAAACCTTTGTTTCGGCCTTTGCATTTGCTTTTTTCTGCTATTGTTGCACGACAATATCCTCTGGGTTCACAGAAAGTTTCCGGTCTTTGACATAACACCACAAAATAGAAATGATTTAATTACTTTTGTTTTTTGATTATTATTAATATACTCACGTCAGCTTCACATGATAATAAAGCATTGTTTAATGTTAATAATTTGCAAGGGACAGTCAGAATCCGCGCAGCAGACAGAGGCCACGGCCGCCAGCAGGTGGCCACTTTGCCCGGTTTGGCGCCGTTACAGAAACGTCATTCTATCTTAACAATGCAAAGAAACAATCATGATCAACAAATCAGGAGCTTACAGCTAAAACGTCAATCTTGCAAAAGAAGTTTGTTCGGAAGCGGTAAATCATTTGATTTCTTAGTAATAAATTCATAAACTGACCACATACCAAACATCAGGCTCGTCAAAAACCACAAATATTCTAATAACTTCCAGAGATGATACGCTAACCGGATCGGGCTTTTTTAGGTAACTGAAGACATTAAGTTGCAATAGATATGATTTTTTCCGCTTGATGCCACCATCCCTTGGCCCCAAAAACCCCCATGACCACTTTGTCCGGCTCTCCCCTAAATGCAAATAATGTGAAATGGTTTTTGATTCTGCGTTAAATATAATGAAGCGTTAAAATTTCGGACTGACGCACTATGAGACACATTTGTTATTACATAAATTGTTGCAATTTTCTATATATGTTGAAGCAGGCGAATGCCAGGGTGGTTCCTTGAAAAGATCATTGTCGAATTCCTTCTCGATGCTTTCTCCGAATCATCTACATCTACATCTACATCTATACTCTGCAATTCACAATTACTGTGGGTGGCAGAGGGTGCTAAGCACCAATCCTATTTTAGAGTATTCCAATCCCGAACAGAACGAGGAAAGAAAGAATACATAAATGTATCAGTACGGCATCTTATCTCTCGAATCTTATCCCTCCTGTTATTGCGACCTAAATAGGTTGGCGGAAGAAGTATTTCGTTGCACTCGTAAATTAGAGATTTTCGCATATTCTCCAACAAATTTAAACGAAAACGACGTCGTCTGTCCGCCAAACAATCCCAGCCTAACCCACGTATCAGCTCTGTGACACTTACATAAGGACTGTAACTAGCGGTCACGAATCAAGCGGCTCTTCTCTGTACTTACTCTAACATGTCAATCAATCCCTTGCGCTACGGATCCCAAATTGCACAACAGTATTCCAAATGTGGACGCACTAGTGTTTTGTATGCTATTTCCTTTGTATGAGCATTGCAGCTTCTCAGAATATGACCTATAAAACGTAGTTTAGAATTAGCTTTGCCTACGACGGAAGTTATGTGCAAGTCCCAATTCATGTTGCTTTGTACTGTTACGCCTAGATACTTCAGGGAATCGACCGTGACAACAACTGAATTGTTAACTTTGTACTCATGAGCAAACGGGGTCTTTTATTAATTATTTGCATTGCCTTGCACTTTTTACAGTTAAGTGTAAGCTGCCATTTACGGCACCATTCCGAAATAACATCCAGATCGCGCTGTATTTCTAAGCAATCGTCAGAGCACCCCACTTCCCTATAAATTAAAGCATCATCAGCAAAAAATCGCATCCTGCAATTAACGTTGTCACCGAGATCGTTTATAAAAATTAAGAAAAGAAGTGGTCCTATTACACTTCCTTGAGGAACGCCCGAAGTAACATCTAGCTTTGAAGAGGCTTCCCCGTCAACAACGACATACTGCGACCGACCAGTTAGAAAATCGCGTATTCATTCGCAGATGTGATCAGATATACCGAACGCTCGAATCTTCGCCAAAAGGCGGTTATGTGGTACATAGTCAAAAGCCTTCTGGAAATCCAAGAAAATGGCATCAACTTGTGATCCTGCATCGATAACCTTCATTACGTCATGCGAAAATAGAGCCAGTTGGGTTTCGCACGAACGGTTCTTACGAAATCCGTGTTGGTTTGCTGAAAGTAACTCGTTTTCATCCAGAAACTTCATAACGTTAGAGCATATGACATGCTCCAGAATTCTACTGCAGACAGATGTTAGAGATATGGGTCGATAATTCCTAGGATCTCTCCGATCACCTTTCTTGAAAACGGGAATCACCTGCGCTATTTTCCAGTCAGAAGGTACTTTTCTTTCTTCTAAAGATTTACGAAATATATCTGATAGAAATGGTTCTATTTCTTCCGCGTATTCCGAAAATACTCTTACTGGAATACCATCAGGACCCGGCGCCTTCCCCCACTTCAGGAGCTTTAATTGCTTTATGATATCTACACTATCAATTTGAACTGGATCCATCTCAAATTCTACACGCCGTGCAAAAGCGGGAATGTTTTCCATGTTTTCGTCAGTGAAAGAATTTTTAAATTCGGTGTTAAATACGGTAGCCTTTTCGCGACTGTCATCAACACAGCACCGTAAACCTCTGCGCCTACAAGCCATAAATTCAGCAAGAAATTTATTAAAACGTGATTTATTTATTTATTTTTATTTTTTTAATGCATCGAACGTAAAACAACCTTGTGGAGGAGTTCTCTAAAAATACTGACAGACAGAAAACCTGTAGTGGGAAAAATTTTCATTCATCAATATTATGCCATTATTTATTCAAGATATCATTTACCATAGCAAAGGTTAAATCTCGAACCTGCCCTTATTGCATATAAAGATTTTTAATTTTCTTAAATTTTGTGAAAATCATAGCAACGAATATTTAACCGAAATTAAGCAAATGACTCTGAAAACAGTGTAAACGTCGTCAAGATGTCGTAGAACATGAAGAGCATTTGAAACATTCTGCCTGAATAAAGCATTGTTGCTCTCACTGTCATCTGAATAAAGCAAAAGTAGGCGAACAGAAAACAAGGAATTATTTTTTAATGCAAGGAAAATGTAATATGGCTGACTAAGCCGTAGACGTAGCGCTAATACTTTTAAATCCATTTGGTTATCTCCATTTATTTAAAAATGTTTGTGAATATCGGAGTAGAGTTAGCACAAGACAAACAAAACAGTCACTTAAAACCACTAATGTCGTAGACCCGATTCGGAAAAAAAGTAGTTTTCTTGATTAATCTGTTTGTTACCAAAACTAGCAGATATCTGAAGAGATAATAACTAATAATATTTAGGATTATATTTTACGCAAGTCCAAATTCGGAACATCTGCAGACACTCAAAAATTTGATTACATTTGTGAAGTGAAAAGTTTTCTGACATCTTTTTCTGTTACAACAGACAGAAAAATACTATGTAACACCTTTAAAATCCGTTGGCCTGGATACTGTCTCTCGAGAGTTCTCTCCTCTCGATAGCCATGAAAGGTGTTCTCACATCATTCCCGCATTTTGTCTTTCTTGCCTCAAAAATAGACAACACGGAATATCCTACTCCTGGTGATCGAAAAATGGTTTGTAAATGACAATGCAGAAAAACTGTCACTTTGAACATCTCGAAATCTCTCGATAAACCACTCCGGGCATCCTGATCTGGGTTTTCCATGGTTTTCCCAGATCTCTCCGTGCGAATGCGGGGATGGTTCCTCACAATAGCCCATGGGCGCCTCCTGCCATATCCCGTATAAACCTTCCAAACTATTAGCCTTTCGGATATGTGCAATGCACCCTTCCCCACGTACTTTGAATTAATCGCGGAGTAATAATAATAATAACAATAAAAAGTCCCTGATTCTGCGTGTCAGTTTTTCCCTGGGAGCTTGGTCCATTTTAAAGCTTGCACAATGTACACATTAACAGCTGTGGAGCCGTGTGTGAACAGTAGCCGAATTGTGATTGATGAAGCACGTGCTGGATTACCACGGCAGGCCTGTTTACAGTTGCTCTGTGGGTGCAGCTATGCGAATACAAGGGTGAAATTACCCTAATATCGTTCCAGTTATACAGCCAGCTTCAAAGTCTGGAACAGTTAATCCAGAAACATAATTACGTAGTTATATAAATCCAGAAACACTTAGTAACCGTCTACACTCCCATTTATTTTCACTCCACACCTAATTGCATAAAACATCACACATGATCGAAACATCATTAAAATCCTCCATAGTAAGTATTGATTTTAATTTTTTAATGACTTTATGCCTTGTCTACGTCGATGTCATTCAGATAACGGAGAAGGTTTCGGCCATACCGACTTTATTATCATTACTCCGCGATTCACTAAAAGTGTATCGCGGAGGGTGCATTGCACCTATCGAAAAGGGTGATGGTTTGAAAGGAATATGCGGGATATGGCAGCAGGCGCCCATGGGCTATTGTGAGGAACGATCCCAGATTCGCCTGGAGTGATCCGGGAAAACCATGAAAAACCCAGATCAGGATGGCCGGAGTGCTTTATCGAAAGCTACTCCAGTCGGATTTTTAGTATATTCTCCCGGTAAATCCTTTCTATTCCATTCCCTAATCGCTCGTGGGAAAAATGAGTACAGAAATGAATCGGTTCTGGCTCTGATTTCTCTTCTTTTTTTTTTGAGGTCATTCCGAGATATGAATGTTGCTGGTAGCAATATTTGCTGGCTGTTATTTCGAAATACGTCAGTCATGAATTTTTCAATTAGCTTCTGTCGAGAGCAACGCCTTCGGTGTTCCAGGTCTTCCCAACCTAACTCCTTCAACATCGCACTTACGATTTCCCTCCAACTATATATACCTGTCACAAATCGGGCGGCTCTTCTTTGGACCTTCTCTAAAGCCTCCATTAATCCCTTTTGATGGGGACCCCATACAGAACAACAATATTCTAAGTGAGGACGTACTAGTGACTTGCATACAATCGATTTAACTTCCGGAGTGCATTGATTTAAATTACGACCTAGAAATCTGAGCATACGATTTGCTTTCCCCATTACATTCTCGATATGCTCATTCCAAGACAAATTATTACGAATTGTTACCCCTAGGTATTTAGCGGAATCTACCGTTCTAAGGACAGTGCCATTAATAGTATATTCAAAGCTAAATGGTGTTACCTTTTTACTTACATGCTTTACTTGGCACTTTTTAGTGTTTAACTCCAACTGCCAATCTTTACACCAAGCAATTATTTTCATAATATCGTCTTGTAACAAAGCGCAGTCGTTCTGGGTTATGATTTCACGATAAATAATAGCATCATCGGCAAATAATCTTTTCATCCCCTTACTTATGTCACACAAATCATTAATGTATATGAGAAACAACAGAGGCCCTATCACGCTTACCTGAGGAACCCCGGACCTCACTTCAGTAAATCATGAACGCTCACCGTCGAGAACTAGACACTGTGTTTTGCCCTCCAGAAAGTCTGCAACCCAGTCGCATATTTGTCTAGATATGCCGTAGCCTCGAAGTTTCCTAAGTAACCTAGTGTGAGGCACAGTGTCGAAAGCTTTTTTAAAGTCTAATAGAACTAAATCAACCTGGGATTGCTCATCTATAATACTTCTCAAGTCGTGAATTAAAAGAGCAAGTTGTGTTTCGCAGCATCGGCCTTTTCTGAATCCATGTTGATTTGGGTTTAAAAGCTCACCTTCATCCAAAAACTGCATGACATTTGAATAGATGATGTGTTCTAAAATCCTGCAAAATATTGAGGTTAACGAGATCGGCATATAATTTTGAGGATCATTAACATTCCCATTTTTAAAAACTGGACTTACGATAGCGGTCTTCCATTCGGTTGGTATTTTTCCTTGATCCAAGGAGACGGTATATAATTTCATCAAATACGGTGCAATTTCCTTTGCGTACCTTGTGTAGAATCTTGTAGAAATACAGTCTGGTCCGGGAGCCTTATTGGTTTTTACATTGATAAGCAATTTAGTTATTCCCACGACATCAAGATCGAGATCATTCATAATTTTGTCGGTACGATTGTTAAATATCGGAATCTCCTGTGAGTTTTCTATCGTGAAAGCTTTTTTTAAATATATCATTCAAAATTTCTGCTTTCTCTACGCTTGTTTCTGATAATTCACCATTGTCCTTAATCAGCGACGGCATAACCTTTCGAGAGCCTCTTATTACTTTGATATACTACCAGAACTTTTTTGGACTAGTAATCAGACTTTAGAAGGATCAAGCGTAGGTTTTTTTTCTACGTTTAAAGATCTCCATGATAATGTAATGGTTTCGCTGTAAATAATTAGCTAGATTAACATCAATCAAAACTGAAAGAAATTTTTATTGTTCTGGAGAAGTTTCCATGGTAAATACGAGGGTGAGTGAAATGAAAACTTTAAATATTTTTTTAAATATTATTTATTGTGCAGACGTGGTACAAAGCTGTATCACTTTTCAACATAATCTCCCCCACGCTCAATGCAAATCCTCCAGCGCTTACAAAGTGCATAAATTCCTTTAGAAATTTTTTTTTTTGGTAGTCCGCGCCACCACTCGTGCACCGCGTGGCGTACCTTTGCATCAGAACGGAACTTCTTTCCTCCCATTGCTTCTTTGAGTGGTCCAGACATATGGAAATCACTTGGGACAAGGTCTGGTGAGTATGGTGGATGAGGAACACACTCAAAATCCAGGTCTGTGATTGTTGCAACTGTTGTACGGGCAGTGTGGGGCCTTTCATTGTCATGTTGCAAAAGGACACCTGATAACAGCAATCCACGTCCCTTTGATTTGATTGTAGGCCGAAGATGGTTTTTTAGGAGATCTGTGTATGATGCACTGGTGCAGTGGTCCCTCTAGGCATGTAATGCTCCAAAATGACGTCTTTGTCGTCACAAAAGAGAGTCAGCATAACCTTCCCTGCTGATGGTTCTGTTCGAAACTTCTTTGGTTTTGATGATGAGGAATGGCGCCATTCCTTGCTCGTTCTCTTCGTTTCTGGTTGGCGGAAGTGAATCTAGATTTCGTCCCCAGTAACGATTCTTGCAAGGAAGCCATCACCTTCTCCTTCATAGCGCCGAAGAAGTTCTTCACAAGCATCAACACGTCGTTCTCTCATTTCAGGAGTCAGCTGCCGTGGCACCCATCTTGCAGATACTTTGTGAAACTGGAGCACATCATGCACAATGTGGTGTGCTGAACCATGACTAATCTTTAAACATGCTGCAATGTCATTCAGTGTCACTCGGCGGTTTTCCATCACTTTGGCTTCAACTGCTGCAATGATCTGTGGAGTCACAACTCGTTGTGCCTGACCTGGACGAGGAACATCTTCCACTGAAGTCACACCATTTGCGAACTTCCTACTCCATTCGTAGACTTGCTGCTGTGACAAACATGCATCACAGTACTGATCCTTCATTCTTCAATAGGTTTCACACCTTCACTACTCAAAAATCGAATAACAGAACGCTGTTCTTCCCTGGTGCAAGTCTCAAGTGGGGCAGCCATCTTTATACTGATACTGCGACGGCATTTGTGCATCTGCACTATACTGCCTCCTACAGGCCATTCTACACGCTGCTTGTAGCACGCTTACCAACTTACAGGATAACGGCGAGAAATTTCGATTTTTTATAATAAATTTAAGGTTTTCATTTGACTCACCCTCACAGAATTTCAAAAATCAATAACGAATTAATATATCTCCCTGTTTATCAGCTTCAGTCTAAAAGATTACTAACAATAGAGATCGAAGCTTAAATTACTTCCTTGCATGGCTTTTTGCATCTAATTGTTTGTCATAAACTAACAAAAAGCAACTTTCAGATTTACACGAAATACATAACCGTCCTTTATGGTTAGTTTGCAATTTTATTTTAAATGTAAAACATATTAAACCATTATACAAACACAAATATCTAATCTTCATTCTTAGCTTGCAACATCTATGGAAAGAGATTAGATCGAAAATATCTTCGGGTGACTTCGACCCGCCGAACATGGACGAATAGCGTGACGCGTGAATGACATCATCACCAAACTAGCCTTTTATAATATTTGATGATGATTATTTCACTAATTTTCTTCTTAATCGAAGATTAACTCGGCTTTTCTTCTCTGACCGTTTCTAAGACATTATTTAAATATCGTAACAACCACATGAGATTTAATTATTGAAATCCAAATAATTTTAATTCAGTTAATAATTATTATTTTACTTAATACGCCAATACAACTGTTGTTGGATATTATTTATTTTTTGGTCGCGTTTCACCTCTCGTCAAGGTATCTTCAGCGTACAATGTTTTTTTGTAAAATGTGATTAGTTATAATTTGAACATTATGTGTTATTTTATTTTATTTTTTTTACATATAACGAAATTATTCTATATATAGGAAGCATAATATGACTTATATTTAGATACCAGTTATGAATTATCATGTAGAGCGTTTGTGTAATAAGATAGGATTCATATTGCAACTTCATTTCCATTTTCGTTTTAAGGTGTGGTTGTTGGTCGCCTGTGACCTCAACCAGAATGCTGTTTTCACTATAGCATTTAATTATACAGTTTGATATTGTTTGGTTCTTATGACTCCACTGGTAGTCAACTTTGAAGCACAGTTTTATGCACGTCATTATTATCAACCTTCAGTTTTCGCGTGCGCGCTGCTGATTTCAGCTGTTTTTTCCGGCGGTGCTCTGTCGGAGGTGTCGTGAGCGGAGAGTTTGAACTGTGTAGTTGCATTCGTGTATGTGTTTTGCTTTGTTTGAGCCAAAATGTGTATGTGGTGGATGGGGGAGACGCAAAGTGGTGTTAAATTACTGTTGTGGTGATGTTTTGTGTCAGTTTCTATATTTATTAATTTGAATAAGGTTTGGTTTTTTAAGTTTACGTGGTCATTAAGTAAGTGTTTCCATGAGACTATTGCTTTTTGAATTTGATAGTTCTCTTGAAGAGTTTTGTTTTGTTTGTTGCTAGGATTTTCATGTCTGTGCTTATGTTTGTGGGAAAATGGTTTTTGTCTAAGAGATGTTGAGCAAAGGTTGAATGATTACTGTGGAAGAAATGGCCTACAATAATCACATAAATTTTATTTCACTTCGTTATAGGTTTATTTCACGGATAATAAGTTTATTTATTCCCCAGGCAGTGTCATAACCTACATTATCCCACTTTGTCCATATTTTCTCTTGCACTCTTCATTAACAAAAACGAATTGTAATTATTTCCAAGTTTTTCGAAGTATCACCATATTTTAGAAATTTCCTTAACAACAATATATTTAATATATTTTCTTTAAATCCTTATCAGAGTGAGACATTGTGATTTAGTTAAATTTTTGTGCATGTGACCATGACTGTCCACAACATCTGGGATTATGATTCCAGCAAGACAACAGAGCAACCGCGGGTGAGTTACATTATCAGACAGCAAAAACGACCAACACTCGGCTAACTGCAAGGGAAATATATTTCCACTAGTTTTGTAGTGCCTGGCTACCGCTATTTAGCTTGCTTATCCAATGAGTACTCCAGTAAGTTCTTCTGCAACAAAGTAATCCCTAGAATATTCTTGCATCATTGTTAATGTATTTGCATTATGGTTCTTTGTATGTGTTCACCAATGCTTTTTGTTTCGCTTAGGTTCGTCGTTGATGGCACAGAGTTGTTGAGTTCGGGGGTGCAGTGACTGCCGAGCGATGGTTTGGGTGCCTCAGTCTGGTTGATTCTTAGTGTGGTTTTAAGTTTATTTTAGCTTTTCTCTATCTATACTGTTATAGACTAAAAAGCCAAAAGTTATCGGATCCTCTTTTACCCGGTGAAGTACAGCATCCCGAGTTGCAACGACTCAAAAAAAAAAAAACGTCACAAGTACCCAGAAGAAACATTCAGCCATGCTTTCAGTATAGCCGAAAGTGTGGAGGACGTTGCACACGAACTGATCTCTCGATCATGTCTGGATTGGTGTCATTAGTTGGATTTGTCCATAATGTTCCTCAAACCAATAACGAAACCTTTTTTCAAGTCATCTAGAGTCCACCAGTTAAGTTCACGAACCCAGGACGGGAGCTTCAGCAGATGTTGTTTTTGTTACCAGAGGCACTCGCGTCAGTCTTTCCAGCAGCGCCAAATTTCGCTGCATGGACATGTACCTATGTTGTATATCCCACATTGAGTGTTGCTGTTCTTTGACGCAGTGTTGCCTGTCTCTTATCACTGACACCTGGACGCAGATGTCGCTAGTCTCGATCGTTAAGTAGATGTGGTTGGCTAACGTGTTCTCCATGGCGCAAATAATGCCAGGAATAACACACTTTGCTACTGTGGATTTTCGAAATGGAATTACCTGTGCTTCTAGCGCTCACTTCGGCGTTCAAAGTCTGGTAATTTGTGCTGAAATATGCCTCGACATATGGTTACTTTATTTTAGATAATATCTTGGGTGCCAGTGGGTCCAATGAAATGCTTTGATGAATTGATACAACATAATGAATCATAAGGAAAGGTGATGCAAGCATATTATGAACTGAAAAAATAAAAAATTAAGAAACAAAATTACAACCATTTTTATTTGATTTTCAAAGAAACATGCTCACATGAAAGTATTTAGCTGATATGAATATTAATTCACAAGAAAGCAAATAAAATGTCTATGGTTGAAACTATTCGTTGAATAACTAACAGAAAATCAGTAAAAAAAATTCTTAGCAATTGATACACAAGGTCAAATCACTCCAGGCGAATGGCCATGACCGAATTCCTTCCCCTTCCTCACCCCAGCCTTTCCCACATCTGATGACCTCAACGTCTACGGCATGTAAATCCGTAAGCAAAAAATAATAAATAAAAAGCGTCTGTGAAATCCCCTGGCTACGTTGAATGCGGGTAGTCCGCCGCGGTGAGACTCGATCAGCCAAACAGCTTGAAGCCGTGGTCCAAGTCCAGAATCCAGTCAACTTCTCAACTTGAATCCCTCTCTCGCTGTCATTTTCACTCGAGCAAACCTTTGTTGCCTCTTCTTCTTCACTGGCTCTTACCAATCACAGCATCCTGCAACACATCTTGCCAATCGAGATTTAGAAAAATTGTCCCGCGTTAATGTGATGTTTTAGTCGCCGACTCCATTTACTTCTTATGCGCTCATAATCTTTCCAGGCATATCATTCGTTCCTCTCCTACTATGTGTCTCATTTTACTGTGACATTTATTTCATAGCTCGCCAACATATTCCAGTCCTCCCCCAGCCGACAAGCAATAAATTGTGATGTTGTCTTCTTTCGAACAAAACACACCTGACCCTATTAACTTTCGAGTGTTACATAGGGCTTTCCCTTGGGACACCGTCCCTCATTTAGCTGGCGGGCCACCCAGCTCTACGCACAGTCGGGCCCTTCCTTTCTGTGTGGTAAACGTCTGGTGAAATTGCTAACTTCCCACACCCTCCTGCACATATCTATAGCACATAAAATTTCATTCAACGTTCATAAGCCGTTATTCATTGCTCCCACATCAAATTTTGATTACTGTTAAACCAGATGTAACATCACAGTGTCGTACGGCCTAAAGGGGGCGTCCATTAATTACGTGTTGTGTTTTTCCGGAATTCCGGACCCCCCCCCCTAAGTTGACGTGAGATTTCGACGCCCCCTCCCTCGTAGCTTTACGAGTTTTTTTTTAACTCTCCTGCTTCCGAGAGTGATTTATCTTCCACAAAGGTGATATCCGCGTCATTTCTGCACCTTATACCCCCCCTAAAATTAACATCCGCATTGTTCATGGACTTTTTTTAACTCTACTGTCCTTTAAGAATTTTTAAAAGCTCACTTGAGATTTCCGTCGACCCTCTTCCTTTCGTGAGATTTAGCCGGACCCCCCCCACCCCCTTCCCCCCATTTTTACCTCACGTAATCAATGGACGCCCCCTAACTGCGTCAGAAAACCTTTCATTCGTCTCGCGAGAGTAAAATAGAAGCTTCGTACACTGCACGGCACATTTATATGTTTCTTCGTCAGTGCTACTACCATATTAGTATTTGCATCTTCCTGTACCATGACTTTTGGTTCTTCACTGTATTTGACGTTAGCATTGTATTGAAGCCGTTTTGTGACGAGAGGTGAGACCTTCTAGGAGTGTCGCTGCTCGTGCTAGAAAGTCGACCATGGTTCAGACTGCGTTGTAGGATCATTAATGGGAAATTGAGTCAATCTGATGAGTCGAATTTACAATGTTTGATATACAATATTTACATAATTATGTACAATCATAATTAAGATTTAAATTCAATATAAGGCGCTCTGCTACTACTGAAGATGCAATTAGAACATAGATGATTACTGACAAGAGTTTCGATTACACGAAAACTGTCTGATCATAGCCCTCTGGATGTGACTGGAAAACGAAACCCCTAGCTTTACCTGCCTACGATCCACCTCCAATCAACTGCCAATATCCAACCTATTATTTTTTTTAAGGCTTTACGCCTCGTCGACGGCTAAGGTCATTAGAGGCGGGGTGGGACTGGGGACAAGGAACGGGAAGGAATTCGGCCATGCCCTTTTTTGAAGGGAAGCTTCCGGCATTTGCCTGGAGTTATTTGGGGAAAACATTGGAAAACCCAAATCTGGATTCACGGACGGGGATTCGAACCGGCGTCCTCCCGAATGCGAGACCAGAACGTTAACAGTTCACCTACCACGCTCGGTAATATCCAACCATCTGCCCATACCCAAACATGCACAGTAGAGCCTACCTGTAACTTGCTAGTGTCCATCTGCTGCTGTGTTTTCGAGTGATAGCTAGAGTGACTGAGCGGAATGATTTCTTCTCTAATCACTAGCGTGCCATAATCTGTCATTTCAACAGCTTGCAAGTTTTCAGTGGATGGTAATTACTGTTTGCTGATCCGCACTCTACATTAGCGGCAGGTGTTGCCTTCCGTACGTTAAACACTCACTGTTCTCCATATATGCTTAAGAAATAGTTATTACTTGACGAAATAATATGTTATGACGACATTCGAAATTTAATTTTCTCTATTGCAATGTCACTCACGTCACAATGTTAGTGAATCAAGTCATTTAGTAACTTCCTATGGTCTCGATATTTGTATCATCCGTATTGCATAGTTGCACTACAGTCTGATGAGAATGTGAGAGCTAATTTCTGCAACGTTGTATTGTAATATGCTATGCAGCGTTATAAGCAAGACTACGACACTGAGTTTTACTGTTAAGCGGCTAATGATACATCTGATACTGGAGAGGTTGTTCTTAGCAGCCTGCATTTGGAACGGATTCTAAAAATTATGTTGACTTATCCGTTCACTTTATTTGGCCCCTCTGGTTACTAAAACATGCTGCGCAATCTCTGTTGGAGCAATAACCTGCGCGCACCGCTATCTGGATTGCCACATCGCGTGTCGGATTTTGATGGGATGGAAACGCGCTTTCTGTGTGATTCCACACATGCAATCCACTTGTCGCACCCTCTAGCGTGGTCCTACATTCAGCGCGAACGAAACGCAACTGTAAAACACGGCACTCGCGGGCCCGGTTCATCCGCAAACATTTGCTTACGTCCCAGTTTGATTCGAACACATCGTTTCGAGCGTTCGGTTCGCTGTTCTGAAAGGACAATGCGTTACATCGAACAAAGCTTCGCCTGGGGAAACTGGTCGAAAAGCGGCGCCGCTGTTGTGACTTTGTTGAAAGGGACGCGCCTGAAATTAGAGTCTGTCCTATCGGACGCTACAGTGTTCCGCTGTGCATTGCAGACAGAATGTTAATTTGTGCGAAAAATATCATATATACTTATAAAACGAGGACTATAGTGTCCCTTCCCCTCTCCTCTCTTTCCCAAAGAAGGGCAAAGCTTTTCGTTTTTGGTTATCTTTCGTGTTTGAGAAGGCCCTGAACAAACGTGAAACCATAAGGGGTTTATAATTTTGCAGCCTTGTGAAAACTACTGCTAACATTCTGTGTGTTAAGAAAAGAGGTAATGCAAGTTGTGAAAAAGCCGTTGTTTCACCAGAACAATACCCAAGTCACAATTCTCTCACTTCCACGGCTGCAATGTATGAGAGTTGGCGAGTGTTTGTACTGCGGATCAGCCATTCACTCGATGTGGCCACTTAGTATTTCATCTTATTCCAAACATTGAAAAGTTTCATTATGTACACAGTACAAGACGTAATATGTGCAGTAACTTAATTTTTGTCACTCGTGGCTGATACTTTTCTGCGAATGACTTCAAAGCTTTGGAGCGTCTTCGGAGGAATTGTTCTCATTTTAAAGAGCACTGCATCTTTTCATTTCATTGAACGGTGTCAGGCTGCGAAATTACCGATAGATTCTCGTACCCTGGCCCCATTTTTTTTTTTTTTTTTTTTTTTTTTTTAATGAACTGCGCTTTCCGTTCATCATATTCTTGGTATCCTTATTTCTGTTTATTCCCTGTTCTTAATATGATTCAATTATCCCCTTCTGGTCTATCGAAATACTGCGTCGGTATTCGAGACACCAACTTTTCTAGTCATGTCGCCCGTGTATCAGAAATTTTCAGGTCTTCAGAACAGACCTTACGAAAGCGTTCGAAGTACAGAATGAGATATGGCTGCACATCGTTTATAATGGATTAATTAGTAAGCTGATAATGAGTTATAGGTTATCATTTTTGAGTGACTCATGTGACAAAAACAGTGTTTCTCATTCATAATACTTTATTATAGTACAGTTTTAATGTGTAAGTAATGAATTATAGCAAATATTTTCAGCAAGAAGTTGACGTATATTAAATTGATGTTACGTTTTAAAACAAGCCCAAAAATTAAGCCTTTTCAATGGAATTTTAAAATATAGGAAAGTAACTTGTTCATATAATCCATCTCTCTAACCCGCCATTGTGGCTGCGCGCTACCATACTGGATCGGGGAATTAAAACGAGACCAGGTTCGAGTTCTATGTTGTACGATTGTTAGACTAGATATGTTCGCTTGGGTCCGCCGCTGGAAGGTGGGGTTGCACTCCGGTTCTCGGGTGTGGCTGCTGTTGAGGTGGTTCCCGCTGCCGCCACCTGTATAGACCAAACAACGGACCGGTAGATCCTGGTCTACGGAAGACGGGTGAAGTGGTGCAACCCTCCCGCCGGTATGGCCTCATTACCAAGACCTATGAATGCGGATTAGAGGATTCGTCCCTCTTCTGCTGCTCACGGCGGTAATACCTAAGGTGCAGGGAGGTGACGCGACGCTGATGGGAGGCGAGCCTCGCTGGGACCGGTGATCAGTGATCAAGAAATTGCCGCCGGTATTGAGCTATTAGCTGCAAAAATAGGTAGCTACTCTAATATGTGGGGACTGGTAGTGCACGGATCCGAACAGCTGACCCAGGTGGGGCAGTGACACCATTGGAGCGCTTCGGCGCGGTCGTGCAGTACGACGGTGCTCTGCGAAGCTTGTACGAGTGTGTGGGAACCCACAGAGACTCCTTCAGAGACGCAGTATGCTGATGGTTGTTGTGCGGGGGAACACACACAAGGAGCTTGTTTAGCAGCTGTTCCCTGCGGCCGCGTTCGCGCAGTTGGCAGGGTGCTGGGAAACGTGCCCCAAGGGCAGGCCCACGTTGTTGCTCAGTTGCTGTGGCTTTCGCCTTGCCCCCGCGGTGGCTGGGGGAGAGGGGCAGAGCGCACGCGCGACTAGCAGAGATGTTTAAGCTCTTCGGCCTGGTTCGTGGTGAGCGCTGCTTCCACGTATCTCCCCGTGGGCACCATTAATGGGGGCCAAAACGCGCCTTGTGCACCGTCCCCGCTGTAATGGCTGGTAGTTCGGATACTGGGTGGGACTGTGAGGGGAATAATGAGTGCAAACTCGGGTGATCCCCTCTTGCAGCAGGCCCTCCTATGCCGCAGGAACTTCGTGAACTCATAAACCTCGCGAACAGGCCATTCTCATTTCGGATTTTAGTTGTTTCTCGCAATCACTAAGCGAATACTGGGATAGTCCGGAGTCTTCGCCTTATAAATTACAAATTTCATAAACAAATAAAATACGCTTATTAAACGGATTTATCCAGATGTAATTAATCTGGTTCTATGAATGGTGGGGACTTCCGGCTTCCTCTATCTTCTTGTTTCACAGCAGCTATCTGTGAAAAAAGATAACTGGTGTTTATCCATAGTGGCTGTAACGAGAATAAAATCTCTCTTTCCGTTGCCCGATATTAAGAGGGAGGTGAAATTACAAATCTAACATCGTGTAGTTTATTAACGTTCCAATACTTTAATCCTTGAGGTGCTAAGAAAAAATTCCAAATATCATCAAATGTGGGTTTAATGCAATTCTCTAGATTAAAACATCCGTGATTCTCGAACTTACAGGTAATCGTGAGGAATATGGTGACTGCAGATACGACGTATATGATAAAACGGTGATGAAGTTTACAGTGCTCCAAATTATTAACGACATGTCTGGAGAAACGTTGTAAACGTAATCGTCATTACGTTTACAACAGTTATTGACATTACATCCATTCAATTTCTGAAATACTGCAAGCTATATCTAAGACAGGAAGATATATCGCATGGAAAAATTTTACTTTCGGAAGCTATTTCAATATTCTAGATACGTAATTATTCTCGTAAATGAGGATAAATGTTGGGATGACGTCAAGCTGTTTCTTATAATGGGAGCCAGAAAATATTTCGCCGAACGTTTTTGCAGCGGAACTGCAAAGATTCCTTGAAGAATACTCGGACTCTGCTTTAGAGTATTCTGAACATTTTCCTATACTGTAACGATAATCAAAGTTACAGATACTGATTTTAAATGGAGCGAATCAAATTATTATGGCGATCGCATCGCGATCAATGTTTAAAAAATTTTCACCTCGGCCTGTTTAGTCAATTTAAAAACAAAAACTTAAAAGTTTTAAAATTTTCTAATATGACACACATTCCTTGCTTTGATGGTCTGAGGGAATTTTTTCGTAAATATTTTTTACTTTTTAATGTGCTGCACAAACAATATTTGAGAAAGGGTTGATTCTTTAATAGGTACATTTCCAACGAAGCATATGACCCAGTGGAAATTCCCCTACTCACCTACTTTCATATTTTACATGTCATGTTTTAAGCACTATCACTAATTAGGAAAATTTTTCATGATCTTCCCCAGCAATTTATTCAATGTCCTTTTTGTAATCATTGTATCAATCGGAACCTCAAAGTTACTGCAAAATTCTAATTATGAAATATTTTAGTTAATGTTATCCCAAGCACCAAGCGTCATGTGGAATAGTTTTTCGTAGTATCTTAAATGATTTTTTTAATCAGCTGTCAACCCACCGACTGTAAAAATCCTTGGATTTTTTGGGAGTGAAAAACCATAAATTGGCCTAAATACACCCCTTTATTTCAGAAAAAATTTAATTAATTTACGGATTTATTTAGCCTTCTTAAGATTAAGGGAAGACTATAGCGCTCTTTCTGTAGTTTATGATTTTTTAAAGTAAACAACTGGCACAAACTCAGTATGAGAAATTTCTACAAATATATTGAAACAGAGAATTTCCTGAATCAAATAGTAAATAGATTTTTTAGAAAATTTTCTAAAACCCACTATGATTGTTTTAATTTATTTATGTATAGCTCTTGAAAAACATTATAGCAAAATGAGTAATGTATTTGATTTAAAAATAACATTTTACTGGGTTTTTTAAATATATATATATAAAGGTTTAGAAAATAACACTCCCAGTGAACTCAATTTGATAGATGATAAGTATTTGGAATCGTCAGCTCGTGAGAACAGATTGCACTTGATGGATATTTTTAAATGATATAATTGATATTTACGCATAGAAAAAAGTAATTGTTTTGAATATTTTCTTTAATGTGTTACTACCTACTGTTCGTTGCTATTGTCACAACAATAATTAATTTTCTAATCGGGCCATCCAAGTGTAATTCTACTCCACTTTTATTTTTCGAGCTCTGTCTTAAATCATACCATCGTGCTACAATCTTTCACTGACACTCGTCTACCTGGGCTAGCCTCTGCTTAAGAAACGTAACGGAGTGTTAGAAGCGGTTTCCTACAGAAGAATTCCCTCAATTGAATTATTCCTTACTGGCAGATACGATTTTCTTTGGAAAGTACCAAGTGTCTAAAAAGGATACAATCACCCTAGCAAAGCGTATTTACAATATCTTTCGCAGGAAGAGACCAGGCTATACACATCGGCAGATACGTGCTTGAACAGCACCTAGTAGTTCACGGTACAGTCGCAGTCGTGTTGACGAGGGAGACGAGGCGGGCCAGGGCTGTCTGAAGTACCGTATCTTGATTATCGCAACACAGCTCTGGACCTCCACTCCGTAGCTCAGCGAACGTGTGGGTGTGATGATTCGTGTCCTGTTAAAGGCTGTTGGAGGTTGTGCAGTATTTCTTTTCCCTTACACTCAACTGAATGCTCTCGTAAAATTTTCCCTTATCTCATGACAATACTTGTTCTTCATCTGTACACGATTAAAGCAAGTGATTTACAAACTCGCTCGCATGTAGTTGCATGTAACCGTTTTATTTAACGACGTCGTATCTCCTGTATTCAGTATGGGTAGTTCACCGATATCACAATAACTGTGTCTATTACCAATATATAAGGAGTAAAAGAGAAATTATGCATACAGCAGAGTTGAGCAACTTATTAACGAGGTAAAATTTCTGAGAACTTTATGATGTTAAAGATTATCAGATGGGGGACGTTGCCATACAGTTAACATATTGAACCAATATAGCGGCTACTCCAGGATCAGGTGTACTGACAATGAGAAAAAATTACACTTTTTGTTTTACACATTCCACGAAAATAATAAAGTGGTCGTATTTTTTTACCAAAAGCTTCTTACGCAGTTTCTAGGTATATTATCCAAATCGTTGTAACTATTATTCCTTATTAACGTTTAAATTGTTCATATATCATGAATCATCTATTTTGGTTATTTATTCGTATGATATTGATGCTTATATTGAGAAGCCGTCGTGATATTTCCTCTACATCATTATATTAGTTAGAAAACCGGTAACATTTTTGTGGATAAATAGTATTTTTGTGCGTCTCTTTGTGCGTATAAATTAAAAATCTTCCAGCCAATACCCTAACTGTTGTTGTCGGAGTACTGTTCAAGTTGATTCGAGGTTTATTCACAAGTGATAAGCAATGATGTTAGTAAATATGAGTCTTGGTCACGTAATCTGTTAGGAAATAACAAGTTACAGTATTACATTACTGGTTAAATAAGCCTTTGTGAACTGTGAAGCGTGGATTGTTAAGACTGTGTCATCAATTGCCGTTATACCCATACTTCCTAATCCCCTGCACCTCAAGGATCATTCCAGTTATGTGGCCGTATCAATTAACGAACATAATTGCGCGCAAATAACAAATAATAATACATAAATTTATGAACATTAAGATGAATGCAAAGAAGAGTTAGCTTATTAGATACACAAATAAAAAGCTAAAGGTTGATTATGATTATAAGGTGGGGAAATAATTGATTGTTGAAGTCTTGAAATGTAAATATCTTGTCATTACATTTAATAACAAGCTTAATTGGGCAGGACACATTGCACAGGTGATTGGAAAAAGTTTCAAAGTTCTGCACTTGTTGGAGGGAGTGATGAGGGAATGTACGAGAGAAGTAAAGGAATTGGGTTACAAGAGATTGGTCAGACCATTGCTCGAATATGGTGATGTAGTATGGGACCCACGTTTTGAGTATCAAATACAGGAGTTGGAGGGGGTGCAAAAAACGGCTGCTAGATTTGTATCTGGAAATTATCTCAGAATGCAATCAGTAACAGATATGATAAAGGAGCTGGAATGGGATTCATTGCAAGGCAGGAGGAGGATGAGGAGGGTCATGGGAGTGTACAGGGCGTATACTGGCGATGAGGCATGGAAAGATATTGATGTAGGTATGAAAAGTATTTTTTTTATCTGCTTAACGTCTCTCTAACAGCAAGGTCTTTAGAGACGGGAAAGGATGAGGGACAAGGAATAGGAAGGAATTCGGCCGTGGCCTTTTGAAGGAAGCATCCCGGAATTTGCCTGGCGTGATTTGGGAAACCATGGAAAACCCAAATCTGGATGCCCGGACGGGGTATGAAAAGTAGTCGTAGTGCCTGGAAGGGAAAGGATGGCCATGACCACAAGCTGGCACTCGATTTCAGGCACAAGGATGTAGGAAGTTTCTCTGTTTTTAGGTAAGGGTGTCAGGGATTGGAATAAGTTACCAAGGGGATATGATGAATAATTTACCAAAAACGTTGAAAGAATTTAAAGTTAAACTTTGTAAAGGGCAAATGTAGGTGCGTAAAGGAGTAAGATGGGTGTGTAGGGAAATTGCCACCGGCTCGCGCGCTCCATTTCAATTTAATTTAATAAATGTAAGTAGGCTTAGTTATCATTTGCGGCTCGACCGTCGACAGAATTGTGTTATAAAATTTCAGCAAAATCAGTACACGATTAGAGTGATTAGAACTGTTATGTTATGAGATAAATTAATCATTAATAAAACTATTAAATGTATCTTACACACACTTACGGTAACCAAATAATAATATCTCACGAATAGACTGTGTCACTGTAAGGAAAGTCGATTTTCTCTGCTGGGGTAAGGCTAGCATCGTAGTAAACAATCTCGCAGAGTCAGCAGAAAGTTATCAGGTCTGCATTTCATCTGAGCGCTTCCTTCCGTTGTCGGCGGTCGCTCGTAAACCGACTGTGCCTAATACGGCCCCTGGAGGCCGGCAATCCTGTAAGACAGCGCCTCGCCGACCATTGCCGGCGCTGCGAATGTTCGCAGACGCCGCAGGAGTATTCTCAAGCCGTAAACACTCCACAACTCCGGGCAAAGTGTCGACAACAATTTTCTTCTTGTTCCACAGAGATGAGTGCAACAGTACTGTAACCCAAGAAAAATCAGACATCGTTGGCGCGAACTGTGTTCAGGATAGGAGTTTCTTTAATCAGTTGGTGCTCCGTTGGAAGGCAATAAACAAGGATGTTCAGTAGATTCACTGTGACGGAACTTTTTATTTTACAGAAACATTTCAGTACCAATGAGTATTCGTGTGTTATTTATCCGTCTAGTTTTGCCGTACACGTTTCCATTTATTACATCATCATCGATATCCTAAAACATGTTATGTATGTATTTTGATATTGGAAGACTTACATTCATGTAAATAATAATCTGTTATAAAATGTTAGTTACAGATTTTTCACTTTAGGTACAACTTAAAAGCATGAAAAAAATAAGTAGCACGTTTTCTTTAAATAGTTGGTAACTCTGAAAAATCAAGTATAAACGATAATAAACGCCTTTTTTATGTTACAGGTTGAAAATAGTAGTGTGTAAAACAAGGTAACATGTTTCAGGGGCCAGGCGGTGCAGTGCACCGGGGCCCTCACGCTTAGGGGGCCCTAAGCATACCTCAAGGGGCCCCTAAGCGCAGTTTAGAGGGCCCACGAGCCTTCACGACAAACTGACGACCTTTATTTTAGCTCTACCGTCGTCTAAGGGGCCCCTCAGAACACAGGAGCTCCTCACTAAGGGCCTCGCTGCTCAGGGGGGGCCCAACCACTGCTCAGGGGCCCCTAAAGAACTATTCAAGAGCCCCCATCCTCAGTTCAGGGGGCCCCTACCAGCACACAAAGCAAAAAAAAAGGTCACCCGTCTGGCCTGAGGGCCCAAAATAAATTTTTTGCACCGGGGCCCTTGTTGACCTAGCTACGCCACTGACATGTTTTGTACACCAAAACTTTACAGTGCATGTTGTGTAACACAGGACTGATATGGAACATTTCTCGACTGAAATGCAATAAAGAAAAGGAAAAACCGTAGAAAGCTGTAATTAACATTTAGTAACAGATTATTATTTACATAAATATAGAATTACAATGTCAAAATGGTATACAACTTGTTTTAGGGCACCGATGATGATCTAATAAATGGAAATTCGTATTCCAAAACGAAGTTTTCACATTTCTAACTGCATTAGATGGATAAAAACCACATGAAAACACATTATTAGTAAACAAACTGAGGAAAATGGCCCATAAAAATATCTTGCATTACTTTTCTACATAGTCACTATTTAAATTCAACGACTTTTTATACCACGCAATGATTTTTTGCAGTCCTGCCTCAATCTTCCACCATCAGTTAATTAAGTATGCCAGGAACTCATTTTGCGTAATTTTTTCTCTGCGCCATATAATCTGCGACAATTTCACGATTAATGGTATGTGAAACAGGTAAAAATTGCTTTCTGATTTCATTCAGTATGATACGCCGATGGTTTTTTTTATGAATTCGTCTACCGAATTCAGTCGTCGCTGAAGATCGACAGGTGTCCTTTTCATCCTTTTTAAAAATTTTGGCACCATCACCGAACGGATGATTCATCCATTGTATTGTTCCCAAAAACCTCTTTGATTTGACGGCGAATATCACCTAGTCACACATTTCTTACGTTAAGCAATTGAATAACAGATCTCACTTCACAATAGGTGCCATTCACAATTTGTTTTTAAACAGTCACAGGAACAAAGAAAGCATTAATGGCGGAACATAACCTCACACACACAGTGAGCCGGCCGGCCGCTAAAACTAGCTGATCTTGAGCTGCGACTACTGCAAACGGCGCCAACGGAATGGTCTTCGCACTTGAAAGGCAGTAGGTAAAGGGGAAAAAAAATTGGCAAAGCGTGTGTCCGGCATGTGTAAGGTTTGTGACATTCTGTCACATACTTTCATTTCGCCTTAAGGCCTTTTAAATTCGATTAATTAATATATGTATTGATTGCTTTACCGGGTCCCCATTATTAAGAACGTCGCGTGACATTATTATTCAAGGACAGACTTGCCATGGTGGCCGAACACAGTTGCGATCTATAAATCAGTGTTGGTCAGTATTGAAGGCTAGTAGGATAGGCATTCAAATATGTAAGATAGTATGGCTGTGCATAGGCAAATGTCTTGGATAGTATGAATTTACTGGATGGAAGATGTAACATTAATATTTATTTTCTAGGAATTTGAATAATTGTAAAAACACATTGTGAAGATTTATATGTTTTAATTGATGAAAGTTACATAATAAATGGAAATTCGTGGAACGTGTAGGCAATTGGAAGCAATAGCACTTGTTTGGAGGTGAAGGGTATGACATACCAATTGAGTTCGAGACAGATGGGGCCTTGTGTCCAAAACACCTGTATATGTTACAATTGACTCAGCCTGCCAGGATTAGCAGAAGAAAGGAAGTAACTAACATGTTATAGGTTCCGCAGCTTATATCAGGTTTCGATATTTTCAGTTATAAAATTTATTAAATGTTTAATACATATTTGTCTTGGTGTGTCTTATTCTGTTAATAATGAAAATTGGCGAGAAGATGGAAATCAAATTAAAAGCCTGTATACGTTTTTGAGTGGAAGAGGATTTTAACCAAAAAATTTCATGGTGACCACATTAACCAGCTACTTGACCGCTGGTTTGTGTAATTAAAACTTACTGCTTAAAGTCAAGCCTGATTTTATGAGCCGCAATTAGGCATCGAAGTAATGCAAAAATGTGAAAAACCTCAGAACATACGTAATCTAAAGCAATTGTCGTTAATGGTCATTAAGTTCCATCATCCCGATTTTCTTTTCTCTTTCTTTTAGTCATATGGTTAAAAATAGAGAGAGACAACTATGCGAGCTCAAAGACGGAATTTATTGCCATGTTATTTTGAAGAAACCATCCTGGCATACGCCTGAGTGATTTCGGGAAACCATGAAGAAACTGAAATCTGGATGGCCGGACGGGGATTTGAACCCGCATCCTCCAGAATGCCAGGCCGCTCACTCACAAGACTCCGTAAACCTAAAGTAGTACATAGAAATGGGCAAATGAAAAAAAAATATCGATAAATATCGTATCGATGTTTGTAAACAGTATCGATATGTAACGAGAAAAAAATATCGATATGTTGATATATCTATATTTTTGCCTAAAGCCACTAATTACTTAAACTATTCTCAAAATGTATAAAAATATTTAAGAAAATTAGAAAAAATTAAATACATGCAGAAATCATAGAAACTTTTATTAATTTGTTTTTGCTATAAGTCAGAGGAGTATTTTTCTGATATAGACATCTCAAGAATTCTGTTTTACATGTTCCCCGACTATCTTCTCGTCTTGACTGGTTAACTGTTGAAGCCACTCTTTGGGACGACACTGAAGATGCTTGAGCTTGGCATGTCAGGTATTAAGCGATTTCTGAAGCGCCGGCGTGAAGTGTTGGCAACTCACCCGACACCTTACTGGATCTCATTTCCTATCTATTAGTGTTTAAGCTTATTAGGGACAGAGACGGAGCTTGGAATCTCTTGCGTAATACTGATAATTTCTCATGTGTGGATCACATTGAAGTTTTATCGATGATATCTTGTGCTGCTGGAGCAGATCTTAATTCTGGAGAACGCTGTCCTCGTTGTCTATGCTCTTAGCGAATATCATTACTTGTATTCGATATAGCATTTGACATTCCCATTACTATTACTATTACTATTACTCCGCGATTCACTAAAAGTGTTTGGCGGAGGGTGCATTGCACCTATCAGGAAAGGTAATGGTTTGGAAGGGATATACGGGATATGGCAGGTGGCGCCCATGGGCTATTGTGAGGAACCATCCCAGCATTCGCCTGGAGCGATCTAGGGAAACCATGGAAAACCCAGATCAGGATGGCCGGAGTGCTTTATCGGAAGCTACTCCTGTCCGATTTTGTGTTTACTCGCCCGGTAAATCCATTCTATTCCATTCCCTAATCGCTCGTGGAAAAAATGAGTAGAGAAATGAATCGGTTCTGGCCCTGATTTCTCTTATCTTATTTTCGCGGTCATTCCGAGATATGAATGTTGCTGGTAGCAATATTTGTTTGCTGTCATTCCGAAATACGTCAGTCGAGAATTTTTCAATTAGCTTCCGTCGAGAGCAACGCCTTCGGTGCTCCAGGTCTTCCCAACCTAACTCCTTCAACATGGCACTTACGCTTTCCCTCCAACTGTATATACCTGTCACGAATCGGGCGGCTCTTCTTTGGACCATCTCTAATGCCTCCATTAATCCCTTTTGATGGGGACCCCATACACAGCAACAATATTCCAAGTGAGGCCTCACTAGTGACTTGTACGCAATCGATTTAACTTCCGGAGTGCATTGTTGTAAATTACGACCTAGAAATCGAAGCATACGATTTGCTTTCCCAATTACATTCTCGATATGCTCATTCCACGACAAATTATTACAAATTGTTACCCCTAGGTATTTAGCGGAATCTACCGTTCTAAAGACAGTGCCATTAATTGTATATTCAAAGCTAAATGGTTTCACCTTTTTACTTACACGCATGACTTGGCACTTTTTAGCGTTTAACTCCAACTGCCAATCTTTACACCACGCAATTATTTTCATAATATCGTCTTGTAACAAAGCGCAGTCGTCCTGGGTTGTGATTGGAGCAATGAAGTGCATACGCTTGAACCAGTATGGTAACTGCTGCGAGAAATGTATTTCTTTCTAAAGGATTTAGACTATCTTTAATTCTATGCACTAAAACCTCTTTTACAGTGATATCCTAAAGTTGTGGAAGGAGTTGCTTCTTACGTTACTTGTTGAATCAAATTTGTAATAGGAATGGCTAAGCTAACAGTCACATTATTTGTACCATTAACCTCTTCAGGGCTTCTTTGAAATGGCCAAGAGGGCAACATGGTTTCGTATTGCACAAATATTAAACTGTAAAGTTGCAACCATATCTGGCGTATTTCTATTTGATTGAATTTTTGTAGATACGATTTTAGCTACAAGTGCTGACAGTTTGACAAATCGATCTAAATATCAAAGCAGGAGTTCCATCTAGTGCTGACAGCTAGTGTCGAAATCAAAGCATCTCCTTCTTTTTTCCAGATGCTTCTTCATATCTTAATAGGTCTATAGCATTCAAATTGGATACGTAATTGAACTCGCACAAAAAATATCGAATTTGTGTTTGAAATTGGTACTACAAAAAGATATCAATTTTTGATATATCGAAAATAAAAATATTGGCGGTAAATAATCGATTATTTTATCAAAAATACTAATATTTCGATACATAGTTATATTTTCCCCAACAACGAAATGAAAATATCCGAAAACAATACTAAGTGAATATCTGAATAGCCTCTCAACGATACCAAATTCGATGGAATGCCAGAAACATTTTTTTGTGTAGAAACCATTTTTTAAAATTTTTTTTTCTAAAACTCAGTTCTGCGAACAATAAAACAGCTCTACTTGTAAAATTTTATTATAATCTATGAGAAGGCAGAGGAGTTAAGAGTCTGTGAGATGTGTGGCACACACGTCCAAATTATAAGGATTCGATTTTTGCTATGTAACTATAAGATGGTATGTGACACTCACAACATACCATATAAAGTATAATATACAGGATGTCCACCATGAACCTGGCACATTAAAATTGCTGTATATTTCATAATGCTTAGGGTAAAAAGGTCAAGAGTAACTCACCAAGTTTTATTAAAAAAATTAGTACACCTCTACATGATATTCTCTCGTTCTACGAAGAACATCTAACCTGAATTCAAGTTCCTGCAGGTTTTCTATAGCATCTCGGGCGAAACCGGAAGTGAGAGCGTCTCGTATGCGGCCGCGAAGCTCTTGACGATCACGTATTTTGCTGCCTGTGTACACTTTGTCCTTCACGAGAAGAAGCCGCCCAATCCAGCGACCGGGAAATTGGATGTCGACAAATTCTCGAACGATCAGGCTTCAATGCGGGGGAGTGCCGTCCTGTTGAAAGATGACGTTCGGCTGCAAATGCATTAACTCAGGCACAACAAATTGTTCCAACATGTCGAGGTACGTACTGCCCGTTACTGTTTTTTCCACAAAGAAAAAGGGGCCGATGATCAAATTGTGCAATCCGCACCACACATTTAATTTCGGGCTGTCACGAATATGTTCCACAATGCAGTGTGGGTTTTGTGATCCCCTAGTACGTGCATTGTGTGTGCTGACTTTGCCAAATAAATTAAATGTGGCCTCATGAGAGAAAGCAACGAGAATTAAAAATGTTGGATCTTCATTAATGTAATGTAACATGTCGATAGCCTTGTATCACCGTCATCTGTTTTCAGTTCATGAAGAATCTGCAATTTGTATGCACGAAACCGAAGATAGTGATGCAGTACCTTATGTACAGTGGACTTCGGCATCTGCAGTTCTCGTCCCGCTTGTCGAATGGACTTGCGTGGACTTTGTCCAAACGCCTGTCTCACTGCTGCTACATGCTCCTCTGATACGCGCTCATTACCACCACCATGCAATTTCTTCACACTTCACGTTGCCAAAAAGCGCTGTTTCCATTTCTTAATGGTGTTCCGTGATGGTGGGTCTTTCTTGAACACGCGGTGAAAGTTGCGCTGCACTTGAATCACTGATTTTGTTTCCGCGTACCACCAAATAAGTTGTGCTCGCTCTTGCGTAAGGTCTCGTATCCACCTGAGCGGCTCAAGTGTGGACGCCTGAGCACGCTCGCAATGAACGACAGCGAGCGCGCTCGGGGCGAGCCGATCGGTTGTCGGTATTTTGGAATGCTCAAAGGCGAGCCAGTGTTCGTTCGGCGCTCAGTGTGGACGGTATTTGGCGGTTTCTACAATGAGCGCGAGCACGTGGCACAATGAAACTTGCTTAACTCTAATTGATGCGTATGAATCAAAGAGGGTGTTATGGGATAGCTCCAGCATTATAATGGAACTAAAAAATAAGGTGCATGGCGTGAAATCACCGAGATATTAAACTTTAGTATTGATGATGTAAAGAAAAAATAACAAGCCAGCTAGGGTCATTCAGGCGAGAACGATCAAAACAGAAGAGAACTTCTATAACGGGAAGTGGTAAGTCTTTTTTAATAGTATTTTTCACAGCTGAACGGATTTTGATTGAATTTGGTGTTACGAAATTCAGATCCTAAGTGCCTAAAATCATATTGATTTTGTGCCAGACAATATAATTGTTTTACCAATTTTATTAAAAACTTGAAATCAATGCCATATTAAAAATAATAATAATAATAAAAAAATAACCTTTAAATCTATATTTGTAAACACAAATTAAAATTAGGTACCAGCCTTCATATAATTTAGGAGTGATTCAATAGTGCCATCACAGACTACCCGTACTAAATGGATGATGCTTTGTTTATATACTTTGAACATATCTGCAGGCTTGTGTAGAGACTTCCTGAGGCTAGGAATCTTAAAGTTATTATAAATTTTATCTTTTGGTGGGATCGCCTCACGCATAGGCGTATCGTGCATTTTAATATGAGGTCCAACTAATGACAGCAAATGTTCGAAATCGATCTCGTAAAGTTTTGAAATAGCTCATTGTCATCTTCTAAAGTAAATTCGCGAATTAAATTATTAAGATAATTTCTTCGCAGATGATGACTTTTTCTAATCCATCAACTAGTAATTTTCTTTTCTGTTTTGACATCGTATGGATAATAATAAAGGCCGCAGCTACGCGTGACGATACATTAATAGCCGAGCATTTTCTGAGCACTGAAGCCAGGCTCGTTCGACCAAAATTTCTTTTTCCTTGAGCACGCTTGAACGAGCGCACTCAAATGAATGAGCGGCTCATTCGCCTGAGTGTGCTCAAGTGGATACGAGGCTTTAGAAGTACTCCAACAAACTGAAGCATAGGCCAGGCGATGGAGAAACACCATAAACTCGACCAAGACCCAAGCAATAATGCTGACGAGACGTCTGGGGAAACGTGATCGCCAGCAAAACCAGACAAATAAACTACGACTCCACGGTGAGGACATCGAGTGGGCAACCACTGTAAAATACCTTGGTGTGACGCTCGACTCCAGGCTCACATGGAAGCGACACATTGAGGAAACTCGACTCAAAGCCGCAATGAGGCTGAGGGAGCTGTACCCTATCCTAAATACGGACAGCACACTAACAGCCAGCATCGGAGTGAGCGTATATTGCAGCCTGATAAGACCGGTAATTGAGTACGCGTGTCCCGTATGGGGCTACGCCTCCAGGTCAGCGATAAAACGGCTGCAGACCATGCAAAACCGCACGCTTCGACGAGCACTTCATGTGCCTCCCCGGTTTCCCACAGCCGACTTGCATGAGGCCGCAGGTATACCGATGCTCGAAGGAAGGATCGCGCAGATCACACGATCTTTTTACCGAGCTTCCAGAGACTCAATCAATCCCTTAATTGCCAACTTAGGACAATACCACACAACGAACGACAAGCACAAGAGGCCTCTGTCAATCCTGACAAACAACTAAACCGACCAGAGCAACCAATAATACATAGCAAATGAAAAGACACTAATCTTGTAAAGCCTGAAGGAAATGTCAACAGACAAAACCTTCTCATGAACTGCTTGAGAATAATAAGCAGCAAATGCTCCGGGATGATGATTGCGGTGACGCCATTTTCAGTTAAGCTACTGCAGCGCCACCTACAATATCTTGCGCGGGTTTTCAAAAATAATCAACAGAACTTCCACATCTTAACTTTATCCACAACAAAATGGATTAGTGAAAGTCTGCAACTGTTTAAAATTGAGGGTAAGCAAATGAAAAATCTGCGACACAGCTACTTTTGTTGCTTTAATTTATTTTGTGCATGACGCGTTTCGGGAATTTATTTCCATTTTCAAACGAACTATAAGTAGGTTCACATGTTTTTATTTATAGAAATATGAGGATTCGTTGTGTTTATTTCTGCTGGACGTTTGTACAGTTTTCATGTGATTTCTGGAAAAGAATTATGGGATGCTGTACTATGGTATAAAGACTATGTAATAAAACATGGATGGAAAATTTTTTCTTTATCACTTACGTTTTTGAAGGTTTCTGACGAAAATGGCACCACAGAAACAGAAACACACACAAATACATCCTTAAATTACCTAAACGTTATTATCCTCTGCATGAACCCCAAAGCCCCTCGACTACGAGCACAGCCTAAAATACATAAAGAAGGGAACCCAATTAGACCAATAGTCAATTCAATGAACAGCCCTGCATACAGACTAACAAAAAAGCTAGATGATGTATTCAAAAAAAATTTCACATATGAAACTGTACATTCCATCAAAAACAGCTCTGAACTGGTTAATACACTAAAAGACACAAATACTCGTATACCAATAGGCGCTCAGATTGTTTCCTTTGACATAACTAACCTTTATACCAATGTCCCAATACAGGAAGCCATAGAAGATATAAGAAATAATTTAATAATTCACAAGAAATGCTCACAAACAGAAATGGTTGAACTCATTGATTTGCTCCAGTTAGTTCTAAAGTACAACTGTTTCACCTTCAATAGCAAAATCTTCCAGCAACCTGATGGGCTTGCAATGGGTTCCAGTATCTCTGGCACAATAGCTGAAATCTACATCAACCACATTGAACAAAAAATTCTAAGCAACCTTGATCCATGTATCAAAAAGATCATATATTATAAACGTTACGTTGACGACACACTAATGCTTATCCATGTTAACACAAATGATATAAAAGATATTCTCAATATATTCAATAACATACACCCAAAAATAAAATTCACAACAGAAAAGAAAAAAGCATAAATTTCCTGGACCTATGCTTCTCAAACTTCAACAATAAACACAACTTCACTATCTATAGAAAAAACACAATGACTGATTGCACCATACCATCAGCATCTTGCCACCCCAATGCACATAAACAGGCAGCCTACAGGTCCATGGTGCACAGGGCCAATAATATCCCCATATACAAAGCCAACCATGATTACGAGCTTGATATAATAAAACAAATTGCTGTAGCTAATCAATACCCTAGCCAGATGATAGACAAAATTGAAATGAAAATAAACAAAAATAAGAATACCAATTTTATTAAAGATGCAAAACAACCAGAAAAATTTATTTCCAGCATCCCTTACGTAGGCAAAATATCCCAAACAATTGCTAATGTGCTTAAATCACACAAAATTAAAATAGGTTTCAGAACCAAAAACAAATTACAACAAAAATTAAGACACAATATTAACACTAACGCACACCCAATGCTAGAATCAGGCATTTACAAAATAACATGTAACGTGTGCTCAAAATTCTATATAGGTCAAACTGGCAGAAATTTCCATACAAGATACATAGAGCATATCAATGCCTTCAAAAAGGGGACAACACACAAAATCAGCAATAGCCACACATATACACAACACCAGCCACCCTCTCAATGACATTAACAAAGATTTTAAGGTACTCCACCACATAAATAAAAGCCACCATATGGACTTAATGGAAGAATTTGAAATTTATTTACATGATAAATCATCTAAGGCTACAATATTAAATGAAAAGTTAGAAAGTGAATCTGTAACCTTCTTTAAATATTTTGTCGCCTTATTATAAATTATGTATCATCCGCTAAATCCTAACTCATGTAATTATTAATATTAAGCATATTTCTAAATCATATACAAAATCTCTTTTATGTAATAATACGCTCGTAATATCTTATATTATGTCTAGGCTTCAAGCATATCATCTTTGAATTGTATAAATGTTAATTTTTTAAATCATCTTTGCCTTGTGTACAATACACAAACTTTCAATCTGTGTACATCATTCAATAACGTTTGTGTAATTTAAGGATGTATTTGTGTGCGTGTCTGTTTCTGTGGTGCCTTTTTCGTCAGAAACCTTTAGAAACGTAAGTGATAACAAAAAAATTTCCATCCATGTTTTATTACATAGTCTTTATACCATAGTACAGCATCCCATAATTCTTTTCCAGAAATTACATGAAAACTGTACAAACGTCCAGCAGAAACAAACACAACGACTCCTCATATTTCTATAAATAAAAACATGTAAACCTACTTATAGTTCGTTTGAAAATGGGAATAAATTCCCGAAACGCGTCATACACAAAGTAAATTAAAGCAACAAAAGTAACTGAGTCGCAGATTTTCAATTTGCTTACCCTCAAGAACTTCCACATGTTACCAACTTGCTTCCATTCGTTGATTTTTGGCAGCCAAATGAAAAGTGTCAGATTCATGGTGGACACCCTGTATAACAGGAAGGCAAGTAGCCAAAAATCATGGAACTTAAGAATACTTAAAACCTGGAAAAAATTAATATCTTTTCCTGTAATACCACATCACGCAAGAATACAGTATGTTAAAACTTCACATAAAAAGTGTAAATTAGATACACAACTAGTGCGGATTGCAGGAAGTTATCGAATTAGTTGCGAGATGTGACCACTGCTGAACTAAGTACTAAATTGCCTGCTTTCCACCCCATACTCACATTTGAAGGGTATAGTTACATTCCACTTATACAGCAAGACGCATAACATCTGCGCTTATAATTTTGTTTTCTTTGCTTTACGTCTCGTTGACGTCATTAGAGGCGGGAGATATGGGTGCAAGGAACTGAAAGGAATTTGGCCAAGGCCTTTTGAAGGAAGCATCCAGGCATGAACCTGTCGTGATTTGGGTAAACCATGGAAAGCCAAAATCTGGATGTCCAGACAGAGCCTCGAACCCCCGTCCTCCCGAATGCGAGGCCAGAGTGTTACCGCTCACTCGGAAGGTCGCAACCAATTATATTTTCTGAAATATAATGTTATCTACCTTACTTATCCCATTTTTCTTCTACCACTGGATATTATGGAATTGATTTTGGTCCGGTTTTATTGCTGTGGCAATTTGAGCTTCCTGTAACGGAAACTTATAACTAATAATATCATAAAACGAATTTGCCATTGGCTGTTGAATTTCTTAAACCTCCTGAAAAGCGTGTTTTGATTGTTTGCATGTTTGTCTTGTACTACTTTCTTTTTTTTTATTATTATTTAAGAAATGAGAAAATAGCAGTCGACATCTGCGGACATTCATCCTGCTGAAACTGTTATACATTATCGCAAATGTTTTTACTAACATGCTCTTTTATTTCAAATTTAGTGTTTTCCATAGAAAGCACGACGCAGGATAGACACGAAATTCAGTTAAAACGACCGAAGTGTTAAGGCGGGATTCGAACAAGTGACCTTTTCATCGCTAAGCTAACACACTCAGTTTCTCTTTAACAGAGTTAATAAGATTAGAAAATGATCAGGTAAATTAGAAATTCGTAGGTGTACAGTTAGTTCGAATCGTACATGAAACATGAAAACTAATTGGGTTTCCGTTACAGAGGCGAATTATTGAGAAAAATGAACAGTAATCAGTTGCGATAGTAATAATAATTATTAGTTGCTGTAGTTATATGTTTATTGCACATAAGATTATCACTTACGTTTAAAACTCATGGAGTATCTTCCTTGCCGTAAACACACTCTTTTCCACTACTCTCGAGAAGGAATAACATTCATGTTTTTTTTAATAATAATAGCAAATGGAATAAGTAAATTATCTCCTTTTTCTATTTTTTTTTATCTTTTCTTTATTGCAGGTTGTAAGATTCACCCGATACATCTACTTGGAATTTGGGTGTAATATTTTGTAATTTATTTAAAAAGCAAACGCTGTTAATTTTATATTCCCGACACTCTTTAAAGAAGGAAAAAATTATCTATATGGTGAAACTGTTCATACAAGTAAATATTCAGTATTCACAATTAACTTTTTTAAACAGAACAAGAAATGTTAATAAACTCTTTTTCCACTATTATGAGAAATTCAACCATTTTGTTGCCCGTCCAAAATTTGATGAGAGGATTATCAAATCTAGCAATATGATAGTGAGATAAGTGTGAAACAGACCATAGAATCTGTGCAAAAGTTAAGCATAAAAAATACGTATCTTCATTAGTATGTGGATTGGCAACTGATTTCTTTATGCTGATATATACTGTAAGAAACAAGTACCGAGAAACAGGTCTGGTGGTTAGTAGTGAATTTTCTGGATGACACGGGTTCGAGTCCCAGTCTGTTCATAAAGATCTCTCTGTTCCATAGCTTCCCAAAATCACTCCAAGCAAGTGCCAGGATGGCCGACTTTCTTCCCGTTCGTTAGTCTAAATCTGCTAACTGTTGAAAATGGCTTAGTTATCATGTGTAAACAAATTTAAATTTCATTTTATTCTCAATGAACTATGAAGCAAGCAGTTTTCATACTTTCATTTCTTATAAAAATCTCTTCATCCAGATTCCGTGCAATATACTTGTCATTTATATCGCTCAAAACAATATGTATATGAAAATATAACTAAAATATAATCCGTATCTTGTCAATGTTGTCGTATATCATGAGTTACGTTCATTGCAAACACCACATCGGCCGTCTTCTCGCTTTTTAATTCGTTTCTGGACGCATCTGACCGATTAAATTCCTCCGAAAAACTGTTTTTAAAGTCTTCAATATATTTTTGTATCTTTCCGTTTCCATATAAACCAAAATTAATAACACTGCGTTGGTCTATGTTCGGTTGAGTCCGACCGAAGCTTCTGCTACGGCTTCGGCCACCTTCGGCCAATATTAGCACCTTCGGCCGCACATTCGGCTTCGGCCAACATCAGCCGAAGATTTGTATCCAGTTGCCAGAAATGAACGAAGTATTACGAATGACGCCAGCGCAGAGCGGCCGCAGGTCGCGTGTGGGGATACGAGACACCAGCGAGCGGCAAAAAACAATAAAAAAGAAAATATGCATACGGGCAGTCATGATAATGTTTCAAACTCGAATACAGCAATGCGCTATGGAAACAAAGTTTCTATTGGTTCTGCAGCTCACACTACAGTTCCTGATTCACGATGAAATTTATTGTTATAAAGCAAATAGTGACTGAGACTGAATTGGACTGTCCTCTCCCGTTTGAAGAACATTTCACTTGTTATTTAAGAGAACCTTTGCTGCTGAGGACCACTGATATTTTTTTCCCTCGATATTGGGCTTTCAGTCCGTATATTTATTTACGATAGCAGTCAAATATTAAAGAGCTACTAACTCTAGTGTTACTAGCGAACAGTTCTGTTCTGTCGGTGACGACAGAAGAGCTATTAAAAAACGTTTATTTTTTGCTTATAACAGGCTGTGTGACTTTAACTATGAAATATTATTTTATTTAAGTATCTTTTTTTTTCTTTTTACTCGTCGACGTCGAGCTCATTAGAGGCGGGATGGAACTGGGGACAAGGAACGGGAAGGAATTCGGCCATCGACTTTTGTAGGAAGCATCGCGGCATTTGCCTGGAGTGATTTGGGGAAACCATGGAAATCACAAATCTGGGTGCCCGGACGGGGATTCGAATGCGAGGCCAGAACGTTAATCGTTCACCCACCACGCTCGGTTGCAAGATGGCTAAGGATTGATGATTGCTTCACACAAGTCGAAAGACTGATGACAGAAGATTGGAACCTGCTTTTATTGTTATCAAAAAAAGATAGTATTACTATATTTAAGCTAACGTAAGACAAAAATAATGTGTGTTTTACTGACCAAAGCTAAAACTCTAAATAATTAATTAACAATTTAATGACCGAGACAAATTATTCTAATTTAATTCGAGCTATTGCTGTTAAATTTCCTCCTTTCTGTTTATTATAAATAAATAAATATATTATCATTTAATTTTAATGAATTGCTTTGCTTAGCACCTGGTTTTGAACTATGTTTTATTTCATTCTAATGAGTAAATATGAAAAAACTGTGTATTGAACCTTTGGCTTCGGCTTCGGCTACGGCCGAAGTTTATGACAAGAGCCGAAAAATCGGCTTCGGCCCAAAAAATAACCTTCGGTTGGACACTATTGCTCGGCCACATTTATTATTTACTCATACCTGTAAAACAATACTGAACATTTTCACTACTTCACTACTTGTTCTAGTGCACCAGGCACTAGTACCAACCTCGCCCTTTGTTTCCTATAACACGCTAAATTCATATTACCTCATTTTACACTCCGGAGCTCCAGTTAATATTTCAAGGAAAAAAAAGGCAGTAAATGGTGTATAATGGCGATAAGTAGCTAGAGCGTCTGCTAGATGGAGGTTCTCTATATTTCATAATTTAACTCTCATGTTTAATTGCGCAAGATTACATTAAGGGGTGCACGCGACAGAAGGCACTTTCACGAGCGGTGCTCTTCCACGAAATAAACGTGCGCTGCGTGGTAATTAAGGTGTGTTTAATTAAAGGGACCCTGACGCTCCCTAGCGCTATCAGATTAAGACAGAGTTCACGTCCTTAATTAATACAAATAGCTGTTAGACGTCGCCAATACTACAAAGCAAGGAACGGCGCCCACTACTGTACTACCAGGTGTGCCACCTGTAGCACTGAAGCTCCTTGACCAAACTAGTAATGATACAGAACCGAAGAAAACACTTAGGAAACTCTGGTGGTTTTTATCTTTATATATGCTGATGAATCATGGCCAGTAAGCATACGAGACCAAAAATGATATATACATCTGAAATATTGATGGACTACAAACCAATCAGTTCAGTTTGTAATTATCGACACCATATTCAGTATTACTGTACTTAAGTGTTGATAGGTGGCGAAACCAGTCTTGAAAACTGGTGCAGCTAGGAAATTTGATTGGAAAGCGGTCCGAAGGTGATACCGATGAATTGAGTGAACAAAATCAAACATCCACTTCAGAGCCCACTAAGAGAAGCAGGAGAACCAGCGTGTGTGCGCTACCGAAGTCAAAGCGGCGTTGTTTGGGAAAGAAGAAGATGGTGCAGATATCGTTGTGAACTAAAGGAGTATCTTTTTTACAGGAGCGGAATATAAGGCGAGCATTGTGACACGGCAATAACGACACAGGTGACTATCCGAACTAACGTTTATTCACTAATCACTCAATGTTTCCTGTAGTGCAAACTCTCTCAGGAATAGGCGGATACCATACAAGATTGTAACAGCCCTCATACCTGAATTTTGAATAGTATTGTACTGTATGAAGTATTTGTAGTGAGCTAAAGTTTGTTTGAATATGATCTAGTATGTTTGTTTTTTAATTTCTTGTAAATCAGTGTATATAGACTTTGTTTTATGTAAGAAAATTATTTAAAGTCCATTCAATATGTTTAAGAACCGAATGATGCAAGAGAATTTCTTAAATGTTTGTAATTCCATGTATTAATGCAAGTTATGATGTCTACAGGACAATTATCTACAGTTTGAAAGGATTTCTGTAAATAATTTTGTATTTAAATATCTCTAATTACCATTTCTGATCATTTTGTAATGTTGTTAAGTATTTTTTTATTAATTTCGATTGTTTTTAATATGTTTGATTGTTTGAGTGATTGTTAATGATCGAGAAATATCGGGCGGATGCCTTTGAAGAATTCTCGTAATTTCGATAGAGACTATATAAACAGATCTGCTGGACAGTTAGTTAGTTAGCTAGTTGATATCATTCAGTGTTACAGAGAGTTTCAGAGATTATCTTTGCAACTATTCAGAAGTGCATCTCTGTATTGTATCTATGCTTGTGAATATCGCTGACTTGTTGTTTTGGAAAATAAACCAAATCTTGAACATAAGATTTTTTTGGTGGACTTTTTAATTAATTAATCAGTAATTAAACCACCGAAGGACCTTAATAAGATGTTATACGTCCACAGCAACCCTCCTGCGATAATTTTGACCAGCTGGTTTCCTTTTGCTTTACCCAGCTAGGTCTTACATGATTGTTATAAACGTGCATTTGTCTTCTTACTGTAGATAAGAAATATAAAAAGAATGCTAAGCCGTCGAGTTAAACTTGTTCTCCGACGGATAATGTACCTGTAACTGTGCCGTTAGTACAATGGCGAGGATTTACGGGTGTGCTGCTAAGGAATTGTGCGCCACAATGTCTTCTGCTCCGTTGGACAAATACTGGCAGGCGAAAATTTCTTACATCAGCCGGAATCGATCCCAATAACAACGTGCCGAGAGCCAGAAAACATTACTGCGCTTAACAACCCCGGGCACAAGGCGGGTGTAAATTGTTGAGTCGGGAGGACGCTGATTCCATCCGGCCATCGACATTTCGGTTTTCCATTGTTTCCCCAAATCATTGCCGGTGAATATCGGGATGGTTCCTTCAAATGGCCATGGCCGCATTCCTTATCGTCATTACCTCTAGTTCTTTCCTACCTCTAATGACCCCGATATCGATGAGGCGTAAAGCAAATAATAAATAAATAAATATATTCTCCAGTAAAGGTTTGGTTTTCGTCATAGCTTGGTTATAAGAATCTCAGATAATATTTGACACAGCTCGTTTTAATCCCTTTGTTCTTAAATTGCTATTAGTAATTTTATAATGTCGCACATATGTTGTAAGTTTCTAGCTTACGAAATCGACATCAATAATGGTTAACTATATGAAAATCAAATTTTATTACTTTTTAAGACTTCTTTTCGCTTGGAAGGCACTGTGGGGGTATCGCGGTTTCATATCACTAAAAATTATTAAGCAAATATTATTTTCATAAATTATTTATAAATTTATTTAAAATAGTAAGACCGTTTTCCTTTATAGCTGTGCCTATGATTCACGAGCTATTTCTCTGTGACGTACTTATCGAAGTGACATGAACGAATACAACGGTCACCTTATTTTACAACAGTCACTAAACTGTACTGGAGATAAAAATAGAAGTTAGGGAAAAAAACCTTATCTTAAGGCACTGTAAGAGTTCCTCTAGCTCTGCAGATGTTAGTGGTTTGAGTCTCGGATATGGCACAAATTTGCACCTTTGGAACTTGATTTGGAGTGCAATTTCTAATCACCTCTCGACATTGCTTAGCCAGCCCCTTCAAAATTCCCGTTGGTTGTTATTACGGAGGGAGAGAACCATGGATGCTATCGACTGATCCTCCACACCAAAGCCCTGCTTGTTGAAGACTGGAATATGTGAAGCAACGAGATTTCCTACCTCCCTCATTTGATTTATATGAAGATTTGTATTAGTTTTAGTTTTGAAAACTTTGATAATAATGTTGTGTTGGTAACATAGCACAACAGAGTTAGGGTGTTTCCACATACACCGTCAAAAACGGAGCCGGTGGCGGATGCAAGGTGATCAAATTAGAGCCGTCACACATACATAGTCCGCTCCGACAGGTTCGCGTTCCGGCGCCCGGCGCCGACAAATAAAACCAGTGTTCCACCCCACCATTTGATTACATTCTTTCCTCATGCACACTTGTCCACGCTGGTGAGGGTGACGGAGAAGTGGCTATTTGATCTAATCTCAGTTACAGCAATGTTACTCGTAATTTTGCTAAAATGAGTAAATACTCGCATGATGATGTAACATTAATTGAAATTGTATAGAGTAAACCATGTTTATTATTCATTACTTTTCGTTACATTTACCAAATACTTGTTCTTAAATAATTCCACAGCACCTTTACGATCTATTTTAAATTGAAATAAATAATGAGCTCATTTCTTATTAGCAAAAATCATCGAGTGAATCGAAAATAACCTCAAAATTCAAACGAAATAAACAAGGGTGAAGTCAGCGACGTTAGACATTTTGTTCTGATTGTGTTCATTCAGCAAATCCTTCAATCCAAAGATCCAAAGACCGTAGAGTAGAGTAAAGTATGCCAAAGTATGATTGTTTGTTAAGGATACTATTTTTGTACGTAAAAGGTCAACAGTTGAGGTGAGAATATGAATCTGGTAAAAAAGGTATTTAAATGTATTTTATTACTTTCGTAGAATGTAAATAACGCCTACGCAAAATAACATGCAGCACTCTACAACAAAGAACGCGTTGTAGCCCTAGGTGAGACGGTAATACCCAAATGTATTTTGAGCCATACCAGAACTTCACTGATAGGTAATGGAGTAGGGAATATTGTTTTTATTTTTTGGAAAGGAGCGCCGTGTCTATTCTCTGGGGAACGACAAATTTTTTCAGTAATAAAAATGAAAATGTTTTTCTGTAATTTGTGATTTAGTAAAAGTGCAGCGAGAGCTCAACATATTGCCTCTATCTAAGGTCGGGTTGAACTCAGCTTTCTTCCAATCCAATCTTTCTTACACGAAAGGAAACTGCGCATTGTGCAATTTTTGATAATGTAAATGCAATAATTAACAAACAACCATGAAGTACTGAAAGAAAAAGCAATTATCATTACAAATTGCTCAAAAGCTTTGAGGAAAAACGTCGCTTTCTTGCCAAATCGTTTGGGATTCGTAGTTTCATACTGCTGTGATAACTCGTTTGAATGATGAATTATTTTAGGATCTCCACTTTCGGTATCTGAAAAAGAGATAGAAGTTGAACGTTAGTGACATACTGTACTTTATGTTTTGGGGAGAGTTTGGGGACAGTTTGTGTGTTTCATTACGGATAAAAAGAGAGCGTACCTTCAACTCCCTGTCAAGGTCATGGTTCCTACGGGCTCATAAATTAACATGCTCCTCCGACAAAGTTTTGCTTTGTTCGGATGAAGTACGCTCCTTGGTTCAAATTTCACGTTATACTCAAGATCCCTTTTAACTGTAGGATCACTCAGATGGATGATGACTTATTGCATGAAGGTGGCTGCATAGGTTGTAAACTTGTTACGTGATTTATGTTTCGGTACGTGCATTTCTTAGATCCTTAGACCAGGATAAGTGGAGCGTTTCTGAAGCCGTTGTGTCCTGGCTAATTTATATGATTTTGGTTTTACTCTGCTCGAATGTATAAAGTTATTTCCGAATTTTGTTAAATTTGTGGTTCACGCTAGATGTGCTCTTAAAGAGATTGATATTACATTAAAACTAAGCCTCTGAGAGGTGCTGCCTGAAGAACATGAATGTCGTTTAGACCTGCAAATAGTGAAATAAACTTTCATCTGTCGACCTGAGCAGTAAAGTGACTGATATTAAAAGCAGATTTTTTTCCTTTCCTTATTTTTTTTTTTTTTTTTTTTTTTTTTTTTTACTAAACAAATCTTTTTATATGTGTGTGTATTCGTAACGGCAAGATCGCCTGTACATAATTGACCTGATGATGGCTGCTGACCTAGTTGCCGAAAGCTTGTCGCTTTTTAATAAAATCCGACTGCAAACCCGAGAAGATTTATTGTCAAATCTTTTTATTTTTTCATCCAGTGTTAAGTTACTACGACAGAACACTTTGAACTTCTTATTATGGAAAAAAAGTAACTTTGTATTTTCATTTTGAATATTCCTAATTCGATAATTTGCTTTTATTAGCCGGCGTTTTTCTTACTGTTATGTTAATAAACATGTGAAAAGATTAAGTTTTCTGCGAAAATAACTGTGATGCTACATAAAACCACTTATTACCAGGTATGTGATGTTAATTTTTCCCCTACAGCTGCGTATTAACATGCGTGCTGTGTGATTCTACTGGTTATGTAGCGCCCTCGTATAAGGGACACTGAACACAGCATCTGCTCCGTGAGAAGGACATCGCAAACGTCGACCCATCGCCACTGTGGAACCTTCTGGTTCGCATCGCGCTGCTCTGGGGAAACGGACCCAGTAGTTTTACGACGGGTGGCCTTTTAAAAAACAAACCGTCTTGGAGGGAGGGTGCAGAGAGCGGCAACTTGCTTTTACGACGCGCTCGCCGAATACAAACAAACGTGGACGACACACGTGGGCTGCGATCAACAATGGCCCAAGCGCCAGAATGGGTCGCACGAGAAAACACGGCCGCTGTGTCAGCGGAACCACACCTCCGCGAACTCATTCATCGCATTTGAATACTGAACAGTAACTAAACCTGTAGTTGACAGTCGTAAAGATAAAAAGGTGTGAGCTAAGATAGCAGTCTTGGTGGGCATGGCCTTAATCCGGGGGGGGGGGGGGGCTGCTGCCCCCCTCCCCCGCCCTAGAAGAAAAACCAAGTTGCCTTCAGTACGCTTCTATGAGTGAAGAACTGGTTCAGGAGCACTATGGGAGAGGAAGAGTGACTGGATGATGCCTGATGAGTGTGAATCGAAATTTCGTGAAAGTACACACTGCGATATTGGCAAATAAAGTTATTGAAACATTTTAGAGAATCCGAGTTACAATCTTAATTAACTACATAGTAGTCCTTACATTAAGTTGGTTTGAATTCTAGATTAATCAATAATAAAATAGTTTGAGTTTGTTTGTAATAAATCGTCATATTTCAGTCCCCACCCCACTTTCTCGAAAAATACGAGTCGCCCCCCCCCCCCCCCCCCCCTAGTTCTGATCCTGGTTACGCCTTTGTTGGTGGGTAATAGTTTTAGAAATAGGTTGTGATAATTCACCGTGTTGTAAAATACGTAGTATTTAAGACTTTCGTTTAAAAATTTGTTAATTAGAAAATATTATTACAGAAATAAAAATTAACGTTTCTTTTAGATGCTAGAGAATGAACTATACGAATATGCAAGTAATAAATAAATACATGAGATGGGAGTTTCTCTCGCGTTGAGACTGGCCGAGTTAGCAGAGTGTTTTCACACGAATATTTCGACGATCGGAAACTCTGTCGCCCACTTCTACTAGAGAATACTATATTAATAAATAAATAAACACTAGTCTATCACCGCTAGTATTTAACTTGTTTTTACTGGAAGAAAAAAAAGTGAAAAAAAAATGAACGTGAGTAATGTGTACTGCTAGAGGACAGTGAGAATATTGAATAATTACTGAATGGTACTGAAGAAGAGAAGAATTTCGACTATATATACATAAGACAAAATGACAGAAAATTAATTGATTGTAACGGAAATGGTAATAGTAAAATAGTTTAAAAACGAAAATAAAATCAGATTTACTCCAGACAGTAAGAGGATTCTCTTAAATAGGAGTTAAATTATAACTAATGGCTGTGACTTGAATGACAATCTTTTCGACTTAACACGTTTTACCTCATTTAAGCTATTTAGATTAATTTAACAGAATTTCAGTAACCATAAACTCAATCACGAGACTTATATCACGTTATTTTGTTTTGTTTGGCTTATTGAATTAATTCGCAGTAAGAGGACCTATTGTTGACAGTGTACATCTAGTAGACATGAAATTGTACCAAGTTTGAATTTAGGGAAATACGATGATTCAGAAAATCGTGCATAAAACCATCAACACCGTCGCGCTTACTCGCCAACGTGATTCGGCGAGTCTCGTCATTTTGCGGAGCATTTCATCATTTGTGATGTGGTCTGTCCATAGTATTCTCAACATTCTTCGATATAGCCACACTTCAAAAGCTTCTAGCCTTTTACTGATAGTTTCTGTTAATGTCCACGTTTCAACGTCATACAGGAGGACAGAGAACACAGGAGAGCGAAAGAGTCTCACCTTCGTGGTAATTGATAAATAACAACTTTTAAAAGGGTTATTAATTTTATTGAAAGTAGCCCTGACTTTACCAATACATGACTTTACTTCATCAGATGGATCCCATTGGCTGTTCACTGTGGTGCCAAGATACGTATACCTTGACACACATTCAATGATCTTCTGGATAATCATAATATGGCATTGGGAGTTGTTGTTTTTGCCAATGACTATCACTTTTGTCTTATTTATACTCATGTCAAGTCCGTATTCGTGGTTGCTTTGTGATACTCTATCTTATTGTAAATTAACATTCTAGTGAACATTAATATGCAAATTTGATGACGATGAAATAAATAAGAGTAAGCTTTCGTATTTTAAACTAGAAGAATATATCCATTATGGATAGACTATGTGTGGAATGTAGGTACTTAAATTCTTGTGTGTTTCTTAAATCGACATGGGTATCAAATTTATTACCCTTTCTAAAAATTGAGCTTAACCATGATCTGAACGAACCTTCGTGTCGTTTACAACAAGAAATTCTTTATATACTACGGTACGAAGCTAGGAACCTAAAATTGACACGTTTTGTCGGTGTTTGGTACATACGATATCGTATTTAGGAGTTTGTATGCAATTAATGCATATAAAGCCGGCAGCTATTGAAGAACTTTTTATATATGAAGGGAATTACTGTGAGTTGTCTCTGACTCTACATTACCCCAGGGGCACAAAATGTGTTTGATCAGGGTTCTATGTTGCACCATTGGACCCTATCTGTGTCTAGAATTGCTTCCACTTAAGCCAGGCCCCTTCGGACAATTTTTCTCTCTATATGTATTGGTCTATTCTTGTTCTTTTCCGATCATGATGCTATTACAGGGTTATGGAAAGGGTATCGATTGCAAGTTCAAATTTAGGAGCTTGTCCAATTCATGTTTTGAAAAATTATATTTTTTGCACATCGAATTACATCTATCCAGGACGCAGAAAACGACTTTAGAATCCATAGTTATTTAACAGTATAGCCACAGGCTTCTAAAATAGAAAAATAAATTGTTAACGCGTCGACTGTAGGTGCACTGACCTCAATTTTAGTCAACATTGAGTAGTATCCTTATCATTTCTGAATAGAGCGGTCTGGTGGCTCAGTGGTTAAGCGTCTGACTGGAGATCGAAAAGTCCACGGTTCGAATCCCTGCCTCAGCGCGGATTATCAAAGGCCCTTTACCCGACGTTCACCTCTGCAACAGCCTGCTGTGTAAAGTGAAGTACACCAGAACGCTTCCGTGGTTCGGATTCCACGTTAAACTGTAGGTCCCCTGTACCCGGCAGGATTGTCGGGTTAGGTTAAGTTGGGTACGTTAGGGGCGCAATGCGCAGCCAATAAAAACCCTGTCAACAGGTCATTACGACCACACGGAATTATTGTTATTATTATTATTTCAGAATATTTCAAGTCGGTTTTAATTAATATTTGGCATTAACAAATCGTTGGGTAGGAAATTGACAAAGCTATATTGTTTCGTTTACAGAGTTGTTTGCGCCAACGAATGCAGTTTTCAATTATTCATTTTACGAGCTCGTTTGGAGTGCGCTAAGGACCCATTCAGACACGGCAAAATCGTGCGACTGCAGCCGCAAACTTTTGAGCAATCCGCGCGGCTGCCGCCACTCGACCGCCGCGAAACTAAATCGCGCCGCGGTGTTCCTGTGACAAGCTTCAAGAACGAACATTTGCTCTGCGGTTCGAACTGCGCCGTGGATCTACTCGAAACGAAGTGAAAAAATGGTCGGCAGTAAGGGGTTCTGTTTGTACTTGTAGAAAGAATTTAAAAAAGTGATGTACTACCATGCTCTATTAATCCGAAAGACCTGAATTGCACATCGCTACATTTCCTCCTGGGACTTATTCAAC